>CM046334.1:17034653-17738781 GCA_025403435.1 Artocarpus heterophyllus
TTGACATTGTTGCTGCTGATGAATTGGAACCAAGGCCTGGTCAGTTGGAGTGTCTGTTGAGCTAGACGAGTGAGAGAGGAAGACTCTAACAGACGGACCGTTGTATTGGAGCAACAAGCCGCAATCTCTCCATTTGGCATCCCTATGTGGTTTCGGCCTGTGACATCTTCTTCTCCAACACCGTCAAGTCGGCGACAGTTCTAGAGCTTGCAACAGCAAATCTGGACGGCTCTTTCTCCATGACAAATCAATGTTGACATGGGAGGATGACTGTAATATTCGCACTAGAGAACAATCGGGATTTTTTGTGACAACCTCGACTTTTTGCTATATATGACGGTTCATAAGCATGGAACTATGGATGACACTGAGTAGCAATAGTCAACTGGTCTTTTACTTTCTGCGATGGACAACTGGGTTGTCTACTTCATCTCTCATCTCCCAAATCTCGGCATCATTGCTCGCTTCTCAGATTTCCAACTTTTGTGTTTTTCATGTCCAGGTTGTGTTATGTGCTAAGAATTGATTTTTTTTATGAAGTTGAGTTGATTGATTTTTCGTCATTCACATGAGATTACCATACAGATCGGACAACGGAGAGGCGGATCTAGCCAATCTCTCGCTCATCTAGCTTTCTTCAGTCTCTTTGTCTACCTCACCATTAAGAACTACAATTTGGTAAACGCATCCTTGAACTTTTTTTTTTTTTTTGGCAGTGACTGAAAAAATTCATAAATTAATTAAAGATTTTTTCATAGCTATACCATTGCGTTCATAGGAAAATATAAATTTAAAGCTTATAAGTTTATATTTCGGTAAGAATTACGAGAAACATTCACGAAAGAATATGAAAATCTAAAGAAATGATAGAATGTAGACAAGTCAATACACTTTTAACTGTCCATGTAAAATTTTGGTTTGATTTTATAGAATTCAAGAATTTAAATAAAGCATTTTCTTGAAAAACTCGAACACTTAACGTGCAAATTTAGTTTAAATTTCTATGATTCTATAATGAGAGTAAATTTGATACCGTGCAATACCTTTAAGCATTATAAGGATATTGTTATAGGACAGTTTAAGATCAAGTGCCCTTTTATCTTAAAGTTGAAGATGAATTGAGTTTTTTTAGCAAGAAACCTTAAATTTAATAGATTTGGGTCTCAATATGTTCTACATTAAAGGCGTACACATAGACATTTTAACACGTATAAATGAAATTAGTAAGCACTTAGTTAATTTAAAGAGTTTATTATTAGTGAAATCAAGAAACTAACTTTACAAGAACTAAGAACTTACTCCATATTAGAAATGACTAAGTAAATCCTAGAATTAAATAATGTAATTTACATATTTAAGTCAAATATTTTCCTGCAAATATCATGTTTGATTTTTCTGACTGGAGGATTTATCAAATTAATATAAATATTCTAAAATTCTATAATAAACTTTAAATTTAAATTTATTACCTTTTGTGATTAAATAATTTGGTTGATAAATTCTTACTACTGCTTAAGGCGGAAGAAATTTCAAACCGTAAATAACTTGAGAATCTTAATTACAAGAATTTTTAAGTATAGTACGATGTTAGAGTATTGAAAATAATCTAACGCTCAACAAGCCCTTAATTGCCAATAAATTAAAAATCAAAGTTATACAAGTAACAATTTTAGTAGAAAATGTTATCCAAGCTTAAGAATTGACACTATAAAAAACTATGTCGTTGCCAAGGCAAAGTGCAGGAAAAAAAGTCAAGTCTATATTTTTTTTATTAGTCTAGACATAATTTCAAGACTTAAAACAAACTAATAATGCTAAGTGATTTAAAATGTATATCAGTATCGATTTATACAGCGTTTAATGTCTAACTGTGGTGAGAAAGGACCTGTCGAAAAACTAAAATTTCCTATCAGCTAATTTAGTCAATGTAGCCAATATAAATTTTATTTGTTTAAGGAGAAACTTTGAGGATAAGATTAAGAATGCAAGATAAGACTATGATTTAAGCTTGATTTGATGATGTACCCTAAGTCATCATGAAATGCTTATCTCATCTCTCTCTTCCCTTCTATTGGCACCAACATTAGGCCCTCTTAATACAATTTTAGT
The DNA here is from genome assembly GCA_025403435.1 of Artocarpus heterophyllus. NCBI lineage: Eukaryota > Viridiplantae > Streptophyta > Magnoliopsida > Rosales > Moraceae > Artocarpus > Artocarpus heterophyllus. The sequence goes on from CM046334.1 coordinate 17,036,763, forward strand.
TCAATTGTTTAATGAAGAGCATAATTAAGAACAAGATTAGATGTCTTCCTTTTCAAGCAAGCATTTTTTCACTTCTTCTCTTATTTCTTTAAGTCCTTCCCCTTAGTCTTTCTCTTTAAAAAATTTCTTCCTATAAATCACTAGCCAAACTAAGAACAAGAAGAAGGAGAACTAAATATCCTACAGTGATAATCAAGGGTAAACCTAAACTTTGCTTCTTCATTTTCTTAGTTAGAACAAAGTTTGTATTTTTATTAAATTAGTTCATGATTTAGAGGCCAAACTGAGAAGAAATTGGAGAAACTAATCTTCCTAGAGTGACTTTCAAGAGCGGATCTTCGTGGGTAAAACTTCAAACTTTTTCTTCTTCATTCTCTTAGTTTAATTTAAATTTTGTATTTTTATAAGTTTATGCTTTGGTGAGAAAATGATATGTTATAATCTCTATGTGTGTTGGTTAGTATGGTTTTACAAGTCTATTGTCGTAAAAAGTTTAGACTATGTATGATTAGTTAAGATTGGGCATATGTGTTTGTGTTGTGGAAAAATTTTTCCACAAATTTTGATCACAAAAATGAAAGCCTTATAGTCCGATTTTAAACTTTTCTTAACACCAAAGTTTTAGATTTTGATGTTTTAAACAAAACTCCTTGACTGTGAAAAAGTGCAATTTTGACTCTAATTGGGTTTCTGAGCAGTTTTTCAAAACTACCCAAAACTATTTTGTGCTGTACAAAAACTATTTTCTAGTGACAGCCATTGTTTTGTCCGTTTTAGGTCTGAATCAAAATTTTTGACGAAACACAAAACTTCTAGTTTTTGAAAAGATAGACAACTTTCATGAAGAGAACTTTTTCATATTATGCATTTAAAATATAGTTATGGATAATTTTTTAAAAATATACAAGGGTGCTACCATTGTTTTTTAAGCGTTCGGGCTGATTCGAGGCTGAATTATAATTTTTGTAAAACACGAAAGTCTTAGACCTTCATGAATGAATAACTATTTTGTAGAAATAGAATTGAAATTCTACCTCTATAATGCAGTTACAAGCAGTTATAGATGGCTATAAGTTTTAACCGATAAAAAGTAGTTTTTGTTTTTAATGAAAATGACCTTCGAATAGTCTAAATTATATTTTCACAAAATACTAAAGTTTTAGATTTCAATGAAACGAAAAACATTTATAAGAAATTGTCTCTAAAATAGACTTTAAATTGGATTAATAAAACAGTTGAAACTTTTTAATCGGTAAAGTTTGTAAAAATCACTGGAAACGGATATACCGAAGTTAGTCAACTGGATTTTTATAAACATGAAAATTTTAAACTTCTTAAATAAACAAGAAATTTTTTGTGAAGAAAATTTTAAAGAAGAACTATCTTTAACATGTAGTTTTACAATTACTTTCAAAACTAACCGGAAAAGTACCTTTCGGTACTAGTCTTACAAACAAATGCCATTTAGCAACAAAGTTCTATTTTATGACTAACAGAAAAATTATAGTACTTAAAAAAACTATATGAGCTAAAGTTTACTGTTTTACCACATTCGGATGGTAGTTTAAAATGATGATTTTTACTATGAAACTTTAATAACATGGATATAGTTTTCCATATACTTAAATAATTTTCAAGTGAACGTTAGAGTGGATATTATGAAAACCTAATAGGCTAGACCCTTAGTAATATGATGCTAGACACGGACTGAATACTTGTACTAGTCCAAGAGCCCTCATATGTCAAAGTTTTAATGTTACAATATATGAATGCTATCGAAATATTTTTAGGCGTAATGGGCCTTAACCTAATTACTAGCCTAGTAAGTGAATTAAGAAAATGGTTATTCAGAACTTAGTTGATGAACTCTAAGGTTATGTAATTATTAATTTAGTTAACTGAAATTATTTAGATTTAGTAAGATAATTAATTAATTGCTAAATTAATTAATTATCATCTTTTGCATGAATTGATAAAGGCGGTTCAAGAAAACTAAAATTATGAGGATTTAATTAATTAATCCTTGTAATATAAATAGTAATTTTTATGGTCCTTTGATAAGGAAAAAAATATGTCCTAGGAAAAGATTAAAATCCTTACGATCATGATAAAATTTAAATAGCATAAGATAAGTTACTTTTACACTTTCAATGGGTGCTTTTATACAGAATTTTGTCAATAGAGGATAGGAAATCTTGGTGAGTAGAGAACCCTACTTTGAAAAACAGGTGATTAAGAATTTCGACTACGGTATAAATAGTTTCCAAATAAAAACTGTTTTAACATGATATCTAAAATAATGAAATGCATGTTCCTTGTTATGACATGCTATATTATGTTATTATTTACTTAGTTAAGTTAGGCTATGTTTTTATTTGTTATGTATGAACTATGCCATATATGGCATGCAATGTATGCTGTATTAAAATATTTTTTTACTCACTTTTAGTTAAGCATGTATATAATATATGGTATAGGGTGTTATATAGTAACATATCATACTACATACATACAATAAGACAAGTAAAACTAATAAGACAAGTTAAGGGTATCGTACTAACCTTTCGACCTACAAGGAGGCTTATATTTTAAAAAATAAATAAATTACGTCACAATATTGTTGGGATCTCGCAAAACATAACTTTCTGAGGATTGCGCGCAACTGGTATGATCACACATGCCCAATCAGTAAGATAAGATACCATTTAAATACTTAAGTATGAAACACATCGATAATTAAGCATAAAATATTCATGCATATTTTATCAAATGATTTTCAATTATATTTTGCGAGTTTAACCTCCTACTTGCTAAGCTAAAGCTCATTGAAGTATGTTCACACTGCAGGTAAGGAACTTGTCAGCAATATTTGATTGGCAGTGACAAGTAGCAGACGAATGTTGGAGATGTGAATGGATACTATTTACGCAAAAATGTATTTTTCGCAATATTTTTGTAAGTTATATATGTATGAACAATTAAGTACTATTATGTAAGTTTGTTCTAAAGATTAAGGTTTTAGTCATGCCATCTTAGTTTAAAAGGGTTTAAGATTTAAAAAAAATGTTGCAACAAAAAATACAACAAAAATACATAAGTTTTCTAGTAAGAAATATAATAATATTTAGTTTTAAAAATGTATTTAAGGTTTTATTTTAGATTTAGAAAGGTATTGAAAGAAAAACTTTTAAAGAATTATTACGCTAGTTTTAAAAGATTAAGTTTTAACAAGTTATTGTACATTAGTTTTTCAAAGAACAATTTTGAAGAAATTAAATTACATTTTAAATTTAATCAAAATAAAAACTATGTTTATTTTTTAAAAAATTATTCCTTAAATTTAAGTACCTCATCTTAAGTATGTTAGTATTAAGACTATGTAGTTGCTTAACGGCCACGTAAATAGGGTCATTACATTTGTTTTTTTTTCTTTTTTCTTTTTTCTTTTTGTTATATATATATATATTTATCTAGTTTGAGTTGTTTTCTTTATTATTTCATTATTTTTGTCTAATCTTTTTGTAATTTGTTGGTGTGTCGTTGCTATATGATGCTTTAATATGATTTTGAACATTCTTGTCTATGTAACTTTATTCGATATGATTTTGTTTTGATTTCAAGTGAATTTTTAATAAAGAATCTAAGAGATTATGAAAAATAATCTACAAATTCATCAATCACATCTATCATGTTCATCTCCAGCAGAAAGAGATGGTGGGTAATTTTTTCTGCTGAAGATAAAAAATAATCTAGTAAATTATGAAAAGTTTTGAGTGAGGAGAGACGTTTTAAGATTTGAGTGTTAGAGTGAACCAAAAAAAAAATTCTTTCAAATTATTGGATTTCACATTTTTTAGTTGAATATTAATTTGGTTTTAGGAATTGTTTATATTTATCATTTTTTAGTAATTAGAATTTTTAGTTTGAATTAGGTTTTAATATTTTAAATGCATTGCCACACACTAAGTATTTAGGAGCAAGGGTTAAAACCAATTGTAGTTAAAAATATTATAACATGTGAATACTTTATATTGTTGCATATTTTTTGTTGATATGATAATATATGAGAGTTTTATACTGTAATAATTAAAATTTTTAGTTCTAACTCATATTACTAAATACCATAATAAACTTTTCAATCTATTTAAATAATAAATAGGAAAAGTTGTTAACGTTTTAAAGCTTTGTGAAAAATGAAACGATAACCTAAATTAACACTTTTAAAACATTATTTTTTTTAATGCCACAAAAAAATAATGACGTTTTTTCTTTTCTTTTTTTTTTTCCTTAATCTCCCTTTCTCTCCCCGTTTCTCACTTTCTCTCTCTTTCATCTCTCCGGTGACCAAACTCTGCCTACCACCACAAATCTGTCACTATTGCACGGAGCAAGACGATCGTTGGAGTCGTGCAGAGCTAGTTCTTTCTTGCCGTCACGGCTCAAGCCTCATGTCGCCATCATCGTCCCTGCCCCAGGCTGAGCATCGCGTCTGTCCAAATCTAAAGACGAAGCCTCGACGGCGACGAAAAAGAATCACGATGTCGCCATCTCCGATCTTGTCCAATCTAAGCCGTTCACATCCGATCTCGTGCGAACTTGTCCGATCCGAACTGCTCAAGATGGAGCATCGACGGTGACAGAAGAATCATGATGTTCCAGTCCTGGTCCGACCTTACCGCCACTGGAGTTTCCGATGGAAGTCCTCGATCGGTTGTTGCAGTCTGGTTTTGGTAAATAGTCCTCTATTACTTATTGCTTTCTTTTGATTTACTAAATCACTACTAGGTTATTGCAACAGATTTTTGCTAACAATTATGTTTTGGCTATATCTGTTACCAAGAAATCTTTATCATTAAATCTGTTTTTATTTCTGGACCAACATTGTCTGATGATTAAAATGATTTGAAGCCATACCATTTTTTTACTATTATGGTGAAACTTTTCATTACAGAAAAAGTGGTTTATTGGCAAGAAATTAAACAGAACAAAAGTAAATCATGGTGAGTTGGTGTCAATAGCCACATTGAATTATGAAGGTTGGTGACTTCTTGAGCCTGCGCTTCACTTTAATTAATAACAATTGTCAAAAGAAAAAAGAAAGAAACATAGACAGTGTAATAGAGAGAATTAAAACAGAGTTTTCACATTAGAAGCACACAAAAAATGAATAAAAAACGAAGTTTTGCACAGTCCATTAGTTGAACTCAAGTGCTTTTGGTGTTTCGATCAAAACAAATGCAGCACTATGCGCATAGTTGATTTCTATCTCCATATGACAAATGACTAATGATCAAAATGTCTTGAGGGGCAGCGAAAAAGTCCCAAAAGAACAGGTGACGTATCCTAGAGGGACACCAGAAAATTTCCCGAAGGGACATACAAGATGTCCTCAAGCGACACGTTGTCTCAGAGGGACATGCACCAAGTTTGTGGCATTAGAACTTTTAACATTTTGTGTGGCGTGAATAAAAATTGTTTTAAAAAATGCCATGTATGTGAATTATCCTTGTAAATCTTGTCGTTTCAAATTTAGCTTATTTGGTTGGTTAGTGATGAGTAAATATTTTACTCATAAATGAAACATGTCTTAAGCTTAAATATTATAATAATCCTCATGCTTTTGTGTATTTTGATATTTATAGTGTTATTTTGTAGGAAACAAGCTAATGGAAAAAATGACACTTAATTCGAAGCTAAAACAGCCTTTTTAGGCGACCTGTGGCATGACGAGTCACGAGGGCCATATGCAGCCTAGTGCAGTACCAAGCAGCCTGCAACAGGGGCCAGTGCACGCCCACGCAGGCATGCAGGTGCGGCCCACTCGTGCTAGGCGCTGCAGGCAGTTGCGCGCAGCCTCCTGGCGTGCCCCGCGCAGGTTGCTGCATGTCCAACACGGCCAGGGGGGGACTGCCCGAGCTCTTTGCATTTTAATGGTCAGATTTCATCCGAATTTGATTCAAGGGCCTAAAAATGACCCTGAATTGATGCTTGCACCTTATAAAGCATAGAGCCTCCATTTGGCAGGGGTGGAGAGAGTTGGGGAAAGAAACTAAAGAAAGAGACCAGATTTTCTAAAGTGAGGAGACCTTGAAATTGAAGGTTCTTGGAGGATTTTGGCAAATTTTGGGAGGATATAACACTTGAAGCTCAATTCCACAAAAGAGTTTTTCTTCTCTTCTCTCTACCCTAATCTTGATTGATATTTGTGTTTACATTTATGTGATGAATATATTTATTTGTATGAATTTCAGAAGAGATTAGTATTGGATCAATGATTGCTTAAATTTTCTATTCTAGTACTTGTGATGGTTTGAATTGGATTATGTTTGGATTGTTTGGTTGATTGATTGCAAAATTCCATTTCAATTTAATTCATGTTTCTCTATGGTTAATGCCTCAGGCTAGTTTGACCAATGAACTAGTTGATGCGATTTATGAGTTTTCAATGCTCAAGAGAGATTGAATCATACATCATTAATTGGGAAACATAGTCTTTGTTGTTGTGGAGGCTCAGGAGAGCCTAAAACACTTAGATAATCAACTTGATAATCTTGGTTTTTACGAGGCCGGGAGAAGTTCAATGCCTTGATAATCAAATTAAGGGTTGAGCTAAACAAATATGCATGTGAACAAGTTTGATAGGAATGTTAATTTGGGTATCTACAAATACAATCTCATTTAACACTTGGGAGAGTAATGAGGTGTTATTAGGACTCTAGATTAATAAATTGGATGGAACAAAGCTAACAATCACAAAATAGGAAGAACATAGCAAGATTTGAGTTAAACTATGCCTCTACATACATTATCAGATTTTTCATATTGTAAATAATTCTTTTCTTCATAGTTTTGTTTGATTAATTTTACTAGTTTTATTTACTTTAATTTGTTTTCATCTAAATTCCAATTGCTTAAATAAATTCCGTTCATTGTAGTTGTGGTACTTGGCTAATTTTTAAGAACTCAATCCCTGTGGGATTGACATCCTTACTCTTGTACGCTTTATTACTTGTATGGCATGCATACTTGCGAAAATGTTACAACTAGCTTTTGGCGTCATTGTCAGGGATTGAAAATTTTAGAAACTTGGTTAATATTATGACTAAGTGACTAAGTTTTAATCTAAGTGTCTCTTTTCTTTTATTTTTTTTTATATTTGGTTTGAAAATTTTTATTTGCTTTTATTCTTGCCTTCTTTATTTTAATTTTTGTTTTTGAGTTTTTGTGCAAGATACTTGGAGATGGTTGATCAACACGTACTGTTGAGATTTACTCAGCGAGATTTGGAACCTTTTCATGACGATTGGTGGTGATATAGGAGCTTGCTCATCTACTTCCCTAATCATGGCTTTTTCAAGGAAGTTCAACTTCAAATCTTCCTTCATGGCTTGAGCGGCATGACACGACATTGGGTAGGAATGGGAAGTAGTACCACCTATTTGTACCCCCTATCCGTCGGTGAATCCTATCACTTGTTGGAAGCGATGGTGGAATACGACTATGAGGCAATGAACTGTTTAATGAACAACTACAGTTGGGAGAGTCATTCAAATTGGTGGAGCCCAAGTTGATACCTTACCTCAAGAGACAACGTCGACATTGAAAGGGGTGTTGACTCAATTGAAAATAATGATTAATCATTTGAGGAGATACACCAACCAATTGGCAATTGCCTAAAGCTCCCAACTCCATGGTTTACAAGAACAAGTTCGACAATTGGCCAAAACATTCATCGAGTTTCAAGGAAATAGTGCACCTATCATGTTTGAGGTGAATCTATTTGAGAAGTTTGCACAAAGTGAGGACTTAGAGATTCTTCAACAAAGATCTTTAAGCTAACTGTGCCCATCGAAAATTACATGTATAAAGACCTTTTTTGGCTAACATCTCCTCCGCTTCCGCTAACAATGTTCCTTCATCCCCACCAAGACTATCCACCGAACCTGGATTTTGTTGAAATTACGAGCCAAAATCTAAATCATGACAAGCTTAAGGGTATCCACAACCAAGACCCATTTGTAATGTTCTACAACACCTACTATGGGAAGAAACCACTCTTTGATGAGTGCTTCTCCAAGTCTAGTTAAAGATGTTAAACTAAGCGCTTCTTGGGAGGCACCTTAAGTTTTCTATCTTTTCTCTTTTTTATTTATTTTGTTTATGTTTGTGTTTGTGTTTTAGTTTATTCCAAAGTTTTGTATTAATATTTGATTTTGTTCGTATGTTTTGATAAGTGTTGTAATATTCGGGAGCTTAGGAGCTTGAGTTGTGGTGGAAATTAATTTGAGAAGATGGACTAAACTAGAACTTTGGAGTTTAAAACCCCTAGGTATATGTTTTCAACCTTTGCTCTTTTAATGCTACAAATATTGAAGACAATATTTAATTTAAAGTTTAGAGGAAAGAACAAGTTGTTGGGTTTTGACCTTTAATTTTTTGAATTCTTTTCGTTGATTTTCATTCTAAGACTCAAGTTTGATAGTTCTTGTTTAGTTGTGTTTTTCTTTACTTGTTTGAATGAAGTGTGCATTTTGAGAAATTGTATAATGAGCATTGGATTATGATGCTAACCACAAACCATTCTTTTAGGTTTTTTGAAATGTAATTCATTGAGATTTTCATATGCTTGACTGGCATTAGTTAATCGTCATTTTTGAATCACTTGAGCGCCTTGAATCACAATCACTTGAAATTTTGAACTTTAATTTTATTTTTGAACTTTAAACTTAACTTTTTTTTTTTTGGATAAAACTTGTGTGAATTAAATTGTTTAACATCTCATAAACTTTAGAACCCATTTTAGTAAGACTCGAGGTAAAATCCTGGCTTTGGAGTCATTAAGAAAATGATTGAGGCAATTTCATTGGACCGTTTGAGCCTTTGAAACCAACCTATGTAAATTTTACTTCTAGTTTTCCCTGTTGAGCCTATTTGATCTATTTCGTTCATTACTCACATATGCTTAACCGAGCCATTTTATAAATTCCTTTCATTTAACCTATCACTCATAGGCATTTTACATCTTTGCTTGAACTTGAAGATTACTTGTTGAGAGTAAGCATGGAAGTAAAGTGAATTTCATTTGTGATTTGGTTGTATTCGAAAAGTTATTGCTAGTGTTTCTTTGATATTTCTTATTTGTTTTTCTTAGTTTCATTGATGTATTTTTCCCCTCATTAATCATAAATATAGAACCAAATAAGTTTGGGGGAGTTTCAAAAAGAAAAAAAAAACGAAAGAAGAAAAAAAGAATTAAAAAAGAATAAATTCTTATGAATTACAAGTTTTGAGCTGTTTTGCGAATACTTGTGAGTCATATTTTGTAGGAATGATTGAAAATAGAATAACGCTCTAGTCGGGAGTCGGTTGTGAGTTTACATTGGTTCATACAAGGTCCACAAGGTGCATTACATGTCTAGGGTGATCCAAGCCAAAAATTTCCCTTTTTCAGCCTTCCGTCATCTTAGCCTTACATTACAAGCCTTAAAAGTCCTCAATCTTTAATGATATTCTAGCCTACTTTAGTAGAGAGCGACATGAACAATGTGCTTATGGCAGTTCCAAATTTCATTATCTAGAGATTTCTCAAATACCCATCTATTCACATAAGTTTATCCACGGCTCAACTTGTAGAGTGAGAGTGATTTAGTACACATTTGTTGAAAAATAGTACACAGTGAAATTTTAAAAATTTTATATCAGAGTAATTTTTAAAATACAAGTTTGACATGTTATATGCATAAATTAACCATATCTTACTAACCTTTGATGAAAAACTCCTGCAATCCGTGAAGAGAAGTAATGTTCTAGAAGAGCCTCAACCAACTGGTCTTCTTTGCTATTCTCTATCTACGATCGGAGTGAGTGTGAGCTCACACATACAGCTCTTCCTCTAGGTGACTCTCCTTCCAACCAATTGAGAGAACCCAAAGCTAGTGTTCGCGATTTGTGAACAAGAGCTCTTAGGGAGTTTCTAGATTCTCACCAGTAGAGTATCACTCTCAATCTCTTAATTGATCTAAATAACTTATGAGACTTACTCCCTATTTATAGAGGTTAGGTCTAGGGTCAGTCCTTATCAGATAAGGTCTCAAAAATTCAAATCAGAATCAAATTCAGATCAATATCTGATGAAATATGCGTGAAAATGCGTGATTTTTTTTCCGCGCATAGGCAGGTTGATCTGCATAATTGGCAGGCCGAACTTACCCCATCGATAGGCCGAACTTGAGGATCGGCATGTCGAATTGTCGAAAAAAATCTCAGTGAATCTTTTATTTTCCACCCGAGATTCTATAGGATAAAGTCGTAGTTTTAATTCAAATAACCCAATAGAGAAGTTATCTAATTAAAACAACTTTATCTAGATAATCTCTAGGAAAATAAATGAATTCCTAATAATTCTACAAGTTTATCTTGATTTAATTTATTTAAAATTAAATTAACTGATAAACAGATAAGAATTATCTGATTCCAATAATTTAACAAGTTTATCTTGAATTAATTTTGTCACAAAATTAATTCAACCGATAAACAGACATGAATTATTTGATTTTTTCAAATTTCAACCAATCTAATAAATCTAACATAGGTCACCAACTATTGGAAAAGCACGCTATATTGTTATAGGATGTTGTAAGCTAGTAAAGGGAACCAAATGGACCTATTTAGTTCAAGCTCCCGATAATTATGAAACCCAATATCCCATATATGTATTCCATAATTATCAACTCCAACGCTGCTCCACTAAAAGCTTAGAATTGCACTCTCGAACTATATAGAATTACGAAGCCCGTATAGCTAAGTTTCCATGACATATCATAGTGTATCGTATTCCTATAGGATTATCCATAATCGGCTTAAGGACAAGTTCTGTCTTACCTTCCTAATTATTTTTGTCTTACGTTCCACTATCTCACTATCGGAAAACTTACTATCCAAAGACAATATACCATTCGGTTACACCTATGTATCCAAATGGTTGAACGCTCCAGTTTTTTAATTACAGGATAACACATATAAAGGGATATCACTACTCCTAAATAGGAGCTATGGATTCCATATCTATGAATAACATGTCTACGCCATTAAGAGTCATGCCTCCGACGTACCGGCATGCATACCACTATTAAAAAATGGGTGTCATCCTTTGGTACATTAAAAGACATAAGTCAAGACAACGAGCCCACTATTCATCTCAAGATTGAGATACAATACAAATGATTGTCTAAAGTGAATCGATTTGTCGAGAGAAAATTATTAATCCAAATCAATTCACTTTATGTCCCGATCCAACATATCGTCACCTATGACAACATGCCAATATTTTTATTCACGAAGTCCACCTTCGATGGCCAAGACAAACCATCTCCCAATAGGGATATAGACAACATAACAATTTTTACATAAATAGAGTGCCCCACTTTATTCCCTCGATTGCGGTTCTTATGATTTAGACCATCACCTTAAGAATCGTGTCTTCCTCATAATTTGTCCATCATATGTCCAATTCTTAAAGGTTTAGACCGACTGTCTCAGACTATTACTTGCTTAACATACATTCAACAAATATAAATGTAAAGAGGACAAGATTTGGTATATAAACAATAAATAAATTCTTTATTGATAAAAATGTCTCCAAAAACTTATTATATTTTTACTCCTTAGGGCATACATGTCTAACAATCTCTCACTTTCACTAAGTGAGTAAATACGACAAGTCTTGCATCCCCATAGCTTCCACATGCCTTTCAAAGACTATCCCAGTAAGTGTCTTCGTAAATGGATCAGCTAAATTTTCCTCTGGCGCGATTTTGCACATCGTGACATGCTCGCCCTCGACGAAGTCCTTTATCACATTATACTTCCGAACAATATGCTTACTCTTTTTGTGAAATCTTGGTTCCTTAGCATTAGCTACCGCCGTACTGTTATCACAGTATAGTGATACCGCTTTATCCATATCAGGAACTACCTCAAGATCCCCAAGGAACTTGCGGAGCCACACTGCTTTTTTCGAAGTATCACTAGCTGCCACATACTCGACCTCAATCGTTGAATCCGAAGTGCAATCTTGCTTCACACTTCTCCAACTGATGGCACTACCTCCCAGAGTAAACACAAAACCCGAAATTGATTTCCTAGAATCCAGACATGATTAAAAATCCGAGTCAGTATATCCTAGAGGAGTAAAGTCCTCACTCGAATACACAAGCATATACCCTCGAGTCCTTCTTAGGTACTTAAAAATATGCTTAACGGCAACCCAATGGTTGGGTCCTGGATTTGCTTGAAATCGACTTACAATCCCAACCGCATAACAAATATCCGATCGTGTGCAAAGCATGGCATACATGAGACTACCCACTACCGAAGCATAAGGCACATTCTTCATGTATTCTCTTTCTTTATCAGACTTTGGAAAGTCTTTCTTAGAAAGAGTAATTCTAGACCTAGATGGTTGCCCACCTTTCTTGGAATCCTACATTGCAAACCTCTTGAAAATTTTATCTATGTAGCCGGCCTAGGACAAAGCTATCATTTTGTTCTTCCTTTCTCGAAAAATCTGGATACCGAGAACAAAATTAACCTCACCCAAGTCCTTCATGTCAAACTGCTTAATAAACTATAATTTGACAGATGACAATGCCCCAACATCATTGTCAATTAGCAGAAAAGTCATCTACATAGAGCTGTAGAAAAACCACCTTCTCATCCTTAATGTGTTTATAAACACATGGCTCATCTATATTTTGTGAGAACCCATAAGTCTTGATTACCTGATCAAATCTTATGTTCCAAGAACACGAAGCCTACTGGAGTCCATAAATTGACTTTAGTAGCTTACAAACCTTACTCTCTTGACCCTTGACCTTAACCCCGTCTGGTTGTTCCATATAAATGGACTCATCAAGATAGCCATTTAGAAAAGTCATCTTGATATCTATCTGTCAAATCTCGTAATCGAGAGCAACAGCTATGGACAAGAGAATCCGGATGGACTTAAGCATGGCTATAGGCGAAAAGGTTTCCTCATAATCGATTCCTTCCTTTTGTGTATAACTCTTAGCTCCCAATCCAACCTTAAAGGTTTCGACCTTTCTATCCACTCCTCTTTTCCTCTTGTAGATCCATTTACACCCTATTGGTTTTACCCCTTTGGGAAGATCCATAAGTTCCTAGACCTGATTAGTCTCCCTAGACTTCATCTCTGTATTCATGGCCTTTGTCCAGAGTTTCGAATCAACATCTTCCATAGTCTCTACGTAAGTATAAGGATCCTTGTCATATTCATCAGGTTCAACCAAGAAGACCTCCCCATTGAACATATACCTCTCAGGTTGATGCCTGATCCTTCAACTACACCGAAACCCCTTAGGTTGTTGTTTAGGTTTGTTTGGTTTTTCTACACTGATCGGAACGGTTTCATTCGAAACCTCTGGAGTGATTAGATCACTCCTTAACTCCTCAAGCACCACTTTTCTTTTCCTTGGCTATTAAAAAGAAGTGGAAATTTTCAATTGGTTTTAGCAGGTTGCAAGATTAGATATTAGTTCATGCAGTTATGGATGATCCAAAATAAGGTTCTTTCTTTTTCTTTGTTTTGTTTTGTTTTGAATTTTTTGTTTTTTGTTTGTTTTTTTTTTTTAAGTAGATTGATTATGCTATACCTGGACCATCGTTGATAACCTGTTGAAAGTCATATGAATGTATCAATCCGCTACACTTTTGTCTTGAGGTGTTCAAGTCCATCCATAACTGCTGCTGACCGAAGGGAACACATGAAAACATTGAAATTCTTTCTAGCTTTCATTGTCTAGGAAACTTCATGTCATTAAATGGGTGGTAGACTCTGAATATTGGCTTTGAAATCATAATTCCAATATCAAAGCACAAAATTTCCCTTGGGTCTAGACATAGTTGGCGCTTAGGGGAAACCGTTTGTCTGAAAACCATAGGGTAGGGATAGAGTATGGCAACAATGCTTTTTTACTTTCTTCTAATCACCCAGTTTTCAATCGCGTCGGCTCAACATAATGATTTCCTTATCCAGCTAGGCTCTTCTCTCACTCCAGGTACCAATAATTTGTATTGGTTATCTAAACCTGGGCAGTTTGCATTTGGGTTATATCCACTAGGCAAGGGTGTTGAGAATTGAATGGAGGTTTCCCAAATTTTGGCCAGAAAATCTAACAGGGACATTACTATCAAATTTCTGACTGAAGAATTAGACATTCCATGCCCTCAGAGAATGCTTTGTTGTGCTAGGTCACTGGCATTATTTGACATATAGTGTAAATTTAAAAGATCTTACCTAAAATTGTAATTTAAAATGATACAATGGAGGCGCCCCAACTGCAGATCCTCATAGGGGACACTGATAGCTACTTAAGATTTAAATTAGATAGTTTATATTATATGGGCTTGGATACAATGAGAGAATTCCCCGCATAAAACTGTTACACTTGCTTTACAAGCACTGTCCACCATTCAGTGCTTATTAGGGGCATCCTGAAAACGTCGGGGTTGAAACATGGTTAAGTTCCAAAATGATGAGCGCTGTCAAAGTGGCGATGCCATACGCAAAAAGAACCATAGAATGGCAGAGGTAAATAGAGATTTTGCTTACTTGCTATCCATAAACAGGATTTATTTTGTGGATCATACTAGTAGAAATCAGAAAAGAATTACACTAGTAGACATAGTGGACTTAAAGCGCTATTTTCCTTCTACTGTTACATTATTGCCATCTAAACTTTAAAGCATTGAGCTACCAGGTATCTAAATTCTAGTGTTTAGTCTTGTTTTTATGATCATTTATCACACCTTTTAGCTTTCCTAGCAAGTTGTAGCTTAAAGCAATCTACTTTCTGGTTTTGCAGGTGAATGATATTATGCAACTTTAAGCAATCTCCAATACTTGTTTGTTATCTTTCCAAAATTGAGGTTTTTACATCCATTAACAGTTGAATTCTTTTTATTCAGAAAAATGAAAAATAAAAAAGTTTAAGTTGATTGAAAAATAACCTCCTTAAAATTTACTTGTCAAGGTAGAAACAGCACAAGAAAGGCTGAATTAAAGGGCATGGATGAAAGGATTTAATGCTCTTGGCTCCAAGTCATCAAGTAAGTGGCAGAAAACTGCCATCTAGAAAGAAGTCGTCCCCTTCATTAATTTGGCCAATTTTTTTTTTCTTACAAAGACTTCCAGAATAATGACTTGTAATTTGGTTGCCAAGATCGTGGAAGACTTTGAATATTGACTTTGGAATTATAATTACCCTTATCAAAATTCTCTTTGGTCTAGTCTCTGTGTTCTAGAATAGACTACGGCCAGAATGCTTTTGTTCTTTCTTCTAATCACCGAGTTCTCAATCACTTAAAAGTCTTGAAATTTTTCCATTTAGAAAGGAACCACTGTCTTCACAAAGATGGCCAATTTCCGTGACAGAGACTCACTTGAAACAGAGACTTTAGAATGTTGACTTTTTGAACCTAGAACTTTCGTTGTTAGAATCTCATATGAGTCTGATATTTGAAGCTTTGGACAACCTTATTTGTCTGCAAAAGCATTTGGTCGGACTGAGTATGGCGAAAATGTTATTTTAATTTAGTTTTTAAATGATAATAAATAAATAAAAATAAATTTAAGTGGTTTAATATATACATATTTTTTAAAAGGTGTCAACTAAAAGATATCTCTGAATTGTTATAATGCTTCAGAAAAAAGACTGTTTCAAAAATGCCTTTTGATGGTAACATACACCATGATGGTGGGTGTTTATAAATATCACGTAAAATCCAGAGGGGCCCTAAGCCTTATAGTTTATTAAAAAATACACCATCTTTTCAAATTGCAGAAGGTTTAGAAGATTCACTTTCTTTCAGATAAAAGTTTCTTCAGGAATTCTTGCAGAGATATTTTTCATTCTTACTGTATTTGTCAATGGTTGGAGGTTAGATTTTCTTTCCTTTACGTTTCCACATTTAGATGATTTTATGCGCTTTGGATTCATGCATATATAAAATCATAATTCTACATATGTAAATTTCTAACATTTAGTATCAAGAGTGCGGTTTTTTCTCTGCCTTGATATATTTGAATGGAGTTTAATGGAGTTTTTCAAAATACACAAACCTTTGTTGTATATCAAATGATTTTTTGATGATTTTTTATGAAAACTAATGTTAAAAATCATTAGAAAATTTATTTTCTAATATTTTTGGGTTTTTAAAACATCAATGTTAGTGCCCATAAGGTATAGATTCAACCGGGTTTGCAATTGGACCCATTTGGGTCAAATTCGGGAGAAGAAGACCCAATTTAGGCTGAAAACTTGATTTCAGGGGCTAAAACGACATGTCGTTTTTACCCTTAGAGGGCGCGTTTTCAGACAACAAAATGACATGTCATTTTTTATTGAGAAAAACGACAAATCATTTTACTAGGGTAGAGGCCGCATTTTTTAGTGGAAAACAACATGTCGTTTTTCATTCAGATAAACAACACGACGTTTTACTCGAGGCGAGCCTCTTCTTATCGTTTCAAAATGACATGTCGTTTTTAAGGGCATTTTTGACAAAAAAAATCCAAAAAAAAAAATTAATTAATTATGTTTTGGTATTTTTTTTTCCAGAATTTTTTATTTAGGTATTTTAGAAAATTAATTTTTGATGAATCTAAAATGAATTTAATGAAATCTAAAATTTTATTATTTATGTTCAAATAAAATTTTGGAAATTTATTTTAGATATGGTTATAAATTTATGCATAATTTATTTTGTATGTAATTTTTTTGTTGTTTTTTGTAATACATGCAAATTCATGAATATCTTATACGTGAAAATTAAATATCTTGAGTGATTTGTATAATTTTAATTGTTATAAGAGTAGCCACAACATCTTACATTATATTGAAATTATACGTTAAGGTTCTTAAATCACATTTAATTAATCGACATTAATTGTAACTAGTTATGTTTGGTATAATGAAATTTATCCAACAAGAAATTTTATTATATTAAATATGATTGGTTAGGATGAAATATTAAACCATTTTCTTAATTTGCCCACAAGGATTAAGAAATGAAATATAGTTTAATAGTTTTATCATACGGATGCATGTGAATCAATGTGAATCAGAAACTTAACCCACAGGTAGTTTCTATATGTCATTTGATTCATAATTTTTGTAGCATGACTTACATTGATAAAACATGACATATAGTTATTAGCTTTAAATTTTGTGACATGAGCATGTATGTTTGATGTATTGCAGTAATTCAACTTGTTAACTTATTTGATATAAAATGTGATATTCTTGAGCTTAACGGTGATAACTATAAAGCATGGAAAGAGAGGATTCTTGTTCATTTAGGGTGGATGGATGTTGACTATGCCATAAGGAAAGATGAACCACCTTCTATCATTAAGACCAGTACTCTAGATGATGTTGATTGATATAAAAAATAGGAGCGATCCAATCGTCTCTAGTTATGTTTGTAAAGACCAAAATCTCTACTGAGATTAGGGGTTCGGTTGATCAATATGACAATGTCCAAGCACTACTGAAGGCCATCGATGAGCAATGTGAGTCTTCAGATAAGACATTAGCAAGCACCCTAATTATGCAGTTTTCATCCTTTAAGCTTACCGGTATTAAGGGCGTGCATGAGCATATCATGTGCATAAGGGACATCGCAGCTCAATTAAAGACAATTGAGGTTGACATCTCTGATTTTTTCTTAGTTCATTACATTCTGAACACTCTACCCTCTATGTATGGTCCCTTTAAGATCTCATATAATACACATAAGAATAAATGGTTAATTAATGAGTTGTTGATCATGTGTGTTCAGAAGGAGGGAAGACTCATTATGGAAAGGGAGAAAGAGTAAATCAGACAATCTAGGGTAATAAGAAGAAGTTTTAGACCAAGCAAAAGGGGAAAGGCAAGGTTCCTACCTAGCCAGATATTAAGAAGGAGTCTAAGTGCTTCTTTTGTAAGAAGAAGGGCCATGTAAAGAAAGACTGCTCTAAATTCTGGGAATGGCTTGACAAGAAAGGTATTCAACTCTCACTTGTCTGTTCTAAATCCAATGTGATTGATGTTAATTATAACACATGGTAGATTGACTCCGGTTCTACAATGCATGTTACAAATTCCCTACAAGGATTGCAAGACTTGCGAAAGGTAGTGGGAAATGAGCAAAGCATCTACTTTGGAAATGAGCAAAGCATCTACTTTGAAAATAAGATGTGCTCACATGTGGAGACTGTAGGAACATGCAAATTAGTTTTAAATAATGGTTTCATTTTGTATTTGGAAAAGACATTTTATATTCCTAGTTTTTTTAGAAATTTAATTTTAGTTTCCAAACTTGTATCAGTTAGATATTGCTTTAAATTTTTAGAATCTTCATCATTTAGTTTGTTTTATAAATCTAATTTTATTGGATGTGGTACTTTGTCTGATGGTCTTTTTTGTCTTAATTTACAAAATGATGCCAATTATACTACTATGCACGTTCATGAAATGTTGGTATAAAGCGATATGTTGTAAGTAATGACTTCTCTATGTTGTGGCATCAGAAATTGGGACATATATTTATTGAGAGAATTAAGAGAATAGTAAATGATGGAGTTCTTAACACTTTAGATTTTACTGATTTTGATACTTGTGTCGACTGCATTAAGTTTAAGTGGACCAACAAGTTAAAGAATGGTGCTAAGAGGAGTTTTGATTTATTGAAAATCATACATACTTATATTTGTAGTCTAAACAAGGACATGTACTCTCAAAGGTACTTCGTCTCTTTCATAGATGACTACTCACGATACATGTATCTCTACTTGCTTAATAATAAAAATAAAGCACTAGATGCTTTTAAAGTCTTTAAGGCATAAGTAAAGAAATAATGCGAAAAGCAAATTAAAATCGTGAGATCAGATAAAGGTGGAGAATACTATATTGGATACACTAAGCATGGACACGCAATTAGTCCATTTGCTAAGTTTCTCCGAGAACATGAGATTGTTGCCCAATACACTATGCCTGGTTCTCCAGGCCAGAATAGTGTAGCTGAAAGAAGAAACCGTACATTATTAGACATGGTGCGGAGTATGCTTGCTAGCTCCAAACTTCTTGAGTTCCTGTGGACTGAAGCTCTTAAGATGGTAGTGTACATATTGAACTGAGTTCCAACCAAAGCTATCCCAAAGATGTCTTTTGAGTTATTCAAAGGTTGGAAACCAAGTTTACAACATATATTCATTTGGGGATGCCCGTCGGAGGTAAGAGTTTATAATCCATAAGAGAAAAAGCTAGACCCAAGAACCATAAGTGGATATTTTGTTGGTTATGCTGAACAGTCTGAGGAATACAGATTTTATTGTTCATCTCATAGTACTAGATTTGTAGAATCAAGGAATGCAAAATTTCTTGAGAATGACTTGATTAGTGGGAGCAATTGATCCTGGAATACTGTTCCTGAAAAAGATCATACAGATGTTCAACATTCCACGTCTTGTGATAGATTGATTATTGTACATAACACGCCTAAAGTTCAAATGTGTGATGACAAACAACAAGTCGTTCAAGTTCCATAGACTGCTAATCAAGAAATAGTGGATCTAGCTGAACAACAGATACAAGAACTTGTTGAACAACCTGTTGAGCAACATGCTCCTCAAGAGAATGTTGAACCAATCTTAAGGAGATCTACTAGAGAAAAGCGATCGGTGATACCTAATGACTATATTGTGCATTTACAAGAGTCTGACTACAATGTTGGAGCCGAAAATAATCCTAAAACATTTTTGTAGGCCATAAGTTCTAAGGAATCTGACTTATGGTATAGTGCCATGAAAGATAAAATGGATTCTATGGCATTTAACAGAGTCTGGGATCTCGTTGACTTACCTGATGGTGTAAAAGCTATTGGATGTAAGTGGGTCTTTAAAATGAAGAAAGACTTATTAGGCAACATTAAGAAATATAAGGCAAGACTCGTTGTTAAAGGATTCACTCAAAGGGAAGAAATCGACTATACGGAGACCTTTTCTCCTGTATCTAAAAAAGATTTGGCCACCCATTTTGATTTAGATTTGCATCAAATGAATGAGAAAATGGATTTTCTCAATGGTCATCTAGAGGAAGAGGTTTATATGAAAAAACCAAAAGAATTTTCATCTAGTATTGGCGAGCGTTTAGTCTGCAAGCTTAAGAAATCCATGTATAGATTGAAACAAGCCTCTCATCAATGGTATTTGAAGTTCTATGACGTTATATCTTCATTTGGTTTTGAAGAGAATTTCATAGATCAATGTATATACCAGAAGGTCAGTGGGAGTAGAATTTGTTTCCTTGTGCTATATGTAGATGACATATTACTTGCAACTAAGGATAAAGAATTGATATATAAGGTGAAGTAATTTCTCTCAAAGAACTTTGATATGAAGGATATGGGAGAGGCGTCTTATGTCTTTGGCATTAAGATCCATAGGGACAGATCTCGAGGCATTTTGGGTTTGTCCTAAGAGACCTATATCAACAAGGTTTTAGAGAGGTTTCGGATGAAGGATTGTTCACCAAGTGTAGCACCTATTATGAAGGGTGACAAGTTCAATTTGAACTAGTGCCCGAAAAATGAGCTCGAACTAGAATAAATGAAAAACATTCCATATGCTTCAGCAGTTAGAAACCTAATATATACTCATGTCTGTATAAGACTTGACATTGCATTTGCTGTTAGAATATTGGGCAGATATCAAAGTAACTAATGTGTTGACCACTAGAGAGCTACAAAGAAGGTGATGAGATACCTTCAAGGGACTAAGGATTACATGTTTATGTATGAACGGACTGACAATCTAGCGATGATTGGATACACCGATTTAGACTTCTCTGGCTATGTTGATTCGCGAAAATCAACATTTGGTTATGTTTTATGTTTACCAGTGGAGCTGTATCTTGGAGGAGTATGAAGCAGACTTTGACTGCTGCCTCTACTATGGAAGCTGAGTTCGTTTCTTATTTTGAAGCTACTTTGCATGATGTATAGTTGAAGAGTTTCATATCGGGGCTTAGAATTATGAATTATATTTCGAGGCCACTAAGATTGTACTGTGATAATTCAACTACGGTATTTATGGCCAATAATAACAAAAGTAGTAGTCGAAGTAAACACATCGATATTAAGTGCTTAAGCCTTACAGTTTATTCAGAAATACACCATCTCTTCAAATTATAGGAGGTTTAGAAGATTCTCTTTCTTTTAGATAAAAGATTCTTCAGAAATTCTTGCAGAGATATTCTCCATTCTTACTATATTTGTCAATGGTTGGAGGTTAGATTTCCTTTCCATTACGTTTCCGCATTTAGATGATTTTATACAATTTGGATTCATGCATATATAAAAGCATAATTCTGTATATGTAAATTTCTAACACAGAATGCTTTTTTTCTTCGTTCTAATTATCGAATTCTCCATAACAACAGCTCAACAGAATGATTCCCTTATCAGCCTAGGCTCGTCTCTACCAATAACTCATATTGGTTATCAAACTCGGGGCAGTTTGCATTTGGGTTTTATCAGCAAGGCAATGGCTTTGCCATCAGAATCTGGTTTGAGAACATGAAGGAGAAAACAGTTGTATGGACAGCAAATCATGATGACCGGCCTCTGCCGCATGATGTTACATTGTTTTTGAGTGGTGATGGAATGCTCGTTTTGCAAGATAAACAAGCTCTACAAAAACTCATTTCTAATGCCTCTCAACCTGCGGTCTCAGCTTCCATGCTCGATTCGAGCAATTATGTTCTCTACAACTCAGGCTCTGCAATCATATGGCAGAGTTTTGATTCTCCAACAGAACCCTTTTGCCGAGACAACGTCTTGTGGCTGTAAACAAGCTTGTTTCAAGTGTGTCGGAGAGGAATCACTCTAGTGGAAGAGTTCGGCTCATTATGCAGAAGGATAGGGATCTGGTGCAGTATCCAGATTAACCGTTGGACTCTTACCTTCCCATCACTACTGGGACACAGGATCCTATATGGCAGGAAACAATGTGTCTCTGAATCTTGATCCTAACGGTCAGTTGTACCTTCTCAACTCCACTGGGTTCATTATAAAAGTACTAATGATGCTGGTCTAGTCCACATCGGTAGATGTAGATGGAATATTAAGACTGTATTCTCTTGGTCTGGCTCAAAATGACGGTTGGGCTGTCGAGTGGTTTTCAACTAACAATTCATGTGACCCAACGGGATTGTTTGGCTTGAATTCCTATTGTGTTCTTCGTGATCAAGAACCAGATTATTTTTGTCTTCCTCGTTTTTATTTCATTGATCAGCACCAGAAAGATTTAGGATGTGAAAGGATTTCAGGAACATATGATTGCAGAACACAGAGAAATTGAATGGAATTACTAGGGAAGATAGCTCGTATTCTATTATTTCATTAGACAACATGAATGGTTGTGCCGAAGAATGCTCAAGAGACTGTAACTGTGACATTGCTTTGTTTCAGAACCACCAATGCAGCAAGCAGAAGATGCCATTGAGATTCGGGAAATTGACTCAGGGAAACACATCCGAACAACCATAATCAAAGGTTGGAAGGAGAGTTTTGTGCACACGAATAGATCCATTTCTGGTTTGATTCTCCAACAGATACCCTTATGCCAAGACAATGTCTTGTGGCTGCAAACAAGCTTGTTTGAAGTGTGTCGGAGAGGAATCAATCTAGTGGAAGAGAATAGCTCATTATGCAGGAGGATGGGGATCTGATGCAATATTAGTATTAAATGGTAGACTCTTATCTTCCCATCATTACTGGGCCACAGGACCCTATACGGCAGGAAACAATGTGTCTCTGAATCTCGAACCTAATGCCCAGTTGTACCTGCTTGATTCTACTAGCTTCATTATAAATTGTATTAATGATACTGGTCGAGTCCACATTAGTAGATGTAGATGTAGATGTTGGACTCTAATTGGCCCATGTGGACCATTAAAAATTGACATTAATTGCCGAACGGTTAATTGCCAGAATAACCGTTCGGCAGCCCTTAAAACCGTGTAATGGTCATGGTCGAGACATATAAAAAAAAAATTCAGATTTTGGTCCCTGAGCATACAATATACATTCAAAAAATTCTAAATTGACACCATCTTGTGAGAATTTGTTAGTGCTCAGAAAAGGCCAAAACAAAGTGTGAATAACCAGTAGAAGTCAGGCCGAATAACAGAATACACTGCAATGGCGGGAGGTATTCACATGATCCAATTTGCTTCCGCTTTCATGAATTAATTTGTTTGTGAATGTTTTTTGTCAACATTTGGCATTAGAGCCAATTTTCATAACACCTCAACCTTGCTGCAGTATATCCAGTTTTATACGTTTCACATTAAACAATTTTGTGATTTCAGGTTTTACATTTTGGAGTTTTTTTTGTGAAAAAGAATATTGAAATCATTAAGACATAAGATTTCTAAGATTTCTACGATTTGAAACGTCAAAATTGGTGTCCAGAATGCTTAGAAACTGTTGGATTTTGTACCGGGTCTGAACCGAGTCGTAACCGGGTCAAGAAGACCTGGATCAAGGTTGAAGACGATTGAAAATGACGTGTCGTTTTCGGTTTTGAGTTCAACAGTCGGGAAAAACAACATGTCACTTTACCCTTTGCTGGACGAAATGACATGTCGTTTATGTAAGGAGACACTCGCGTTTCAGTGGTAAAACGACAAGTCATTTTGGGCGTCCCAACCCCAAAACGACAGGTCGTTTAATGAAAGAAAAAAAAAAATCCAAAAATAAAAAAAAAAATTAAAATTTAATTTTTGGTTTTTGGATATGTACATAATTTTTACAATAATTTCATTGGAAATTTATTCTATACATTGTGCCAAGTATTTGTTTTATGTGTATAATTTTATTGTTGTTATTATGCACATAATTTAGGAAATACATTTTAATGCATAAATTATGAAATTAATTATGCATATCATTTAGAAATTGTTCTATTTCAATGAATGTTTTATTGGAAAACATATTCTGGTTAATTGATGTTCTAATCATTGTTATATGCATAGTTTTGAGTTTAGTATGCATGTTATTAAGTTAAATTAACCTATTTAGCAGAAATTGAGATTTTGTTCATAATTATTATATTGCCTATAGAACATGCAATTTTTTCATGAATAATTTTATGACCAAAATTAAATGTCTAAGTGATTCATATAATTTTGAATAATTAGAACTTGGCCACAGCACCTCTAATTATGCAAAATTATATATTAATTGGTTTAAGATCACATTTAGTTAAAGGACATTTATTGCAATTAGTTGTACTCAATATAATAAATTTTATCCCACAGGAATTTTTATTATATTGGTATGACAAATTGGGATAAAATATCAAATTATATTTTCTAATTTACCCACAGAGATTAGAAAAGGGAACATAATTTGATAGTTTTATCATACAATGAAATGGATCTAATTGAATTAGAACTTTAGCCCATAGGCAAGTTTTATGTCATAGATTCATGATTTTATGCATGATTTACATTGGTAAAGCATGATTTATGTTTATTAGCCTCAATATTTTGGATCATAAGCATGTTTGTTTTAATTATGCAGTCATACAACCTGTGAATTTCTCTGATGTTTGATGTGGTATCCCTGAACTGAAAGGGGATAATTATAAGGTCTGGAAGGAGAGAATTCTCCTTCACTCGAGGTGGATGGACATTGATTATGCTATAAGGAAAGACAAGCCCGTAATTACTGAAACCAGCACTCAGGATGAGATTGCTCTTTATAAACGTTGGGAGCGATCTAATCACCTTAGCGTCATGTTCATAAAGACTAAAATCTCTGTTGGCATACATGGTTCCATCAAACAGTATGACAAAGTCTGGGTATTACTGAAGGCTATTGATTAGCAATTTGAAACTTCAGATAAGGCACTTGCCAGCACCCTAATTATGAGGTTCTCGTCCTTAAGGCTCACCAGTGTGAGAGGTGTGCGTGAGCACATCATGGAGATGAGGGACATAGCGGCTCAACTTAAGAACATTGAGGTGGATATGTCTGAATCTTTCCTAGTGCACTACATTCTAAACACCCTTCCAAAACAATATGGGCCTTTTAAGATTTCCTACAATACGTACAAAGACAAATGGTCAATAAATGAGCTTCTGACCATGTGTACTCAAGAAGAGGGGCGACTTGTAATGGAAATGGGTAAAACTGCACTAACAACCATGAGAGGAAAGAATCAAAATCAAGACCAATATCAAGCCAAGGAAAAGGGGAAGGGTAAAATACCTCCCAAAGCTGACATTAAGAAGGAATCCAAGTGTTTCTTTTGTAAAAAGAAGGTACACATGAAGAAGGATTGCACGAAATTTCAGAGTTGGCTTAAGAAGAAAGGTAATCCAATCTCATTGGTTTGTTATGAATCTAATATGATTGATGTTATTTATAACACATGGTGGATTGATTCTGGATCTACAATCTATGTTTCGAATACCTTGCAGGGTATGCGACACCTAAGGAAGCCAGTTGGAAGTGAACTGAGCATCTCTTCAGGAAACAAGATGCGTTCATATGTGGAAGCCATCATAACATGCACCTTAGTTTTAAGTAGTGGTTTTATTTTGGAATTAGATAAGACATTTTATGTTCCAAAATTTTCTGGGAACTTAATTTCTATTTCCAGACTTGTACCTTTGGGATATTCCTTTACTTTTTCAGACAAATGTTTCAATTTATTTTATAAATATGATCTTGTTGGGAATGGTATTTTGTCTGATGGTCTTTTCTCAATTGATTTGCAAAATGAACCACATCATACTGCTATGCATGTTCAATCTGGCATTAAACGTTGTGTTATAAATGAGGCTTCCTCTATGTTGTGGCATCTAAGATTAGGACATATCTCGATTGAGAGAATCAAAAGGTTAATGACTGACAGAGTACTTAGTACTTTGGATTTTACTGACTTCGAGACTTGTGTGGGTTGCATTAAGGGAAAGCTAACCAATAAGTCTAAGAAAGGTGCCAAGAGGAGTTCAAAAATATTAAAAATCATACATTCAGATATTTGTAGTCCGGTAATGGACTCATATGGTCCGAGATAGTTCATCTCTTTCATAGATGATTACTCACGGTACATGTATCTCTACTTGCTTCATACAAAGGACGAAGCATTATATGCTTTTAAAGTTTTCAAGGCTGAAGTAGAGAAACAATGCGGAAAGCAAACAAAGATTGTGAGGACAAATAGAGGTGGAGAATATTATGGTAGATACACTGAGGATGGACAAGCTCAAGGTCCATTTGCGAGGTTTCTCCAAGAGCATGGGATAGTTGCCCCATACACCATGCCTGGTTCTCCCGATCAAAATGGTGTAGCAGAAAGAAGAAATCGAACATTAATGGACATGGTGAGGAGCATGCAGAGTAACTTCAACCTGCCTAAGTCCTTGTGGACTGAAGCTCTTAAGATGGCTATGTATATATTAAACTGGGTTTCGACTAAGGCTGTCCTAAAGATGCTATTTGAGTTATGGAATCGTTGGAAACTGAGTTTGTGACATATACACATTTGGGGATGTCCGTCTGAAGTAAGAGTATACAACCCACAAGAGAAGAAGCTAGATCCGAGGACCATTAGCGGGTATTTTGTTGGATATGTCGAAAGGTCCAAAGGATATAGATTCTACTGTCCAACTCACAGCACTAGATTTGTGGAATCAAGGAACACAAAGTTTCTTGAGAATGACTTGATTAGTGGGAGTGATCAATTTAGGAACATAGTTTTTGAAAGAGATCATACTGAAGCTCAACCATCTACATCAAGTGATCGGTTGATCATAGTTCATAACACTCCTATAGTTCAACCGAGTGTTGTGTAACCAATCATTGAGGTTTTATAGATTGCTGATAATAATCTAGAAGGTCAAGTTGCTCAAGAACCACTAGAAACAATCGAGCAACAAGTTGGACAAAAGATTCCTCAGGAAAATGTTGAACCAACATTAAGGAGATCTACTAGAGAAAGGAAATCGACAATTTCTAGTGATTATGTTGTGTATCTGCAAGAATCAAACTATAACATTGGAGCCGAAAATGATCCCGAAATGTTTTCATAAGCCATGAGTTGTTAAGAATCGAAACTTTGGTATGATGCAATGAAGGATGAGATGGATTCTATGGCATCTAATGGAGTCTGGGATCTTGTCGAGTTGCCTGATGGTGCACAAGCCATAGGTTGTAAATGGGTCTATAAGACAAAAAAAGACTCATTGGGCAACATCAAAAGATATAAGGCAAGATTCATCGCCAAAGAATTCACTCAGAAGGAAGGAATCGACTACAAGGAGACATTTTCTCTTGTATCCAAGAAAGATTCTCTCTGCATCATCTTGGCACTCGTTGCTCATTTTGACTTAGAGTTGCAACAAACGGATGTGAAATGACATTTCTCAATGGTGAACTAGAGGAAGAGGTTTATATGAAACAACTAGAAGGATTCTCCTTTAGTAATGGTGAGCAGTTGGTGTGTAAGCTTAAGAAATTCATATATGGGTTGCAACAAGCCTCCCGTCAGTGGTATTTAAAATTTCATGACGTCATCTCTTCATTTGGATTCGGAGAAAACATCATGGATCAATGTATATACCAGAAGGTCAGTGGGAGTAAGATTTGTTTCCTTGTCCTTTATGTGGATGACATTCTACTTCAACCAATGACAAGGGTATGCTATATAAGGTAAAAAAATTCCTCTCTAAAAACTTTGACATGAAGGATATGGGTGATGCATCCATCATTATAGGCATTAAGATACACAAAGATGGATATAAAGGCACTTTGGGTCTGTCTCAAGAGCCATATATCAACAAAGTTTTGGAGAGATTTCGGATAAAAAATTGTTCACCAAGTATAGCTCCCATTGTGAAGAGTGACAGATTCAATTTGAATCAGTGCCCGAGAAATGTCCTTGAAAGAGAACAGATGCACAACATTCAATATGCTTCAGCTATTGGAAGCCTTATGTATGCTCAGGTTTACACAAGACCTGACATTGCATTAGCTGTAGGAATGTTGGGCAGATATCAGAGTAATCTAGGATCAGACCACTAGAAGGCCGCAAAGAAAATGATAAGGTATCTGTAAGGAACCAAAGACTACATGCTTATGTACAGATGGACTGATAATTTGGAAGTCATTGGCTACTCTGACTCTGACTTTGCTGGCTGCATTGATTCACGGAAATCAACTTTCGGATACATTTTCATGCTAGCTGGTGGAGCTATTTCATGGAGGAGTGCCAAGTAAACTTTGACTGCTACTTCCACTTTGGAGGCCAAGTTTGTATCTTGTTTTGAGGCTACCTCACATGGTGTATGGATCAAGAGTTTCATTTTTGGGCTTAGGATTGTGGATTCTGTCGCTAGGCCATTGAGAATATCTTGTGACAATTCAGCTGTTGTTTTTATGGCTAGAAATAACAAGAACAATAGTCGAAGCAAACACATTGACATTAAGTATCTAGCCATAAGAGAACATGTTAAGGATAAAGCAGTGGTCATTGAGCACATAAGTACTGAATTGATGATTGTCGATCCCTTGACTAAAGGCATGCCACCAGTAAAATTTAGGGATCATGTAGATAGAATGAGACTTGGTTCCCTTGTGTAATTGTTGTATTTTGTTGTGAAACTCTATATTTATGATGTTTTCTCATTTTAACTTCAGTTAAGTGTACAACTTTATTTCTGAGAAATATATCACTAAAGTTTGGACCTAGAATAAACATAAGGTTTATTCATTAAATTACATGGGCAAATCTTAAGAGACAAGATATATTGTGATGCATGGAAGATAAAACTCGTCATTTAGAGGACCTATTGTCATGATTTATGTATTTTATTTCTTATCGTGATGGTTGATGAGAAGTATGGGCCAAGTAGGAGAATGTTGGACTCTAATTGGCCCATGTGGACCATTAAAAATTGACATCAACGGCCGAACAGTTAATTGCCGGAATAACCGTTCGGTAGCCCTTAAAACCTGTGATGGTCACAGTCGAGACATATAAAAAAAATTCAGATTTTGGTCCCTAAGCATACAAAACTCTTAAGAGAATTATTACACCATCAAGTAAGTTTTTGTGAGTGCTCAGAGAAGAACAAAAAACACAGCGTAAACCATTGTTGCAGACGGGCCGAATTATAGAGCATAACAGAGGCAATGGCTGGAGGTAGTGTTACGCGATCCTTTTGCTTCCGCATTCATGAATTCTATTGTTTATGATAGTAATGATAACAGTAGATGGAATATTATGACCGTATTCTCTTGGTCTGGTTCAAAATGACAGTTGGGTTGTCGAGTGGTTTTCAACTAACAATTCATGTGACCCTACGGGATTGTGTGGCTTGAATTCCTATTGTGTTCTTCATGATCAAGAACCAGATTATTTTTGTCTTCTTGGTTTTTATTTCATTGATCAGCACCAGAAAGATTTAGGATGTGAAACGATTTCAGGAACATATGATTGCAGAACACATAAAAATGACACATTCTCTCTTGAGGAATTGAATGGAATTACGCGGGAAGATAACTCGTATTCTGTTGTTTCATTGGACAACATGAATGGTTGTGCCGAAGAATGCTCAGGAGACTGTAACTATGACATTGCTTTGTTTCAGAACCAGCAATGTGGCAAATAGAAGATGCCATTGAGATTCGGGAAATTGACTCAGGGAAACGACATCCGAACGACCATAATCAAAGTTTAGAATGAAAGTTTTGTGCACACGAATCACTCTGGCATCATGCCTAGGAAGGGTCGGAGATTGCAAATGTTAATCAGTGGTTTTTCTGGTTTGATATATGCTTTCATCATTCTTTTATTTTCCATGTTTTTCATCTGCAGAAGGCAACTCCACTCTTATAAAAATGTTCCAAGTAAGTTCAGTGAATAAGTATCGATGGTTACATAGGTACTCACTCCACGATCATTTACTTTCGAAATCGCAACAATTGGCTTCACTCAACAATTAGGTAGGGGTGCTTTCAGCACAGTCTTCAAAGGTACTTTACATAAATGGAAATAGATCCATTGCTGTGAAAAGATTAGAGAAAGTGGTTGCTGAAGGCGAAGCTGAATTTCAAAATGAAATGAGATCGATGGGGAGAACCCACCATAGAAACCTACTTTGTTTGCTCGGTTACTGCCATGAAGGATCAAACTGGCTGCTAGTATATGGCTACATGAGCAATGGATCGTTGGCAGACTTTCTGTTCAAATCTCAGGTAAAGCCAAACTGGGATCAAAGAATCAGAATAGCTTTCGGCATTGCTAGAAGAATTCTATAACTCCATGAAGAATGCAACCATCAAATCCTTCGCTGCGACATGAATCCCAACAACATACTGATTGATGAAAACCATTCTCCTAAAATTGCAGATTTTGGGTTGGCAAAGCTTCTCATGATGAAGAAGGAGCTGAGCAAGAATTGGAAAGGATGATTAAGATTGGATACTTTGCCGCTACAATCTACGTTTGTGTTTCTATGTTGTCTTACTGAGTTTCCCGTCCATTGTTTTGCAAAAAGTCGATCTATGGTGGTAAAGTCTCATCTTGTATGTTGGCTGAAGTTACCCCAATCTATTAGATACACCTTTCGAAATGTGTATATGAATAATATGCTAGAGCAATGACAATAATAATTTTTTAAAATCACACTACACTTAAAATTAGGCGGCAAAACTTTCGCCTTTTAGAGATGGTATTATACAAATATAGAAATAAGTGAATGAGATAGAATATCTTTGCCTTTGTTTACTAGGAGTGAAACTTGAGTTAAAACTAGAGCGTTAATGCTTATAATATATTGTGAAAACTAAGGACTATAAAACAAAGTAATAAAACTAGAAGAGAATTTTAGAGGGAGAAACTCCTTTTAATCTATTGATTCAATGTTCCAAAATTGGGCAAGAGGGTGTATTTATAGGGAAAATTTTGGTGCTAAAATAACTGCTACAATAATCATAATTGCTACAACAATCATAGATTGCTATAGTGACCGTAATTAACATTACTATAATACCCCCACAAGTTTTGACTTTGCTATTTATGCTCATGTCGCCGCTTATATCAACGAGAGAAATATATAGATCTGATCTAGAATACGGATTTTTGGTGGACGGAGATAATTAATTTTTCATGACATTCTCTGATTTATCATAGTCTCCTCTCAATCAATTTAAGCTCCCCAGTCACCATCTTTTGTTTGGTGTTTCTAATAGCTGTAAAATTTGTTCATTCTGTGCACAATGAGGAACGTGTCTCACTAAAAAATGGATCATGTTTTTGCTCTTTAATATTCAATTTTGAGCCCTGTAAGTTTCAAATTAATAGCTTTCACCCGAAAATGGTCGTTTAAAACTTCCCACGTTGGTTTTCCCAAAATTCATGACAAAAATTGCATCAGATTGTGCTGGCCATAATTTTTTCTTCCGTTTGATTTAATTTATGTTTGACAATCCCAAGTACTTTTCTGTCTGAAAACAAATGGAGGTTGGTAAAGGGGAAGATATACAATGTGGGGTTCTCCAAAATTTTGGTTCAACGTCACTGTGAACCGTACCTTCATTGGGAATCCTATCTTTTCACGGCTCTAGTGATGTAGGACTAAAGGGAGAAAGATAGAAAATATGCAAGAGAGAAACATAGAGGGTGGAATTCAGAGAAAATTATAGCACTCATCATTTAATCTGTTTTTCAATGAATATAAGAGGCTTATGTATAGACAAGCAATTGAACACAAATTGAAAACTAATGAATAGGAAACTAAACAAAAATGTAAAACTGAAAATAAAAGGAAATTACATAATTGATAACTTCCTAAACAACTAAACAAAATAATAATTAATCTTTAATTTTCTGCTCAAAATTTGGACGGAGAGTATAGCCATATTTGTCATCTCTATCTTCTAGTCATTGTCGAATTCAATCAAGAATAGAACAACCTCGTTGACATTGTTAATGAAAATATCGACCACGGAATATTTGAACCAAAGGGCACGCAAGAAAATATTGAATTTCTCCATAGCATACTTTTCCTATATAATCCATTAAATTCGGTCAACGGTCAACAGTCAGACGTTATCAGTAAAATGGCCGTGTAAAAAGGAACCATTTTCTTCACTAAGATGGCCCATTTCCTTGACAAATACTCAATTTGAATCCAAGACTAAAATATTGACTTTTTGAAATAAAAAAATTTCTTTGTTAGAACCTCATATCAGTCTTGATATCTGAAGCATTGGGGGTGCCTTGTTTGTCTGCAAACCATATGGTAGTACAACTGAGCATGGCCAGAATGCTTATTTTCTTCGTTCTAATTATCAAATTCTCCACAATAACAGCTCAACAGAATGTATCCATTATCAGCCTAGGTTCCACTCTCACCCCAGGTACCAATAACTCACATTGGTTATCAAACTCGGGGCAGTTTGCGTTTGGGTTTTATCAGCAAGGCAATGGCTTTGTCATCGGAATCTGGTTCGAGAACATAAAGGAGAAAACAGTTGTATGGACAGCAAATCGTGATGACCCGCCTCTGCCGCATGATGTTACATTGTTTTTGAGTGGTGAAGGACAACTTGTTTTGCAAGATAAACAAGGCCTACAAAAACTTATTTCTAATGCCCCTCAACCTGCGGTCTCAGCTTCCATGCTCGATTCAGGCAATTTTGTTCTCTACAACTCAAGCTCTACAATCATATGGCAGAGTTTTGATTCTCCAACAGACACCCTTTTGCCGAAACATCGTCTTGTGGCTGTAAACAAGCTTGTTTCGAGTGTGTCAAAGAGGAATCAATCTAGTGGAAGATTTCAGCTCATTATGCAGGACGATGGGAATCTGGTGCAGTATCCGGTATTAAACGTTGGACTCTTACCTTCCCATCATTACTGGGCCACAGGAACCTATACGGCAGGACACAATGTGTCTCTGAATCTTGATCCTAATGGCCAGTTGTACCTGCTCGATTCTACTGGCTTCATTATAAAAAGCATTATTGATGCTCCTCTTGTCCACATTGGTAAGAATGCCACATTTCGTTTGACACTAGATGTAGATGGAATATTAAGACTGTATTCTGTTGGTTTGGTTCAGAATGACAGTTGGGCAGTCGAGTGGAATTCAACTAATAATCCATGCGACCCTACGGGATTGTGTGGCTTGAGTTCCTATTGTGGTCTTCGTGATCAAGAACCTGATTGTTTTTGTCTTCCTGGTTTTGATTTCATTGATCAGCACCAGAAAGATTTAGGATGTGAAAGGAATTCAAACGCATATGTTTGCAGAACACAGAATAATGCCACGTTCTCCCTTGAGGAATTGAATGGGATTACGTGGGAAGATAACTCGTATTCTGTTGTCTCGTTGGACAACGTGAATGCCTGTGCAGAAGAATGCTCAAGAGACTGTTACTGTGACATTGCTTTGTTTCAAAATCAACAATGCAGCAAGCAAAAGATTCCACTGAGATTGGGGAAAACAACTCTGGGAAATGGCATCCCAACAACCATAATCAAAGTGCCTAAGGGAGATGCAGAGGGAACAACGATGGTAAAGAAAGGAAGAAATGAACAGGTCAGAACAGGAATCCTCATAAGCAGCATATCAATTTCAACTTTTGCTCTAATTGCCTTGGCAATTGCTGGCATTCTTATTTACAGATTTCGTATGTGGGAATACAAAAGGATTGGAAATCATGGGCACGACATGTTTCTTGAAGATGTTGCGCTTCGACCATACTCCTATGCTGAGCTAGAAAAAGCAACAAATGGTTTCACAGATCAAGTGGGAAAAGGAGCTTTCGGGACAGTTTTCAAAGGCACACTCAGATCAAATGGTTGCACAAAAGCTGTGGCTGTCAAGAGACTAGAGAAAGTAATTGCTGACGGTGAAAGAGAATTCAGAAATGAGATGAAAGTGATAGGCAAAACCCATCACAAAACCTTGTTAAACTTCTTGGATACTGCCACGAAGGAACAAACAGGCTTTTAGTCTATGAGTACATGAAAAATGGTTCTCTAGCCAATCTTCTCTTTGGATCCGAGGCAAAGCCAACTTGGAATAAAAGAACTGGGATAGTTCTAAATATTGCTCAAGGAATACTTTATTTACATGAAGAGTGTGAGACGCAGATAATTCACTGTGACATTAAGCCAGAAAACATACTGATGGACGAGCAAGACTGCGAAAATAGCAGATTTCGGGCTAGCCAAGCTGCTGATGCCTGACCAGAGTAGAACATACACTGGCTTCAGAGGAACGAGAGGGTACGTTGCTCCAGAGTGGCACGGAAACATGCCTATAACAGTGAAAGCTGATGTTTACAGCTTTGGCATTGTGTTATTGGAGATTGTATGCTGTAGACGGAGTGTGGATATGGATGTTCCAGAGGATAAAGTAGTTCTCGCCAGCTGGGTTTATGACTGCTTTCTGGATGGTGAATTAGATAAGCTTGTTGAACATGAAGATGTGGAGGAAAATGAATTGCAGAGGATGATTAAGCTAGGACTCTGGTGCATACATGAAGAGCCATCCGTTCGCCCTTCAATGAAGAAAGTTTGTCTGATGTTGGAAGGGACAATAGAGATTCCACCACCCCCACATCCTACTTCCTCTGTTAGTATCATTCAGATTGATTAAGCATTTTTTTTTTTTCACATATTTTAAGAACTTATCTATTACTGAATAGGATCACTTACTCTGCTGATCCTTTTTTTCATTTTGTTTCCTCTGTGGTTTTAATTACTTTTTGCTCCTATTTCATTTTGTTTACTGAGAGCAAGTTGTATTATGATACAGATCTTGCAGATTTCACCAATTACAGTCCTTAATCTTCCAGAAATTTTAGAAACAAACTGAAATAGCAATTCCATACTAGTTTACTTAAGAATAGAGTTCTTAGTCTTGTCTGAAGGAAGACATAAAAACTTTGTATATGAATTAAATTCTTGCACAACAAACTTCTACCAGTTGACAAAGGAGGAACTGCCTTTAGTTTGTGGTTCTAAGAATCAATCAATTTTCTCTAGCTTAACAGCATATGAAGATGGTTCTCTAGTTTTACTCAAAATGTATGACCATGCTCTTAAAACTCAAGAAATTTTTTGCAAAATCAGTTATTTGTTTGTTGGTCCAAAGCATTCAGAGTCACCAGTTATAAGATTCAATTAATTTCCACTTGACAGCATAGAGATTGTTGATCAATTTTTGTTTATATTTTTTAAATCATGTTGTTTCCTTTTTGGTCAGAAAATCATGCTATTTGCTTTTCACTCGTAAGCTCATTCTGTAAGAAGAAGAAAAAAATGCCATTGCACCTTCATTTCCTCTTCTTCTGAGAGTATATCTAGTACAATGCCAAATTTGCATGTCAACGCCAAATTTTAGAATTTGAGTAGAAAAATCACTTTTCAAGATAGAGCAGCGGCTTGACCAGAAGGCACCTTAAGCAATTGTTTAAAGCCCCATGTTGAGCCAAGCCCCCCAAACTACAAATGCAAAGGCCATTTTTATCACGAAAGAGAAAATGGACAATTAAATGACATAAATAAGGCCGCGCGTCACATAACCAAATTCCGCTTGTTTTTAACGCAAAGACTGATTTTTTCATTTTTTTTGCAAGTTATGTACAATATTTTGGTTTTAGTAAATACCCTTCCTCCCAAAACATTAGCTCAGTACCAAAACTCATCTATTTTAGTTTCTTAAAGTTAATAAGAAGCAAGAAAGAGGGAATAACCTTTAAAAAATCATTGAAAAACTTATTAACAAGCACATTAAGAATGTACATTCAGGTCTAAATTTATATTGCAATTAGAAATTCATTGACACAAGTAACATAGTTCATGAAGAATTTGTAAAATTTTTCCTTTTATGCATGTAACGAATACAGCAAAAGGAATTCTTCTTTTTAAAAAAAAAATAGGGACCCTTTAAAACGTTAAAGACCCTTTAAAACATTTTGCCCAAAATTACTTGAGCTATATATATTATTTTAACCGAAGAAAATAGAGAGAAAAAAAAAAGGGTACTAACTAACTTTCTCAATGCTAGACACGATTTTTTTATTATTATTATTTTTTTTCATGAACCATTTTCTTGACTGCGCTCATAGTGTGGATGATAATAGCCTCATGTATAGCACCGGGAACATGCACTCGGAGGCTCGTGAGTCATGATTAATGATTATGGTGAAAAAAAGTGCTGAAAAACGATTTTTTTTAAGACAAATTACACTGATACTTCTTATATTTTGCCTAGATAATGAAAACACCATCTGAACCGAAGCTAAGTATACTAACACATTCTTGACTTAACTATGTTAAAATACCTCTTTTAATCTCAACCATTCATCTTAAAACATTAAATCTCAGCCATTAATTTAAAGGAAAAAAAAACCCCTTAACCTAGCCAAACAACACCGCAAACATCATCCACTCCCCACCCCTCCTGTTTACCCCTGCTTATCCCAGCCGC
The DNA here is from genome assembly GCA_025403435.1 of Artocarpus heterophyllus. Taxonomy (NCBI): domain Eukaryota; kingdom Viridiplantae; phylum Streptophyta; class Magnoliopsida; order Rosales; family Moraceae; genus Artocarpus; species Artocarpus heterophyllus. The sequence goes on from CM046334.1 coordinate 17,073,347, forward strand.
TACTCACTCAGTCACCACCCTTAACCTACCGCCCTCAACTTGCCACCCTCGACCTTGTGGCCCTCACAACGTCTCTACACCCTTGACCCTTTTGTGACCTTGCCCCGTTTGCCCTAGCCATGTATGTCCTTACCCCATTGTCGTCGCCGTCAACGTCACCCCATGGCTGTTGCCCGCACCATGCCCAGTGGACATTGCCCTCATCCCATCATCATGCCTCCACCAAATCACACGAAGAGATATAGAGAGAGCTCCTGAGAGAATAGAGAGGATTTTTATTTTGAAATTTTTAGTTTTTTATTTATAGAATTAAAACTTATACCTATTTCTTTATTATTTTTTAATTTTTTAAATGTTATCCCTTTAATAAAATTTTGTTTTTGCTTTCTTAATTATATGTTTTTTCAAACTTTTATTTCTAAATTATTGTATTAAGATATGACTATTTTTCATCTTCTTATGATTGTGAATTTTTTTTAACCATGTAATTTTTTAATGTTCGTATGTTATCTTCTTTTAGAGTAATTGTTATCTTTATGTTGTATGTTATTTTAGTATATAGATAATATTTATATCATTTTCAAATTTTATAAATATAAATTTTTCAATAATACTACTGTTGATGCTTACCGTAATATGATGGCGGGTCAACACCATGTGCGGCTGTGCACGGTGGACAGCTCTTCCCTGCTCGTCTCGGCTTGTTCGAGTGGACCTGCAACAAGAGGAGGAACGCTTAGGAGGCAAGAAGGGAACGGGTTAGTCAATAAATGAGGGCTCTCCGACACTCAAGGCAGGCGTTGCTCGGCAGAGAACGAGAGCTAGTTAGTTGGGAAGGAGCATGCTTCCCTGAAGGCAATGAATGCACTCTATTTATAGGTTGCCACTCGAACCGGGTGTTAGGTGGGTTTTGCCCACGACCCGTGTGTCACATCAAGGTGTACCAGGTGTCAGAGGACGTGTGTCGCACCCTCCACGGGTGGATTGATTCCTATGCAATGGTGTGTTGTCCGCCATCTATTGGCCAGTGATGGCGAGTCGCTTCCTGCTTGCAAGTTTCAAGAATCTAACCCGAGCTGGTGTCTAATTCGAGGAGGCGACCACTCACGACGTGGTCCGAAAGGCCCTAAAAAGCACCTCGGATAGACGATCTAAGCTTATCAGGATTGGTTATTCGCTCCTAGTAGCTCTTGTCGAGCACATTTGCCGACCACCTAGAGTAAGGCTTCTTGGTGGTGGCGTCAAGCTCACCCCCAACAGTAGCCCCCCAGTTCCCCTGGTCGATGCTTGGCTGGGTGGACTATGTCAAGAGGGTGGGGTCGGCTTAAAAGGAAGCTCAAGTGGCATCCCAAGGCAGCGGGAGACAAAAGGTCACACGATGAAACTCAGAGGGACACGTGTCAAAACGCGACTAGGTGTTTCTCTAACAAGCGTAATCATCGCGCCTCTTTGTTTTTCACTCCCAAGTTTCACGCCTGAGGTAGCTATAAATAGGGCTTTACTCCCTATCATTTTCACGAGTGACCAAGGCAATACTTCGCTACTTTTGAGTTTTGACTGTCGAGCTATAGTTAACAACCTGAGAACTTTTCTTTCCCAAGCCTCCACAACCTAATCAGGTAATTTCCTAAGAAGCATGTGAGAATATGAATGACCTTTTATGACTCCCAGAATGTAAATATTTTCTAGTCGGATAGTAGCACCGAGACCGAGGAGTCGACCTCCATGGATGTTGACATAGAAGGATTATCATCGATTTAGGACATACTAGGCTTGCTTGCTGAAATACTAAGGGTCGGCACCGAGATGGTACCAGAGTAGGAGTTCCTTAATTTGCTAGACGGGAGGAGCCCGGTAAGACCGTGTAGGGGCGAGGATCCCTACATTAGGGTAGCCGCCACTAACACGTCCCGAGTAACTGCCCAGGAACATGCCAAGCTAGAGGCAGCCATTGATGCACCAAGCACCTCCGATCGAGGCGCCAAGGTCCCAGTCTTGGTCGTGGGTCAGATAATCATCGAGATCTCCGATGAGGCATGGGTAGCCAAGGAAGTAAAGCCCTGGGGGAGCCCTATCGAGGACGAGGAGGCCGAAAGAGTCATAGTCACCCGAGTCCAAGGGTGACTATTTATCGGGTATCCTGACCTGATCAAACATCAGTAGCAGCCTACTTTAGCACGGTGATAGAGTCCCATCTCGAGGACCTACACCAAGAGTTTGACATCCCAAACGACGTGGTCCTCATCATGCTTGGAGAGAATGATTCACCCCTAACTCTGCCCGAGGGGTACATAACATTATATGCAGAGTTCTTTGGGGCTGGGTTGCACCTATCATTTCACCCTTTCCTCCGTTGGGCACTCAATGACCTGAATGCCTACCTGCTCAGCTCAGCTCAACTTGAACAGTTACAGGTCACTAATCAAAATGTACGTGCTATGGAGGTACCACCGGGCTATTGAGATGCCATGGGAAGCCTTTAAGTAGGGGTATAAAATAAAGAAGCTTCCCAGACAGTCTGGCTGGTACTATGTCATCGGCTTTAAGAAGGATTTCATCTTAGGCAACCCCGACTCGGACAAGCTTTGGAAGTTCGAGTGGTTCTATGCCAGGGGAAACTACATAGCCTGAGTCGGTGAGGTTGTTCCTGAAGACCAGTGCGTTCCGAGGACATTTGAGTAGGAGCACATCTGGTCTAAGAGGCCATGGGCGCCGAGCGACATTATCAGGGTAGTGGAGGACTTGTTCACCAAGCTAGAGTCTACAAGGCAGTAGTCGTTCCTGCTTAGGAAAGAGACCTTTTCCTGTTATGGTTGGTTTGGGGAGTCTAGTAGAACCAATTCCCCTTTCAACATTCTGCCTGCAAGGTCGACTGGGCAGGGGACAGTGTCTAGGCCAAGCATTGCCGACATCTTGGGGCCGAGCATCTCTAGATCCTAGTGGCCGACAAGGAAGCCATCATCATCCAATAGCAAAGACTCGTCTAGTGTCTCCTTTAACACGGGGCCACCCGTAGCAGATGAGGACCTCGAGGACGTTATTCGATTCTTGTACCCGTTGGACCGGCTCCGAATTGATGGTGAGTTTTGAGTTTTTTTTAGCTTTGTCGAGCTCAACTTGACTTAGAAGATTTACGTTCTTATTGTAGAAATGTCTTCCCGTCTGACTACCCAAGAAAAAAGGTGAGCTTTAATGGAGCGTCTTTGTTGTTCCAAGGGGAAGGCTATGGTCGGGTCTAAACGAAATAGGACTCCGAGACCAGAGCAGCCATTGAGGTCCGAGCAGCCAACACGGAAGGAGCAACCCGCCCTAAACAGTCTAAGTTATTCCCCCGCCTCCGTCGATGAAAGCTGGGGCTTCATCAAGCCAGGCCCAACCTCCCGCCGTCACCACCGCTGTGCTACAGCCCTCGGGTGATCCTCCGAGGAGGCAGTAGAATACCCACCGCCATATCCTCGACCACCTTGGGGAAGTTATTCCCGAAGAGTCGTTCCTGGAGGGCCTTTGAGGAGAGGACTTCGAAGGCTTGTCCCGCATTGCCTTCCGCTCTACCGCCAAGGTGAGTAAAAATCTTGTACCGAGCTCCATTAAACTTTTCACATTTTTCATGTTCTAACCTTTATTTTCTCAAGCCTGCGCATTGTTAGACCTGGCTTATATGGCCAAGCAGAAGGAGTTCAATCTTGAAAAGAAGAGGCACAAGAAGACTGCACTCAAGAAGGACAAGGTCGAGAAGCAGCTCGGTGCCCAGAACATCAAGCTTGATTAAATCAAGGAGGCTCTTTCCTAGGCCGAGGATGAGGCTAGAAAGGCAAAGGAAGAGACTAAGCAGACCAAGGCAGTGGCGCAGCAGGCGAGAGAGGCAGTTGAAGGGGCAAGGAATGAGGCCAATCAGTCTAGGGATGAGGCCAACCATTTGAGGTCCTAGCTACTGGCCGCTCAAGCCGAGCACCAGCGGTTCCTATGGCAAGAGTTGCCTGGTCGTCTTGCCCAAGCCATGGAGGAGCTCAAAGCGTCCCCAAAGTATGCTGACTATTATTACTTCGAGACGACGAACCTTCAGGACTACTTTATTAAGAAGCATCCTAAGGCGGTGAACTTCGACTTGTCGCTTATCATCGAGTCAGAGCATGGCCAGGTGCAGCAGCCCGGGCGAAAGGACATTGTCGAGGTTGACGGCATAGACGAGGGAGACGACCAAGGCGGTGACAGTGGTGACGATAATACCGGGGACAGGGCCCAGGCTTAATTCTTGGTTTTTCCTTCTTTTTTCTCTATACGAGCTCGAGAGGTGTTCAGCTATTTATACCTCCCCACCATTTTCATTAATACAACTTTTCCATTTTTCCAAGTTTATTACTTATCAGAATTTTCAATTCTAGTTTAAATTCAAAGTTTTCTAAAGTGCGATAGGCCTTGGATGAAGTTTTCCACTTTTAGGTTGAATGCTTCTCAGGAATCCTGAGTTAAGAGCTTCCTAGGAATAAAGTTCGATCTTTCTCAGGAGAAAATTGAGTAAAAAATTCACCCAAGTTGAATGTTCCTCAGGAACAAACATTTTGGAAATGAATTCCAAACCCATGTTTTCCCAATTCCGTTCTCGCTGAGTTTAGCATCTTAAAAACTAAACGTCTTGCTTTCCCAAGTTAAATGTTCTTCAGGAAGAAACTTCTTCAAAAAAAGATGGTAAGCATTTACCAAGTTTAGCTAAGCAGGAAAGGCCCATTTCTCGGTTGGGCAGAGCACAACAGCATGTGGTACCCTATACCCTATCACGCCCTTGGGAAAGTAAGACAGTAAGTATTTACTGAGTTTGGTTGAGTAGGGAAAGCCCATTTTTTGGTTGGTAGAGCACAACGGCGTGTAGTACCCTATAACCTATCACCCCCCTTAGACTTGCTTAAGTTCATTTGAACTTTTGCAAGTCTAATGTTGGTCGGGCATAATCATGCTAGAGCGACTCTGTCTTGTGGTCTGCATGGTGACAGACTAGAGGTTGGCATTATGTCGACCAGCCCTCCTAGTCCGGTTAGTCAGGATGACTCTCCTTCTTTAAGAGTTAGTGTCAGGTCCCTTGGATTAGAGTTATGGTGTCCCTCTTCGAGGTTGTATCTTCCTTAACACACATTGTTTAATGGAACAGTGTAGAAATTACAATTTTTATTAATGTATATATATTTACATTTCAGCCCTGTTTGGCAGGCCTAGTTACAAAAGAATGCAACCAGAAGTCAAAAATATTTCTGGCTTTGATTAACAAAAGAATTTTTTAAGAAGCTCGACGTTCCAAGGATGACCGAGTAGGTTTCCCTCCATGTCAAATAGCCTGTAGGTGCCTGGTCGGGCAATTCCAATGATCTTGTATGGTCCGTCCCACTTTGCACCGAAGGACCCTAGCCCGGGCTGTTGAACTATGATCTTTTTTAGCACTAAGTCTCCAACTTTGAAGCTCTTTAGTTGAACCTATTTGTTGTAATACCGAGCAATAGCTTGATTTCTGGCCACATTATAGATCGTAGCATGGTTCTCCTTCTCCTCGAGCAGATCAAGCTCGGACATCATGACCTCGGCGTTTTGAATTTCTTCGTACTGCTCAACCCTGAAGCTTGGTAGTCTAACTTCTGCCAGGCCGTTGCTCGATAAGCTCAGAAAACCTTTGGGAGCTGATCGATCCATGCGCCTTTGAGGTCCTCGAGTTTTTTCTTCAAGTTGTCCTTGATCGTTTTATTAACAGCTTTAACCTTCCTGTTGCTCTGAGGGTAGCTCAGAGAGGAAAAGACCTTCTTAATGTCGAGCTGGTCGTATAGGTAGAGGAGACTTGAGGATTCAAATTGCTTTGCGTTGTCACAATGGCATGCAGGATCCCTAACTAGCAAATGATGTTTTTCCATATGAAGTTTGTGCACTTGGCCTCAATTATATTGGTGCATGGCTCTACTTCCACCCACTTCATGAGGTAGTCGATGGCCACAATGCAATACCTAAACTGAGATAGGGCTTGAGGAAGGGGTCCGATAAGGTCGATAGCCCATTTGGTAAGAGGCCACGCTAATGTTACCGAGGTGAGTGGCTCAGCGTGGTGTCCAAGCACCCTCATAAACTGCTGGCATTTAAGACATATTCGCACAAAGTCCTTATAGTCTTATTCCATGGTCGGCCAGTAGTACCCTTGCCGAAGCCATTTCTGGGCCAGGGATCCCCCCCCAAAGTGATTACCACATAGCCTTTGGTGGATCTCCTTCATTAAATATTGAGCTTCTCCAGGCCCTACGCACTTCGAACACGATGTAGTATAGCCTCATTGATACAGCTTTCTGTTGATCATCGAATACCGGGCTGAGCTATTCTGAATCTAGTTTGCCTCTTCACAGTCGCTGGGCAATTCAGTTGTGGTCAGGTATTGGATGATTGGGTCCATCTGGTGGTCTATTACTCTTCGGCTACACTTGCCACTTCCTTGTTGATGCTTGGCTCGGGTAGCCTTTCGATGGGGACCGACGTCAGCTCACTGTCGCCCAAGCCTGAGGCTAGCCGAGCAAGCAAATCGGCCTCAAAATTTTCAGATATAGGGATTTGCTTGAATGAGTAAGATTTAAACTGCAAGAGCAATGTCTTGACCTCTTGTAAATACGCGGTCATGGATTATGTTCGAGCTTGAAACATCCCAGTAACTCGTTGGATGACGAGCATGGAGTCACTATGGATCGTTATGCGGTATTACCCAAGGTCTTTGGCGATCTTGAGTCTAGCTAGGAGCGCTTCATATTCAGCCTCATTGTTAGAGGCTTTAAAGTCGAACCAAAGTGCGTAGATTGTCTTATATCCTCTGGGCTAGTTAGGACCAGCCCGGTACCCGAACCCTCAACACAAGAGGATCCATCCACAAAGAGTTTCCATTCTGATTCTGGCCCAGAGGCGTGATTAGCTCCGCTACTGCTAGGGTGTCTTGGTCTTCGACGGGGGCTTTCTTGGCTAGTGGTGTGCTTTGCTCAGCATTAGTGAATGCAACAATGAAATCTGCAAAGGCTTTGGCCTTGATAGCCATCCTCAGGACAAAATGAATATTATATTGACCGAGTTTGACTGACCATTTGGCCATCTGTCTTGATATCTCTAGACTCTGAAGAACTTGTTGAAGGGGGAACTTCATTGGGACTCAGATAATGTGGCCTTGAAAATATAGCAGTAGTTTCAAAGCTGAAGTGATGAGGGCAAATGCGAGTTTTTCGAGTAAGGGGTACCTCTTCTCAGCACCCTAGAACGCGTGGCTTGTGTAGTAGACGGGCTTCTGAACCCTGTCTTCTTCTCGGATGAGGACCGAGCTAACAACATTTTTCGACACGACAAGGTAGGCGTATAAAACTTCTCTCGGCAAAGGTTTGGATAAGAGCAGGGGTGTGGCTAAGTACCACTTTAAATTTAAAAGGCTTCCTCACACTCCCTGCTCCACTCAAACCTCCCATTGAGTGCCTAAAAAAATGGGTGGCACTTATCGATAGATTGGGAGACAAACCTAAAGAGGGCTGCTACCATGTCGTGAGCTTTTGCATCTCTTTCATTGTCCAAGGTGAATGCATGTCTATAATGGCTTGAGCTTTAGCTAGGATAACCTTGATTCCTCTCTGGTTAACTAGAAATCTAAGAAATTTACCCAAGCTAACCCCAAACGCACATTTCGCTGGGTTAAGTTTCATCCTATATTTTTGAAGAATATCGAAGCTCGCTCGGAGATCAGCCATGTGGTCAACTGCTCAGATGGATTTGACTAGCATGTCGTCCATGTAAACTTCTATGGTTTTGCCAATTAATCAAGCAAGCATTTTGCTGACTAAGCATTGGTAGGTAGTCTAGGCATTCTTGAGTCCAAAGAGTATGACTACATAGCAATAAAGCCCTTGGTTGGTGACAAAAACGGTTTTTATCTGATCTTCCTCAGCCATCCGGATCTGATTATAGCCAAAGTAGGCATCCATGAAGCTTAGCAACTCGTGCCCCGCGGTTGCATCCACAAGCTGATCTATTTGGGGTAGTAGAAAGCAGTCTTTAAGGCAGGCCTTGTTTAGGTTGTATAGTCTATACAAACCTGCCATTTTTCATTCGCCTTCTTAACTAAGACCACATTTGCCAACCACTTCAGATACTTTACTTCTTAGATGAATCCTGCTTTTAGGAGTTTCTAGACTTCTTCATTAATAGTGACGTACTTTTTCGGGTTAAAGGCCCTTCTCTTTTGAATAACCAGTTTGTAGTCTGGTCGGACATTAAGCCATGACAAATAATGCTGGGATCAATGCCGGGCATATCCTCGTGAGACCATGCAAACACATCCTGATCCTCTGTGAGGAGCTTCTCTAGGTTGGCCCGAATCTCAGGTTTAGCTGAGAAACGAGTTGGACCGTGCAGCCAGGATGTGCTAGGTTCAGGTTAAACGACACTAGATCCTCGACAAGGGTGGCTCTTACCTCCTTTTCAGGAGTATGGGGGTCAAGGTTGGAGAGCATCTTAGGTGCTTGCTCTGCCAGGGACTGTATTTCGTCAACCTTGTAAATGGCCGAGACATTTAATTGCTGAGCTGATGCGGCCTTCACAGCATTAGCATAGCAAGTCGGGAGTCCTTTTGCTATGACCTTATTACTCGGACCCCATTGTCTGTTGAAAACTTTATGGCCAGGTGGTAGGTAGAGATCACAGCCTTCAGTGCATTTAGCGTCAAACAGCTGATAATAATTTGTATTATGAGGGTTTGTCGATGATGAGAAAGTTGACGATTTGTGTCACCAGAGTAACACCCTCACCGAAGGTGACCGGTAAGCCAACCTTCCCAACTGCTCGGATGCATTCACCAGTGAAGCCATAAAGTGGCATCTGGACCGAGATAAGGGTAGCATTGCTTATCTTTAACTTGTCATATTCTTGCTTGAACAAGATATCAGCCGAGCTACCATTGTCAATCAGCACACCCGAACTATGTTGTTGGCGATGTGGAGCTCGCACACAAGGGCGCATTATGCAGGTGGATTAGCTTATCTGCCTCCTCCTCTATAAATGTGATCGACATGTCTTCCTGTTGGCAAATTTTACTAACGTGCTTGGACATGTTAATGAGCTCGCCTTTCTCGACCAACCGAGCTTCCCATACGTAAGCCCGCTGCCCACTCAACGTGTCCTCGATAACTGGCCCTCCAAAGATTATGTGAACAATATTTAGGGGTTTCGGGGTGTTCCCATTGTCGTTGCATGGGTGGTTTGGCACATCTTGGGCCGATTGGTCGTTTCTCCTAGCTGTAGAGCCCGAGGTTAAGACTCGCTCTACAAACTCTCGTAGGTGCTCGTCTCGGACCAGCCTCTCAATCTGTTCCTTGAGTTGGATACAGTCACGGGTGTTATGTCCCACGCCTTTGTGAAAGTTATAGTACTTGTTTTGGTCCTGCTTTGCCTTGTTGCCCTTGAGCTTGGGCAGATCGACTAGTAGATTCCTTCTACCCACCTAAGCGAGGACAAGTTTCAAGAATCCGACCCGAGCTGGTGTCTGATATGAGGAGGCGACTACTCACGACGCGGTCTGGAGGGCCTTGAAAAGCACCTTGGATAGATGATCCGAGCTTATCGGGATTGGTTATTCGCTCCCAGTAGCTCCTGTCGAGCACGTCTGCCGACCACCTGGAGTAAGCCTCATCGGCGGTGGCCCCGAGCTCACCCCCAACAATTACTATGAAAAAGAAAGTTTTTAGGAAAAAAGAAAAAGAAAAAACATTTTAGATATTGTTAAAGGGAAGTTTATAGTTACAAATGTGTACAAAATATTCCCACTCATTTTTAATGTCAAAGAAGGATAAAATGTCATTTTAGTTGCATAAGTAACGTAAAACATTTTTTTGATGGACGGAGGGCCTTTTTCAGTATTTTCAACAAAATTAACAGTCAACTAATAAAATGGGTCTCTTTGTAATTTTTTTTTAACTAAGGAGTTTCTCTGTTATTTAGGAAAAACATAAGGGACGTCAATCTAATTTTTTCTTTTTTTCAATTAGTGTAAATATGATATATTTTGTATTTTGTACCTATCATGAAATAGTCATTAGGTCAAAGTGCTTGAAATTCTTTAGGGATTTAAAATAACATTATGTTTGGTAAGAGGGAGAGATAAAAATGGGAGAGGGGGATTGAGGGAGAGTGGTGGGGGGAGGAAAATGCTCCCTTGTTTGGTTGAAAGGAGTAGAGGAGGAGAGAAGACATGAAGGAAGAGTCTCTCTCTATGGGTCTACTAAATTTGAATATTGATCTAATCTTAAATACTGATTTTTTATGGACAAAAACAATTAATTATTCATGACATTCTTTGATTTATCATAGTCCTCTCTGATCAATTTAAGCTCCCTAGTCACCATCTTTTGTTTAGTGTTTCTACTAGCTGTAAAATTTGATCATACCGTGCACAACGAGGAACTTGTCTCACCAAAAATAGAAGAGTTGATTTATTCTGCTGTACTATGGACCATGTTTTTGCCCTTTAATATTCAATTTTGAGCTCTGTAAGTTTCAAATTAATAGCTTCCACCCGAAAATTGTCGTTTAAATCTTCCCACATTGGTTTTCCCAAAATTCATGACAAAAGTTGTTTCAGATTGTGCTGGCCGTAACTTTTGCTCCCGTTTGATTTAATTTATGTTTGACAATCCCAAGTACTTTTCTGTCTGAAAATAAATGGAGGTTGGTAAAGGGGAAGACACACAACGTGGGGTTCTCCAAAATTTTGGTTCAGCGTCAATGTGAACCGTGCCTTCATTGGGAATCCCATCTTTTCACGGCTCTAGTGATGTAGGACTAGAGGGGGAAAGATCGGAAATATGCAAGAGAGAAAAATAGAGAGTGGAATTCAGAGAAAATTATAGCATTCATCATTTAATCTGTTTTTCAATGAATATAAGAGGCTTATGTATAGACAAGCAATTGAACACAAATTGAAAACTAATGAATAGGAAACTAAACAAAAATGTAAAACTGAAAATAAAAGGAAATTACATAATTGATAACTTCCTAAACAACTAAACAAAATAATAACTAATCTTTAATTTTCTGCTCAAAATTTGGACGGAGAGTATAGCCATATTTATCATCTCTATCTTCTAGTCATTGTCGAATTCAGTCAAGTATAGAACAGCCTCGTTGACATTGTTAATGAAAATATCAACCACGGAATATTTGAACCAAAGGGCACGCAAAAAAAATATTGAATTTCTCCATTGCATACTTTTCCTATATAATACTTTTCATTTGGTCAACGGTCAACGGTCAACAGTCAGACATTATCAGTAAAATGGCCGTGTAAGTTGACAAACTATGGTCCATGTCGTTACATCATTAATTACACATTAGCAGTAAATCGTCTAAAAAGCAGCCATTACTCTTTTTTAATTTTTTTTTTTCTAATAATGGACTATCTGTCTTGACAAAGTTTCAATCAAACTAAAGACTTCATGATTTTTGGACTGACCTTTTTTTTTTAACCAAACTCTTGTTATACTTAAAGCAAACCAATTCATCTGCAAAACAAGCTCTAGAACTCAGAATGGCAATTATGCTTTTGCTCTTTTTGCTAATCACCAAGTTCTCAATAACAACTGCTCAACAACAGACTAACCAAATAAGTCTGGGCTCTTCTCTATCTTCTGGTACCAATAACTCATTTTGGTTATCAGATTCTGGCCAGTTTGCATTTGGGTTCTACCAAGCAAGCAATGGTGTTTTTTCGGTTGGTATTTGGTTTGAGAAAATAAAGGAGAAAACTGTCATATGGACAGCACACAGGAATGATATGCCGCAACTGCACGAGGCGACATTGCTTTTGAGCGGTGATGGAAGGCTTGTTTTGCTTGATAAGCAAGGCATGGAGGTACTCATAGTTGCTAAAACCACTCAGCCTGCTGCTTCAGCTTCCATGCTAGATTCAGGCAATTTTGTCCTCTACAATTCAAATTCTACGATTATATGGCAGAGCTTTGACAGTCCAACAGACACCCTTTTGCCGGGACAATGCCTAGAGGCCAAAGAACAGCTTGTCTCGAGCGTGTCCAAGACAAATCACTCTTCTGGAAGGTTCCGGCTCATCATGCAAAGAGATGGGAATCTGGTGCAGTACCCAGCAGGCAGTCCTTCCTCACCGTATTACGCTTACTGGTCCACAAATACATATAAGGAAGGAAACGGAGTGAGCCTGAATTTAAATGATAACGGCCAGGTATATCTGCTCAATTCAACTGGTTTCAATATAAAGACAATTTTTGCTGGTGGGAACAATCTCAGTATTGAAGTTATGTATCGCCTGACTATAGATGTTGACGGAATATTGAGATTGTATTCTCATAGTTTGGTTCATAGCAGCAGCTGGGTTGTCAAGTGGTATTCTGTTGAAAATAGGTGTGCTCCTATTGGACTGTGTGGCTTGAATTCCTATTGTGTTCTTGGCGATGATGATGAACCTACTTGTGCATGTCTTCGTGGCTTTGATTTCATAGATCAGCACGAGAAGAGTCTAGGCTGCAAGAGAAATTTAAGCACGGATTGCACAAGCCGGAATGAGAACATGCTTTATTTTGTGGAGTTAGAGGGAATTACCTGGGAAAACAACTCATATTCGATTGTTCCAGCAATGAACAAGACTACTTGCAAAGCGGAATGCTCGAGGGACTGTAACTGCCAAGTTGCTTTGTTTAGGAACCAGCAGTGCAACAAACTAATGTCTCCACTGAAATTCGCGAAAGCTCCAAGAAACCGCTTTGCAACAACCATAATAAAAGTGTTCAATGGAAGTTCTGAAACAAATTCGACAATGGTAAGCAAGGGAGGAAATGGAGGAGTTAGGACAGGAATCCTAATATGTAGCCTTTCAGTTTCAAGTTTTGCACTTGTTGCTTTAGCAATTTGTGCAGCTCTCATATACAGATTTCGCATTTGGGAGTACAAAAGGATTTCAAATCAAGGGCACATTGAATTTCTTGAAGATGTCACTCTTCGACCGTATACTTTTGCCGAGCTAGAAAAGGCAGCAAATGGCTTCACAGATCAAGTGGGAAAAGGAGCTTTCGGAACAGTTTTCAAAGGTGTATTCACATCAAGCAGTTCTAGGAAAGTTGTGGCCATCAAGAGACTAGAGAGAGTGATTGCGGATGGAGAAAGAGAATTCAGGAACGAGATGAAAGTAATAGGTAAAACACATCATAAATACCTTGTTAAACTGCTTGGCTATTGCCATGAAGGAACAAACAGGCTTTTGGTCTACGAGTACATGGAAAATGGCTCCCTAGCAGAATTCCTTTTCGGGCATGAGACAAAGCCAAGTTGGGAGGAAAGAATTAGAATTGCTCTGACTATAGCTCGAGGCATACTGTATTTGCACGAGGAGTGTGAGACGCAGATAATTCACTGTGATATCAAACCGGAAAACATACTAATGGACAAACAGCAGAGTGCGAAAATCGCGGATTTTGGTCTGGCAAAGCTTCTAATGCCTGACCAAACCAGAACTTTTACTGGTTTGAGAGGAACACGAGGATATGTAGCGCCCGAGTGGCACAGAAATATGCCCATAACAGTAAAAGCCGATGTGTACAGCTTTGGAATTGTGTTGCTGGAGATCATATGTTGCAGAAGAAGTGTTGATATGGATGTTCCCGAGGACAAAGTAGTTCTTGCGAACTGGGTTTATGACTGCTTTTCGGAAGGTGAATTAGACAGGCTTGTTGTAGATGAAGATGTGGAGAAGAATGAATTACACAAGATGATTAAGTTAGGACTCTGGTGCATACAAGAAGAGCCGTCTGTTCGTCCTTCGATGAAAAAAGTTTGTCTGATGCTGGAAGGGACAATAGAGATTCCACCACCACCAAATCCTATGTCCTCTGTTAGTGTAGTTCAGATTGATTAAGCATATTTGTTTCACATTTTATGATAAACTATAAAATATTTTATGGTATGAACTTTTGTACAATGTTTAGTAGCCTAAACCAAGATTTGTTTAGTTCAGTAACAGATTGTTTAATTTTTGCACCGTGAAACAAGGTAAAGCCAAGTCTTCTGAGTCCATGTTCAGCCATCCTATCCGAGCCCATGTTCGGCCGATTTCGCAAGCCCAAGCTCGGTCAAGGTGACCCGAGCCCATGCTCAAAACCAAGGAAGAAAGCTCAAGTATCTGTTGGAGGAGAGAATAAACTCTTGAATTAATGGAAGCCTTGACTTCTCCATTCCAATTTTACTATAAATTCAGTTGACTTGATATTCTCGGCTTGAAACTCTATATTTCCACACATTTTATTCGCTAAAAAAAAAATAAAAAAATAAAGAGAATTGTGTGGTATAAATAAATACTAATATGAATTGTCAAATTTTTCATCTGGTTGTATTAAATTATCATAGTGTTTTAAATCTCCTATGATTCTTATGTGACATAAGAGTGCAAACCCTGCTATGTGAAGATTATAACTTTTTATTTCGAAATAAATATCACGACTTTCTTCAGTGACCACTTACACTTCCCCTTAAATTTTTTTTGAAAAAAGAGAAGAAAAAAGGAAAAAAAAAAAAAGGTTCCACGTGACATGAGTATATTGGTAATTTCAACAGGAGAATCATATACTGTTTTGTAGGAGATCATATATCCACAAATCGAATCGATATTCGTGAAATTATCAAAAAGAAATAAATAAAATACGAATATTTGTTTTAAATTGAAATTAAAGTGAAATTTTGATAGAAACTTAAAACTCTATAAAAAAAAATTGCACTGCACTTGCGAAAATTTGATATTTGTAATGATACATTCTTATATCAACCAAAATTTTTCCTAAACTTTGTCCTTTCATAAATATTTCTTCGATATTTTAAAAATTTCCATTAAAGTTTCAAAATTTCTAAAGTCTAAATAGAATGTTTAGAAAAATGGTTTAAATTATTGATTTAAAAACAAAAATAAACCTTCTTTCTAAATTTTTTTCTTCACCCATAAGACATTTCTTTTTCTGTTGATACCTTCAATTAATAGTTATGGTGCAAGAACTTACAACCAATTAGTGGTTAAAGTAAAAAAATTTATAACAAATTAGATTATCTTTACTCATCACACCGATAAGACATTTTTAACCCTTCAGAATGATAAAAATTTCGAAAAAAAAAAAAATCAAAGAAATTTTTGTCCCTGCTAAGGTGTCAATGTAAACTTAACTCGGTCACGCACGCGGCAAGAAGAGAAACTAAACTCAACTCAACTCAACTCGCTACCAAACTCATCTGACAGAACGCGCGATTAAAAGAAGCATTAGAAACTCTTCCATAAACAGTAGCGCGTCTCTCTTCGGAAATTTACCAATCGGAAACCCAAAACCCAAATCTCTGCTCAAACAAAAGAGAAATTAGGGTTAGGGTTTCGCTTCCGAATCTTTGATCGCGCCATTCCAAGCTTTTTGTGAGACTAGGTTGTTTCACCTTTACTTCTGTTTTTGTTTTTGTTTTTCTCGTTACAATTCCTCTTCGTTTCTCTCTCTCTGAAGTATGAAGTTCTTTTTTCAGGAGATTAAACATGGCGGACGGCTTTTGGAATCGGCAGCAGCATCTGCTCCACCCTGGCCCTGGCGGCGTGCTTAAACGGCCTCGTACGGAGTACGGTAATTTCCCGTTCTATTTCTCAAGCCCTTTGCTTGGCTTACTTATCTTTTCGATCCTTGATTTTGAATCCATTTCCATCAATGCCAAATGTTTGTTGAATTTTTCTTGATTCGTTCATATAACAGCAGAAATTTGGTTGTGTTTTATTGATTTGTAAACTTTTTGTTAAAAAATTTTATTTATAATGCCAATCCCAAGTACTCATTCAGAGTGTCATAAAAGGGACAGCTTGTAATTTTTTCAAGACCAAAAGAAGATCGTTAACACGGAGTGATTTAGCCGTTCCAATTGCTTTGTGGTATCAGGTTGATCATAGCTCTTTCTTATGATTAATAAGTGTCTGTTCCATAGTGTTTGTAGCTAATAGAGTTTGGTTATGTTTTGAAAATTTTCTTCCCTTATCGTCTTTGTCGTGTTTACGTGGTTGAATATTGTTAGTTTCTCTTGCTCGAGATTGATTCTTTTTCCCATCGTATATTAGAATTTTACATGTAACAATAACGTGAAGCAGGATAAACACGTCGGTTTGTCGATAGAAGTAGGCTACTTCCTAAGCCTTTGCTTAGGTCTCTTTCTTCTTAGCATGGCTGCCCTGCTTATGTGGCCTCTCATGTGTATTGGTTATGCATATACCATGCAACCGGATGGATGGCAGTACATGGCATGCCAAGTCATGGAGTTTTTTTTTTTTTTTTTGAAAAAGCGTAAGCTGTAGATTTATTAAACTTTTTGGTTTTGCATTTCTTTTCTTTTCTTTCTTAATCATTCTGATGATTTCTGTTTTGGAATCTCTGTTTATTAAACTGTTCATATTTTAACCGTATTTTGTTTCTACAAAATACAAAACAATCCTGATCAAGTTGTTCGCAGTTCCCACCAAGCGGATGTGCACACACAAAGACTTAGAGATACTTAGCGAATTACAGTGGAACACCACCATTGTCAAAGATTTTTTTTTTGCCCCTTCTGGTCCGACTATTCCAGACTTTCTTTCACTTGTTAAAAAAAAAAGTTATACTGACCTTGACATGCATTATGTATTTCTGCCCAATATTACTAACAATGAGCATACTTCAAAAATGTTTGGATGAATGAAATTTAAATTATGGCTCAACAAAATTGAAGATTTTCAGTGCGCTAATGTAGAAGTCTTTGTCAGTCAAATTGGACTATTAGAAAGGTGAAAAAGCCTAGACTTAGGATCTGCATATTCTTAGTTTGTTATTATGATAACTTGCTTAATACTACCTGATAGTCGGTTTGAATTTGAGGAAACATATTTCCTGGATCACCATACTGATTCCAAGATTTGTGTTTGTTTCTCCACACTTATCAAAGATATGAGGCGTATTATATTTTGCTTTTTGAACAGAGCTGTTGTCACTGCAGTTCTGTGTTTATTCTTATTCGTGTATGGAATTGTATGTTACTAAGCTGCCGATATGTTGTGAGAAAATTATATTATGAAGCATAGAAACACAAATGGCAGTATGACCTTCCTGCCTCTTGGTTGAAGAGAATTATTTTCTGGTTAATACTTAATAATCAGATCAATTTTTTTATTGTTGTTTATTGTTTGATTTGTTTCTCTATCTTATGATATGGTAAACCTCAATGTCTTGGCATATTATGTGGCATATGATTTTTTTGGTCTTGACATTCACCTTCTTGTTCATATGTGTTTTTTCCTCGCTGATCTGAGTGCAAGTATGCAATGTCACCATATGTGCAGGAGTTGGTGTTTGTTTCCTCAGAAATCTTTTGGGTTTATAGAAGGGGAGAAGAGGGGGAAAAAGCAGAAGAAATATTGAAAATAAAGAGGGGAAACCAAAAGAATCTATTCTCTTTTTCTTAAAAAAAACGAAAACTACAATTCTATGTTTGTTTATATCCGTCAAATCTTGAAATCCAAGCCTATGTCAGTGCTGTTTGAGTCATTTTATTATCTATTTGAGGTATGCGATTGGCATTCATTGAAGTAAAAAGGTGAATTCATCACAACTCTGAAAGCTCAGGGGGAGTGGTATATTATTCAATTTCCCTCTTTGTTTATGGTGCTGGATATACGAAGACTAAGTTTGAGAGATTGAGTTGTGATTATTAGTTTTTATACATATATGCTAGTTATAATATCAGAGCAAATCTTCCAGAAGGTCTATTATGAAAAAAGAATATAGTTTCAGAATTATTACGCTAAAAGGGTAAACTGAATATTCAAAAGGAAGGTAATAGAAGAACTATCTACTAGGGTTATGCATGATGAATTCTTAAGATATTGCTACACCCAAAAATATATGATAGACAACTTATTTTTACTTGATAGTTTCATTATTCATTTTTTCGTTTTATAGTATCTTTGATGTTCTCATAAGGTCCACTTAGTGCCGTTACATCTTTTGCACCGTGTTCTGCAATAATAAAATCTTATTGTGGAAAAAAGTAATTAAGTTGTTGATGATGAGTTGCATAGTTTCTGCATTTTTATCCCTGTCTTTTAAGATGAATGTGCTAATGCACTGTGCTTGTATTTTGCCCGCATCATGTGGATTTAGCTGAACATCCCCGTATCCTGCCATCCTGCCGATTAGGCAGGAGGAGATCTATTACTGCTTCTTTGTTCTCTTCTATTTACGGCTTAGATACAATTTTCCTTGTTCAATAATTATTATAATGTGTGACTTAGATTGTAACTGGTACATTCGAGATCTTTGCAGATCTCTCCACTTCTGGCCAGCCTTCAGGTCATGAGATGCATAATTATTTATCACATGGTGATGATTATGATGGCCTTAGGGGGGTAAGGGACACAAAAACAATTGGATCAGCTTATGACCGTTATCTCCAGAGTTCGGTAATAACCTAGGCCTTTGAAATTGTGCTTATTTACATTCTTGCTGGCAGCGAGCACCTGCCTATTTGCATACTAAATCAATTCTTCTTGTTGCTTATGAAGCAAATTTCATCATTAAATCATGGAGAAGCCAGTGCACTTGGGGGAGTTGGATTAGGAAGGGGTTTTGCTGGTGGAACGCCTGGTCTTCCAACAACAGATCATGCTGTTATGGGTCGTCATGGAGCAGTTCCTGATTTAGCACGAAATGGTCGAAGTACTAGTTTTGAAGATCAACTCCCGATTGATCCAAGGGCTAGGCCAGGACGTGAAATAGCCCCATTACCTCCGGATGCTTCGAGCACTTTATATGTTGAAGGACTTCCTCCGGACAGCTCAAGAAGGGAAGTAGCTCGTATCCTTTTTGGCATGGTTATTGCTACTAAATCATTGCATAACATTATTGTCAATCATGTCTTAATCTGGTTTTCATTTAAATTTTTTGGATCCTTGATTGCATTTAAGATATTTTCCGTCCTTTTGTTGGATATAAAGAAGTGAGACTTGTGAGCAAAGAGTCGAGACATGTAAGTATACGGTGGATCGAATAAAAGGTTTTTTCGGTGGATTCATCAAGCTTAGGCTGACCTCGTCTTTCCATCAGTGGGTTACTTATTTAAAGATGATTAATACTGATACTCAGATTGATTTATAATGCAGCGTGGTGGGGATCCTATCATCCTTTGTTTTGTGGATTTTGCAAACCCAGCTTGTGCGGCAACTGCTATGAATGCCTTGCAAGGTATCTCTCTCTCTCTCTCTCTCTCTCTCTCTCTCTCACATTATTATTATAACAGGACATTCATTCATTTTTTATTAAAAACTTAAACAAGGGTTTACATTATCTGTTATGCTCTTTTGAAGACGGAAGTCTTATAGTAGTGTCTCGGGCCTTAAACCACTTTCCACGCGATATCCTTTTAAATGCTGGGAGGTGCTGATTTCATCATTGGTTATGCAGGTTATAGGGTAGATGAACACATTCCAGACTCGAGTTATTTGAGGCTGCAGTTTTCGCGGTACCCAGGTCCAAGGTCTAACTCTGGGGCCCGCAGTAAGAGATGAAAAAACTCTAGATAGTGAGGGGGATCGCCATTTCTTGATACACATTTTTATGTATCCTTGCTTTGGTGAGTTTCATAGAACATTGTACCCAAAAATATATTCCTTGTGTCCAATCCTGGGCTAAACTAATGGCGAACACTTTGAAATGTGCATGTTGTATCTAGGGCTTGCGGTGAAGAAATTTAAGCAGTTTAACAGATTAGATTATTAAATGCCTTAGTGGTCATTTCCATATTTAGTCATGTTCATGAAGAAGTTTTGTATTCCCCCGAGAGTTCTGCTATTCGACTTTATCTAATTTGCATTTCCAAGTTTGGGAATAGAATTTATTTTTAATATTGGTATTTTACCATGTAACATCATGCATATATAACTCGGTCAACATGGACACATAGAGTCTACCTTTTGCTAACCTTAACGAAGGAACTATATTGGAGAAACTTTTTTCATGTGGCAATGCTGGTACGTTGTTACATTGATCTTTGATCTTTTTTGCCGCTTCTGCTTGAAATATGTTGGACTTGGTTGTTTTATTTTGGGGAAGACTGGCAGAAGAGGTGATGTCTGTTTTTGTGAGCTGAACTGCTCAACGAGCCCACAGAATTCATTTCGGCCCATAATTTTACAGCTAGGCCCATAAAATTTTTGTTTTGAATCTTAGCTTTTCTTACTTTTTATTTTTGCTGTTGTTTGATAGAATATTCGGAATCTTGTTAGAAATACTAAAGGGCATGATAGATGTAAGTTTTTTTGTGTTGGCTCAAGAAAAGAATAGTAGTAGCCAATTTGGTATGCTGGCTAAATTTCTTTGTAGGAAAACAAGGATATTTAGTCCACGTATGGAAAATTGCGAAATTGCATCCTAAAACAGTGAATATGTAAGCAAAAAAAGTGGAAGTTCTGTTTAAGTCAAAAATGTACCTATGTAAGCAAACAATGAGGTCAAGTTCAATTGACATGGTAAAGAAGAATACGAGTAAGCACACAACTTCGTTGTCTTTTATTAGTATTCCTTTAAAAAAAAAAAAAAAAAAAAAAGTCTCTAGAAACGGAGTGGTGTTTTCACTTTCTGGTTTAGTTTTAATGTACCACCTGCGATATTTATTTATTTTTAGTGTTGGGATGACCTTAATGGATTGAGTCCTTGGGTCTAGATCCTTTAGATCTTTTGGGGTTTGTTTATTTTGTTGTTTGAATCACGGTTTAAATCATTTTGTTACAGTATTTTCTTTCACAAAAATTTAAATCTTCATTCAAATACTCGAACTAAACGGACTCTTGATCAATTTTAGAGGTATTATAAAGAGTCATATGTGTGCGGATTGTCGATGTACTGCTTCAATTTTTCATTGTTGGAGTTCAGTGCACATTCGATGCTCTTGTGCCTTTTTTAAAGAACTTACTAATGGTACTGATTTATGGTGGGGATTAAGCTTCCTTATATTACGAAGTTATTTGAGTTAGTATGACTTTATGTATTATTATTTTTTTTATATTTGCAATGCAATATATCTTTTTAAAAAAATAGATAAAAAAAAGTTTTAAAGTTTTGATGTTAAGAGAAGGGTCTTTCTATGGTACGGCCTTAAACCAATAGTGTATGTTTATGAACATTTAATCTAATTAAAATTATATTAAAATAAAAATATATATTATATAATAAAAGTTTTTGATATGAATCTGACAGCGGAAAACTAGGGCCCCATGTCGACGACTTTTTTTGAGGACTCGTAGAAATCTTTCAAAAAATTTTTCATACAATAGGGGGCATATTTGTCTTATGGATGCACACATTTACATTGGGGCCAGCGGGGGCACATGCCCTGTTGAGAGGGAAAAGGGTATTTCACAATCTTTCATATTATAAGCGGTGTCCCCACTCAGATGTTGACAAGTGCCCCTACCACGTTTTCTATTCCTCAAAATTGGTCACTTTATTCCCTTCTTAAATCTCCAAGGCTATTTTATTGGTCATTACATCATCCCTGTTATACACGTCAATCAGTTTTTTATTTTTTTTATTTTTTCAAAATCCGTCACTTTAAACTTCACTAGTTCAAATTTCAACCTTTTTTTTTAAAAGAGACACCAGGTGATAGGATTTGATTCAGTGTTTTCACTTCTCTCTGTGTTTTTTAAAATAAGCAACATAACATCATGTATACTCTCTCCTTTCCTTTTTTTATAATTTTAATTTGATATTCATCTTAGAGTCTATCAACAACTTTTCGTCATACATCTCTCTTGATATTGATTTATTTTTTTATTTATTTCTTTTACACTCATCAAACTTTGCATAGTTGATAGTTGTATCCTCTCATATTTTTTAACATATAATAGTATCTAAATTTGTGTTTTTAGTTAAATATTTTAGAAATTTAAGATTTTTTTTCTTGTTTGGAGGTCAATTACCTTGTTTGTCTTTGTATTATTATTATTATTATTATTATTTACAAGTGAGTGGATTGAACCACAATTTGTGGTCCAAACCACTTTTAGTATAGTGTTTTGTGTTTCCACAAATTGTGGTTTGAACACAGTTGTCAAACACTTGTTTAGAGTAACTCATCTCTAGAAAAGAAATTGTACCCTTTTTTTTTTTTTTTAAGTATGTAACTTTTTTTCTGCTTGTGCCTCCACTGAAATAAAATCATGAATCAGTCATTGGTCTTACAAAAAGAACAATTTTTATTTTAGCAATTTGATTAAATTTTCACGAATTATATTTAAAATAGACTATTTTTGTCAATTGAAATATTTTTTGATATCATATATCAAGTTGTTAAAATTTCATTAAATAATCTAAATAAGAATACTGTTATAGAACCAACTTTAATTTCAACTCTTGTACATATTCTTGATTATTTTATTACTTTATTGGCGGGTATTTAAAATTTTTTTACATCAATTAATAACAAGAGAGTGCATTAAAATAAAAATTCAAAAGTTGGTACAAAATTTAAGATTAAAGTTATTGTCTTTCGTATTTTTTTTAAATATCTATAATTAGGACAAAATAACATATCATACTCAAGCCCCCCCCCCCCCCCCCCCCCCCCCCCTTCTCCTCAAAAAAAAAAAAAAAAGGGGTTAATCTTACATATAGCCCCTAAACGTTATCCTCAATCTCACTGTAATTTTTAACTTTTAAAACATGCGAAACTTAATTCCTTTGTTTTAGTTTTAGTACTTTTCCATAAGCTAGGTGTAAAAAAATGATAAAATATGTAGGTGATACTGATAAGAAAATAGTATCTTATTAAAAGAACACAAAATATCCATGTGAACCTAATATAAAAATGTAATAACACTTTGCTAAGTAAATATTATTCGTATTTTATTCTTTTTTTTTCTTACATTCAATGGATGAAAAGAACCAAAACTGAGTTAACTGATAGATCGAAGATTAAGTTTGTGATATTTTAAACATCAAGGATTAAAGTGAGAATTGGCAATAAAAGTCAGTGTCCATTTTTCAAATTAACCAAAGAAAAAGAGAGAGAGAGAAGGAAAATTTGGTCCTTCTTAAGGAAAACTTGGTCCTTCTCTGGGGGTTATCTTATTGGTTTAAAAAACAAATTCTTGTTTGTAGGTTACTTTTTCAGTACTTATCAAAGAAACTGAAAAAGTTTGCCTTGGAAATTGTTCAAATCTTCCCACATGGCTGTGAAAGAATGTTGCCAGTTGGGTGGGTTTTTTTTTTCTAATAAACTAAAAGAGTATCCCTAGTTGGTTATTGATAAGGATATTTACCTTTTTATACTCTCTATTTTAGGCTTATTCAAAAATTGTTCTTTTGATTTTTGATCTCATCAAATATATACCTTCAAATTAGATTTAATATACAAATTCATATCTTACCTTAGTCAATTGTTGACGTTCAATTATCTTTAAATAAAAGAGAAAAATTATTGAATCTTTCAAAAATTAAGAAGAAGAAAAAAACACTCAAAACACCTAATATAAGCGTATTTTTTATATTTTTGAAGCCAAAATCTTTAGTATAAAGTTTTTTTAAATTCTCAAAGTTTTTATTTTTCAATTTTAGGATGCTTTAGGAAATTTTTTAGGTGAAAATCGAAGGTTGATTGAAAAAATATATAAATTTATATATTAAATTTAATATAAAAAAATACATTCGTTGAAATCAAAAACTAAAATTAAAAATATTTAAATAAATTTAAAATGCATTATATAAAAGGGCAAATAACCCTATTGGTAATGTGCACCGTTTTCTACACCCTTAGTTACAAGGGCTTAGAAAGAAGCATAAATATTGGCTTTCCATTTTTCTTGTCGGCATTAAAATTGACATTTTGTTTCCTTAAAAAAGCTGACGAGTACTAAGCAAAATGAAACCTTCTTTGTGGGGCTATCCCCCTCTATTACTACTATTACCGGACATTAATGTCAAGTTTAGCTTTACACCCTCTATAGACTCTACAACTAACAGCACGTGATCAGCAACAAGTCCTTTTTGTTTTGTTTTGTTTTGTCTTGTTTTTATTTTTCTAACCAGTCATACGGGCTTTGGACCTTTCCTCTGTAGATGTAGACGCTCAAAACGTGTTGGCATTGGCAGCTACAATACCCAATTTGCCAAAGTCACCTTTTAGATGTTTATTTAAGGCGTTGAAAGGTCAAGAGTGAGAATCATAGAGCTTTGGGTAGGTGAGTTACGTAAAATGGACCTCAAAGTTAAGCTAATGTCAGTCCTTTCTCCCTCCGCTAGAAAAAAATTGGTTTTCATTAATTGGTTCTATGCTTGTATGGCCTTCACATATTCGTCATTAATATATATGGTTTTTTCTTTGGACTTTGGGGTAAAAAAGACAAAGAAGATTTATTATGTAATGACCCACCTCTTCAATCTTGCATTATTTCTTTGGATGTCAAGATCTACATTAGAAATACCCATGTGTTTCAAAAGAGAGTTCAACATTTGAACCAGTTAAAAGAGGGACAATTACACTGATACCACATCTTATTCCCAATGAAAGAGATAGTCTCTTAATAAAAAATATTTTACTTCAGTGCCCTTTTGAGTTTTTTTTTTTTTTTTTTTTTAAGAAAAGTTAGGCACCCTCTTCGTTAGTTACACCTAACAGAAAAATGTATTTTTGACCGCTGAATATAATTTAGATGGTAAAAATATCCCTCTACGCGTGTGAAAACTATCTCAGTTGTATGTACGGTTGAAAACTAACCTTTTGACCCACGGTCAATTTATCATCATACATACACAATCCCAGCTCGCACATTAGAGTAAAAAATAGGGATATTTTCTTGTCTTTTTCCCCCTTAATACTCCTTTCTAATACTAGTTATAGTATTCTTTGGTTATTCAAAGTAGTGACATGTGTAATGTGATAAACTAGGAATAAATTGGTGGAAAACCGTATGAATTAACTGGCAGACTATGTTCTCAACTATCATATAAATATCATTTCAAAACATGACACGTATTAATCTAAACCACATAATATATTGATAATTTAATTTATAAGATGAGAGATTTATCCAGAGCATTACATAGTATTGTTATTTTTAGGGGCATTTTGATAACTAGTCTCGGGAGAATTTTTTTTTGACAAATAGACCAGTTTTTTTTTTTCAGTTTTTGGGATCAAAAAAAAGGTTTTTTAGACATCAAAACGGTTTCAGTTTTTTTTTTTTTTTCAACATGTTGAGGTTCCTTATTCTGTTACAGTCATTTTTCTTTTTCTGTTGAAAAAAACTGAGACAGTTTACCTGCATAGAAAAACGTGTATTCTTTATTCCAAAAAAAAAGAGGCCTTTTGTCCAATTTGGATTTTCTTTTTGCCCTTTCATCAAAATCTCCCTTATTTTTACATTAAAAGTAAAAAAAAAATGTACTTTAGGGGTCCAACAAGCGGCTGTGGCTCGTACAAATAATTCAAGAAAAATGGAGTATTTGTGTACTTCTGCCGTTCAAAGATGAATCTATTCAAAAACTTTCAGCAGTCCTTTACTCCGTTTTCTTTTCCTCCCCCCGCCCCACATATTTTTATCCTCAAGAAGATAAGTTAAAGAGTAATTGTTTAAAAACATAATTTAAATCAAAGGTTTTAATCAAAATTAGTTTGAAGTTCAAATTTTATAAAAAAACATTGTAGCAAAATAATTGGCTTGAATTATAAATTTATAGTTCGAACTACGTTTTCAAACGGCCTAATTATATATTTTTTCTACCTGAAAAAAGTTGTATAATATTTCTAAAAAAAAACCATAGAGTAATCCGCGGTATAAAAGTAGCCATTCTACTAATTATGATATGTACATTCGTAGCTATTGTCTTCCCAACCTTCACCAAGGTAAAACATATGCCTAATGTTGGGTAGATTGGCAAGTCTTTTTCCTTTTATTTCTTCCTTCACAAAATTAAATTGTCGATGCTTCATTTTCCTACTTAGGTTGCTCTTTTAGCATTACCTGTCAAGTTTCCGCCAAACTCTGCATAATTTTCTATCTCCTTTATGTTACGTCGAACAGTTTCTAAATTTTTAAATTGTTCGTTTTGTAATAATAGTGCGATGTAAAATGAGAATATAAATGTGATAGATTGAAAAATGAACGCATCTCTCCTCAAATACTCCATTGACTTTAAAACCACACTAGACAAAATTATCTATAGAGTTTGGCTGAATGAATTCAGAATATTATGCGTACATACGTTATATATAGATTTACATATATACTCCTATATATATATATATGTATAGAGCCACTTGTAATTTCCTACTTAAATTTTAATGTTTAAAGTTTTCTTTAATAATTTTTAAATGCATCCCACTCAATTTTTGATATTTAAAGTTTGTTACCTAATTTTCTACTACTTTCTCAGGGTTGGCATTCAATCCGACACCTAAACCAGTCAAATACTTGTAACTTTTTTCAATCGTAAATGTAACTATAGTTGTATGTTTATTAATACTCAAGTTGTTCGCATGTAACACTTAATAAATGAAGTCCCACATGCGCATTTCAACAAATTGTTAGTTTTTAAATTTTTAAATTGTTAGTTTTGTAATGCTAGTCGGATGTAAAATGAGAATATAAGTGTGAAAGATTGACATATGAACGGATCTCTCCCCAAATACTCCATTCACTTTAAAACCACACTTGATAAAATTATCTATAGAGTTTGGCTGAATGAATTCAGAGCTTTTTTAAATCATGAATGTAACTATGTCAATATGTTCAATTAATACTCAAGTTGTTCGCATATAACACTTAATAAATTCCCACGTATACATTGAGTGTTACACAAACTCAAAAACAACTTACATTAGTGAACAAAGAAAAGTAATAGTATCGGACTGGTCAGGGTGTCGGATTTGAATCAAAACTTCTTCTTTTTTTTTTTAATTGTGCCATAAACTATTAACATTTGAAGTTTTAGATCTAATTTCTTTTATAATTATGAGCAACATTATGCTTGTGTTCCCATATAATAATTTACTAAATTTATAACTATAACTCTATCAAGTACAAACAATTATCTCTTATTTTTCAAAGCAGCCCCACTTAAAAAACATTACATACATATATATAAACTGCCAAAAACATAATGTTGAACACAAAACAACACGAGGGTCGAACTCATGAACAAAACCATGATAATTTTCTTCCAACAAACAATTTTCCTTTTCTCTATGCTTTTTAACTTTTCAGTAAAACCAATAGGTAAATCGCACTCGCACTGGAAGATTTTGACGAAAGGGGCAAAAGAAAATTTTAATCGGGTAAATGGTTTTTTTTTTTTTAAATTAAAAAATATATTTTTTTATGCAGGTAAGCTGTCTCAGTTTTTTTTAAAAAAATAAAGAGAATGATTATAACAGAATAAAGAACCTCAACAGAAAAAAAAAAAAAAATTGAAACTATTTTAATGTCTAAAAAACTTTTTTTTTTATGTAAAAAACTGTCAAAAAATGATCTATTTACCAAAAAAACTTTAGCCGGAGGCCCTTTCTCAAAATGCCTCGCACTTGATCACTACCTGTGGGCGATAAATATCTGGATCAACTTTGCTTGTCCCGCTGGCCATCTTCTTTGTAATCTTTGAGCAGCATCTTCAAAAGCATATGCCTGATTTTGGGCCATCATAATAATTTTCCATTTTTAATTGATCAGGAGTTCAATCAAATTATTCGCTTAGAGAAATGAGAAATGTTATTTTTTTCTTTGAAAAGAAGTTTGAGATGAGAAGTGCCGCCACCTTACCAAACATTTTATCCATCATCTTTAACAGGAAGTACGACTTCTGCTAAACTTTCCCACCAATATTAATGCTAGTAGGTTGTGTTGACAACTGTCCCCCTCCGAGCTCAAAGCCTTTCACACGATAAAAAGGGAAAAATCTCACTGGCTGTTTACGTTGTCGCACCGTCGAATCTACCAGAACACACTTTTTTTTTTTTTTTTTAGCTGTTGAAACAAAGGTGCCTATTGAAGTTGTTATCTTTTAATCCCGATAAAAATGGTTATAAACAATGTAAAATTTTTATATGCTATAATAATAATAAAAAAATTATTATAATATAAAACTTTTACATATCACAATAAAAATAATTTTAATCAACGGTTCTTACTACTCTTCTAAATACCCCATTAGCATCGATCGAAAAAATTGCAAAAAAAGTTTTAAAGAAAAATTCTAAAAGCATCACTTTATTCCCTTTAATGTTTTTGAGAGAGTTAAAAAAATCCTTTTAATTGGTTAATGTGTTGAAAACTCATAAAATACCCAAATAATCAACATTTAAGTGATTTGAACATTAATTATTTAAAATTAAACAAATATTTTAAAACTGAAAAAATTCAAAATTGAAAAATAAAAGTCTTTATCTTACAATCTCGATCTGCAAATTTACTCAGGGCTCTGCCAAACCTACACCCATCTATGGTCAATCTGCTCTAATTTCTGATGTTGCTATCTAGATTTATTTTTTTAGTTTTAAGACTAAATTTGTTTAATTTTTTAACTAGCTTCTTGATATTTTGGTATTAAATATATTTTTAGTTTTTTTTTTCTTTTAAATAATTAATGTTTGAATAGCTTACAAAACTTTAAAAAAAAAAATACTTACATGCTTATAAGTGAAAGCATCATTGACATTTTTCAATAAAGTAAGCAATCAAAAAGCTTTTTTAACCATAATAGGGTGTTTGAGAGAATTAGTTATTTGTTGAAGAGTTGGTCAGAACTGATTGGTTTAAACTAATTAATTAAAATAATACAACATATAAGAGTTTTATATTGTAGTAACTTTTAATTTTGGTTTGAACTGAAAATACAAAACACATGGAGAAGAAATTACGGGATACTTTTCTTATTGGTTTAATACGGTTATTTTGAATAAACTTAAAGAATACTCATGAATTTTCTTAAATTTAAACCAAAAAAAAAAGGAAGGAGGAAAAAAAGTACCACTAAAAATTAGAACATTATAAGGAAAAAACGCGAAAAATAAAGAATAAACTTAATCGTATAAATCATGTACTTTTAACTTACAATTAATATATACATATGTCCGAGCAAAACAAATTAGTATACATCTGGTGAGGTATATATCATACAAAGACAGAACAACAAACTTTAAAAATAATAATAATAATAATAATAAACTACGTAACTTTATGAGATTGTTCTTATCAAGAATCTCTATATATATTAAAAAAAAATTTAATCTTATCATTAGATTGTTCTGTTTCAATTCTTGTGACGTTTGAAGTCCGATTAATTGAGTCCCTTGTCTCTTAATCAAAAACCATAGCTGTCTTTGAACCACATGCAAATATAGAGTGTTATATTTTCAAAAATAAAAACTTAAATAAATCAAAATAATTTTAAAATTTGCTAATAATTAATTTAAATATTATAATAAAGTTTATAATGTCTTATTAAAACTTCAGTATAAGTTTTAAAGTCTATTTTAAAAGTTTTTTTTTTAAATTATATTTTGTAGTTTTGACTAAAAGCTTTCGTGGAGAGTCAAAATATTTCGGACAAATCATTTAAACACTTTCATAAATAACTTTTGGACTATAAAACCGAAAAACGGCTTCTAATAAGCCCTCACAAAGAGGAACTAAGAGTGAGCTACATACTAGATTATTTCCTTTTCTCAAAAGATCCAGTAATTATTTTTTAATTCCTAATAAACGTGGCTAAAGTTGACTCATTACGCTCAATTAGTCTAATATATCACCAAGGATATGCGTTTTTATGTAATTTTCAGATGCCCAATAATTACAAGATCCGTTTGTTGCGGCGAAATATTATTCTATCTCCTTTCATTCTCTCGTTGGTGTCTCCGAAAATAGCACAAATAGTTAAATAATTAAGAAAAAAAAAACTTATTGCAAACATATATCGGGCATAGTTGACTTGAAACCAATAATTTGAGTGTGAAAGGCCAATCATGTGAATTTTATCAATCTATATGGCATGTGCTTATGTTTAATAATAATATAATTAGTTGCTCACTAATCGTCAGTGTCCTGTTTCTAATTAAGTCTAAATTAAATACCGTACACCTTGATACAGGCAGATACATAGGCCATTCATGTTACTACTATATCTTATTCTCTCTCTCCCTGTCTCTCTCTCTCTCTTCTCTTGCTAATCCTGTTATATCTTATTCTTTATTCAAATGTAATACTACGACAGCCGACAGCTTTTATGTCATTCATCTAATATTCCTTTACAGCTTCATTCTATTTAGTATTTACAATTAGCTTCTAGTCCCTTTGGCTTAATCAAAAGTCCTTCTCTAGTTAGTATTTTCACTGATAGTGTCCTTTTTTAACAACTAAATCTAATCAAAATTATTTTACTTATTTGACGGTTAAAAAATTAATATATATTGATATGTTATATTTTTAGTTCTTATCGAAGAAGCCACTCTATTTTTAAAAATGCCATAAATATAAGGGGTCTTTTTTTGTGGGTTTTATCACCAATTGTATATGTTTTTAAACTGTTAGATTTGATCAAAAAAATTTTTTTTCTATAAATCTGACGTCTGAAAGACAGTTGCCTATTGATAAGTTTTTTTTTAATACCCAATATAAAAATTGCATGGAAATAATTTAAAACAGTCGTCACACGCTAGATTTTATATATGCGCACCCACCACTATATGAAGGTCATTAGACTGTTGTAGACAATCGGTACGTTTTAGTTCTTGACTCTTGACTAAAAAAAATGCATTAAACCTTAAACTTGTTGAAAGAGTTTTCAAAGAAGGAACGAATTGGTGTAAATTATTTTGGGACAAGCAGCCATAAAGAAAGAACCAAGCAAAAATATAATACGCACATATAACACACATATATGCACACAAATATAGTAACATGATACTATTAAACGTTGGTAATCTTTTTTTTTAACA
Source organism: Artocarpus heterophyllus (assembly GCA_025403435.1). NCBI lineage: Eukaryota > Viridiplantae > Streptophyta > Magnoliopsida > Rosales > Moraceae > Artocarpus > Artocarpus heterophyllus. Next base: position 17,104,379 of record CM046334.1, read on the forward strand.
AAAAAAGATTGGTATGTCTTCACACCTTCGGACCAGCATCACTTTCAGAATCTATTAGTATAATTTGTTAGTTGATTAAGTGTCCAGATAAGATGTCCATACCGTCATATCACCAACTGTCACGCCCCGGAGTACGGGAGGTGACGTGACGGATTATTTAAATTAATTAAATAAGAATTTAATTAAAATCCAGAGTTTAAGGGGTTGAATTAAGTATAAAAGGTGGGATTCATTAAAACACTTTGTAAAGAGTTCATGTAAGTAAGACAATTTAAAACATTAAACAAATAATTATTAAATTAATAAAACCGCGAGTATAGGTTCCACAACCCACAACTTGTGCACACACATGGTTCTGACAATATCATAAATACAATCACAGTCTAGGATACAAATAAAGTTAAATCTTACATGCCTTGATTAAATAATACAAAATATAAATCAATCCTCCTATTGCTCCTAAGTTCAGTCCGAAGAATCTTCTCCAAACCTAAATGGGAAACCACCTAGAGGGGAAAATTTAAAACAAATAAAACGTGAGCGAAAGGCTCAGTAGGACTATGTTTTATAAAATAATTTAATTTAAAGAAACATTTCATTGTTAGGAGTACTCAAAAGAAATCTTAAATAAATAAATAGATAACTTGAGTAGAACCGTCATGACCCAGAACAATCTACTCGCACAATCAGAAATACCATTTTTATTTTCCTAGGCAAACCATGATATCACCACCGTAGTGGCCCAGCTAGGTTTCGGGACCTGCCCCCAAGGTCGATCGCTACATGACCCGATCTCTGATATGGCATCATGCCTATGTGATTATTATCATTATCATTCAAAACTCAATTACCGAGTGTTGTCAATTACATTTATTATGAAGTTCATTTCAGATCACGGTATATTAAAATATAACTGATAAATCCATTTTCAAACAACCGTTGAAAACATTTTAATAGAAATCCTTTTCAAAGCCAAATTATTTCAAAACCAGGCTACCAAAGAAATAGGATAGAAGTCCTACCTCAATACTCGTACTGGTGCCCCACACCGTAATCCCGGTCCACTATACGTTAGCTCCACGGAACCACGAACGATCCTAGATACAAACTAAGTCGATCAATATCTAGTTCAAGACATCCTATGTTACTAAATCATTTCATGATGTCCTAGTGTGCCATTTGTATCTTTAAAATCATCCTATAAGGTTGGAATTTAAATCAGGGTTCAAAACAGTGAAAACGGGTGAAAATCACAAAATTTTCCATGCCTCAGTTGGCCTGCCGGACTCCCTGCTTCGGCCTGCCGGAAGCAAAGTTCGGTCGGCCGAACAATTTCCAGGTTCGGCCTACCGGACTGAAGAACACCGGCCTGCCAAACACGTACTTCGGCCTGCCGAACTGGGAAAACCCAGAAATTCTAGCCACGGGTTTCGATTTTCCCAAAACCCAAATCTTGATTCTAACATGTTTTTCTCAAATCCCAGGCATAGAAAACATTCATAGTTGATAGAAAAACATATCTAGACACTTTAAAACTCATTTAAACAAGATTCAAACACAAAAATCCCAAAAATCCAAAAATAGGAAAAATTGAGGAAAAATGAAAAATCTTGAATCCAATTCATTTTTCTTCAATCTAAGCTTAGATTCTAGTTGTTCTAAGTTCATTTAACTCAAATCCACGGTTTTCTAAGCTTAAACAAACCTAGTTTTCAAAAATGCACAAAATTGAAAATTTTGGAAAAAGTTTAGAAATTTCAAAACTAACCTCGAATCGAAGCTTCAATCCGCGTTCTCGGTTGCCAAATCACGTCTTTGAGCCTCCTCCTTGCTATCCCGAAGCTTGGATTCGAAATGGGGTTTAAAATTTTGAGAGGGATGTAGAGAGAGAGAGAGGAGCCGAGAGACCAAGAGGAAGAGAGAGAGAGGGTGTGTCGTGAGAGTGAGGAGAGAGAGGGAGAGAAAGGAAATAAATAGAGAAAATCGGTAGGCGGTTTTACTGTGCAAAAATCATGTGCCACCCACGGTTTTGTAAAACGGAGTATTTTTAACATTTTACAAATTGTTGTGTTTTAAAACTCAAAACATCATTTTAAAACAATAAGAAATCATTTGGATTCATCAAATTAACAAAACAACCAAAATTCAAAATCCAACCAAATAATCTAATTAATGTTAAAATATTAATTATGGCACACTAATTCATCATTTATATTACATTAACATTAAATAAATTTCGGGGTGTTACAACTCTCCACCCCTAAAAGAAATTTCGCCTTCGAAATTTACATCTCATCTCAAAAACAAAACAAATGCGGATACAATTCCCGCATACTCGACTCTAGCTCCCAAGTGGCTTCATCAACCCCATGATGCTGCCACACGACTTTTACCAATGGTATCTCACTACGATGCAAACTAATCACTTTCTGGTCGATAATCTGAATCGGCACTTCTTCGTACGTCGTATCCTCCTGAACCTGCACATCGTGAAACGAAACTACCTTACCCTCCTCAGGCGGACACTTCCTAAGCATCGACACATGAAAGACATCGTGAACATGAGAAAGTTCGGGCGGAAGATCAAGCCGATAAGCGACCACACCAACACGCTGAGTGATCTCGAACGGCCCAATATACCTCGACGCGAGCTTCCCACTCACTCCGAACCGCATAGTTCCCTTACGAGGCGATACCCTCAAGAGAACGAAATCTCCAACCGTGAACTCTAAGGGTCTACGTCTCCTATCCGCGTGGCTCTTCTGCCGACTCTGAGCTGCTCTCAATCGATCTCGAATCACCGCGACTTTCTCGTTGCTATCACGAATCTCATCCAGCCCAAGAATAACCCTATCTTCTAGCTCGGCCCAACACACAGGTGATCGACACGGTCGCCCATACAACGCTTCAAACGGTGCCATGCCAATACTCGCCTGATAACTATTGTTGTACGCGAACTCCGCTAAATGCAAACATTGCTTCCAATTCCCGCCGAAGTCCAACGCACAAGCACGCAACATATCCTCGAGAACCTGAATAACCCGCTCAGACTGCCCATCAGTCTGAGGATGAAACGCCGTACTGAAGTTCAAATCCGTACCTAAAGTCTCCTGAAAACTCCTCCAGTACTTAGCATTAAACCTGGTGTCTCGATCAGAGGTGATGGACAAAGGAACTCCATGCAACCTCACAATATTCTGCATATACAACTCCCCGAGAACCTTCCTAGAACACGTCGACCTAAACGGAATGAAATGCGCCGATTTCGTCAACCTGTTGACCACGATCCAAACTGCATCATACCGCTGCTTCGTCCTCGGCAAACCTGTGAGGAAATCCATCGTCACATGCTCCCATTTCCACCCTGGAATAGGAAGCGGCTGAAGCTGACCTGCAGGCTTCTGATGCTCAACTTTCACCTGAAGACACGTCGAACACTTGGCCACGTACTCTCGAACGTCTTTCTTCATGCCTCTCCACCAATACTGCCTCTTCAAATCACAATACATCTTTGTGCTCCCCAGATGAATAGCAAACTGAGACCTATGGGCTTCATCTAGAACGGCTTTCATCACCTCGGTGATAACTGGAACTACAAGGCGCTCCCAGAAGTACAACGATCTATCTGCATGCACGCTCTATTCCTCGAACTGCTCTCCGTTCTGAATTCGCGACCAAATCCCCTGCAAATGTTGATCCTGCCACTGACTTTGCTTCACCATCCGAACAAGAGCTGGAGTCGCTTCCACATGATACACCGAACCACGATTACAATCTTCATGATACAGTAGCCTAAACTCGCTCACTGTCGCATCCCTGCTCCAGTCCTCAAAAATCAAACAAGCGAGAATCCCTGAAGACTTCCTGCTAAGCGCGTCCGCGACAACATTAGCTTTCCCGGGATGATACTGCAACGCGAAATCATAATCCTCCATATACTCTACCCACCTGGGCTGCCTCAAATTAAGATCCCTCTGAGTGAACAAATACCTCAAACTCTTGTGATCGGAGAAGACCTGAAACGATGCTCCATACAAGTAACACCTCCAAATCTTCAGCGCGTAAATCACCGCCGCAAGCTCTAAATCATGAGTAGGATAATTTCGCTTGTGAGGTCGTAGCTGTCTCGATCCGTACGCAACTACACGCCCATGCTGCATCAACACGCATCCAAGTCTGCGTCCTGAAGCATCCGCATAAACCTCATACGGCTCGTCACTGCTAGGAATAACCAACACTGGAGCTGAAGTCAACCGGTTCTTCAATTCCTGAAAAGCAAGCTCACAGTCTTCATTCCACTCAAACCTAACATTCTTCTTGATCAATATCGTCAACGGAGCTGCAATATTCAAAAAATCCTTCACAAATTTCCTGTAATATCCAGCAAGACCTAAGAAGCTGCAAATCTCCGCTACATTCCTTAGTCGTTCCCATTCCAATATAGCATCAATCTTGGACGGATCCACAGAAATACCATGCTCCGAGATGACATGGCCCAGAAACTTGACCTCAGTCAACCAAAACTCACACTTTTTCCTCTTAGCATACAACTGGTGCTCCCGCAGAGTTTGAAGCACGATCCGAAGATGCTGCTCATGCTCCTCCCATGTCTTAGAATACACAAGAATGTCATCGATGAACACGATCACGAACTGATCTAGATACGGCCTAAATATCCTATTCATCAAATCCATGAAAGCTGCCAGAGCATTCGTCAATCCAAACGACATAACCAGGAACTCAAAGTGTCCATACCGAGTCCTAAAAGCTGTCTTAGGAATATCCTCTTCCTTAATCCTGAGCTGATGATAACCTGAACGCAAATCAATCTTTGAGAAGTATCGCGACCCTCTCAACAGATCAAACAACTCATCAATCCTAGGCAAGGGATACTTGTTCTTCACCGTAACACGATTCAGCTGTCGATAATCCACACATAACCTGAGAGTCCCATCGTGCTTCTTAGCAAACAAAACCGGTGCTCCCCACGGAGATGTGCTGTTTCGAATATATCCTTTATCAGCAAGCTCCTGAAGTTGCTTCCTTAATTCCTTCATTTACGCTGGCGCCATCCGATAAGGTGTCATAGAAATCGGTGATGTCCCTGGAAACAACTCGATACCAAACTCAATATCCCGATGCGGTGGTAATCTTGGCAACTCGTCGGGGAAGACATCCTCGAACTCATCAACCACCGGAATCGCTACACTACCACTCGAAACATAGGGCTCGCAATCCAGGTTGGCAAGAAAAGCACAACAACCTAGATTCCTTCGCCCTCCTAGACATGACTTCATGAGACGCTCACTCATTAACTAATCACCACCACCCTGGTAAGTGATCAATGTCCCCCTATCAGACACTAGGGTCACTTTTCTAAGTTGGCAGTCCACGACTGCACTATACCTAGACAACCAGTCCATCCCTAGAATCACATCATAGGAGCTCATGGGGAGTATAATCAAATCACTTTTCAAAATCTCATCCCCAATCTTTATTTTACAGGATTTACACATACAATTTACACACACCCGCCCCAAGGGAGAAGTTATAACTAGGGGTTCATTAAACTCTTCTACCTCTAATCCCAAGGCATGTATAAAAGAACTCGAAATGAGAGAATGAGAGGCACCGGTATCGAATAAAACACAAGCTAAAGATCTAGAAACCAAGATCATACCATCGACAACCGCGTTACCAGTCTGAGAATCTGACCTTCCAGATGTCATTGCATGAACTTGCACTGGCGCCTTTCCTTTCCCTCTCCGATATTGCTGGGTCCTGGATTACTCGGCCGATGCTGCTGAGATAGGGACGACTGCACACTACCTATACTCGGCGCTCGATACTGAGGAACATTGCGCTGAAAATACTGCGGCTGCTGCCCCCATGCCGGATATGAGAATTGTTGAGGAGAGAACTGGGGATACTGCAACTGCGGGTACTGTGGAGGCGGAGGTAGGGTCTGAGGCTGAGGCTGAGACGAATGACTGGCATCCTCTCCGGTCTGAGATCCAAGACGAGCACTCCTGATTGGGCAATTCCTCTTGATGTGTCTGGGCTGCTGACAGAAATGACAATGAAAGCTGTAAGGATTGCTGCGCCCGCTGCCAGACGAACTACTGCTACCACTGATCGCACCGTCTTGCTTGCCTTTCCCCAGAGCTGGACGACTATTGGTGCTCTTCCTGCCACTCCTCTGCAGTCCTCCTGAAGCCTTGGCTCGGTCCTCATAATACTGCACATAATCATTCTCCACGGAGATCGCTGACGACACAAGCTCTCCAAAACTCCTAAGCCGTAGAGCAACCCACTGCCGCCGAATAGGAGCCTTGAGCCCTTCCTGAAACTCAATACATTTCTCACGCTCCGATGCCACCGCTGATGGAGCAAACCTAGCTAACTCATTAAACTTTGCCTCATACTCCCGAACTGACATATCACCCTGCTGCAATCTATAAAACTCAGCTGCTTTCTGGTCTCTATACCCCTGCAGAAAATACCGATCATAGAACAGCTCCTCGAACCTGTCCCAACTGATATCGCCACCGCGCTCCAGACGCTTGGTCTGTTTCCACCAAGTGTTAGCGCCACCCTCGAGCTTATACGCCGCGAATTCCACACGATACTCCTCAGGCACACCAAGAGTATCCAAATGCTTCAAGATCGAATCCAACCAATACTCTGCTAACTGCGGATCCTCATTACCATCAAAAGTCAGAATAGACGTCCGTCAGAATTCCTTAAAGTATGCATGCCGACTACCAACATCAGAACCTCCCGGTCCAGCCCTGGCTGCCATCTGCCGAAAAGCCGCAAACATAGACCTCATCATGCTCTCATCACTTCCGAACTCGGCGTCAGCAGTCGAACGACGTCTAGGTGCCATTCTCTCACTTCTGAAAACAAAATTTGGACTGTTAGAGGTATTTCATTGTCAAACCTATGTGTGCACAATTCCCAAGGTTCATAACCTTGAGCTCTGATACCATTCTGTCACGCCCCAGAGTACGGGAGGTGACGTGGCGGATTATTTAAATTAATTAAATAAGACTTTAATTAAAATCCAGAGTTTAAGGGGTTGAATTAAGTATAAAAGGTGGGATTCATTAAAACACTTTGTAAAGAGTTCATGTAAGTAAGACAATTTAAAACATTAAACAAATAATTATTAAATTAATAAAATCGCGAGTATGAGTTCCACAACCCACAACTTGTGCACACACATGGTTCTGAAAATATCATAAATACAATCACAGTCCAGGATACAGATAAAGTTAAATCTTACAGGCCTTGATTAAATAATACAAAATATAAATCAATCCTCCTATTGCTCCTGAGTTCGGTCCGAAGAATCCTCTCCAAACCTAAATGGGAAACCACCTAGAGGGGGAAATTTAAAACAAATAAAACGTGAGCGAAAGGCTCAGTAGAACTATGTTTTATAAAATAATTTAATTTAAAAAAATATTTCATTGTTAGGAGTACTCAAAAGAAACCTTAAATAAATAAATAAATAAATAGATAACTTGAGTAGAACCGTCATGACCCAGAACAATCTACTCGCACAATCAGAAATACCATTTTTCTTTTCCTAGGCAAACCATGATATCACCACCGTAGTGGCCCAGCTGGGTTTCGGGATCTGCCCCCAAGGTCGATCGCTACACGACCCGATCTCTGATATGGCATCATGCCTATGTGATTATTATCATTATCATTCAAAACCCAATTACCGAGTGTTGTCAATTACATTTATTATGAAGTTCATTTTAGATCACGGTATATTAAAATATAACCGATAAATCCATTTTCAAACAACCGTTGAAAACATTTTAATAGAAATCCTTTTCAAAGCCAAATCATTTCAAAACCAGGCTACCAAAGAAATACGATAGAAGTCCTACCTCAATACTCGTGCCAGTGCCCCACACCGTAATCCCGGTCCGCTATACGTTAGCTCCGCGGAACCATGAACGATCCTAGATACAAACTAAGTCGATCAATATCTAGTTCAAGACATCCTATGTTACTAAATCATTTCATGATGTCCTAGTGTGCCATTTGTACCTTTAAAATCATCCTATAAGGTTGGAATTTAAATCAGGGTCAAAACAGTGAAAACAGGTGAAAATCACAAAATTTTTCATGCCTCGGTCGGCCTGCCGGACTCTCTGCTTCGACCTGCCGAACTGCACAGTTCGGCCTGCCAGAAGCAAAGTTCGGTCGGCCAAACAATTTCCAGGTTCGGCCTGCCAGACTGAAGAACACCGGCCTGCCGAACACGCACTTCGGCCTGCCAAACTGGAAAAACCCAGAAATTCCAGCCACGGGTTTCGATTTTCCCAAAACCCAAATCTTGATTCTAACCTGTTTTTCTCAAATCCCATGCATAGAAAACATTCATAGTTGATAGAAAAACATATCTAGACACTTTAAAACTCATTTAAACAAGATTCAAACACAAAAATCCCAAAAATAGGAAAAATTGAGGAAAAATGAAAAATCTTGAATCCAATTCATTTTTCTTCAATCTAAGCTTAGATTCTAGTTGTTCTAAGTTCATTTAAGTCAAATCCACGGTTTTCTAAGCTTAAACAAACCTAGTTTTCAAAAAGGCACAAAATTGAAAATTTTGGAAAAAGTTTAGAAATTTCAAAACTAACCTCGAATCAAAGCTTCAATCCGCGTTCTCGGTTGTCAAATCACATCCCCGAGCCTCCTCCTTGCTATCCCGAAGCTTGGATTCGAAATGAGGTTTAAAAATTTGAGAGGGATGTAGAGAGGAGCTGAGAGACCAAGACGAAGAGAGAGAGAGAGAGTGTCGTGAGAGTGAGGAGAGAGAGGGAGAGAAAGGAAATAAATAGAGAAAATCGGTGGGCGGTTTTTCTGTGCGAAAACCATGTGCCGCCCACGGTTTTGTAAAACAGAGTATTTTTAACATTTTACAAATTGTTGTGTTTTAAAACTCAAAACATCATTTTAAAACAATAAGAAATCATTTGGATTCATCAAATTAACAAGACAACCAAAATTCAAAATCCAAACAAATAATCTAATTAATGTTAAAACATTAATTATGGCACACTAATTCATCATTTATATTACATTAACATTAAATAAATTTCGAGACGTTACACCAACACCCCGCTGTTGAAACATTGGTAAAATTAAAATTGGGAGACACGTTAATTGACCAATTCCTATCGTGTATTATTTACACCAGAAAAACAAATCATCTCCTTATTGCCAAGTCCCCCTCTTGCAAGATAATTCTGGATTTTTGATTTGTTCAAAACTCCCAAATTGCATGTTGATTTTTTTTGTCTATCAGAATTTCGTCAAATGTTTCTTGTATGTAAACATCATAAATTGTCAATTCACTTTTCGCAAATAAGCAATGAGAAATTCATTAGGAAAGAGAAACTAATTATGATAAATTAAATTCAATCGGAACGTATTCTACGCTCGATTTCATGTATTAGAATTTGGATTGATTACAAAAATCCCCCTTAATTATAGCCTTTGCAATACTACTTCCTCTGGACTTCAAAATGTAACATGGGTTCCCCTCAAACTATAAAATATTAACAAAAAACTCTTTTGCTAAAACTTTTAATAAATCTTGGTGCATAATTAAGATTTGGTATATAATATAGATGTATTTTGATAACTCTATTATGTATAAAGCTAATTTGAGTTTTAAAAAGAAATAATTTAAAAGTTTTGCTGTTAAAAATATAAACTGAAAAACCTTTAAAAAAATATTAAAACAAATAATCTATTTTTTTCACTTTCGTGTGACTACGTCATGATAAGATAACAGTCTAATGGTTCACTATATTGTTCAACAATCCTATTATTTATGTAATATTGTGTCATTTATGCTCAAAATCATAATTTATAAAGTTTTTGTATTAATATTTTATAGATCGGGGGAACAAATGTTACGTTTTGAAGTTCGAAGGGCATTGTTACAAGGGCTATAGTTAAAGGGAAATTTTTATAATTAATCTTTAGGATTTTAATAAATTAAGATACCATGAATCAATAGTAAAAAGCTAATCAAGGGAAAAAGAAATCCACAGCTATCCTCAAATTGTTTTTGTTTTTGAGGAGAAATTAAACTTGCACTGGCATGGTTGCCTCTTTTTTTTTCTCCCCTGGTTGCGTCTAATTTTTATATTGTACTTTTCAAAGTGATGTTTTTATTTTTAGTTTGTAACAAGGAACAAAGCAGGTGTCAACGTATTTGGATACATAGTTAGGATCTATTTCTTCTTCAAAGCTAATTATCTCCTTTTATTATATTGCTTAAAATTTATTTTCCTAGATTTTTTTGTCAAAGATTCTTCTACCCCTTTACTTCTATTGAAAATTGTTCCCAAAATTTTCCAGTCAAGGACCAAAAGAATAAAAGCCAATAGTTCAAGGACTACAGCTATTAAATATGCTACTTATTGGGAATCCTATTTTCTTATTTCATATGCATATTATTATATTAAGATATGATTGTATACACAAGATTTAATATTTGATGCTGAAATAATAGCAAAGGGTGTTGGCGGTGTATATATTACAAACTCTTCAGCATAAGGCAACCATGATTTGGTGGAAAACTTGACTGCATTGTATAAATAATATATTTATACACAATCCAGCTAGACACAAAATTATTTTCAACTTTCCATGTCCCCAGCCACAACTAAAACCTTATTAATTTAATTTAATCATCTGAGCTTGTAGATTAAGCATTAAAAATATAGTGTTTGAGACGCGTTGTTAACTACATTCGGATTAGTATTAATTAACTGGTTTACTTAAGTTTGCTTTTTACCTAGCAGTCAAAATCTCAATAATGATTGTTTGTTTACCTCAGCCAAAAGAGCGATTAATACCATGACGTACACAATGGTCCAGTCAATGTTGTCGTTTTTATCTATGCATGTAATAAGTGGGCACGTAAAAACCACATCATTGCATGTGATAGACCACATGCAAAGGAGGGCCCCTCTTATATATTATCGTGAAAAGACAACAACGACAAGTTACAGAGAAATAATGTTCGGCGAATGGAAAAGAAAGTCTATAAAACGAAGATAAAGTTAGGTATATGATTGTGCTAGTGTTTTGATTTTTTTAAAACGTGAAATAATTGTATGGAGACGTGAATTGGGGAAATATGCGTTTATTGTCATGGATTTATGAATATACAATTTCACATGTTTCATTTTTAAATTAGGACTGCATAACTTACATCCAATGATTGATTAATCTCCTCTTCATGTAGGTTTTTAATTACTTTAGTACTAGAATTTGTCAAGAAATTGGCACAAGTAGGAGAAGAAATATCTGTAGTTTTAAGGCTTTTGTGTTTACTATTTTGGGCACTTGCAAAAAATAAAATTGGTTAAAAACTTATATGTAAGTTTGGTTGGTGAGAAATGCTTGTGAATTTGATTGATTAACACATCAATTTTGTAGAAGTAACAACAAGTTTGCCTAACTAAAGGACAGACATAAAATAACTTTGTTGCCAGCTTACAAAAAGTTAGGTTGATTTAGAACAATATAGGCAAAATAAATTATAATGTAATTAAATATTATATCTCGAAAAAAAAGTCATGTCTTAAGTAGCAAAAAAAAAAAATTGTTGGACGACAAAATGGTGAACTTAGTTTTTTGAGATGTTAAACTAATTCAGCTTAACGTGGTATAGATCCCTTAACAATAGTTAAATTTCCATATGCCTTATAAATAAACTTCAAGCATTTTTAATTTGGGGTAATTAAGCTCCCATTTATTTAGTAGATAAATACAAATATTTGAATTACTACACAAATAATTTTCAATTACCTCCAAAGGAATTATCCCTATTAGATAAGTCTTGTAAATAATAATCATTATCTCTAGCTTATTTTTAAGTAATTATGAGAGTTTTTGGAGGATATATCTATAAACTTAGAAATTCTGATCACTTATTCATGCGTCTGCCTTACTTATTCACTCTTAGGGTCAATCTAGGATGTGTTAATATGACAATCATCTACAACTTAAGCAAAGATAACCAGCTCGAAGTCGCTACAATGGTTACCTAAAAAGATGAAAAGTTAAACATATATGTAATTATATTGTCTTAAAAATTATATTTTATAAACATGCAATAATTGTAGGAGGACGTATGCCAAAATGAGAAAAAGACGATGATTTGGTAAATTTTAGTGTGGAAGCCATATTGCATTCCCTTGGTTGAAAATAAATAGTGACAACTTACTAATTAATTTGCAAGAATGATAAACATACGTAAACTCATGATTAATATTCTGGAACATTGAACCTATGATAGCTTCTTTAAGCTATAGCATATATTTAATTAATATATCTTATAACTAGCTAGTGACTAATACATTACAGCTGATTAATGTGTTGATGATGACCTAGCTAGTTAAGATAAGGGGAAGATTCTCATTCAATTTTTGGATAATTACTAAAGTACCCCTTGTGTTTTTATCAAAATATTTGTTTTTCATTCACCATTTTTACAAAATACAAATAAGTATTCTCATGGTTTACAATCGCATTAAAATCCTTTCTTGTCATTCGAAATCCAAAGAAAATTTGGAGAATAAAAGGACACCAATCACCCTAATTAAGATCTTACTAGCTATTAAAACAAATGCGTTCCCTCCAACAATGGAAAAAAAAAAAAAAAAGGCAAGACCCAGGAAGAGTCAAAAGTGGGAACGCCCAAGGACGTCCCCGACATGAAAAATATACACTGCCAATCAGGAGTGAAGCAACAAACGAGCTATATTGTAATATAACATTTTATAAAAATTACATTTCACCCCCTCAAGTTCTATGTTTTCTTCTTTTAATTTTTTTAAATAATTTTAGTACATACTCCGCCCCTGACTAATGTTTCCGGCCCCGCGCTCCCGCTGCTAATAGACCAAATTACTACCAGAGCACATCAATATAATATAATTAGTGTATGTTTTCACAGAATCTAATTAAGATTTAATGGTTCAAAATTTTTAATCTCTGCATGTCGATAAAGTTTTTTTTTTTTTTTATCATTTCTTATTTTTTTGGGGACAAAATTCTATTTCTAGAACGGTAAACCCTCCCAAACTGGCCACAAATACAGAGATCAAGAAGAAAAACATAAATTAACCAAAAGGGCCTTTTTTTTGGGCTTGTTAAGTGACAATGGAACCCTCCCACAAAAAAGACGTTAATGTTTTCGTGCGATCTTCTTGAAATGTGACAGATAAAAAAAAATATGTAAAATATGACAGAAGGGAGAGATCAATTATAGAGAGAGAGAGAGAGAGAGAGAGAGAGAGGGTGGTGGGGGGAAATAAAGAAAGAGAAAGACGAATTAAGTTATAGCCGCCTGGTCCCTAACTACATGAATCCAGATCATGATAATCATAAGAAAAGTATGCGGCCACACAAATTTTTCAAGGCTTTATCATGGAGATACAAAAGCAAAACGAGACTTTTATTGCATTAGGAGAAGTTTCTGTAGAATTTTATGGTTGCCCTTATGATACTGTGCATTACAGAATTAGCCTAAAGTAATTAAAGTAAATTTCAGTGGCCATAAATAAATAAAATAAAATGACATTAAACTTATAATGCGCATGTGTTTTTGCAGCCTGCCAGCCAGCCAGCCAGCCAGCCATCCATATGTGTCAAGCAAAAATCCAACAAACAAAACAAAACTAAGTCAAGCTCCTAAAAAAATATTTGTCAGTACCTCAAAAAGAAAATAAATATTGGACGATGTAACGCATTAACCCCTTCAACAATTGCACCTCGTATATATGTGTATCATTATATGACTATATTGTCCTCTCTTTTTTTTTGTAACTAAGGTAGGTGATTAATGTTGAGTTTTCTTTCACTATATTTTGATATGATTAAAGGTAAAGAAAAAAAGCTATTTAAAGGGAGGGAAGCTTGCTCAATAGGCAGTACCAAAAACCCATTCTCTACTCAAGTTGGGGGAAAAAATGGGGTCACCAGCCCTCATAATCAGCACCCTCTTAGTGACACTAGTCTCTCTTACCTTCCCATCCGAAACCACTGCACACTACCGATATCCATCTCCTCCACCACCCAAAAAATACCCTCCCTACCACTATAAGTCCCCGCCACCGCCTCCTCCTCCAGTGCACTCACCACCACCGCCTAAGAAGCCCTACCACTACAAGTCCCCACCCCCGCCTCCTCCTGTGCACTCACCACCACCGCCTAAGAAGCCTTACCACTACAAGTCACCACCACCACCACCTCCTTCTCCAGTCTACAAATACAAGTCCCCACCACCACCTCCCCCAGTTCACTCTCCACCGCCACCAAAGAAGCCTTACCACTACAAGTCTCCTCCGCCACCTCCTCCTGTCCACTCACCGCCACCGCCTAAGAAGCCTTACTACTACATCTCTCCCCCACCACCACACAAGAAGCCCCGCCATCCTCATCCACTGCCCCATCCTCATCCACTGCCCCATCCACCTAAAAAGCCATACCATTACAAGTCTCCACCACCACCCCCAGTTTACAAGTATAAGTCTCCTCCACCTCCAGTGCCCTGTCCTCCTAAGAAGCCATATCACTACAAGTCACCACCACCACCTCCACCGGTTCACTTCCCTCCTCCCCCATACCACTACAAGTCTCCTCCACCTCCTCCTCCAGTTTACAAGTACAAATCACCGCCTCCTCCAGTTCCTTGTCCACCTAAGAAGCCCTACCATTACAAGTCTCCTCCACCTCCTCCTCCAGTTTACAAGTACAAATCGCCACCTCCTCCGGTTCCTTCTCCACCTAAGATGCCTTACCACTATAAGTCTCCTCCACCACCTCCTCCAGTACCTAAGAAGCCCTACCACTACAAGTCTCCACCACCACCTCCTCCAGTTCCTTCTCCGCATAAGAAGCCCTACCACTACAAGTCTCCTCCACCTCCTCCTCCGGTTTACAAATACAAATCGCCGCCACCACCAGTTCCTTCTCCACCTAAGAAGCCCTACCACTACAAGTCTCCTCCCCCTCCTCCTCACCACCCCTACATCTATGCATCACCCCCTCCCCCCCACCACTACTAGACATTAATGGGTAATGGGTTTGATGCAGCATCCATGTTGGTAAGTGTCTTTTTGCAACAATATGGAGAATTATTTCTTTCTTCTTTATAATGCACAAAAAAGTAATCATCCATTCTCTTTTAATTGAAGATACCTCGTAATTGTGTACGTTAATTAACAGTGCAGCTAAGCAAATGCTACACACAAGTATACCTTTGCTATTTTGACATGCAAATTCTGCTCGACTTTGGACATAAAAAATAACAAGATAACTAAGAGAGCAGGCAAGCTGAAATTAACATTACTATAGTAAAAGACTTGGAATAAGAGTCCTACATGGTATTAAGTACTAAAAGGTGGCGATCGAGCTATAGCAACAATATTTTTTTTTTTTAATATAAGGAGAAGGGGAATGCCCTATTTTCAAAGTAGGGTTCAAGATGACTTGAACCCTCAATTTATAATTAAGGTAGATGGACTTACAGCCAACTAGATTATTCTCATTTATTGTTATAACAACTATTAGAGTGTATAAAACACTCTATAACGTCAATTTTTATGTCAAATTTAATTATATCTAGACTTAGTGACGAATTTGTAACCAATTTTAATGTATAACAAATTTGGCATTTAATTTCTACTAGCTGATACATTAACTTTTTTTTAATCGTTAGTACATGGCCACTTTCAAATTATTTTATTATTAAAGGGTTTTTTTTTTTTTTTTATAAACTTAATGATTATAACAAAAAGGTAAATATAGCATTTGAATAGCATTATAGGTTAGAGCAAAAAAAAAAAAAATAGCTTATCAGAAACAAATATTATATTAGCATTGATATTTGTATTTGTGTTAGAGATGCTGTAACCTATTGGGATTTGCATCACATTATGTCATCATTTATGACACAGGGCTCTCATTGTTCTTGCAGGGAATTAAAGCAGCAAATTATCGCAGAATAAAGACCAGTGTTGAAGATCCTCAATCATAAGGTGCAAAGAAGGAAAGCGAGTCACCGCGTTTGATATAACGTTTTGTGAAATGGGGTCCATCTTTTTCATTAGTATATAAATATATATATATATATATATATATTCATATATTTGACAGTTGTAATGCACTTTGTTTATGTATTCCATCGTATATGTGTTTGTATCGTAGATGTCAACCTTTTAGCCAATGCGGAGGTTGATCATCGTCATATATAATAAAATAAACTGATTTTCAAGTGGTCCCGATCATTCGATTTTTTATTTTTGATTTATCAAAGCTTTTACTTTCACAATGGCAACGTAAATAATTGACCAACTTTTTCCACGGAATATTATCATGTGCATTTGTCTGCCACAAGTGCATGGATATATTCATGCAAATTGAAAATCTGTTGGAATTACGTTTTCCAAAGATATATGGTGTATAATACTGATCGCCACTTTGTAACATACATAATAATAATAATAATAATAATAATAAATGAAGATAGAGCAACTGCCAATGGATAACTCACACCACATTTAAGCTCTCCACAAGAAGAAAATAATACAAGAGTCTTGAAAAAAGAAAAAAGAAAAAATAACCACTCTAGAAGGAGCAAAAAGGACATCCCTTTTTCTAAAGACTAATACCACAACAAACAATTCTTATGAATCTTCTATTGGAATATGAAATTTCTATTGTGACTGATGTTATTCGATATCAAGGTTAGCGTTTTATTTATAAGTTATATGGTAATTATTTTTATTATTATGTTTTGAGTAGAACATAATAAGCATCTAATACTAGTCAATATTTTTAATTATGGATTGGAAGTTCAACAACTGGTGACATCGAAGCCGGCCAACTTGAATTCTGATAAGTTTGTGTTGTCTGTTGCCTAATTGAAAGAACGATCTTATTTAGATTTGTTGTATATTGATAACAAGTATAAAGACACCAGTATATCAAGGAAAAATACATTAAAACTGGACCACATGCAATAGAATTAATTATTTGATTAAATTTCTTTATATTCAAAGAACTTATATTCAATTACTTTAGATGGCGAAAATATTGGTGGACCTTAATTCCTAAGTGAATGAAGGACTCACATGTACCTTTTGATTTGCCAAAGGGTGAAAATCTATTTTAAATGATACAAAAACCTGCACATTATAAAGACATAAAATTATGGATTACTTGAGAATGTTACAAAATCCGTAAGTTCAGTATAAAAAGATCAATGACATTATCTTGCAGTATTAATAAAGAACTTGGATGTAGGAACGCTGTAAGATATTTGATATTAGATATTGAATTGATTTTTCAAATCCTAATTTATAAATTTGTTCATTAAAAATGATACCAATTAGAGTATTAATGGAACTCATAGATAAAGAAGTAATTAAAGAGGCTCATGGAACTATAACTATCTCTAATTATAAATGATCACAGTGGACGATCACATCACATTACAGTTCATTATATCAGTGGATAAATATATACTATGCATTAATTAGCTTCTACTGTATAAATATATGTATATATAAGCATAATCTTAGAGTGCAAATCGAAAAATATAAGAACGCTCTGTTTTATTTGTTATTGAATTTCTCTTTTTTTATTTATTTTGACTAAAGCTATGTAGCTGTATCTTTACTTACTTTATAAGTATTCATTTAAAATTTGTATATTTGCTTTTACAATTTTCTATTTGTATTTTATCTTTTTATTTGGTATTAAAGACTCTAGAACATATTGAATTATTTTTATAGATCTATAGGCTCCACTATAGTTTCTAAGTCTTTTGACTTTCTAGATCTTAAAAAAGATTTCTTTCAATTTGGTCCTTACCTGCAGTTTTAGGTTATGACAATTAGGGTATCAAAGAAATGGTTTTAAGATTCTCCAAATTTACCCTACTGAGTTTTGGTTGGTTTAAGTTAGCTACTGGGCAGTAATCATTTGAAATGTGAACTCCATGCACCAATTTGTCAAGCTAATGAGTTTGAAGTCAGTTGTCTTGATTTTCAAATCTCTATTGATGTTTCTCTCATGTTTTAACTGTCAAAGTTCAAATTTTGTTTGGCCTATTACCTTAGTATCTAGATATTAACGCAATTATCCCTTTTAAGTCACTTAGTTGAATATGTGTGAAATGTTTTTGAAAATTATGCTCCAAATATCTATGTTTTAAATCTTTAATTAACACTTACAGTTTTAGTGTTATATATGTTTTTTCATTGCACATGGGGAGTAATCCAGATAGATTAGATTTTATTTGGGTTAAGTGATGAAATTTTAGACATGGTTTTGAGACTAAGAAATTTACTGGTTAGTGAATAATATTAGATGACATGAGTGTTAATGAAAATCCTAGTGCCATCTTGATCTTGATTATCGGTTCTTATTCTTGTCGCTCGATATAATTATAAAAAGATCTTAGTTTGATTTGGAATGAATATACACATGTGGCATGTTGTCTCTGGTAGTTTGACAGAACTGGCATGTCAGTTAGGTTCCAATTTTGCTTGGTTTAATGGGATTGCATGATGTTATTGTGTTCAAATAGATAAATGTTTAGAGTTTCCTTAATGGGTTTTCTACTTCACGAGTTTATAGGTTTTTGGAAGTGCTAGTATGGCTTGGATCTTGAGTTTCTATGGTAATTGTTGATGCTTACCGTGGTCCGATGTTGAATCAATACCACATGCGGCTGTGGACGTTATTCAGCTCTTCCCAGCTCGCCTCTGCCTGGTCGGGTGTGCCTGCAAGAGGAGGGACACTTCGGAGGTAAGAGAAAGGAGTCAGTCAACAGACAAGGGCTCTCTAATGCTCAAGGCAAGGGTTGCTCGGTAGAGGACAGGAGCTTGTTAGGTACGAAGGAGCATCTTTCCCAGGAGGCAATAAATGCATCCTATTTATAGGCCACCACTTAGACTAGGTGTTAGGTGGGTTTTGCCCACAACCTGAGTGTCACATCAAGGCATGTCAGGCAGTGGGTGACAAGTGTCACGTCCCTCTGTCGATGGATTGGCCTCCATCTGCGGTGAGTTGTTTGCCATTTGTTGGCCTATGGTGGCGAGTAGTAGTCCACTTGTGAATGAGAATAATCCGACCCGAGCCAACGTATAGCCCAAGGTGGCAACCTGTGGAGGTGCGGCCTTGAGAAGCACCTCGAACACAACGTGCATTGTCATCAGGGTCCCACCGAGCTGTTTAGCCGACCACTAGGAGTATGTCTCCTCGACGGTGGTGTCGAGCTCACCTTCAACATTAGCCCCCCAATTCACTTGGTCGGTGTCCGGTCGGGTGGACTATGCCGAGTGGGTGTGGTCGACTAAGAAAAGGAGACCAAAACGGCATCCCAAAGTCATGCAAAACGAAGGGTTGTGCGGATTGTCTGGGAGACACGTGTCACTCTGCAGTCGACTTTGCCGTCTGACAAGCGTAATCATCGTGCCTCTTCATTTTCTGTGCCCAGATTTCCTACCTGAAATTGCTATAAATAGGGCCTTTTTTTTCGTCATTTTCACACGATTGAGGCCAGATTTCATACCCACTAAGTTCTAAGCTGCCGAGCTGTGGTCATTAGCTTGAAGAATTTACATTTCCAAGCTACTATAGCCCGATCAGGTAATTTTCCCAAGAAGCGCAAAAAATGAGTGACATGTTAGATTCTTAGAATGTCGACATTTCCTGGTCAAAAAGCAGCCCTGAGGCCAGTTCGTCCACTGTCCAAGTTAATATTGAAAGCATATCCCTAGAGTAGGATGGGGTTGGCTGACTCGAGCAAATAGTGAGGGTCGACTCCCAGACTGTCCCTGAGCAGGAGTTCCTCAACCTGCTAGATGGGGAGCTCCTAATGAGGCCGTGTAGGGGCAAGAACCCTTACATTGGGGCGGCCACTGCAGGCTCCTCCCGAGTTACTACCCAAGAGAGAGCTAAGTTGGAGGCAGCCGGCGATGTTCCGAGCACATCCTGCTAAAACTCTAGGGCCCCTGTCCAGGTTGCGGGCAGGATTACAGTGGACATCTCTGACGAGGAACGAGCAGCCAAGGAGGTGGAGGGGTTGAATAGCCTGAAATAGAAGAAGACGAGCGGGTTCCAGTCACCTGGTTCCGGGGGGTGATAGCCTATAGGGTGACCCAGCTCTTGCAGACTTTAGTAGCAGCCTACACCAGCACCATAACAGTGTCTTGACTCGAGGACCTACGCGTCAAGTTTGACATCTTGGGTGACGTTATCCTTATTATGCCTGCGGAAGATGATTCACCCCTGGACCCACCCGAGGGGTGTATAACACTATATGTCGAGTTTTTCAGAGCTGGACTGCACCTCCTGTTTCATCCGTTCCTCTGCCGGGCACTTAATGACTTTAATGTGTGCCCGACTCAGCTGAACCCGAATAGTTACAGGTCACTGATCGGGATGTACATGTTATGGAGGTACCACCAGGCAACCGAGATGCCATTGGAAGCGTTTAAATAGGTGTATAAAATGAAGAAGCTTTCTCGGCAGTCCGGGTGGTATTATGTCACTGGCTTCAAGAGAGACTTCATTTTGGGCAACCCCGACTCGAATAAACTCTAGAAGTACGAGTGATTCTACATCGAGGGCAACTATTTAGCCCGAGCCGATGAGGCTGTCCCTACTGACCAACTCATGTCGAGGACGTTCGAACAAGGGCATGTGTGGTCTAAGAGGCCTTGGGCACCGAGCTATGTGATCAGGGCGGTCGAATATCTGTTCGAGAAGCCAAAAGCGACCAGGCAACAGTCCTTCCTGCTCGAGAAGGAGACTCTTTTTTATTATGGCTAGTTCAGGGAACCCAGCAGAATAAATCCCCTACCGATCCATTCTGCCCGGTCAGCCGGGCAGGTGACAGTAGCAAGGCTAGGCGCCGCGGACGTCCCGGGGCCAAGCACTTCCTGATCGGGTGGCTGACAAGGGAGCCATCATCGTCCAGCTTAGAGGACTCATCGAGTGGCTCCTTCAATGCGGGGCCACCAATGGTGGACGAGGACCTCGAGGATGTGATCCGGCTCATTAACTCGTCTTGCTAGCTCTAGGATCGAAGGTCAGCCCCGAGTTTTTTTTTTTTTTTTTTTATGTGCCGACCTAATTTTGACTTAGGGAGATTTTGGCTTATAGAAATGTCTTCACGGCTGAGCACAGCTGCTGAGAGGCTGGGCTCTTATGGAGAGCCTCAAGAAGAAGAAAGGCAAGGCCATGGAGATCGGGAGAAAGTGCAAGCGAACTCCGAGGACGGAGCTTCCCCCGCGACCCGAGCAGGTACCCACTACAGTCCAAGAGCAACCACCCTAGCCTCCAAGGACCAAGGGCTTCATCGAGTGAGATCCCGCCCGCCAACGTTACCACCGTGGTGCCTTCGTAGGACCCCCTGAGGAGACGTCTAAGTTACCGCCAGACTATCTTGGATCATCTCGAGGACGTGGTGCCCTAGGAGGACTTTTTAGTGCACCTCTGAGGGGAGGATTTCCGGGGCCTGTCGGACACTGCCTTTCGCTTCGTCGCTAAGATAAGTGTTTGCCCAACCCGAGCCTCTTTATCTTTACTTTTTGGTGAGCACTGAAGCCTTCTTTCTTCCTTTTTTTTTATATATCCTCAGGCGAGTGCCTTCTTGCATATGGCTTACTCAACTGGGTTGAAAGAATTCAACAAGGAGAAGGAGTGGCACAAAAAAAATTTCCTCGACAAATTGGAGGTCGAGAGGCAGCTCGGTGTTAGGAACATCAAGCTAGACCAAATCAAGATGTCCCTCTCTCGAGCTAAAGAGGAAGCTCAAAGGCCAAGGAGGAAGCCATCCAGGCCAAGGCGGAGGCCGAGGAGGCATTAAAGGAGGCCGAGTAGGCAAAGGGCGAGGCTGCTCAGCTCAAAGAGCAGCTGGTGGCTCTGTAGGCCAAGCACCGATGATTTTTGGAGGAGCTCCCTGGCCTTCTTGCACAAGCCGTGGAGGAATTCAAGGCGTCCTTGGAATACACCGATTACTACTACTTCGGCATGACAGACGTCCGAGATCATCTGATCTGGTAGCACCCTGAGGCTGAAGGCTTCGACTGGTCACTCATAGTCGAGCCAAAGCAAGGCGCTACTCAGCAACAACAAGGCGAGGAGGTTGTCGAAGTGGACAGCGACGATAATAGGGACGAGCAGAGCACTGGCGACGGTGCAAGCGAGGAAGGCGATGCTGGGGACGGGGCCTAGGCCTAGGCTGTGATATTTTGGTTGTATATATTTTTTTTGTTTGGGCTGGGGAGGTGCCCGGTTAGTTGTACCTCCCCACCACCACTTATGAATATATGAATATATTTTAATATTTTCCAATGCGATTGTTCTCGGGAAAATATTTTCATGTTTCTGGGTGAGGGGTTTCTCGGGAACGTAGTTAAGCCTTCGTTTTGCCAAGTTAGCATAAACCTCGGTGACAATTGAATTAGGAATTTGGGTGTAGTTGAATGCTCCTCGAGAGGGGCATTCTTAATATGTTCTCCAAGCTTCCCTCTTTTCAATTTATATAGATGTCGAGTATATTGTCACCGTAATTACCGAGTTAATCTGAGCAGGGAGGGTATCCCTGTTTTCTTGGTCGAGCAGAGCACAATGACATATGAATACTCTATACCCTGTTGCCCCCTAGACTTGTTTAAGTTTGTGGAAACTTTGCAAGTCTAATATTGGTCAGGCACATAGTTGTGTTAGGCGACTCATTGGGTGGTCTGCGCGACGACAGACCTAAAAATTAGAGAGGTGCTGATTAGCCCCCCAGTCTGATTAATTAGGACGACTCTCCCTTTTTGGGAGTTGTTGTTTGGTCCTCTGGGCTGGAGTTATGGTATCCCTCTTCGGGTCTGTCCATTTCCTTTAGACATATTGCTCGGTGGAATGGTGTAGGAAATTTATATTTCATTGATGT
This sequence comes from Artocarpus heterophyllus, assembly GCA_025403435.1. Classification (NCBI taxonomy): domain Eukaryota; kingdom Viridiplantae; phylum Streptophyta; class Magnoliopsida; order Rosales; family Moraceae; genus Artocarpus; species Artocarpus heterophyllus. Next base: position 17,127,390 of record CM046334.1, read on the forward strand.
GTAGTATTTACATCCAGTCCTATTGAATAGGTATAGTTATAAAAAGAATATAGCCAGACGTCAAAAAGAGTTTTTGGCTTCGATTAGCAAAAGAATCTCTTGAGTAGCTTGGCGTTCCAAGGATGGCCAAACAGGTTTCCTTTCATGTTAGTTAATCTGTATGTGCCTGGCTGCACAATCCCAACAATCCTGTATTGCCCGTCCAACTTCAGGCCGAAAGACCCCAATTCGGACTGCTGAACCGTGACCTTTTTTAATACCAGATCTCTGATTTTAAAGCTCCTCGGCTGTACTCGTTTGTTGTAGTACCGAGCGACTACCTGATTCTGGGCTGCATTACGAATCGCTGCCAAGTTTCTTTTCTCTTCGAGTAAGTCCAGCTCGGACATCATGACCTTGGCGTTCTGAATTTCCTCGTAGTGTTTGATCCTAAAGCTAGGTAGTCCCACCTCAACCGGGATGATAGCCTCTGCTCCATATACGAGAAAAAATGGGGTCTCCCTGGTAGCCGTCCAGGTAGTTGTTCAATATACCTAGAGTACTTTTCAGAGCTCGTCAATCCATGCTCCCTTGAGGCCCTCAAGCTTTTTCTTCAAGTTATCCTTGATTGTTTTATTGACTGCCTCTACTTGGCCATTGCTTTGGGGGTAGCTCGGAGAGGAGAAAACTTTTTTGATGCCGAGCTGCTCGCATAGGTAGAGGAGACTAGAGGACTCAAACTGTTTAGCATTATCGGTCATGATGGTATGCGGGATTCCAAATCAGCAAATGATATTTTTCCACACAAGGTTGGTACACTTTGCTTCGGTCATGCTAGTACACAGTTCTACTTCAACCCATTTAGTGAGGTTATCTATGGCCACAATACAGTACTTGAATTACGATCGGGCTTAAGGAAGGGGTTCGATCAAGTCGATGGCCCATTTTGTGAATGGCCACGCCGAAATTACGAAAGTGAGCAGCTTGGCGTGATGTTCAGGCATCCTCACAAATTGCTGACATTTAAGGCATTTTAGTGCAAAATCCTTACAGTCTTGCTCCATGGTCAACCAGTAGTAGCCTTACCAAAGACATTTTTGGGCCAAGAATCGTCCCCCAGAATGGTTACTGCATAGACCCTCGTAGATCTCCTTCATAAGGTATTCGGCCTCTTTGGACCCTACGCACTTTAGGCACAGGGTAGTGTAGCCTCGTCGATATAGTTTTTCACCTATCATCGAATACTGGGCCGAGCTATTGCGTATCCAACGTGCCTCTTCTCAGTCGTCGGGCAATTTGGCTGTGGTCAGGTACTGGATGATCGGGTCCATCCATGTGGTCGTATGTTCCTCTGCTACGATAGCCACTTCTCTGTGTATGCTCGGCTCGGCCAACCTTTCAATTGGGACCAAGGATAGGTCATTGTTGTTGAGACCTGAAGCTAGTCGAGCAAGGGCATTGGCTTCTGAATTTTTGGACCTGGGGATCTGCTTAAACGAGCTGGACTTGAATTATCTGAGCAGCAACTTGACCTCTTGCAAATATGTGGCCATCGAGTATGTTCGGGCTTGGAATACTCTAGTGACTTGCTAGACAACAAGCATGGAATCATTGTGGATGATTATGCGGTCTACCCCAAGATCTCTGGTGATTTACAGTCCAGCAAGGAGTGCTTCGTATTTTGCCTCGTTGTTTGAGGCCTTGAAGTCGAATCAGAGCACGTAGATTACTTTGTATCTATCTGGGCTTGTCAATATCAGCCCGACGCCTGATCCTTTAACACATGAGGATCCGTCAACATAAAGCTTCCATTCTGGTTCTGAGGTGGTGCAATTTTCGCTGCAGCCGGGGACATTTGGTGCCTCCATTAGCACCTTTTTGGCCAACGGTGTGCCTTACTAAGCATCAGTAAATTCGACGATGAAATCCGTTAGGGCTTGAGCTTTGATGGCCGTCCTCGGAACGAAGTGAACATCGTACTAGCCGAGCTCTACCGACCATTTGGCCATGCAGCCTGATATCTCTGGGCTCTGAAGAACTTGTCGGAGAGGGAACTTAGTGGGAACCTGTATGGTGTGGCCTTGAAAATAAGGTCGTAGCTTCCGAGCAAAAGTGACCAATGCAAACGCCAGCTTCTCGAGTGGGGGACACGGCTCTTCGGCACCCTAGAATGCATGGCTGGTGTAGTAACCGGCTTCTGGGCTTTGTCATCTTCTCGAACGAGAACCGAGCTCACGGCCTTCTCGGATACAGCTAGATAGGCAGTTAGAACTTCTCCGGGCAAAGGTTTGGACAGGAGTAGGGGCGTGGCTAAATACTTCTTTAGATTCTGAAAAGCTTTCTCACATTCTCTGCTCCACTCAAACCTCCCCTTGAGTGCCTTAAAAAATAGATGGCACTTGTCGGTAGCCCGGGAGACAAATCTTGAGAGAGCCGCTATCATGCTGATGAGTTTCTATACCTCCTTTACGATCTGAGGTGAGTGCATGTCTATGATCGCTTGGGCCTTCGCTGGGTTAACCTCTATGCCTCGTCAGTTGACCAGAAATCCAAGAAATTTACCTGAGTTGACCCCAAGCGTGCACTTTATTGGGTTAAGTTTCATCCTGTATTCCCAAAGAATATCGAAGCTTGCTCGAAGATCGGCCATGTGATCCACTGCTCGGACAGATTTAACCAGCATGTCGTCGATATAGCCCTCCATTGTTTTACCAATCAACCGAGCAAACATCTTGTTGACTAGGCGTTGATAGGTAGCCCTGGCTTTCTTTAACCTAAAGGACATTACTACATAGTAGTATAGCCCCTGGTCAGTAACAAAAGTCATCTTCACTTGATCTTTCTTGGCCATTTTTATCTGATTGTATCCGGAATAAGCATCCATGAAGCTGAGTAGCTTGTGGTCGACTATTGCATCGACGAACTGGTCTATTCGGGAAAGTGGGAAGTAGTCTTTAGGGCAGGCCTTGCTCAGGTCAGTATAATCGACGTAAACTTGCCACTTCCTATTCATTTTTTTGACAAGAACGACGTTTGCTAGCCACTCTAGATATTTGACCTCCTTGATAAATCCTACCTTGAGGAGCTTCTGGATCTCTTTGTTTATGGCAGCGTATCTCTCCTGATTGAAAGCTCTTCTCTTTTGTATCACCTACTTATGATCGGGTCAGACGTTGAGCTGATGACAGATCACGCTCAGGTCGATGCTGGGCATGTCTTCATGAGACCACTGCAAAAATGTCCCAATACTCAATAAGAAGTCCCTCCAGGTCAGCCCAGACCTCAGGTCTTAGCTAGGATCCGAGTTGGACGGTGCATTTGGGCCTCATAGGGTCCAAATTGAACGACTACTAATTCCTCGACCGGGGTGGCCCTCACCTCTTCCTCGGGCAGTTGGGGTCAAGATCAAAAAGCATCTTAGGCACCAAGTCGGCAAGCAGATTTGTCTCGTCAATCACATGAATGATTGAGACGTGTAGACGCTGAGTTGACGCCGCTCTGACAACATTGGCGTAACAGGCTTGGGAGTCCCTCTGAGACGAGTGGATTACTCCAACTCCATCCTCCATTGAAAACTTCATTGCTAGATGATACGTGGAGACCACTGCCTTTAGCGCATTCAATGTTGGTCGGTCGATTATAATGTTATATTGAGAGGGTTTGTCGACGACTAGGAAGTCGATGACGCGCGTGACCCGAGCAGCACCCTTACCGAAGGTCACAGGCAAGCTGACCTTCTTAACTGCTCAGACGCATTCACTCGTGAAGCTGTATAGCGGGGTCTGGACTGGAACCATGGTAGCGTTGCTAATCTTCAACTGGTCAAATGCTTGTTTAAAAAGGATGTCAGTCGAGCTGCCATTATCAATCAACCCTCACCGCACTATGTTGTTGGCGATGTGCAGCTCATACACGAGGGTGTCATTGTATGGATGAATCAACTTGTCCGCTTCCTCCTCGTGAATGTGATCGGGGTATCTTGTTGGCGAAAAATCTTGTTTACATGTTCGAACATGTTTATGAACTCACCTCGTTTGATTAGCCGAGCTTCTCGAATGTATGCCCGCTGCCCACTCGACGTGTCCCCTATTACATGCCCTCCAAAGATTGTGTGAACGTGTTCGGGGGTTCCGAGGTGTTCCCAATGTCATTTCGGGAGCAGTTTGGTGTGTCTCGGCTCGGTTGTTTATTTCTTCCAGAGGCAGAGCTTGAAGTTATAACCCGCTCAACAAATTCCCTTAAGTGTCCCTCTCAAACCAGTCTTTCAATTTGGTCCTTCAGCTGAATGCATTCGCGAGTATGGTGTCCCATATCTTTGTGGAACTCGCAGTATCTAGCCTGATCCCACTTTACCTTGCTGCCCCTGAGCTTGGGCGGTGGTACCAGTAGGTTCCTACTGCTTACTTGACCGAGCACTTCATCGATGGTTGCCACCAGCGGCGTGTAGCTTTGAAACTTACCGGTCAGCCTTTTTGGCTTCTCGGGCTTCTTCTCTTTCTTCTGCTTCTTATTTTGCTCGGCGCTGGTCTACTCTGGTGCCTTCTTTTGCTTCTTTTTCTTCTTTGTCCCGCTGGGGCCGGCCTCCTCCCTGTGACTCTTCATGTACAACGAGGCATCGGCGTACCTCTGTGCATAGCCAAGTATTTGTGAAAAAGTGCTCGGCTGCTCAAAGGCCAATGACCAAGTAAGTTTTTTGTCTCAGAGACCCCTTACAAAGATGTGCTTGAGGGTCTCATCTTCGACGTATTTGACCTCCAGAGCTGCTCGGGTCAACCGATTGATGTAGTCTCAGACGTTGCTGTCTCCTTGCTTGACGGCATATAGATTTGTGATCTCTTTTCTCCGCGTCTTTTTTGTAGAAAAGGCTGCTGAGAAGGCATCGGTGAGCTGTCGAAAAGAAGTGATGGAGGTTGGTTCGAGTCTTCAGAACCATTGCCGAGCTGGCCTAGTTAATGTCAATGAAAAGGCCTTGCACATTGCTGCGTCGCTAGCATTCTGGAGGAACATGTGCCCTCGGAACAACTCAATATGCTCATCTGCATCCACGGTCCCATCATAGGCCTTAATTTATGGGACCTTGAACTTGGGCACATAGGGACTCGTATTATAGCATCTGGGAACAGTGGATCCAAGGCTCCTATGTCATCCAGGTTGAAGCGATTGTTTCGGATCTCGTTAATTTGGCGCTATAATGCCTGAAACTGGAAACTGTTTGTATCTTCTGGCTGTTCGACCCTATAGGGTGCTCTGCCCTCCACGCGGTCATTTGCCCCGGGCTGGCGATTTTGGCGCGGTTCTCCTTGGTGTCCTAGCCTGTCAAATACGAATGCTCGGGAACCTTGGGGTAACGGAACTCGCGCTGCCTGAGGGCCAAGACGGCCTTCTTGGATGAGTCTGTTATTGACCAAGGCGCCATGTGTAGAGCCTCTAGAGCACTCGGAATCGATTTCTTTGTGGTCGGTCGTATCCTGTCCTGCCAGACCTCGAGCCTGGTCAGCTGGGGCTGGAGGCGGTAGGGCAGGCGTTGCCTGACATTGAGCCTGCTAAGCGAGCTGCTATGTGAGAATCCGAACAGCATTTGTGAGTTCCCAGATGCAGTCCTAGGCAACAGGATCTTGCACTTGCTCGGCCCTGGCTATGCTCCCTTGACCCTTGGATCGGGACCTCGTGGCCCTAGGGCAGCCCTTAGGCCTACCTAGATTCTGTTGCCAATTTTGCCCATCTATTGACCCCTCCTGTCGGGCAGCATCATCTCGGGCATTTCCTCGAGTTACCATCTCGGTCCTCAAAGTTGTTGTGGCTGGTGTTTGAGTGAAGGCGTAGGCGCCCTCCTTTTAGCGCCAAAATGTTGATGCTTACCATGGTCCAATGTCGAATCAACACCACGCGTGGCTATGCACGGTGCTCAGCTCTTCCCGGCTCGCCTCTGCCTAGTCGGGTGTGCCTGCAAGAGGAGGGACGCTTCAGAGGTAAGAGAAATAGGTCAGTCAACAGACAAGGGCTCTCCAATGCTCAAGGCAGGAGTTGTTCGGTAGAGGACGGAGCTTGTTAGGTGGGAAAGAGCATTTCTCCTAGGAGGCAATAAATGCGTCCTATTTATAGGCCATCACTTGGACCGGGTGTTAGGTAGATTTTGCCCATAACTCAAGTGTCACATCAAGGCATGTCAGACAATGGCTGACAAGTGTCACGTCCCTCCGTCGATGGATTGGCCTCCATCAGACGGTGAGTTGTTTGCCATTTATTGGCCTGTGGTGGCGAGTAGCAATCCACTTGTGAATGAGAATAATCCGACCTGAGCCGACGCATAGCTCGAGGTGGCAACCTATGGAGGTGCGGCCCTGAGAAGCACCTTGGACGCAACGTCCATTGTCGTCGGGGTCGGTAGTTTGCTCCTTGATAACTCTATTGAGCTGTTTAGCAGACCACCAAGAGTATGTCTCCTCGGCTGTGGCGCCGAGCTCACCCTCAACAGTAATAATCATGAGTCGATGATAAATTAAAGGGTTGATGGCTTAATATCATCATGTATTACTTAGGGTTTTGTTTTCTTCATTATAGGACATGCATATGGAAATAAGAAGAGGTGGAGTATTATATCCCATAAAGACAAATTAAAATCATTCTTCAGGTGCCTTGCAATCTTTACATTGTAACTATTTTAGATTGACAACTAATTATACTTTTGTAAAATTTTGATGCCCAGGGGTATGTATATATAAATATGAACTTTGAAACAGAGATTTAGATGAACAGTTTTAGCTTGTGATGTGAACGCGTATTTAAGATGTTGTTGGTGAATATCAAATTAGGAGATGAGTATTAAGGACTAACAAAATCTTAGTTATAAATCAAAAGATCAATTTATAGAATTTGTTTTATTTTAAGCGTCACATAAGAGGTAAATTTCTTGACATTTTTAATTTTAGGCCTTAGAGTACTGATAGGATGTGGTGTTAGTGGTTTGGTTTAAGAGTGTCAGTTTGGCTTAGAGGATTATAGTTGAAATTTGTTTTGCCCATTTTAGATTATTTTTCTACTATGGGTTACAGGGTTAACGTTAATTATAGTGGTCACTTTCTTATATTGGGTTGTAAAGTTTCATGGGTTAAGTTTTATGGATTTGGCTCCTTATGATAACTTCTAAACTTATGTGGTGATTCTATTAATTTGGAACATATCGATCTTTAGGTTGGTAACTTATAAATTGTGAGGTCAAGACTCGTTATTTTGGATTTATCTCAGACTTTAAGGTGTTTAGAGAACGGCTTGCGATCTTGTTGTGATATAAATAATTATCCCCAATTATTGAAGAGTTGTATATGATTTGATGCTTGTTGAAGTTCTTGGAAAGAGAGCTAGCAAGTGTAGTTTAGTCAATTTTTCTATTATGTACTTTGTTCTAGGCCTTAAATCTTTTAAATGAGATGAGATTTTATGTAACATGTAGTATTTTTTAAGAGATTAGATAATTTGTTTCTTGTTGGTTAAGTGATAGTATTGGTCTCTTAAATTTTACCAGGAATCTTGTTTTAGGCGTTTGATTGTGTAGTGTTTAGTGCTTTTAGTATGTCGCTATAGTGACATGTTAGAGACGGACCTTTGCTTAGGTCGTGGATTTAAGTGATGTATATTAGGAATTGTAGAATGCCTTGCAAAGTGATCTATTGTCGACTTTTGGGAGATTTCCACTAGAATGTTGTACCTACAGGCTTGAAATAAAACGTATAAATTGGACCCACTTTCAGTTGATGTATACTATATGGTATAAATAATGAAAACTCTATTGTTTTGATAGAGCTTGAGGTTGAATTTGAGGATTTCTAGTCATGATTTAAGGGTTGACTCACCTGTTTTTCTATGAATCTTTGGTAATTCACATATGAATTTAGGTCCCCTTTTGTCGGAATAACTTATTCAATTTATATTTGAGTCTTAGTATGGAATAGTGAAAGTTTTGGTATCTGATTGGGGAATCAATGCATTAATTGCTACTTGACTAACCTTTATAGGTCTTGTTGTTAAACTTTAGTTTTTCTTATTGATGTAACTCATGTAAGATGAGACATGCGTTAAAGTGTCAAATACCTCCATGCCTCTACCAATTGGTCCTTCAATTAATATGATTAACTTGAGGCAGTTTTCTATTGATTGACATTTGAATAATGTCACTTTTATGACGATAAAATTATGCACTTTTGAAGACATGAAGGCTAGTACCCTAGTTTTCATTTGGGGTTAAGAGTTGCAATGTTAGGGAAACATAAAATAAATCTTGTTGGATGCTTTTGTTTACGTACTAGTTGATTTTATTTATTTAATTTGGTATTTAGAGTTTTGGGATATGAGACCTTTCAGTATATCCTAGTAAGACCTTAGTAATTGGTTTTGATTAGATCTCTTAGGGAGTTAATGTCATGAACGAATGTCGTTATTTCTTCTGATTGGACAATGAAAAACCTTATTGGTTTAGGAATTAAAACTTACAAATTTTAGTATGCGTGGACATTTATCTATACGAGCTATTTTTGATGTTGACTTTTATTTACGTAAGTTATGTTGGCTTGGGAGATTAAAAATTTCCATGGCTTTTAAGAGTTGTGCTATTGATTGTGCTTTAATGTTTATTTAATTTTCTTTAAAGCTCTGATTTTAAAGGAATTTAATGACTTGAAGGTAGTAAAGATTGTCCAAGTTTTAGAATTTGCATATCTAGGAATTGTAGGCTAACATTAGCGATGTCTACTCATGAAAGACTATGTGAATGAGACATAATATGTTCTTTTTGGGTGGTTATTTGTGTGGTATATAATTAAACGATTCTTCTATAGGAAAGTGATCCTTACTAGAGGTCCAACCCACTTATTGTAATTTCTTTAGTTTATTGCAGGATGATTGCTTTGTTACGTTAGAGATTAAGACCTTACTCCGTTGTATTTTATTTTGTAGAGATTGTTGGCAGTTCAACCTTTCCTGAAAATTGAGTACATGAATATTTGAAGAGTTTAATGTTGCTTTGGGGAATTCAGCTATCTTTGGTGTTGATATCATTTCTCTAGCATTACTGAAGAGTACCAAGTTGTTTGTCATTGCGGTTGGCCACTATACTTGCATGTTTAGATGTATAAAGGATACTCCCACTTGTAAAGTTCCTAGCTTGGGATTATACTTTACAAATCTTGAGGACGAAATATTTTTAAGGCGAGTAGATTATAAAACCTGTGGTTTTATTTGAAAGAAAATTCAAAATTTTAGGGCCATTTTGGGATTTTTAATAACCTTCGAGTAGGAAATTACCCTAGAATGTTTTTTTTTATAAAAAAAAAAAATCAGATTTAAGAAATCAAATTCTCTCCTTTTCTCCCGACTTCCTTTTTCCCTTTTTCTTTTTCTCTTTCTCTTTTCTTCTTTCTTTTCTTTTCGTCCTCCCTCGTGCAGCAAAGAACCCCCGCCACTGCCTTCCCCGTCCGACCCACCTCCTCTCACTGCTACCTGTACATGTCGGCCCATCGCAAGCATCAACCCCCCAATCCCGGGAACCGGACTGCCGTCCTACCACTTGCTGCTGGCTGCCCGGAAAGGAGCTAAAACTGTTGCCCCTTGAAAACTTCTAAGGCCGATTCTGGCACCGTCCAGATTCTGTTCCTCTAGCCAGTTGCACCATTAGATTCCTCTTGTTAAGAGGAACAAGACTTATCTACTCTTCGGCCAAATCATTGCCAAAAAATCTGACCACCAGCCGTCCCTCCTTGTCCGATTTGTGCTTTTTTTCGATGAGCCGATCTTCGTTTTGGAAAACCAACTTTGGAACAGTGATCCTTTGGTATGGATTTCTGCCACTGCCTCGCTGGTCAACTATGGTCAACGTCGGTCAATAGTAGTCAACGGTTGGCCTTGGCCACCAAATTAGAAAAATGTCATTCTGACTTGTTTGTGATATTTTGGACACGTTCATGGTGTCGGATTTACGAGACAAAATTCTGAAGGCCAAGTTCAGCGATTCAAAGCTCCAACGGATGACTACGTTTCAAATCTTTTTGCCACTAAATGTCGTCAATTAAGTCGACAGGAACTCTATTATTAATCTCTTGTAAGATTTTTATTTAATTAGCAAAAAATTTTGGAATTTGAATTTAAATTATATAGATTTTAATATTTTGTTTATTAAACTATATGATTATTGTTGTTGTTGCTGTTATTGTTCTTATAATTGTTGTTGCCGTTGATATTGATTTTATAATTATTGTTGTTGTCGTCATCTTATTATTCATATTAATGATGTGTTGTTGTTGCTATTATTATTATTTAAAATTTATTATTGAGTTGGTTTTGTTCACATATTGGATACATGAATGTTTATTTTGATCAGGAATATGAACAGTTATATGATTCATGAGTTTGATCTTTGAAAAACTTATGGTTAGAATGAAATGCTTATTTGATGCATTAAAATTGCTCTAGGTGGTGCGTCTTAAAGTTATGGCTCACCACAATATATTTGTAAGTTGTTTTCTTACAGGCTTAAATTTTTTGTTTTAAGAAAAATAAGCCATTATACTACCAAAATTTTGTTAGAATTAACTAATGTGAGTAGAATGATTTAGGTGGGTCTTTAATAGTCAGATGGGCTAAAACCAGATCCTATATATGTTGAAACTTATGCGGTGCCGTTGGAAAAATTTTAAGGCCATCCAAAGCATTCTTCAAAGTTATATCCTACAAGGTGCTCATTTGTTGGGCACAACGGACATATATATTTTTGGTACCATTGATGTTATATGGCCTATCTCACGGGGTTGCTCCTTTGGGGTACAACGTACACAAAGTGCTCATTTAGGGCACGACGGAACTTATTATAATCTTTCCTTATTTCCTTTCCCTCACTAACAACTCGGGATGTGAGTGGAAGAATTTGAGTGATGATTTCAAATTTTTCAATTATTGATTTGTTGAGAAAACTCGATGAATTTTTATATGGATATGAAAAATTTGTAAAGTAACTTTATAGGACATGATATAATAATAGCAAGAAAAGCCAAGAGGTAGGTAATGGGTTTCTACAAGGCACTATGTACTCGCTCCTCCTACTTTCCTCTTCAGGTTAGTCGAATGATGCTTGATGTCTAAAAATGTCACCGACACCCCTCACTTCCTTATTGGTATACTCTTCGTATGATTTTTTTAGGTGCATGGGAGATACATGCGATAAATATCCCCAGTAGATAACTGATTATTTATCAACTTTGTTTTATTTGTTACTGAATTTATTTTTTAAATTTATTTTGACTAAAGCTATGCACCTGTATTTTTACTTACTTTATAAGCGTTCATTTAAAATTTGTATATTTGCTTTTATAATTTTCTGTTTGTATTTATCTTTTTATTTAGTATTAAAGTCTCCAGAGCATATTGAATTATTTTTATAGATCTATGGGCCCCTACTACAGTTTCTAAGTGTTTTTGACTTTCTAGATCTTGAAAAATATTTCTTCCAATTTAGTCACTACTTCTGGTTTTGGGTCGTGACAGAGAGGAGGTGGTTAGCGTAACTTCCATTTTAAAAAGGGTGATGACTGGGTAGATGTGAACATGTGTGGGAACGACACTCTTGTAAATGAGTTTAAAATAAGTGACTTATTATTAGATGAGTGTGTTTGAGAAAGTTAGAAGGACACATGTCAAAAAATTAGACTAGCATTTATAAAAGGGTCTGAAACAAGGTTTGTATTTAGCACTCTTCAACAGTATAAATATGCTTCTTAGAACCTTATCTGAGGTAGTTTATTATTATTATTATAGAAATTCTTGTTCTCTAACCTTTTAGAGAACTCCATTGCGAAAGAGTATTGGAAGAAGAATTGAAGGACAGAAATTTCACTGGTGTTTATATATCTATTGATTCTACGGAGAAAAGTCATAGCATAGAAGATCGAAAGATCAATGAAGGTATGAAAGAATCTGTAAATTAAAATGACAAATCAATAAGATCATTCTTTGATGATAAGTTAATTTATACAATAATATGAGCCACTTCTAGTGGTTTTAGAAAAAATTTTAAAATTCGCCTCCGTAATCTTTATCTTTATCTCTAAAGTCAACATCTTTTCCAATGAATCCTAAAATCCTTATTCAGGAAAAAAAAAAAAAAAGCCGGAAAAAAAAATCTGAAAAAGGATAAAGAATACATAATCTAGGATGAAAACCAATGAGCCATCAATGACAGACATATCCATACAAAAGAAAAGCAAACAAATCTTGACGAAGTTAGAAAACTAGAAGATGTTTATCACTAGTGCAATTGATCTCTAGAAGCAACAAAAGAAGCAAATTCATTAACAAGACAATTAGCTTGTAAATTATGCGAAATTTGATTAACCCGAATCTCTTGGAGCAAGAAATACTAAGGTCACTCTCTTTGTCGGTATCTATATTCTTCTCTTGTCACATATCATTAAACTTTTTAACAAAAAAATAATAATAATAACCACAAACGGTTGTTTTATTTTTTTTACTACATTTGTACTACTCTCTAATATTTTTACCTTGTTAATCTTAAACAGAATGATATTTGTTTTAGGGAAAAAAAAAGATGATATGCCTCACTTCTTTTTAACATTATATTATTACGTTGTTTTCCCCCTTTAGAAATGTACGTTGTTTTTTTTTAGAGAATTATAATTGTTAATAGCCTTTTTTCAATCAATTCATTTTCTAACATATAAATGACTTGTTGTAATCAAACTACTTTCCAATATTTTTGAATATCTAGATATATAGGCAAATACAATTTGTTTAGTTATTGGTCGAGATATACATATATCATGCGTGCGTGACGTCATATGATAATTACCCAAAAAACCATATATGCATTAAAAGTAATTGTGATACATACAACGTTTTATGTGCCTGTGTTTATATATGTTTTTTTCTATATTTTTTTTGTTTTAAAGAAAATTATTTCCTATATCTTTTTAGGGGTGAACGGTGGGCGGTTTGATGGTTTTTGGGCGGGTGCGGTGCAGTTTTTTTGGATGGCGGGTTGGCGATTAACCAACCCGCAAACCGCCCACCTCATGGCGGGTGGTTTCGGTTTGGTTTTGGGTGGTTGCGGGCGGGTGCGGGTGGGTTAAGGCGATTTAGACATATGATATTGCCCAATGTAATTCTTTGGACCTTTTTTTTAGAAAGTGAAAAAAATTTATAGAAAATATAAGATGATAATACATAAAGCATTCCCAACAAGGTTGATGCTTAAAGACAGTGACCATATTCAAAAGTACAAATTAAGAAACATAATCATTCATTGCAACAAGAAACATCAACTACAGATGAAGTGATGAACAAAGTCAAGAGTCCATAAAGATTAAAGCCTATTCACTGGGTTCGAAAATAATAGAATGCTACAAATAAAATGATGAACAAAGTCAAGTGTTTTTTTTCTTTTAGGGCTTTCTCTACTAACTTATTTGATTTGAATTTTGATTACTTCGCAAAATAAAAGGAGAGTTTCCAGTTTTCAATATGTCAAGAGGCAGCCGAGCCAGTGCTTGGAGTGTTGGATTGTTCAATCATCTCTAAAATAAGAACAAAATCAAATCAATGATAAGTTTTTTAAAAAAAATATATAGGCGGGCGGGTGTGGGTTGAACCCGCCCTCAAAAACTTAAAACCAAACCCGCCCACCGAATATATTGAACCCGCCCACCAGTGGATTGCTAACGTAAACCTGTTTTTTTTCAGATGGGCGGGCGCGGGCGTGGGCGGTTGGCTGGTGTGGGGTGATTTTTGTACAGCCCCATATCTTTTCACTAATGAAAGTAGAAAGTGGTTAAGTTGTAATAAAAGGTAAAATAATGGTTTGTTAGTTATATTCTATTTTTATTAGAAATATGATGACAAGTGGAAAAAGAAAAGGGTAGATAATGACAAACAAGTGATCATAGCATTTAAAAGTGTCCAAACTATCTATTTCGAAGGTGCCAAGAAATAATAATCTAGTCTTGCAAATTTTTTTTTTTTTTTTGCAAGTTCAATTCTTAAGCCTTTTTAGCTGCTAGACGAAGCCTGACAAGCTTAATCTCATATAAATTACTGCACAACATACTAAAACAAATAGAAGTTTTTTTTTTTTTCCTTTTTTTCCCAAATAAAAACTTTACTAGAAAAAGAAATTGAATGAGACTTTAGGCAAATTAAGACATTCTCATAGACAAATTGGACATGTGTGACATCTATGCATTAATTTAAGGGGGAGTGTTGAGATTTTCTCTTGGAATCTGAGATGGTAGAAATTGTATAGATTAATCAATTTGTTCCCTGATTTAGAGATGATCTCTAAGGAAATAATTACTGATTTTTCCGTATAAAAACTAGTTTCCTAAAGCTAAACTTGATATATATTTATTAATAAAGAATTCAAATACCATTTTTTTAATCTCCATATATTTGAGTTATATTTACTAACTTATATTATATATATATATGTATGTAGAGATGTATACATATATATATGTATGTAGGGAATTAATTCTCTATTTTAAATTTTTTGATAAAAAAGAAAAGATTCAAAAGCATCCTTGAGTTTATTCAAAATATCACAAATCACCCGGGGTCGTAAACCTTCAAATTTTTTAAAGAATTAAAAAAATATTCCCTTAGTTTTCTAAAAGAGTAACCCCCTCAATTTTTAATAAGAGTTAAAAAGTATTGCCTCCCTTTTTAAAAAAAGGTAAAATCCATTTACCTAGTTACATTGTGAAAAATGTCGACAATACCTTTATTAATAAGTGTAATTAAATATTTTTAAAAGAATTTATAAATTATTTAAATATTAATTATTCAAAAAATAAAATAGAAATTGATATAAAACAAAAATTTTACGAAACATTTAAAAAACAAATAAATTAAACTTAAAACTAACAATTAAATTGAGAAAGAAGGAAGCAAGATTAGATATCAGAGTAAATCGACTATAGGTGATGGTAGGTTTGGCTGAGTAGATTGGTGAATTGAAGAAGTGAGATAGACTTTTAATTTTTTTTTTGTTTTTTTATTTTTTTATTAAAATATATTTTAACTTTTTGAATAATTAATGTTTATATAATACTTAATTATTTATTATTAAGCGTATATCTTGACTTTTTCCACAATTTGACTAATTAAGGGGATTTTTTAACTTTTTAGAAAAAGATGTGAATGATTTTTTTTATAAGATAAAACCTAAATATATATGTGATATTTTGGATAACTTAGGGATACTTTCAGAATTTTAGAAAAAGAAAACAAAAAACAAAAGCAAACAAACAAACGAAAAGTTCAACCTAAAAACAAACTTAGGTGTTATACTTTTGAATGTGGTTAATATTTGTTGGTCTCGATTTTCGATGCTTAAATTTAATACGTATAATTATGAAAAATAATATATGATGTATGTGAGTTTCTATTCAAAATTCTAATAAATGAAATATATATATATATATATATGTATGTATAAGCAAGATGTTAAGTCCAACAATTGTAAGATATTGAGTGTTACACGAATTTTGAACAATATCATAATACTAAACAAAAAAAGTTACATGTGTCGGATAGATCTGACTCTCAAAAAGCAGACATTATAAAATATATATATATATATATATATATATATATATATATATATATATATATATATTACCATCGCTTTTAACTCTTTGGAATATAGTATGTATGAAATAGAATAACTGACACTCTCTCGTTCGAGTCCTGTAATTATAAGCACTATCTTTGTATAAAATAATTTTTAGGGGGTTTAAGAAAATTATTCGATTTATTTAATTCTTTTTTTTTTTGGAAAGGATTTAGTTAATTCAATATAGCAATTTGTACAAATTTTATTTTAATGGCATAGGATTCGCGTTATTAATTGTCTTACCTATTGTCGGAACATATGCCCTTGCGTTAATGTCTTCAACACCAACTTGGTTTTAAAACAAATGACAACAAAGGAAGCATGTGAAAATTTCCAAGGTACCCCAACTCTGAATATTGGACCAAAGTTTTAGATGAAAAAACACCATACTAGTGGAAAATGGGTCACTTAAATGGTTAATAAATGATGGATTGATTTATATTTAGCGACTTAATGGTCTATCATTAATGAAATTAACTATATGAATTAATAATTTTTTGGTCTATCAATCATGGATCATTGATTTCACAGCTTACTTAGTTGTAAGTCCTCTACTCTAACCATAAATTAGGGATTCGAGTCACGTTTAGCTCCATTAAAAAATAATGGCATTCCTCCTCCCTTAGCATCCAAAAAAAAAATCACAGACCATTGACAAATCAATGACGAATAAGTCTATTAGTGATTGAACATTGATATATCAGTGGTTGATTATTGAAAATCCAAAAAAAAATAAGCCTTTAATTAAAAAATAAAAGCTCTATTTTTATTTAGAAGGACAGCCAAAACCAACTATCTACGGAATTTTCCACAGAAAAAAAAACTACAAAAAGAACCAGCTGGAATCAAACAGCAAGAAAAGACGATTCCAAAAAGGCTTTATATCCGATTCCAAATTGCCCCCATTCATATCTGCCTTTGAGTGCATGCACACGTATACACGAGCGAGACAAGAATAGCCATTTTATTATTTATTCTTTTCAGAAAATGATTTTTCTTTTTAGATTCGTTTATTGTTTTATTTGATATGATTGCAAATTGAATTAGGAGATAAATGTATGAGGACGATTGCAACTCACTTACTCTTAACCCCACACTCTCTCTCTCTCTCTCTCTCTCATACGACACCAAAAAGTTTGTTTGTCTAGATCTACTCTCTTGTTCGAGGCTTCTTTTTTATATGAGCTTCAAAATTTGTTTTAACTATTTGACGTCTTTCTTAATAATTTAGCATTAATGTTCTTACGTGATTTACTACTCTCGTACCATCCAAATTATCTATACAACACATATTCAATCTTTTTTCTTTTTCCTTTTCCTTTTCCATGTTCAAGAAAAAAATCAATCTCACAAATGGTTCTCGAGATTTATCTTTAGTCCTATTTTTATCTTAATGTTTAAAAAGCTCCACCTTGATTCTTAATCTATTGCTTTATTTTAGTTTTGGTCCTTTTGTTAGTAAGGTGTTAAATATTTAATAAAAAGATTTTAAAATAACTCAATTAGGTTTTTAACTTTATTTTATTTCACTTTTAGTCTCTCTGTTAGCAAGGTGTTACTAGAGACCAAAATTAAATAAAATCTAAAGTAAGAAACTAAATTCTACAATTTTGATACATATAACTAAAACCAAAATAATTTCATTTGTCTTATTAATTGGATGAGCTTAATTTTTTTAAAAAAAAAGTAAGTCGAAATTAAAATTTAGCTTTAAAATTTTAACTTTTTTAGAAATGAAAATTTATTTGACTAACAATATGATAATTTTTTTTATTACATGCATCAAAATTGATATTTAGTCTCTCATTTTATATATATTTCTTAAAAAATCTAAGACAAGAGATTGATCAACTAAGGACAACTTGTGTCATGGTAGACATATGTGCGTAATCCAAACCATTAAAATTTTCAATTGAGAACCACGCATCAGAAAATACACGAGATTTAATTCTTAATAAATTGCTATTATGATATTCTTCAAAAGAAAAAACAGAAGAGATCATGTGCTTGTAATGTATATTTATATGTATAAAAAATGTCTAACAAATTAGTTAGAACTGAAAATTTTAGCTTAAAAATTATCATGTGAGAGCTTTACACTGTAGCAACTTTTTGTTTTTGTTTTTTTATTATAGCTGTTGAAAGCTTTGCACTATAATTAATTAGAATCAACTGGTTCTAACTAACTTGCCAAACACCCTATTGATATGAGTATAAATACAAATAAAATAAAAAAACAATTCCAAACGCAATAAAGCATCTACTCACCATAATTACTTCTCAACTACCATATACTAGCGTGCATGCTTATTATAAGATATTCCCTATGTTTTATTTTTCTATTTTTAGAAGTAACTTAATTATTTTTTAAGGTACATTTAAAACAAAAAAAAAAAAGATTCAATTTGATACCATACAAATTGTGCATATTGATACTATAGATTGGAAAATTGGCTGATCCTGGAGAGCCTTAAAAATAAAAAAATAAAAAAAAAATAAAAAAAAGAGAGAGATATATATATGCTGTAACACCCGCCTATTTTATGTAACGGACCACGTTAAGTTAGTAACGCTATTAAGGAATGTATTTAATAAACAACGTTATATGATATGATATGTGATGTGCATGTTACTAACTTTTTATGTCAAGATTTGTGACAGGTGACGACCGCATGGAATCGTTGTGCTCTAGTGTTCATGAGAAATTATAAATATATGATTATTTAATTTATGATGCAATGATGTGTGAATGTTTTATGTTATGGCATTTAATGACAGATCGGCAGGCCGAAGAGGGAAAATCGGCAGGCCGAAGAGGGAAAATCGGCAGGCCGAACAAAGTTGACAACAGTCAGCAGAAATCTCTCCAGAGTTATGACTGAGTTAATTACGTTAATTGGGTGAATTAATGTGATTAATTGGCATAATAATGGAATGTTTTTATCAGTTAAGGAAATTAAAGGATTAGATTTGTATTATATTAAGAGGTTTCCTATTTTTAGAAGGTAAGTTAAGGTAAGATTGATGATGTTTGACCTTCCTTTTCTATTCTTCTCCTTTTCCCACGCCAATCACCTTCTTCATAGTCAGAATATTTCTGACTTAATGAAGAGTAATGACTCTTTATTATACACATTACGTTAAAAATTTTTATTACGCTCTTTCCTCAAATAATTTGTCTCGATTCTGAGACGTTCCTTCATTATTCTCTTCCTCCTCTCACGCCCCAAGTCACGCCCCCTACAGTCAGAATTTTTCTGACTTAATGAAGGGAATTGAATTCCCATCAATGGTTTTTATTGCGTTAAAATTTTAACGTTTCCTTTTTCATTATTTTCTCTCCTTCACACGTTTTGTTTCTCAAAAAATTTCTGAGACATTCTTTCACTTCTCTTCCTCTTCCCTTCCTCACAAAATTTCTTTTTCTCTTCCACGAAAATTTTCTGATTAAAAAAAAAAAAGAGAGAGAAGTCTTGTTTCGTTGATCGAATTCAAGAATTTCGAGAAGAAACTTCAAGGTATGAATTCAGTTTTTTTTTGGTAAATGTAAAAAGATGTTCTCTTCTTCAAATTTTGTCTACAATGTCTTCTTTAGGTATTGTATTTTGTTATGTGTGATGTCTCCTCACGTTTTATGTCATTTTAATGTTTTATGAAAAATGAATATTTCTGTCTTCTACCCCTCACAGTAAAATGATACTGTTTAATTTTGAAGGTATGAAAAATGTAATGATTATTCTATAGGTAAAGAATGATGTTTTCGTGAAAAGTTGTTAATTATGCTTATGTATGAGTATGTAAGATGAATGTATTTTATGATTATGAAATGTTTTAATAAACGTTATTTTTTTTGGATTGTTTGATCATAAAATGTTATGTATGTTTAAAAGATTTTATGATAATAAAAATAATATTTAAAATATGAGATGAGTGTATGGATATTTTATGATAAGTATTGATTTTTTTATTGCACCTTAAAATGGATATATGGCATGGACACTTAAGGAAGCAAGCACAACGAGACCGCGGTGTCGTCACCAAGTGCAATATTAAGGTTAAGTAAGCTATCGATCAAGTAAGTACATTCTCACCTGCAACATGACACGTTTTACAAGGATTTAATGATATGTTTACAAGGATTTTCATGATGATTTTTCTTAAAGGATTTCTTATAAAAAGTTTTTCATGATTCAAAGTTACGCATGTATGATGACTATGGTATGTTTCAAAGTATGAACATTATGTATTTATGTATCACCTAATAAGTGTTGCACACCCAATGTTATGAAATGATATATTATGATGTCATGTATGGTTAGGGATTAGCTACCCTTCTCCTCTCATGACGGCGCGCCAATGATGATGTTTATGGTGCAACACTTGGGCCCTTAAGAATAATAATAAAAAAATATATAGATATATAAATTTTAAAATGGTCAATATTATGAAAGATATGTTTCCATGAAATTGTGCTTAAGGCACTTTTATGATGATGATGATGATGATGATGTTTATGAAATGTTTTAAATTGTGAGAATTTTATGTACTTACTAAGCATTAGCTTATTCATGTTTTATATGTCATGTTGCAAATAAGGGTAAGAGAGTCTTGGAATAGGTGGAGGACATGGAACGGCGTGTGAGCAACATGAACGATGAATTGTAACCGGAAGCACGCCAAGAAGAAATGAATTTATGATTCAATAAAATTATATATTTTGAACATATTTTATGTTGGGTTTTTAAGAACACTTATATTATGGTTTTATAAGTTATTTTATCATTTTTTTTTATGAATATGAACTTTCGCTATATTTTACGTAAAGTTAGAACGTTTTAAATTTTTTACCAAAGTAGATTTGGTCTCGGACGGCCTGCCGAACTCCGTGTCCGGCCTGCCGAAGACCAGAAGATCGGCCGACCGATCCATTTTTTTCGGCCTGCCGAACCTGGATGAATTTTTGGTCCGAATTACAAAGCTTCTGCCGGCCTGCCGGTGGAAGACGCTCCGGCTTGCCGATGTTGTTCGGCTTGCCGAAGTCCCAAGTTCGGCCTGCCGAACTGTGGGAATAAGAGGAATTCAAAGATATGTTGATCAAAGTGATTTAATGTGAGATTTTAATAAATCTTGATTTTACTATTTGATTATCAATTATTATTAAATAAGTTCTTGAATAAATTAAGTATAAACGAATAAATTATGTTATGAAATAACATTAAACTATGTTTTTCGAAACAATGTAAGTTTTAAAAAAAAAAAATTTATATGAATGGATCCTGGTAATGTAAGTTTAAGTACTTTTAAAATCTATAGTACGATTGAGTTGATATTATCTATGTGTTTAATTATTTAAGCATGTATGAATATAAGTATGTAACGATATCTGTGACGTCCGAATAAAGGGGCGTTTCAGGCTTTGGTATCAGAGAGAATCTTTCGATTACAATTCATATCGCCACACGTCAATCCAAGTCCTCCAAGTAAGTTTGTTAGATGTACTGATGCAAGTATGATAATAAGATTAAGGTTTGAATGTTTAATGATTAAAAGACATAGTAATGAAAACCTGTCTCATAAATAGAAGATGAATTTTAAGTCCTTATTATTTTAGGAAATTTACGATGGACGGCTATAGAAGAATGCAGACCCGCACCCAGTCTAACGAGAGACTTATGACAATGATCGCTGAACTACAAAGGCAGTTGGAGGATCAACGACGGGAAATAGCTGCATTAAGGGCCAATAGCCAGAATGGTGAACAACCAGGCAATGATGTGCCTCCTCCTCCTCCGCAGCCACAAGTACAAGTAAATGAAGTCCCAGCTCCTGCTGCTGAACCAAGAGCAGCCTATCAAGAACCTCTTTTGGTCAGATGGAAGAGAGTTAAGCCAGCTGACTTTGAGGGTTCTAAGGACCCGCTAGTCGCTCAAGGATGGTTAAAGACAATTGAGGCTACCTTACGACTCATGGATTTCACGGATAATGAAAAGGTCCTCTGTGCCTCGTACTGCCTTACTATGGAGGCCAGGATATGGTGGGATGGCATCGAACAGAGCAGAAGTGTTGAAGAAATGTCATGGGCTGACTTTGTTCACGAGTTCAACATGAAGTTCTTCCACATGAATGTTACGAGGAAACATTATGAGGAGTTCGAAAGCTTACGTCAGGGGGATATGACAGTCACTGATGTGGTGACAAAGTTTGATCAACTTGCTCGTCTGTGTCCAGGGATGGTTATGAATGAAGATGAAAGGGTCAGAAGGTTGATAAGAGCCCTTAGACCAGACATTGCTGCAATTGTTGATGGGGCAAGTCCGCCAAGGACCCAAGAGCAGGTTGTTATGAGGGCCCAACGTGCTGAGTTCCATTTGTCAAAGTTAAGAAGGAATCAGCCTCAGCCCAACCAGCAAGCCAACAATGCTAATAGCCAGAACCGTCCTTCCCACAGGAACAACAACAACAGCAACAACAACAGTCAAAACGGGAGAAACAATAAGAGGAAGGGCAATCCTCAACAACAGCAGGGCCAAGACAACAAAAGGCACAATGATGGTCAGCGCAACAACAATGACAGGCGATTCCAACCATGTGCCAAATGTGGAAAGAAGCATCCGGGGGAATGTCGACTGGGAACGAACCAATGTTTCATATGTGGGCGTGAAGATCATTTCGTAAAGAATTGCCCCAAATTGATAAATGCCAATGCCCCACAGAGACCTACTCCTCAGGCCCAGCTGCATCAGATGCAAGCCTCCCTTGATGGGCCACTAATCAGCCAAGGGAGACTTGAAGCCCCACCAACGAATGCCCGAATCTATACCATGACAAAGGAACAAGTGGCTGCAGAAACCTCCAACGTGGTCACAGGTCAGATAACAAGCTTATGTAATGATGTTTATGTTCTTTTTGATACGGGTGCCACGCATTCTTTTGTGTCTATGTCACATGCTAGGAAGTTAGGGGTTCGTTTAGAGCCAATGAGACAGGGATTCACTACGACACTACCCTCCGGGGAAGTGATATTATCCACGCATTGTTTGCGTGCAGTACCCCTATGGATTTCTGATAGGGAACTTTTTGTCGACCTCATTGTGATCGATATGCATGACTATGACATGATTCTTGGGATGGATTTCCTAAGCAAGTATAATGCCGCGATCGAATGCCGGAAACGAAAGGTGATCTTCCATCCTGAAGGTAATCAGAAATTTGTTTATGTTGGCGAGACCAGGAAGAAACCCCACATGTTTTTATCGGCAATGAAAGCAAGGAAGCTGTTAGCAAGTGGCTGTATGGGCTATCTGGCAAATGTTGTAGACAAAAGCCAAGAAGGAAAGATAAGAATTAAAGATGTGCATGTTGTTCATAAATATGAAGATGTGTTTCCTGATGATCTAAAGAGTCTACCGCCAGAAAGAGAAGTTGAATTCGAGATTGAGCTCGCTCCAGGCACCGAACCAATCTCTAAAGCTCCTTACAGAATGGCCCCGGCAGAATTAAAGGAGCTTCACACGCAATTAAAGGAGCTGCTTGACAAAGGATTTATCAGGCCAAGTCACTCACCGTGGGGTGCACCAGTCTTATTTGTGAAAAAGAAGGATGGCACTATGAGACTCTGCATCGACTACAGAGAACTGAACAAGGTGACAATCAAGAACAAGTATCCGTTGCCTCGAATAGATGATTTGTTTGATCAGCTCAAGGGTGCATCGGTGTTCTCAAAAATTGATCTACGATCAGGATATCACCAGTTGAAGATTAAAGAAGGAGATATCCCCAAGACTGCGTTCAGGTCGAGGTATGGTCACCATGAATTTGTGGTTATGCCTTTCGGTTTGACGAATGCACCTGCTGCCTTTATGGATCTAATGAACAGGGTATTCAAGGATTTTCTCGATAAATTTGTTGTTGTATTTATCGACGATATTCTTGTCTACTCGAAGAGTCAGGAAGAGCATGAGGAGCACTTAAGGATCGTGCTGGAGACCTTGAGAAGACACCAGCTTTATGCTAAGTTCTCTAAATGCGAGTTTTGGCTTGATAAAGTGTCATTCCTAGGGCATGTCATTTCAAAGGATGGGATAATGGTAGACCCTACTAAAGTAGAAGCTGTACTCAATTGGAAGCAACCGATGAATGCAAGTGAAATAAGGAGCTTCTTGGGTCTAGCAGGTTACTATCGGAGATTTGTAGAAGATTTCTCCAAGATAGCAGCTCCACTCACGAACCTAACTCGCAAAGGAAGGAAGTATGAATGGACGGATGCATGTGAAAAGAGTTTTCAAGAGTTGAAGAAAAGATTAACGACGGCTCCAGTGTTGGCAATTCCTGAGGGAAATGATGGGTTCGTAATCTATAGTGATGCATCCAAGATGGGCCTAGGAGCTGTATTGATGCAAAATGAAAAGGTGATTGCTTATGCTTCAAGGCAACTAAAGGATTATGAAAAGAACTATCCTACTCATGACCTAGAGTTAGCAGCAGTCGTCTTTGCATTAAAGATATGGAGACACTATTTATATGGGGTCCAATGCAAGATATTCACTGATCATCAAAGTCTGAAGTATTTCTTCACACAAAAAGACCTGAACATGAGACAACGAAGATGGCTAGAGTTGGTGAAGGATTATGACTGTGAAATCCTTTATCATCCTGGTAAAGCAAACCGAGTAGCTGATGCTTTAAGTAGGAAGTCAGTTGCCACATTGATGTCTATGCAAGCAATGTCTCCACCTTTAAGGAAGGAAATTTTAGACTTCGGTTTAGAACTTATAGCAGGTCAACTATCAGCACTCTCTCTTGCTCCGACAATGTATGATGAAATTCGGAGTAAGCAAGATGACGACGTGAGCCTTGTAAGGATTAAGCATGAAATAAAAGAGGGAAAATGTCAAGAGTTTCGTACTGCTGATGATGAAACTCTGTACCTTAAGGATCGTTTATGTGTTCCCAATGTTGATAATTTAAGGGAGAGGATCTTGGCAGAAATTCATGACACTCCTTACTCTATTCATCCAGGTGCAACGAAGATGTATAATTATCTAAAGGGTAATTTTTGGTGGTTTGGAATGAAACGTGATGTTGCAAAGTATGTGAAGAAATGTATGACATGTCAGCAAGTAAAAGCTGAACACCAGAAACCTGGTGGTGAACTACAGTCTATTCAAATACCGGAATGGAAGTGGGAGGAAATAGCAATGGATTTCATTACCGGCTTACCCAGAACTACGAACGGCTATGATGCAATTTGGGTAATTGTGGATCGGCTGACGAAGACGGCGCATTTCATTCCTATCAAGATCACTTATTCCATGGAACGATTAGCGGAACTCTATGTTAAGGAGATTGTACGACTACATGGGATTCCCAAGTCAATTATCTCAGATCGTGATGGTAGGTTCACATCTAAATTTTGGAAAAGTGTCCAGAATGCAATGGGAACCAGGCTTCATTTCAGTACAGCTTTTCATCCTCAGACTGACGGCCAAACAGAGAGGACGAACTTGATTTTAGAAGATATGCTACGGGCATGTTCTCTCGATTTTAAGACCAGCTGGTGTAAAATGTTACCATTAGCAGAGTTTGCTTACAACAACAGCTTTCAGGCGACAATTGGAATGGCACCATATGAAGCATTGTATGGACGGAAATGCAGGTCACCTATATGTTGGCACGAAGCTGGTGAAAAGAAGTTGATGGAAAGTGTTGATGCTGAAAGAACCGACTTTGTAAATGAAACTTCTGAGATGATAAAGTTGATAAGAAGAAGAATAGAGACTGCTCAAAGCCGTCAAAAGAGTTATGCTGATAAAAGAAGAAGACCTTTAGAGTTCGCTGTAGGCGAATATGTGTTCTTAAAAGTTGCACCAATGAAAGGGGTTATGAGGTTTGGGAAGAAAAGCAAGTTAAGCCCAAGATTCATCGGTCCTTATGAAATTGTTAAACAAATAGGCAAAGTAGCTTATCAGCTGAAGTTGCCATCTGAAATGTCCGCAATACACAATGTATTTCATGTCTCCATGCTAAAGAAGTATGTTCCGGACCCTACGCATGTGATTGAGCCACAAGTGATCGAGATACGAGAAGACCTAAGTTACGAAGAAAAGCCAATGAAGATACTCGATCGAAAAACTAGGACTTTGAGGAATAAAGAAATTCCATTGGTCAAGGTGTTATGGCGAAATCAGCAAGTTGAAGAAGCTACATGGGAACGTGAAGATGACATGAAAGTTTTGTATCCACATTTGTTCTAAGTTTCGAGGACGAAACTTTTATAAGGTGAGGAGAATTGTAACACCCGCCTATTTTATGTAACGGACCACGTTAAGTTAGTAACGCTATTAAGGAATGTATTTAATAAACAACGTTATATGATATGATATGTGATGTGCATGTTACTAACTTTTTATGTCAAGATTTGTGACAGGTGACGACCGCATGGAATCGTTGTGCTCTAGTGTTCATGAGAAATTATAAATATATGATTATTTAATTTATGATGCAATGATGTGTGAATGTTTTATGTTATGGCATTTAATGACAGATCGGCAGGCCGAAGAAGGAAAATTGGCAGGCCGAAGAGGGAAAATCGGCAGGCCGAACAAAGTTGACAACAGTCAGCAGAAATCTCTCCAGAGTTATGACTGAGTTAATTACGTTAATTGGGTGAATTAATGTGATTAATTGGCATAATAATGGAATGTTTTTATCAGTTAAGGAAATTAAAGGATTAGATTTGTATTATATTAAGAGGTTTCCTATTTTTAGAAGGTAAGTTAAGGTAAGATTGATGATGTTTGACCTTCCTTTTCTATTCTTCTCCTTTTCCCACGCCAATCACCTTCTTCATAGTCAGAATATTTCTGACTTAATGAAGAGTAATGACTCTTTATTATACACATTACGTTAAAAAATTTTATTACGCTCTTTCCTCAAATAATTTGTCTCGATTCTGAGACGTTCCTTCATTATTCTCTTCCTCCTCTCACGCCCCAAGTCACGCCCCCTACAGTCAGAATTTTTCTGACTTAATGAAGGGAATTGAATTCCCATCAATGGTTTTTATTGCGTTAAAATTTTAACGTTTCCTTTTTCATTATTTTCTCTCCTTCACACGTTTTGTTTCTCAAAAAATTTCTGAGACATTCTTTCACTTCTCTTCCTCTTCCCTTCCTCACAAAATTTCTTTTTCTCTTCCACGAAAATTTTCTGATTAAAAAAAAAAAAGAGAGAGAAGTCTTGTTTCGTTGATCGAATTCAAGAATTTCGAGAAAAAACTTCAAGGTATGAATTCAGTTTTTTTTTGGTAAATGTAAAAAGATGTTCTCTTCTTCAAATTTTGTCTACAATGTCTTCTTTAGGTATTGTATTTTGTTATGTGTGATGTCTCCTCACGTTTTATGTCATTTTAATGTTTTATGAAAAATGAATATTTCTGTCTTCTACCCCTCACAGTAAAATGATACTGTTTAATTTTGAAGGTATGAAAAATGTAATGATTATTCTATAGGTAAAGAATGATGTTTTCGTGAAAAGTTGTTAATTATGCTTATGTATGAGTATGTAAGATGAATGTATTTTATGATTATGAAATGTTTTAATAAACGTTATTTTTTTTGGATTGTTTGATCATAAAATGTTATGTATGTTTAAAAGATTTTATGATAATAAAAATAATATTTAAAATATGAGATGAGTGTATGGATATTTTATGATAAGTATTGATTTTTTTATTGCACCTTAAAATGGATATATGGCATGGACACTTAAGGAAGCAAGCACAACGAGACCGCGGTGTCGTCACCAAGTGCAATATTAAGGTTAAGTAAGCTATCGATCAAGTAAGTACATTCTCACCTGCAACATGACACGTTTTACAAGGATTTAATGATATGTTTACAAGGATTTTCATGATGATTTTTCTTAAAGGATTTCTTATAAAAAGTTTTTCATGATTCAAAGTTACGCATGTATGATGACTATGGTATGTTTCAAAGTATGAACATTATGTATTTATGTATCACCTAATAAGTGTTGCACACCCAATGTTATGAAATGATATATTATGATGTCATGTATGGTTAGGGATTAGCTACCCTTCTCCTCTCATGACGGCGCGCCAATGATGATGTTTATGGTGCAACACTTGGGCCCTTAAGAATAATAATAAAAAAATATATAGATATATAAATTTTAAAATGGTCAATATTATGAAAGATATGTTTCCATGAAATTGTGCTTAAGGCACTTTTATGATGATGATGATGATGATGATGTTTATGAAATGTTTTAAATTGTGAGAATTTTATGTACTTACTAAGCATTAGCTTATTCATGTTTTATATGTCATGTTGCAAATAAGGGTAAGAGAGTCTTGGAATAGGTGGAGGACATGGAACGGCGTGTGAGCAACATGAACGATGAATTGTAACCGGAAGCACGCCAAGAAGAAATGAATTTATGATTCAATAAAATTATATATTTTGAACATATTTTATGTTGGGTTTTTAAGAACACTTATATTATGGTTTTATAAGTTATTTTATCATTTTTTTTTATGAATATGAACTTTCGCTATATTTTACGTAAAGTTAGAACGTTTTAAATTTTTTACCAAAGTAGATTTGGTCTCGGACGGCCTGCCGAACTCCGTGTCCGGCCTGCCGAAGACCAGAAGATCGGCCGACCGATCCATTTTTTTCGGCCTGCCGAACCTGGATGAATTTTTGGTCCGAATTACAAAGCTTCTGCCGGCCTGCCGGTGGAAGACGCTCCGGCTTGCCGATGTTGTTCGGCTTGCCGAAGTCCCAAGTTCGGCCTGCCGAACTGTGGGAATAAGAGGAATTCAAAGATATGTTGATCAAAGTGATTTAATGTGAGATTTTAATAAATCTTGATTTTACTATTTGATTATCAATTATTATTAAATAAGTTCTTGAATAAATTAAGTATAAACGAATAAATTATGTTATGAAATAACATTAAACTATGTTTTTCGAAACAATGTAAGTTTTAAAAAAAAAAAATTTATATGAATGGATCCTGGTAATGTAAGTTTAAGTACTTTTAAAATCTATAGTACGATTGAGTTGATATTATCTATGTGTTTAATTATTTAAGCATGTATGAATATAAGTATGTAACGATATCTGTGACGTCCGAATAAAGGGGCGTTTCATAAGCAACGTTGCCCCAAGTTTTGACCAAATCAATCGACACAAGGGAGGGATTATGCAACTAAAAAAAATTACAAGCACCGATTGGTAAATTTCAAAAATAGAAGGTTATTTCTAAAAAAAAATTGAAAATAAATGGGCACTTTTTATAATAAAAAAACGTAAACACATGTTTTGTACTGTCAATACGAGTAAAAAAAAAATCAGTTCTTTTTTTAAAAATTTTTGGCGCTCAATAAAAAATCAGGTTATCTTCTAATAACATTCCACTCTACATTTCTATGCATAATACTAGTTAACTACAGTTTAAAAGAGAAAACTAAAAAAAATCTCGACCTCTTGCCAATGTACAGTAAGAAAAGAAATCAGATTCCATAATAAAACATTCTCTTCTACCTACCAATATATGTTACATCACAGCGAACAAATATCTTATCCTGTATTTTTAGTAATATTTTTTTCTTATTTTACATTAAAACAAGTATTATATTTACATGTTGTAATTACTTAATTATTTAGGCTGATTAGATAACTGCAACTCTTGATTTTGACCTTTCAAATCAGATCAAAGCCGGCGCTATTGTACAACTCTATATACAACACATACGTCCCAAAAGGCCTAAGCCCTTGTTTAATTCTTGGGTTTCACTTTAAAAAGCCTTATATCAATAAAAGATAGTGTCATTACTTATAAATCACAACTTATGTCTATTTTTAGGTAATACAAAACTATACAACCTACCCTTTCTTAGTCCTTTTCACCTAAAGAGAATTATAGTTGTCATTGTTTCATTAAGAATGTATTGTTAATAAGTTCAAATATTTATAAAGATACAGGCTACTTAGGACCCGTTTAGTTCGAGTATTTGAATAAAGTATTTGAATGAAGATTCAAATTTTTGTGAGAGAAAATACTGTAGCAAAATGATTCGAACCGTGATTTAAGTATCGAAACAAACGGGCCCTTAAGATATTATTCTTGAGTTCCTTGATATTAGTTACCTCTTTCTCCAGTCATTAAAGGCCAGTTTGGTTCGAGTATTTGAGTAGAGTATTTGAATGAAGATTTAAATTTTTGTGAGAGAAAATACTGTAGCAAAATGATTCGAAGCGTGATTCGAATATCCAACCAAACGGGCCCTAAGTGTCCGTTTGGTAAATAAATTTGAATTAGTAATTTGATTTGAGTGAATATAATTTGAATTAAGATTTGAGTTAGTGAATTGAATTGTTATCCAAATCGACGTTTAGATGTACATTTAAGTTTTAAACTGAGTATGGAATAAAATTAGAATTTGTGTTTGGAGAGGTAGTGAAAATAATTTTTGCTTTATTAACAAATCTAATAAAATCTTAATGTCAATGGTCCTAAAAAATATACAATATAGATCTTAACTTATTTTTTTCTACATTAGGAAGATAATGAAAAAAGAATCATCTTAATTGGATATCAAATGAAAAAGTTATGATTTTTTTTTCTCAAATATAAAAGAGAGAATTTCAAGTTTTACTATAGCAGAGATATCCGTGTATCAAAAGTTTAGGGAAAGCAAAACTTTGAAAACTTATATTCTTGATACTCAAAGGATTTGGATTTTAAGAGAAACAAACACGTGTCTAAATGATTCTTGATACTCAAATCCAAATTTGAGTCTATTAAGTACCAAAAGTACTCAAAACAAACAACGCTTAAATAAAAAAAAAAAAAAAAAAATCTATCCTTCTTACGCCCTTCCTTGTCTCTGGGTACTTATGCACTGTAAAATTTTTTTGTTGTTTGAATTTTTCACTTAATTAACTTAATTCATCCCCTACTTGAGATTCTATTAGATGAAAGGATCTTATTAACGTCCACGAATATATAGATGTCAATCTTCACGCCATAATATAGTGGAGAATCATGCTAATAATTTTTTTAATTACTGCCTCTAAAATTCATTAAAAAAAAAATTGATCAACTCTTTTCTTTTCCTTTCTCTTAATAAAGGTGCGAAGACTAAATGATTTCAACCATGCATGTTTGACGTAGATTTTTCACCAAACATTCATATGGCTTACTTTTGTTCCGATCTACAATGTGGGGTCTCTTCGTACAGTTTTAACAATGTAATGGAAATTGAAATTAACAATTCTAGTACAAGTAGATATGAAATAATGATAAAAATGCACTTACTTAAATCAAGCAATAATATCTCCCCTCGTGAAATGATGATAAAAAGGCCTTTACCCATAACAAGTTATTGTTTGCTTAGTTCCCCTTAGCTTTACTTTATTCCCTTGGGGGCAAGTTATTATTGCAAACCTGTTTCCTCTAAAAGTCTAGGAATCCAAGGGGTTTTAAATACGCACTACAACTCTTTAGAAGCAAAAGTAAAGTAAAACCCTCTTTGCAAGTTTACAACTATTTCCTTTTCTCTTTACTTTTCTTTTTGAAGTTTCTTTATCCCATTGTGATTGTCTCGGTATCAATCCATTAGCTACGTTTATATTTGGACCAGAGCCAAAAAAAATTAGTTGGGAGCAAGACATGGCTACGCTAATAAGATGAGGCAAATAAAACGACGTAAAAATTCAAGAGAAGCGAAACACAATGTTAAGAGGGGGGCAAAACAGTTGATCATGGAAGCCCTAGGTGACTCGGGCTCTACCCTAATACATATGAATTGTGGAAGATTAGGTAAAACTGTCGGCAGGTAACTGTGATTGCTGTTCCGCAGATGAGGTAGGATATAAGCTGGGTCAAAGCCAAAGTTTGGATAGGTTTTGTTATTGTCTCTCCCTTCTTGTTAAGACCAAGACAATGAGTGAAAACGAACAACTATAAGATACAGAAAATGAACTAGATTTATACAGGAAAAAAACATGAGTGGCAGATTCTGGACAACAAAAGGCGACAAAAACAGATGACTTACGTAAGGGATTGGGTTGAAAAATGGGGAAGATGGGCTCCACACAAAGTGTAGTCCATTCGCTTACCAGAACACCCTCTCTTTTTCACTTAAAAAAAGAAAGGCCCCACCCTTTTTTCGTCGGGTACACATCGACGAGAATCCGATAAAAGGCTCGGCCACGTTGTAAATTCCATTCCGTGTTCATTTTCGACGTTTAATGAACATTGGTGGGGGTGGGGCCACCATATCTTTTTTTTAAGGTAATAAAAATATATAACATTTTCTTGAATGGATATAAAAGTTTGAGAAAATTACATCTTATGCTACATATTTAGAAGTTGTTTTTATTTATGTTGTATTTAAAAAAATTTATATCAGACTTTCATTCATATTATATGTTAAGTTATGTCAGAAATAAACATGTATCGCATTTATAAAAAATAAATCTTAAAATATAATATTTATGAGAATTTTTTATAAAATTATATATTTCCATTATTAAGTAGGCACAATTATATAATTAATAAACTAATAAATAACTAAGCAATTGATTAAGAATAATTAATTTTTAAATCAATCACTAATTATTAATAATCAATTTTTACAAGGACCCAAACTCCCCTAAGATGCGGACATTTCGGAAGACCCAGACGAGCGCAACTGCGAAACTACCCTCCCCTCCAAGTTTCCACCTCCGGGGAAAGCACGGCCTCTACAATATAGATAATTAATTATTCACTAAATAAAGATTATGTAATATGTAGATAATTAAAAAATAATTATTATTAACTAATAATAAATTAAATAATTATAAATACATATTATGCAATATATAAATAATTATATTATTAAATTAATATAATTTAATTAATAATTTACTGTAAAATATAATGGAATTTATTTATTTATTACTTAGTAACTTAATACAGAATTGCTAATAAAATATACCAACAACTATTAATCATAAATTCTAATTGTTTACTGAATATAAATTAATTACTAATGTATTAATTACTTATACACTAATTATAAATTGATAGTTACTAACTAAATAATACATAAATAAATTATATAAACTATTTACTAATACATTGTTAATTAATAATATATATTAAAATATTAATAAAATGTTAATTTTATCTATTTAATTATTAATTCTCAGTTATTTAATACATGATGGAAAAAAAATTGTTCAATACATCAAATACTCAATGCACATTTTCGTAACTATAATCAAACACAATTTCACTTCTTTCCATCGCTAAAACAATCTCTCAAAAGAATAACCAACACAATTGCATAAATGGTCCAAACAACCTTTTCAAAAAGTGGAATTTTTATCTTCATGCGAAAAACAAAACCCTTTCATAGATGCTCCCAAACAGATCCAAAATATCACCATGTTCCCATCACATAAGAATCCGCTCCCCGTGACTCACAACACAACTAATGTTTTTAGAAAGGACACTACTATACATCCCAGTGAGACCCATCAGGTGGGACCCACCTTATTAAGAGGGCCGGGCCACAACCCGGTCGGAAAAAAAAAAAGTTTTCCTTTTAAAAAAATCGTATTATTCCATGTTTGAAAAAAGCATATTTTCCTTAAATATTCATTTTTTTTTATCAAAATCCTTAAATATTCATTTAAACATGAAAAATATATATATAACGGTACAAAACTACGAGCCCGTTTGTTTCAATAACTTTTTGAATTCTTTAGACTTAAATTTGAATTCAAGTATCAAGAATTTTTAGGTTACGTGTTTGTTTCATTCAAAATTCGAATCCTTTGAGTATTAAGAATTCAAGTTTTTAGAGTTCTGATTCCCTTAAACTTTTAATACTCGGATATCTCTGCTACAGTAAAAACTAAAATTCTCTCTTATATTTAAGGAAAAAAAATCATAACTTCTTCATTTGTTATCTAATTGAGATTATTCTTTTTTCATTGTGTTCCTAATAAAGAGAGGAATCAATTAAGATCTATATTGCATATTTTTTAGGATCATTATCATTAAGATTTTATTATATTTGTTGATAAATCAAAAGCTACTTTCACTACTTCTTCAAACACAAATTTCAATTTTATTCCATACTTAAATGCACATCCAAACATCAATTCGGATAACAATTTAAATTACTAACTCAAATTCTAATTCAAATCACACTAACTCAAATCAAATCACTAATTCAAATCTATTTACTAAACGAACCCTACAATACTTCGTCAAAAAAAAAAAAAAAAAACAAACAAACAAACAAACTACACTAAGCGTTAGAGTAGAAGGGGTCCATGAAAAGTACGTCAGGTACAAAACTACACTACTTCCTCCAAAAAAAAAAAAAAGACCTACACTACTGCCTGCAAATTTTCTATCTATTATATTACATAATATAGGCAGTTAACAACTTATTTGCCGCTACCCTTGAAAGAAGAAAAGAAAAGAAAAAAACCCTTTTTTGTTATTACTTGATTATGCAGGTAACGCCGTTATTAAATTGGCTCGTTATTTTAAGTAGTTGCTTTTCTTTGGGATAATTCTAGAGTCGTGATTCTTTTCGTTTCAAAAGAAAATTATAGAGGTGCTTCAAATCATGCAAAGTAAAGTTTTCATTTCGAAACAATTCTAATTCTCACCAACTGTGATGTTTCGTACAAGTAATATGATTTAAGGGACAATTTCATAATATAATTTTTGTTTTTTCGACAAGCATGTTGGTCTATAGTAATGTGGAGAGTTTGGAGTGAGAATGTCGTTATTTATGATAGTATTTCTTTTTAAGGTTATTAACACTAATGATCCTTAAACTTAAGGGTCTCTTTTATTTTATCTTCTTAATTTTAAAAATCACAATTTACCTTTTGAAATTTCAAAACTTTTTATTTTGCCCTCTGAATCTTAAAAATAACTATTTTACGCTTATGTCAAAACTTCTCATTTTATCTCTTATTTTTTGATTTTCTATGCAAATAGACAAAACTAAGGGAAAAAAATAAGATTTTACCACTCAAAGGTTTTGGTTCACGTTTGCTCTCTTATTTAACTTTTTTATCTATATGAATATTTCTTATCGATATTATCAGCCGATATCTCCTCATCTTTAATGCGTAACTCATCTTATTTGATATTCAAATTCAGACATCAACGAACAATATCGACTAATTAAATGAGTTATACATTAAAAATGAGGAAAAAATGTGTAAACAACCCTTTCTAAAAAAGTTCAAATAAAAAACAAATGCATCAAGTGAATGTGTAAACGTAAAACAAAACTTAAAAGTAATAAAATTCATTTTTGTCCTTACAGGTGACCCATGTATAAATCAGTGGGCTTAATTCTGTCTATTTAAATGGATAATCAAAAATTTAAGAGATAAAATGAAAAGCTTTAAAAATTTATAGGATAAAACGATGATTTTCAAAATTTATAGGGTAATGGCGTTAATAACCTTCTGTTTAACTTATTTATGATATTAATCGAAACTTTTCTTCCAAAGATGTTTGGGACAAAAGATTTTTTTTTTTAGAATATTTGGGGAGAATAGTCATTATATGTAAGCTAAAATAAAGGAACGTGGGAGCGTCTTACAAAATGCATTTTCTTTGATTATCAGAAAACACCAGCCAAATATTTAGCAAAAATAAAAATAAAAATAAAAATAAAAAACAACAACAACAACCAAACAAACAAGTTCTTCAACCGCTTTTCAATTCTTTTTGAATCTAGAACCAAATGGGCTCAAAGTAGCTCGCATCAAAGAGAGGTAAAACATGCCGAGAATTTAGAAATCTTTTGAAAAACTAGAAAGAGAAACAGAACACAAAACAAAAGGTATAGAGGCAGAACACTCCACTCCACTAAAAGCCACCAACCTCCAATAACGTGCAATTCGACGCTATCAAACAGATGGGGAAGATCTTCCCGAAGATATTAGCTTTTTCAAACAAATCCCTCAAACGAAAACTAAATAAATAAAACCCATCAAACGAAAAGTTTAGATGCTTCTAAAACTGCCATAATTCCAAATTTATAACCATGCAGACTTGGACTTGGGCTCGTAACTTCCAGCAAACGAGAAATAAATAAAAAGCTAGAAGTTAAAAGAGTATGAAAGCCTCATGGTTAAAAAGATCCTCCAATTTGTCAACCATTGAACCTTGTCTAACAAACACAAGCACAAATATTTCAGCCAAGCCACCTCTTGACCTTTTTAAGCGTACGCCAAAAAGTTCGTCCGTTTTGATCCCCACATTACTGTCTCAATAGTAAATTTCCATTCATTATTAAACACTAAAATAAATCTTTTGCATTTTTAAGCCACCATCTTCAATCAATCAGTGCTAAAAATCAACTCCTTCCAATCAATGTTTAGAGATGGTCGCTTCTAGCTTCGGTAATCCGGTACTAATAAAAGTATAAACAGAAAAATGCATATGCCCACTTCCGAATGCATTACTATGGTCAGTACAAAATATACATCTCATTCTTGAAAGCAAAGCATTCATTTACAATGAATTCAAAAATATACTGCTTTCAACACAGTTTTGAGCGATTAGTAAGACAATTTATCATACTCTCACCTAATTTCGTGTCAGAACGCCTGTGTAATTTTCGGTTCACTTCCCTCAGTTTACATACAACCTCTATAAACGCGTGGGAAAAAGAAAAACTGGGAAAAGGGAAATGCGAAAACAAATCCTCATCTGAATGCTTAAAAATGAGCCGATGGGAATGTATTGTGTACATGTTTCAAGCGCAGTTTACTGCTTCTTTGTTTTCCTAAGATGGATTGGATGGAAGTTCAGCCCAAAAGCAACAGTTTAAAACATAGGAACGAGAGCTAAAGATTTAGGAAGAGGGAAACTCACCTGAACTTCTAGGAGATTTTCAAGTTCAGTTCTTATGTCGGAGAAGGAAGGACGGTTGCTAGGAGTTCCATCCCAACATTTCTGCATCAATTCTAACAGTTTGGGATGTGCATTAGTAGGAAGATCTGGGCGCAATCCCTGAAGATAAAACATAAAAAATAGATGAGGGCTAGGTTAAGGATGTAAGCTCTTTTTTCTCTTTTCAGCAACCCGATATGAAAAACATTATGCTAGCAGTGAAGTTCAATATTGAATAAAGATGAGAAACAAAAGTTATTGCTAAAGGTGACAAATAAAAGAAAAAGGGTGTGCATACACCCTGAAAAGGAGATGGGAACTTTTGACATTATAGGAAGTTTTGACACAAGATGTTCAACCGCGCACAGGTATATTTGGAATTGTCAGAGACTAAAAATTATAATGATATAGTATCCGAATAGTGTTGCCTTTCCCAGACACATCAGTAGAGAAGTAATGCCCTCGTATCGGATGGAGTGTTACATTCACGAAATTCCCAAGGCAGTTGACATTTTATTCAAAATTTGACTTTCTTGCTAAGAAGCTAGCACCAATGATTTATATGAAATACTATAAGTCGGTGCAGAGTAAGCTTAAACTCCTATATGCAATTAGAAGTAATGCAATTCAGAATGAAGAACGAAATACTATTCTCTTCCGATTCATGTCATTATCTATCAGACACTTCTCGTTAAATGGCAACTTCCATAAGCAAGCATTTCTGATAAAAGAACCCAAATACTTAAGAGCAACATTCAGGTATTGAATCCAATTGCATGAGCTTAAAGGAAAGACTTGCACAAGTATAAATATATGTCTCTTCTTTTCTTTTCTTTTTTTTTGTGAAGAAACTGGATACATTAATGAGTAAAATAAAATGAGTGCACAAGCATACATATGAACTATGAAAACAGGAAAGAGGCAACACATTGTCTTTCTACAGAAAAATATTCAAAACACAATCAAACAGATATTGGAAATCATCGCATTGAGCAGTCCTAAGATTTAGAACAAGACTTTAAGTCTAGGAGCAAGTTAATCAAAGTTTGATCATAAAACTATCAGGAACTGTCATATTACAACAAGTGGCAATAAGTAGCAAATCTTCCTCCAACGATTTCCCACTTTCATTGATTATATTAACTTGGGAAGAAATTTTGGTTTAGGAGTCTGTTGTCTTTTCAATCAGATTGTAATTTTTTGTGTTGTTTAGTTTTTCGTTGGTGGATATCTTATCCATCTTTTTGTCGTGTACTTGTTATGACTCTTGATTCTTGTTAATAGTCTTTCAGTTTTCTATATTAAAAGGAAGTACATTTATTTCGGATACCATTTTTGGTATCTCGTCAATTATTAAAAAAATGTTGTAATAGTCAGATATTCCGGTTTAAGAAAGTATGGACAGCTGTAGCTTTTGTAGAATAAAGCTATTTGGGGTAGCTACTTGATATTGTTATAAGAATCACCATTGCAGAGGCTATTGGCAATGATAAATGGAACGCGCAATGAGGGTAAAAATGGAGGTATTGAAAAGAATAAAACATGAGAACTTGTGGAGTTACTGAATGGAAGAAGGCTGGCAGGATGTAAGCGGGTGTTGTTTGTGAAGTATAAGGCTGATAAGTCTCTTGAGAGGCACGAAGAGAGACTAGCGGCTAAAGGATATACACAGACCTATAAAGTGGATTATCAAAACACATTTGCAACATTTGCAAAGATGGATACACTTAGTGTTGTCGACTTTTGCAGAAGATCTTGATTGGAGCTTAAAGGAATCTGATGTGAAAAATTCCTTACATGGTAATCTCGAGGAAGAAATTTATATGGAAATCTGGTTTTGGCATAAATTTGGGAAAGAATAAGGTACATAAATTGAAGGCGGCGTTGGAAATCTGGTTTTAGAAGATGGTTGGCAACGTGAGAATGGAAAATATCTATTCCCCAGCTCGAGGGAGAGTGTTGAAAGAGTCAGATGTTCCAGTTTAGGAAAGTCTGGTACAGTTCCGGTTTAGGAAAGTCTAGTACAGCTGTGCATTGTAGAAT
This sequence comes from Artocarpus heterophyllus, assembly GCA_025403435.1. Taxonomy (NCBI): domain Eukaryota; kingdom Viridiplantae; phylum Streptophyta; class Magnoliopsida; order Rosales; family Moraceae; genus Artocarpus; species Artocarpus heterophyllus. The sequence continues at coordinate 17,166,040 of CM046334.1, forward strand.
TAAGTTCTTTGGGAGAGTTACTTGATCGTTATCTGAATCCCTGATTTGTAGAACATGATAAAGACTTTCTATCTTCAAAATTTTCCTATTATCTCTATATTTGGATGTGTATAATCCTACCGATGTAAACGTTGCATTATTAAATAGAAAATTATGATTTTCCTCAAAAAATGATGCATCAACTACCATGTTATACCTGTCTCACTCCAAGTGCAGCTTGAAGAGGAGTCATGGATTCATACGGAACCTGCAAAAAAGATTTTTTACCAAGAAAATACGAGTAATGATTTTTGTTTACATGCTACTCTAGAGACTAGAAAGCGAAGAGAATTTAGATAAACATGATTACAGATCCCTTGTAATTTTCGGACAAACCTTGGCTGTCACTAGCTCCCAGAGCACAATAGCAAAACTGAATACATCTGCTTTTTGATCGTATGGTTGATGGTTTATAACCTTGTGAAAGAGTATAAACCAATAAGAAATGGGAATGATATACGAATGAAAAAGCAAGTAAAATACATATTGGGCATAATAGGTCAAAACATAGATGTAACACACACTGATAAATCATGGATCGCAGACATTTATTGTTGTTTGGTGCATACGTTTGAACTACATTTCAAACTATTTTGCTTCAGTGTTGTCTCACAAGAATTTGAATTTGTGTTCAAACTTTCTGCTAAAACCTACAAACCAAATAGGCTAATGACATCGGTATCTGTATCTCAAAATTCTTACGTGTATTCCCTCCAGACCAGACATTGAGCGGTAGTGTTTTCACCTTAATGAAAAATCTTCTCAATTTTTCAATTGTCTCAATTTTTTTTTCTTTTATATCATTATCAGGCTGCTAGAATAGAGATGATAATGCAGGTAATTTCAATCTAACCCACCCGAAAAAAAAAAAAAAAAGGAGAAGAAGAAGAAGAAAGAAAGAAAGGAAATACAAAAAAATAAGATCAGACCTCCGGTGCCATCCATCTATATGTTCCAGTCTCTGCAGTCATTACTCCCCCTTGATTTTGGAACCGAGCAACGCCAAAATCCGCCACCTTAACAACCTAAAGTCAAGAATCAAGGAAACAACTTTTTAGGATTCAAAATCTTCTTTAATCAGTAAGCCAAGAAATCTACAACTCATCCATTTATAACCATCTTTAACAAATGGTTATCTACAAAGTAAATGTGAAAGCTAGATTGATCCTCATTATGTGTAACATAAACGTATCTCAAAACCATACAAGGTTTTGACATCCTTTTCCTTGTATTTGATTTAACTTATCAATATAAGAATTTTTCTTATTGAAAAAAATGTCTCAAAACCACTGCTCCTTAAATCTCTAACCATAGCAAGAGATAGACTTCCACTAGTGTCCATACGTGGTGAATAATGAGAACACTAACACCCAAAACTCCAAATCAAACAACCACGTAGCAATAAAAATGTTTAAAAATAAACAAAGCAAAAACAGGTAGGGTAAAAGTATAATATAACAAAAGAAAAAAAAAAGGTATACATTTCAAAGTGGTCAAGACCTGAAAAGATCTTCACTTATCGGCCATCACGAAACTTCAAAAGCTAATATTCAATACGCAAAACCTTCTGTCCTAGTACTCATTTTCAATCATGGAAGAGTTATTTGACTACCAATGTCGTTCGGAAGCAGTGCAACACTGTTGGATACTTTACGACTCATGACATCCTAGTTATGTGCGAGTCTTTTTCTTAACCACTTTAGAATGAACTTAAAGAGAGAAACAACGTACACAAACGACAGTTCATAATGTCCATAAGCAGATGAACAATTCTTGGAGATAGAAAAAACATTCCAAATTACAAAAGGTAAATCACACAATCAAACTTCTTTGAAAAGATGTTCCTGTCAAAGAAAGACAAGATTTGACAAATCAATATTACCATCGAAAGCAGGTGTTGACCCGGATAATCTGATCTAATCAAATAATCAACTGAGGTTTTCTTTCACTTTACCAGGGTAACAGAAAGCAGCAGGAGACTCACTACTCTCACAAGTTGCCAATCAATAAGAAATAAAAAAGCAAGCAACAATTGAACGACTTAACAAATTCTCACATTTTGAGTATCCATAAGCAAATTTGCCGTCTTCAGATCCCTATGAATTATGTCATTTTGATGCAGATACTCCATTCCTCTGCAGACGTCAATTGCAAACTTCAACAGCTGTGACGGCTTCAAAACATTGTGATTCGTATGCAAATGGTCATATAGACTTCCTCCAGGCATATACTCTGCAAGGAAGACAGCAAACACAAATTAAAGTTATGATAATTATTGAAACCAAATGAGGCAGAAAACAAAAACATATGATAGCATCCTCAGTTCTCCCTTTTTGTTAGCGTCATGACTTTGAAGAATCTTGATTGTAGGATTGGCAAATAAAAAAGAGAGAGAGAGAGAAAGAGATACCAAGGTTAAAGATAGTTCACAAATATATTGCATAAGGCATAGTTTACAAATATATTGCAAAACATAGAGCCCAAGGTAGAAGATTATGCACCTGTTACAATGCACAAATGCGGAAACTTTGTACAAGCACCAATAAAACGAACAACATTTTTATGCCGAACCTCCCTACATTCAGAAAATACAGCCATAACATAATACTCCTGACATTCAGTTTCAACTCGCTACAAGAGTTACAGCAAAGTTCCAACAGTGATACTTGTTACTATGGAAATCTGAATGCTCAGGATTGTTTTTCCAGAAAAATGTCAAAAGCAGATTATTTTTTCTTTCTTTGCTAAGCAAAAGAAAGAGATAGAAGAACCAGCATCAAAACATCCCGAAAATTATTAATCCTCACCCTTATTGATGGTGTGAGAAAAATTTTCTGTGCTCAAAGTATGACATGAAAGACCAGGAGCAACATTAAAGAATTGCTGGAAGATTCATGAAGGATTCAATGAACAATATCTATAGCTTCTTTCAATTTTGTCATTAAAATCAACCCATAATTCCATAGAATACGACTTCTAAAATAAGCTACAGTTCATTAATGGGATAGCCAAACATGTCCAGGGGTTTGGCAAAAAGTTTTCTTGATTCAAGTTAATGCTTTGAAAAGAAAATCGTCTTTTGGAAACGTAATCAAAAAAAATTATTCACCTCAAAATTGCCACTTCCTGGGCAAACTCATCCTCTATAGCATTATTTAAATGCTCAGATCTGAGAATCTTAACCGCAACATCTTCACCAAGATAAACACCATGATACCTAAACAACAGTGAAGGACAACGGACAATAAGGAAATAACAGATAACAGATGACAACAATTAACTGTGACTTACAACTCTCCACAAGATCCAGATGCAATTCTTTCTCCTATTTTCAATAATCTTCTATCTATTTCCCAATCTCCAAGTTTAGCTTGTGTTGCTAAAGATTTCTCCACGGCAGAATGAGAATGTGAAGATCTAGACCATGAACCCTGTATTATTTACATATAAACAACATTTGCATAACTGCCATTATTGGTTAGGTTATCAACTTATACAGGAAGAAGATTACAATCATAAATATAAACATATGCAAGAAAAAAGAGTGAAAGACTAGAGGCATAAACCGGAAAATGGCAGGCAAACAAGAGCTAAGAGAATGGCAATGAAGAATATGAAGTATGAAAGTTTCACTGATAGGAAGCAAAACCAGAGAATCATTTTGATAAAGGCCTTACTATGTATTGTGCAACAAAAAGTTGTAGTTTTGAAAAAGTATCTATCATTCTAAAAATAAACAAGATACGGCCCAACAACAAAAATATTGATAAGTTGCTATTGAAGAAAGCCCTAGTAGTTTTTTCCCCCCTTTTGTCGCAATCCTAACCTTTTTCTGTTTAACTACAATAAAGTAATAAACTAATTATTCCCAATAACGGAAATTGTATGAAACTAATTGTAGTGAATAGCAGATTCTAAAAATATTTGTGGTAAACATTAAAGTCATGGTGTCAATAATTTATTAACTCTTTTGTCTATAGTGTAAATAATTCTTATTTACATAATAAATGGATTTATGATGCAAATAATATATTAACCTTATTGTTTACAATGTAAATATTTCATATTTACATGGTAAATCTGATATTTATTATAAATATTTTTAAAACCTATTTACTTCAAAAAGTTTCAAAATATCTGACATTTCTCTCCTTCTCCCTTTAAATAATAATAATAATAATAATAATAATAACAATAATTGTTAGCGTGTTTAAAATTGTATTTTTTAGTTGTTTATGTTTTATTATGATAAGATTTAAAGTAAGAAGTTTTTCCTAGTTTTTAGTGACGGTTGTTAGGTAGTCAATTGTGAATCTGCCAAGTATAAAAGGCAGATAAGAACGTGTTTTATGTGAGGTTTTCAGAATTAATAAAAGGGCAGTGTTTTATTGTCTCTCCTTTGGTTTGTCCACATGGTATCAAAGCGAATTTAGAGTTGAGAGAAATAATGGCCAAAATGGCTATGATGGGAGCAAGAAGGGGTGAAGGTTCGGAAGTTACTTCTAGCACTTCACAACCAACCTCTACAATTGTTCCCACTGCAATATCTGAAAATTCCAACCATACGTCTTTACAGATTACCACATACAAGTTGAATGGGACAAATTTTCTAAAATGGTCCCATTCTGTTTTAATAGTAGTACGAGGTAAAGAAAAATTAGGCTACTTAGATGACACAATCACAGCCAAGTAGTGATGATCCTACCTATCCGAATTGGGAGGCTTAGAATTCAATGGTTATGGCGTGACTGATTCATTCTATGGAAGATAATATTGCTGACACTTACATCCTCTTTCTGACAGCAAAAAAAAAAAAAAATCTGGGATGCCATGACTTTGGCATACTCGGATCTTGAAAACTCCTCCCAAATGTTTGAACTTAGAAACCAAGCACAAAATGTGAGACAAGGTGAGAATGATGTCACTCAGCAGTACAACGATTTAACTAAGCTTTGGTAGGAGTAGGACTTATTCACCACACCAGCATGGAAAGATGCTGATGATGCAGTACTCTACAAGAAGATGGTAGAAAGTGATCGGATTTATGATTTCCTTGCTGGACTTAACAAGGAGTTGGATGTACATCCTGTGTTCACAATCTTGAGCCAAATCCGAGTAAAATTGATCCACGGTCTTTTAAGTGTATATACTTAGGATATTCCTCCACACAAAAGGGATACAGATGCAACTCACCAGAACAACATAAATATTTTATCTCTACGGATGTTGCATTCTTTGAAAATCAACCGTTCTATGCAAAGAATCTCTTCAGGGGGAGTATCCACAAAATCATCCCCAATCAAACTTGAATTCAAGTTGCAAATCTGACCTTTGCGAATATTTCTGGGATTTTTCCCCAAATGGTCGCCCCTTAGAACAGGCCAACCAAGATCCTCCTAACAATTCCAATTTTGAATTACCCTCAAATCAAGATATTCGGCCTCAAACTTTCCCTAAAAATCCTCTAAAAAATCTTTCTTAGAATCCTCCTAAAAATCTTTCCCCAGATTCTCGACAAAATCTTAACAATTTTGAAAATCTTGCAAATCTTGAAAATCCTCCACAAAATCCTCCCAATCTACACGCTGCAGATACTTTCCCTGGTGAATCCGAATTGGTTGGGAAATCAAATCCTCCCTCAAATTCGCATAATCCTCTTGCCCAAGATATTCTCTCCAACAACAATCCTTCAACAAAATACTCGTATCTACCCCAAAATGTTCCAACCAACATGATCCTCAACAAATTTCAAGTTCTATTTTAGACAAACAGTCTACCCAACAGTTTAAGAGATCAAATGACAGGGGAGAAAATAAAATACAGCCGTTTGAATTTACTTACGAAGACAACGTCCAAAGAAGGTAGACCCGAATACCACTACTCACTGCCAGAATTCCACAGAGAAATCAGGTATGGATACCAAACAATCTGAGGATGTTGGTGATTTTCCAATTGCAATAAGGAAGGGAACTCGGACGTGTACAAAGCATCCTATATCAAAGTTTGAGTATTATAGCCATTTATTAGGACCAATTCAGGCTCTGGTGTCTAACCTTGTAGAAGTGGAAATTCCCAAAACAGGTCAGGACGCATGGGATAATCTGGGATGGAGAAAAGCAATTAAAGAGGAGATGGATGCACTGGAAAAAAAAGGAACATGGGAAATTGTCAAAAAACCAAGCAACAAGGTCCTAGTAGGATGCAAATGGGTCTTTACAATTAAATGTAAGGCGGATGGGTCCACTAAGAGATACAAGATGAGGCTTATTGCGAGACTATGCTCAAACATATGGGGTAGACTATCAAGAAACATTTGCACCGGTGGCAAAAATAAATACGGTATGTGTTATTATCTCTTGCGGTAAATTTAGACTGGTCACTGCAACAATTAGATGTAAAGAATGCTTTCTTGAATGGGGATTTGGAGGAGTAAGTGTATATGGATTTACCGCCTAGGTTTGATGAAGAAAGGAATCACGGAAAAGTATGCAGGTTAAAGAAGTCTCTATATGAGTTAAAATAGTCTCCGATGGCATGGTTTGATTGATTTACTAAAGCAATCCAAAGGCTAGAATACAAGCAGGCACAAGCAGATCATACACTATTTTATAGAAATAAGGGTAACAAAATCACTATTCTTATTGTCTATGTAGATGATATAATTTTAACAGGTGATGATACAACTGAAATGAAGAATTTGAAGCAAAGGTTGGCTACAGAGTTTGAAATGAAGGATCTTGGGAATTTAAGATATTTCCTGGGTATGGAAATTGCAAGAAACAAATCCAGAATTTCTAACTCGTGACATTCTCTCTTCCAATTTTCGATATTTTGTTGCATCAATGAATTTTGAAGCTATTTTACCAACATTCCATGTTAATCAACATCTTAATAGATCTATCTAATTATTTTCATTATTTAACATGTTCTAATCTAAGCTCTCACCATATCAAGATTTAATTTTTTTATCAATTCTTTTGACAGTTTAAGTCTTATTTCATATCCAGAAACTGCATTTAACCAAGCCTTGAGCTAGCTACTCGAGTTTTTTTACCTTGTATTTTGCTTTCCTCAAAATAATTAAAATTAATTTTTTAGTCAGAGTAAAACTTCGGTAGTGGTTTGAGACATTTATTCCCAACTGTGGCCGTTTATCACTCAATAGTACTCTCCGAAGCTGACAGTGGGCAAAAACATGTAATAGTAACAAATACTGATGAATGATAAGAACAATACGGATTAGGAAGCCCAACAAGAATATTTTTTTTATCACGAATATTTTCAAGTGTGAAAACAAACAATAGACGGATAGTACATGAGAGAGAAATATATAAGGAAAATATAAATTCTTATACTGCCAAACTAACGAATATAATAGTTTTGAAGTTACTATGTTAATTAGTTTTGAAGTTTTTATACTGCCAAACTAACGAATATAATAGTTTCAAGATTGTATGTATAATATATATGCAAAGGGACATCGAAAAATCTGCAAGTTATTTATACTACAAGGTCGAAGGAAGCAATGCCTAGTGATCCAGTTGATCGTGGGACATATCAGCACCTATGGGGGAGACTTATCTATCTGTCACACACAAGACCCGATATTGCGTTTGCTGTGAGTTGTGTAAGTCAATATATGCACTCTCCCACTGAAGATCACATGGAAGCGGTATACAAGATTTTGAGGTACCTTAAGGGGACACCAGGCAGAGGACTCTTTTTTAGAAAGAACGAAGAGAAGAGCCTAAAGCGTATACTGAAGCCAAACGGGCAGGAGCAGCAGAAGATATTGTACGTTCGTTTGGAGAAATTTAGTGACATGGAGAAGCAAAAAGCAATCAGTTGTGGCAACAAGTAGCCCAAAAGCCGAGTTAGAGTCAATAGCACGCGGAGTATGTGATTTTCTGGATGAAAATATTGTTAGAAGAGCTGAAGATAATCACAGGACTTCCACTTAGGGTATACAGTGATAGCAAAGCTGCAATCAATATTTCGCATAACCTAGTTCATCATGACAGGACCAAACATGTCGAAGTTGATCAACATTTCATTAAAGAGAAGATCGAGAATGGAACAATTTGCATATCTTATGTACCAACATCAAAACAGGAAGCGGACGTGCTCACAAAAGGACTTTCTAGGCCTGTATTTGAAAAGCTTATTGACAAGTTGGGAATGTTCAATTTGTACAGCCCAACTTAAGGGGGAGTGTTAGCGTGTTTAAAATTGTATTGTTTAGGCTCCTCTAGTTTATTATGATTAGATTTTAAGTAAGAGGATTTTCCTAGTTTTTAGGGAAGGTTGTTAGGTAGTTAAATGTGAATCTGCTAAGTATAAAAGGCAAATAAGAACATGTTTTATGTGAGGTTTTCAGAATTAATAAAAGAGCTGTGTTTTATTGTTTCTATCCTCTGGTTTGTCTACAATAATAATAATAACAATAATATGAAAAATAATTCGAGACAAAAAGGGTGTAAAATAAGGTTTGAAACGTAAGGAAGAAGTGTTACAAATGAACAAACAGCAATTAGCACAATGTTTACCTCACTTCTAGCAATTGCTTTTTCCATAGCTTCATATAAACCATCTGTATCCTGACCACAACATTGCAAAGTCAGCAACGTTTGGACTCAGCAAAGATCCCTGTCATAAAAGAAATGTAATAAAAGTGCTCCTTAATATATTATTAGGCTGTCCTTGGATAAACTGCAGTTTGCTCATATTTGCCAACTTCATAACAATAGAAAGACCAACACAACAAATGACTGCAGTTGGGAGCGTTTGCAAATTTCACAATTTCAAAATAACAATCTGATAGACATCAGATTCAATATCTAGAAGTCATCCAAACTTATAAAACGACTTAAACTGCAACAAGAACACATGCACTACTGATCAGAAACTGTTTGTTCAAACACACACACACACACACACATATCTAAGTAGCATGTACGCGAATATACAAATGCACATGCACACATATATGAAGATAAATGAATCTCTTAAGTTACAAAATCTAATAATAACACAGCAATAGAGGTTTGGATGAGTAGAAAATTGTAATTGCTCCTCAATAAAAACATCTATCCATTTCGCCAATGAAAAATGGTAAAAGTGGGTAAAATAAAATGCAACATTAACAGAGATAACATATAAAGACTACAATTTCATCTGTAGCCAACGTGAACATAAATCATTAGAAGATTATAGACATTACCACCTAATTATAATTACTCTTTTGTGTAAATGTATTAAGGTAGTAGTTCTTAAGTAATAGTGTCAGTTGTTGCTTTAATTACAAATCGCTGTATATATTGGTGCCCCCTTTGATCAGTTGTATATATTCATGTGCTCACCAAAGGATTATTTCATCCTTTATAAATTACTCAGCAAGACATAAGGGTTAAGTGAATGACAAACGAACACAAGATAACATACTACCTCAACAGGCCATCCATCCACCACAAATACATCCAAGGAATAGCCATCAGTTGTTGAGAAGACATGTGCTTCACGAATGTTCAGTCCAATATCAGAAAGCAAAGCAGAAAGCTAGAACAAAATGAAAGCCTGTTAGACACCCGCTTTTATTGTTCTATTTTGGCTTTCACAAGAACTAAAAATACATATATAATTGTACTTTGACAGCAACCTAAAAGGTACAAAGGGCACGTCTGTCACTTGGTTTAATTATTGTTTGAAAGGAGAAACCCTCTTATCACAACCCAGATAATCAGATTCATGCAAGTTGTTCAGCCGAAACTTCATGAATGGTTTCAACTATAATAAAGAGACTCTCATGGAACCAACACGTACGTGGTTCTTACATCTGCAAAATCCAACTCCAGAATAAGGACTATGGCTTCAGGTGGAGATGAAGTCTCCAAATCCCATGGAAAAACTCCTGTTAACCCTGTGGTCTCTTTTGGTTTTAAACCTTGCCAAACTTTCAACTCATTGAAATTCAAGTATAACAAACTTTCAGCTTTGGTTTGGAACCTCATGTTGGATTATAAACTCTGACTTAGACTTTCTCGTTATTTTTTTTTTTTCTTTTCCATGATTTCCTCCATATATGAAAACTCAATAACAAAGCGAAGAAAATAAGGAATCCTGAAAAATCAAACAAAAAGAGAAATAAAATTCCTTGGCTATTTTTATTGGAAGTTGGATATTGAGTTCAATGCACGCAGTGAAAAGTAAATAAGTCCTGAATACCTGAAATAAACTACTGTAAATGAGAAAAGTGAGTTCCAAGGAAAAACTAGTTACTAGTTCATTTCAAAGTGTTAAATTTATGGAACTTCTAACAACAATAAAGAATTGTGGAAAATATTGAGAGGGAGATTAAGAAGCTAACGAACTTATTTTAGGCATGAATATGAGAAATTATAATATGTTTTATTTTTCTAGAAATTATTTTTACTTTATTAGAACTTTTATTATTTGTGATGGCGTTATTTCGGTTCGACTCCCACCCCAACCCCCACCCTCCCTTCTCGTTTTACCTTCTTTTGCTACGAGATTTTTGTTGGACTAATTTGATTTTGTTTCCTACCAAGGATCCAAGCAGAACTAGAGTTGCATCTATATATAGGCTTCATTTTGTGTAGTTTCTCATACCTTAGTTAATGATATGGATTATTCATGTAATTCTTCAAGTTTTCTGTTCTTTTCATTCATTCTCCCCAGACCCTATAACCAGAATTAATACAAAAGTAAACTCAAAATGCTAGACATAATGCTCTTCTAGTTTATACCTGGCTAAGAAGCTTAGGCTTGTCAATGGTGGAGAATATTACTTCATGGACGGCAACATGACTACTTTCTTGCCTGAAACATGCATGCTAATGGTCAGCTTATCTTCTGCTTTAATTCTTACATTAGGAGCATTCAATAATACAGTCACAGGTCAGTTCTAATAGAGGAAAAAAATAGTATAATTATTTGTCCTGCACAGCCAATAAATAAAGCTAATGCAAGAACATGCAGTAGAAAAAAGGAACTATGGAAAATGACAACCATAAACCTTAAGCAATCCCATAGTTTGGCAACCAAGTTGCTTATCTCAAAGAAAATCCACTCTCCCTACCGAAGTGAACAAATAGAAATTCAGTCACATTTTCTGTATTTAGATTTTACGTTATATTTGGTTGCTCCATAATGTGCATAGGTTTGATCCATATCACCCGTACACAAACACAAGAAAAATGAAGAAGAAACCTTTATTGCTATTTAGCACAAGTTCTTTTATAATAATAAATTTCTAGTCTTTCTATTCTTCCTTGACTTCCCCCATCATTACTATTTCAAGGTTGATTTCATTGTAAAGAAGAAAAAAAGTAAGACTGTTCCATTATGAAAATTTAATCCACAACACTTATCACAAAAATTAAACAATAAAAGAGAAACCTTCAATGCTATTTGAATTTTGAGCACAAGATCCTAAATAGAAGTTTAAAGTTGATCTTCAAATTAGGAATCATGAAAGGTCACAGAAATCTGAGAATTCACAGAACATCCTGAGGTACTGCAGGAATTCTCTCTAAACTAATTGATATCATTGTCAACATCTCCCTTTAGATAATGAAGCATCTCTCTTTTGATCCTTTCTTTTAGTCAGAATCGGTTAAGGATAAAAAAAAGTCCAAAAGTAAGGCAGCATACTCAGACTATTAGTCGTTATTGAACTACCACAGAGTAAGACCATTGAAACTAAAATAAGCAAAAACTGTTCTCATTCTCAAAATAGAAGATTTTAGTCACCCATTAAGTTAATTAAGAATAAAAGTTCCCTCAGTCGTTCAGCGTTAAGAGTAAAATCATTATACTAATGAATTTTGCTGAATTACCTTATGGAAAACTTCTTCACTGCATATTGCTCTGTTGTGTCCTCAGAAGTCCTTCTAACATCCAAATTTAGGTCCTCAAGCTTAGAGCAAGGTTCAAAGTCACTTGCATGGTTCCTGGTTCTAGTTACAGAAGAAACAAAATAAAAATAAGGAATTGACAGCCAGAAAAGTAATAGTTCGTAAGAGAAACAGTCCTTATTCTCACTCTTTTGTCAAACTGAAAGTGTAATGAGTTACAAAATGACAAGAACATAAGTAGTAATAGAAGGCCAGGATAAGTGGAATACCTCTTATGTGACAGAACTTCGTCATTAGCTCCATCAGATGATGGCCTTGGAGTTGTAAGAATACTTGTAAAGTCTTGATCAGCATTACCATCCGTTTTTGAAACATTCTATACGGCAATATGGAAAAAAGAAAAATAATAACAAGTAAAATGAGCAAGCATGTTTTTAATTTGCAGATAAGGCCAAGAAAATATGCAGTATTTATATCTAGTGTAAGGTTAAAACACTTTAAACCAAGCCATCTGCTTCATTAAAAAACATTGTTTCAATCCGTTTACATGAACAACTAATGTACGATAAAACTGAAAGAAAACCCAAATCAATTGAACACATGTTTCTACTCCAACAAATGAAGCAAAATCTAGGAAACATCATCAAAAATAAGGTCCTTATAAGAAAATATCTGATAAAATTTAGGGTATACCTCCAAGAAACGAATATGGTAAACAGGCCGCTTCTCTGGGTCTTTAGCTAATGCAAGAAGCTTTCGATGTAACAAAACATCTTCCACTCTATCGATGTTAACATCAAGTCCATAACTGATACATAAAGGGAGGAAAATGAAAAGATTCCAGACAATTAAGTTTGTTTTCTTTAAGATAAAATTTTATGCCCGCTAAGCAGTTGACTAATGCTTACTACCAACATCGACAAGGACATATGTGCTTGCAGAGATTAAAGCATAGAAGATCAACATTCCATAACACAGAGACTTTTTTTTTTCTTTTGGTGAAATCATTCCTTGAACTGAAAGAAAGATTTAAGAAAAAGTTCTTTGATATTAAGTTGCTTTCTCTAAATCTAAAACTACCGCAACCCCTTATTAGCAGAAATCTCTTTTCGTGACAAAGTTAACGTCACAATTTCAATCTCTCATTCCTTTTTGAGAAAAATACAAATCACCATAATCACACTTTTTATAGGATAAAGGAATCTATAAATAGAAACTTCACCACCTAAAAAACCACGGCTAAGATAATAACCCAACACTTTCGTAAGAACAACATCATATTGCCAGAAGCATAAGAATCGGAAAACTAAATTCACAAAATGAAAACATTAAACATCCACCAATAAACACATTTTTACAGAGTAGAAAGAGAAAATTCAAGAAAAAACTCGAAGCAAATCAACAAAACAACTGATGATTCATGTTTGAAGTTGAACAATCACAAAAAAAACTAAACTCATAAAATCAAAAGCTTGAACATCCAAAGAAAATTCAAGAGAAAACAGAAAATCCAAAGAGCATCAAAGAGATTCGACGGAATTGGAAATTACCTAGCCGGCAAGCGATTGAAGTGAGCGTCCAACTGCTCGCGGAACTCGGGGTTGCCAACGGCGTCCTCATGGCCGGTCTCGACCAAGCGATTGAAGACATCGTTCCTGACATCGTAGTTGTTGAAGCTCCCGAAGCTTCTCGGCGGTGAAGAGCTCTCTCCGACGCCTTCAGTCAAATCCATTTCCTTCTCTCTGGTCAGCTGGTTCACGAGTTTTCCATGAAAACGCAAGAGAAAATGCGAGAAAGAGAGGGAAAGTTTTGCAAGAGGAGGGAAAGAAAATAGGTGATCAGCCAGCCGTGGGAGGATCTTTGACTGCTGGTAGAATCTGAGGCGAACGAGGAGCCGTTCGGTATTTGAGAACAAAAGGGAGGGTAATTTCGTCTTTCAAACACTGTACCACAGAAGAGAGACAGATAGAGAGAGCACATAACCAATTGAACTCTGGAGATGGACGGAGAAAGGAAGAAAAAATTGTAATAATAATAAATTATTATTATTATTATTATTTAATAATAATTATAATTATAATTATAAAAAATCAAAATAATAATAATATAAAAAAGGGAAGAATGTCGGATTTGGTTTTTGGTTTGAGATGGTTAGAGTACGGAGAAAGGAAAAGAAAAGGACGCGGTCCAGACTCTAGACCTAGACAAACTTTATTTTTCTTTAATTTAGTTTTTACTTCTTTTGAAAGTGTTTATCGATTATAATATAAATTATTGGCCAATAAAAAATTGGAATGAATCGACACGAGACTTTTTGGGTATGTAACAAGACTTCGGTTTTAACTTTTGAGGGTGGGAATTTAGGGAGAATGAGAGAAATAAGGAAAAATTAGTAGTAGATTCGGGGAAAGAAAAATCATATTTTGATTTAACTTTCAAAAATTCTCAAAATAATCTTTTTATTGTTCGTGCTCTTCTTTGAAAACTCTAACCTTGCTGACATGCGTTGCACCGTCGAAAGGAATGAACTGTCTCACGAACCCACCCATGAGGTGCTCTTCTTTGAAAACTCCAACCTTACTGCCATGCGTTGCACCATCGAGAGGAACGAACTGTCTCACGAACCCACCTGTGAGATCCTGTCGTGAAACTCATGAGCCACATAGTCAAATAAAAATTGGTGACATTGGAAACCGAGACCTTTATATTGTCTTTCTTTTTGTCAATTTTCTCCGATGGCTCCAGCAGCGTCATCAAGTCTATAATCTAAGAGGGTGTTTGGCTAAGGATGGTTCACACTACAAACTCAATTATAAACAGTGTAAAGCTCTAACATGCTATAATAAAAAAAAGTTACTACAATGTAAAGCTCTCACATGTTACAGTAAAAACTGTTCCCATCACTAGCCAAACACCCTATAAGAGTTTTGAAAAATTAAGAAGTTGAGTTTCAATATTTCAAATTTGATGTTATGCTTATCTTCTAGGATTTATATATGATTATTTTAGAATTAGTGTTAAATATTTAAGATTTAGACAAACTTTTTATGAATTCCCTTGAACAACAGGTAATTACAAGTTAAGTGCGTTCAACTTAGAACTAGAATTATTATGGCTTGACGCAAGTCAACTAAAACCGGCTCGAACTTTTTTTGTTTTGTTTTTTTTTTTTTTTCTGAATATTGGCGTGTGAAGTTTGTACCATATTTGTTTGAGTCAAGTTGTCATGTTGTGAACCATTTTCCATTCTTTACGTTGACATTACCTGTATAATTAGTGATATGAAATTCTTAATTCAAGAAAAAAAATAAATATAAAATTTATGAATAACAAATATATCCCTATTGTTTTAGTATAAATGGTTTTTAACATTAAAGAATGATGAATTTGTTATTCTTTTTATTTGTTACAATTAACTTTTTTATCTTCATGACTTTGCGTGGTGTTGTGAATAATTTAATTATGTTGAAAAAAATGTTTGTTAACCATTTTGAAATCCATTTTGAGTAAGACCCACTTTGTAAAAGTGATGGGTCTTAGCGAATTTGCGTTCTCCGTCGTGAGCAGATTGAAATCATATATTTATATGCTTAAAATAGTAATCGAGTAAATGAGAAATTGATGCTCAAAGTGTGCCATTGACATTTAGATTTTATTCGAAAGAAGCCTAAAATATGTGAGTCCTATACTTGTTAAACATTTATAAGTGGTCGCAGTTTTATGCTTGGGTAAGATGTTGCACCTAAGATGCTCTCTCATACGTAGGGGTGCAAATCATAACCCCAGTGAATTAAGAGCCCAACTTGTCCACCCACGACGTGCACCAACATACAAAAGCCGAAACTTGGTTGTAATATTTTGTTTCTAATTTTATTGTAATAATCTTTCCTTTATATTGTACTTGTTCCTTATTTATCACCTATATTCTTGTTCTCAGTTATATAAGTTGTACAAGTTTTGTTTCATTGGAGCCCAAGATGTGGTTTTCACAATTTTAAACACAGTTGTTTCTTGTGTTGTTCTTTTACGTTGTGGATATATACAGATATAAATATATTTTCATATATATAATATATATAATTTTTTGTAGTTTTGTTTCCGAAACGTTATATATATAGTACTTTTGTTAACTGTTTTAACGTTTCTTTTAGTTTGTTATATATATTAATTAGTTAACATTTATAGACATAAATAGTGGACATTTTGGTTTGTTTTCTTATTTTGGTTTATAGGTGTTTACGTTTTGTATATATGCATAATAATTTATGTTATAGATTTTATAACAGTTTTTTTGTTTACTTTTTTTTTTTTGTTTCTGTTATATTATAATACGACAGTTTTCTTTTTAACGTTTTGTTATAATAGTTTACTTTTTTCAGTTATATATTATATTAAATTGTTTTAATATATAACTATTGTTCTTGGTTCTCACTTATATGCTATATTAAAATGTTCAGTTAACGATTGTTGAAGTCTTTTATTTAAAAAAAATGTTTGTTCTCAGTTTTGTTTCGGTTTTAGTTTCTTTTAATTTAATTAATTTTTAAAGAAAACTAATTCTTGGTTCTATTTTTTAAAAATGGGTGATAATATAAATGTTGTTTCAACTAAAAATGTTTCAACTAGGAACACTTTTGAGACACCAGTGCTGTCTTTTAGGTTTATGCCTCGATCTTGATGCAACCTTTGTCGATTTTGTCTCATGTGACCCACAACAAGAACCTGAGAAATTCCGTGGGCTGAATTTCAAGACTTGGCAACAAAAGATGTTTTTATTTGACAACACTGAATCTTAAGAGATTCTTAAAAAAGGATCCTACTACTAAGAGGATAAAACAGATGCTCAAACTTTGCTTGCTGTTTGTTGAGGGTGAGCTCGGCGCCACCGCCAAAAAAAAAACTTCGGTGGTCGGCTCATAAGCTCGGCAGAACTCCGGTAAGCTTGCTTTAGTTCCTCGACACGACGCGCGCCCCTCCCGAGGTGCCTTTCGGGGCCTTCGAGGCTGCATGCCACGAAGGTTGCCACCTCGAAATATACACTAGCTCGGGTCGGGTGATTCTTACTCGTAATCAGGCTGCCACTCG
Organism: Artocarpus heterophyllus; assembly: GCA_025403435.1. Classification (NCBI taxonomy): domain Eukaryota; kingdom Viridiplantae; phylum Streptophyta; class Magnoliopsida; order Rosales; family Moraceae; genus Artocarpus; species Artocarpus heterophyllus. The sequence continues at coordinate 17,183,037 of CM046334.1, forward strand.
CCCTTATAGGTCAACACGAGGCAGTTAACTCGCCATCCGATGGAGTCCAATCCGTCAGACGAGGGACACGACACTTGTCACCTACTGCCTGACACACCTTGATGTGACATCCGGGTCGTGGGTAAAACCCACCTTACACCCGATCCAAGTGGTGGCCTATAAATAGGATGCATTTATGGCATTCTAGAGGGAGATTCTTCCTTCCCACTTAACTGGCTGCCGCCCTCTACCGAGCAAACCCTGCCTTGAGCATTAGAGAGCCCTTGTCTGACGACTAACTTTTCTATTGCCTCCGAAGCGTCCCTCCTCTCATTGCAGGTACGTCCGACCGGGCAGAGGCGGATCGAAGGAGAGTCAGACCGTGCGCAGCCCCACGTGGTGTTGATCCGATGCTGGATCACGGTAAGCATTAACATTTTGGTGCTAGAAGGAGGGAGCCTACGCCTTCACCCAAACATCAGCTACATCACCTCTAACGCCCGAGATGATGACTCGAGGAAACGTCAGAGACGATACAGCCTGACAGGAGGGGTCGGGCGATGCAAGAAATAGGCAACCGAACACGGGTAGGCCTAGGGGCTGTCCCCGGACCACGAGGTCCCGATCCGGGGGGCAAGGCAGCACAGCCTAGGGATGCCCCGGCCGCTCAAGACCAGATCCAAGAACTCACGAACGCAGTCTGGATCCTAACGCAACAGCTCGCGCAGCAGGCTCAACACCAAGCTGCACCAGCTCTGCCTCCCCCGGCCCAGGTTGACCAGGCAGGAGGTCGGATAGAGCGAAGCACAGCCGACCATGAAGAAGCCCACTTCGAGCAGTCCGAAAGATCCACTCGTGGCATCTAAACCAATAACAGGTTGGTCCAAGAAGGTCGTCTTGGACGCCAAGCAGGTCGTGCTCCCTCGCCACAAGGTTCTCAAGCCTCAGTATTTGACAGGCTCGGATCTCGGGGAGCAAACCAGAACCGCCAACCTGGAGCTGGAAGCCGTGCTAAGGGCGGAGTACCCTATCGGGTCGAACTGCCCGAGGACACTAACAGTCGCCAGTTCCGGGCATTGCAGTGCGAGATCGATAAGATTCAGAATTGTCAATTTGGCCTAGATGAGACGGGAGCCCAGGATCCACCCTTCCCAGATAATATAATGCGGGCCCCTATGCCACCAAAGTTCAAGGTACCGCAAATTAAGTCCTACGACGGGACGACGGATGCTGATGAGCATGTTGAACTCTTCCGGGGGCACATGCTGCTACAGAACGCTAGCGACGCAGCGATGTGTAAAGCTTTTTCACTAACATTGACAGGCCTTGCTCGGCAGTGGCTCCGACGACTCGAACCTTCATCTATTTCTTCCTTTCAGCAATTGGCCGACGCCTTCTCTTCAGTATTTTCTACGACGAAAACGCGGAGGAAAGAAATTACATACTTGTATGCTGTCAAACAAGGGGACGGCAGTGTCAGGGATTATATCAATCGGTTCACCCGGGCAGCTTTCGAAGTCAAGCACGTCGAAGATGAGACCTTCAAGCACATTTTTGTAGGGGGTCTCCGAGACAAAAAGCTGACCTAGTCGCTGGCCTTCGAGCAGCCGAGCACGTTTTCTCAAATATTCGGATATGCACAGAGACATGCCGACGTTGCCGAATATATAAAAAGCCGTAGGGAAGAAGCCGGCCTAAGCAGAACAAAGAAGGATAAGGAACAGAAGAAAACGCCGGAACAAGGCAATGCCGAGCAGAGTAAGAAGCAGAAGAAAGAGAAGAAAACCGAGAAGCCAAAGGGGCCGACCGGTAAGTTTCAAAGCTACACACCGCTGGTAGGGACCATCGACGAGGTGCTCGCCTAAGTAAGTGGCAAGAATTTGTTAACACCACCACCCAAGCTTCGGGGGAGCAAGGTGAAGCGAAATCAATCCAGGTTTTGCAAATTTCATAAGGATGTGGGGCATAGCACTCGCGAATGCATCCAACTGAAGGACCAAATCGAAAGGCTGGTCCGAGAGGGCCATTTGTAAGAGTTTGTTGAGCGGGTTATAACCTGAGGTCCATCTCAGGAAGGAATAATTCGTCGAGCCGAGACGTACAGAACCGTCCCAGAGCCAACGCTGGGAACACCTCGGATCCCCCGAATATCGTTCACACAATATTCGTTGGGCCTATTACCGGGGACAAGTCGAGCCGGCGATTGTCGTATGTCAAAGAAGCTCGGCTGGTCGAGCAGAGTGAATTCATAAACATATCCGAGCATATCAACAAGATATGTCGTCAAGAGGACACCCCAATTATGTTTACCGAGGAGGAAGCAGACTGATTAATACACCCGCACAATGACGCCCTAGTGTGCGAACTGCCCATCGCCAATAACATAGTACGGCGTGTTCTAAGTGACAACGGCAGCTCAGTCGACATCCTCTTCAAGCAAGCCTTTAATAAATTGAAGATAAGCAATGCCCATTTGGTCCCAGTTCGGACCCCACTTTATGGCTTTACGAGAGAATGTGTTCAAGCTGTTGGGAAAGTCGGCTTACTCGTGACCTTTGGAGAAGAAGCAGCTCAGATTACTTGGGTTGTGGACTTTTTGGTCGTCGATAAATCCTCCCAATATAACATCATCATCGGCCGCCCAACACTAAACGCCCTGAAGGCGATAGTCTATACGAATCACCTGGCCATGAAATTCCCCACAGATGGCAGTGTCGGAGTGGTCTGCTCATCCCAAATGGATTCCCGAGCTTGCTACGCTAGTGCCGTAAGAGCAGCCACAGCTCTGCACCAAGGCGCCTCGGCCATCTACTCGGTTGACGAATCGGATCTCCCTACCAACCCGACACCCAAGATCTTGGTAGACTTGTACCCCAAATTGCCCTAGGAAGAGGTAAGAGCCACTTCGGTCGAAGATTTGGTGATGTTCTCCCTAGACCTCGAGAGGCCTAAACACACTGTTCAACTCAGATCGCTGCTGATACCTGAGATCCAGGCCGACCTGGAAAGGCTCCTTACCGAATATCGGGACGTTTTTGCGTGGTCTCATGAGGACATGCCTAGCATTGACCTAAGCATCATTAGCCATCGACTCAATGTCCAATCTAGCCACAAGCCGATGATACAGAAAAGAAGGGCTTTTAACCCGGAGAGGTACGTTGTAATAAACGAGGAAGTCCAGAAGCTCCTCAAGGCTGGATTCATCAGAGAAGTTAAATACCCAGAATGGTTAGCAAATATCGTCCTCGTCAAAAATACGAACGGCAAATGGCGGGTCTGCGTTGACTATATCGATCTCAACAAGGCCTGCCCAAAGGATTGTTTTCCACTTCCTCGAATAGATCAGCTCGTCGATGCCACTACCGGCCACGAGCTTCTGAGCTTTATGGACGAGTACTCTGGGTACAATCAGATAAAAATGGCTGAGAAAGACCAAGTGAAAACTACCTTCGTTACCAACCAGGGCTTATACTGCTACGTGGTGATGCCTTTCGGCCTGAAGAACACCAGAGCTACATACCAATGCCTTGTCAATAAGATGTTTGCTCGGTTGATCGGGAAAACTATGGAGGTCTACGTGGATGACATGTTGGTAAAATCTATCCGAGCAAAAGACCACATGGCCGACATCCGAGCAAGCTTTGACATTCTCTAGGAGTATGAGATGAAACTCAACCCGGCGAAGTGTGCATTCGATGTCAGCACGAGCAAATTCCTCAGATTTTTGGTTAATCAACGAGGCATCGAGGTCAACCCGGCAAAGGCCCAAGCGATTATTGATATGCATTCTCCTCGAACAACAAAAGACGTACAATGGCTCACTAGCATGGTGGCAGCCCTGTCAAGGTTTGTATCCCGGCTACCAACAAGTACCATCTATTTTTTAAGGCACTCAGGGGGAGGTTTGAGTGGAACAGGAAGTGTGAGGAAGCTTTTCAAAGCCCGAAGACCTACCTAGCTACTCTCCCGCTCCTGTCCAAACCTTTGCCCGGTGAAGCTTTAACTGCGTATTTAGCCGTATCAGAGAAAGCCGTCAGTAAGTCTTAGTCTGAGACGAGGACGGAGTTCAGAGGCCCGTTTACTACACGAGCCACGCATTCCAAGGCAGCGAGGAGCGGTACCCGTCGTTGGAGAAGTAGGCTTTTGCCTTAATTACTTCGGTTCGAAAGTTGAGACCGTACTACCAAGGTCATACCATCAATGTCCCGACTAAATTTCTCCTTCGGCCAGTACTCCAGAGTCTAGAGATATCGGGCCGTATGGCCAAGTGGTCGGTAGAGCTCGGCCAGTATGATGTACATTTGTGCCAAGAACGGCCATCAAAGCTCAAGCTCTAGTAGATTTCATTGCCGAATTCACAGACGTTGGACAGGCGACTCCGCTTGTCGGGACGTCACCCATCGAAGTGCCCGATGCACCCAGCTGCATTGAGGACAGTCTTTCCCTAGAGCCGGACTGGAAACTGCACGTCGACAGATCTTTTTGTGTCGACGGATCGGGCACTGGGCTGATCTTAACCAGCCCAGACGGTTATAAGGTCATCTACGCCCTCCGATTTGACTTCAAGGCCTCCAACAATGAGGCAGAATACGAAGCCCTCCTGGCCAGGCTTCGGATCGCCCGAGATCTCGGGGTAAACCGCATCACCATCCACAGCGACTCAATGCTTGTGGTTCAACAGGTCACTAGGGGATTTTAGGCCCGAACAGACTCCATGGCTACATATTTGCGAGAAGTGAAACAACTGCTTGGACAATTTAAGTCTTATTCTTTCAAGCAGATCCCCCGTTCAAAGAATGCGGAGGCCGACGCCCTTGCCCGATTAGCTTTCGACTTGGGTGGGAGTGATTTAACTTCGGTTCCCATTGAAAGACTTGCCGAGCCGAGTATCGTTACGGAAATCATAAGCGTAGCCGAAGAACCCAAAACCACATGGATGGACCCGATCATCCGATACCTGACCACAGCCGAATTACCTGACGATTGAGAAAAAGCACGTCGGGTACGTAACGGCTTTGCCCGGTATTCGATGATCAATGAAAAATTATACCGGCGAGGCTACACCACACCATGCCTGAGATGCTTAGATCCCAAATAGGCCGAGTATCTAATGAGAGAGATCCACGAGGGCCTATGTGGCAACCACTCCGGGGGACACTCTTTGGCCCAAAAGTGCCTCCGACAGGGCTACTACTAGCCAACCACACAGCAGGACTACGGGGAATTTTGCTCAGAAATGCCTCAAATGCCAGCAATTTGCCAGAATTCCTGGATCTCATGCCAAGCCGCTTACCTCAGTGACCTCGGCAAGGCCATTCGCAAAGTGGGCCATCGACTTGATCGAACCCCTCCCATCGGCCCGATCGCAATTCAAGTACTGCATCGTGGCCATAGGTTATCTTACGAAGTGGATCGAGGTTGAATCCTATACCAACATGACCGAAGCTAAGTGCACCGACTTCGTGTGGAAGAACATCATTTGTCGGTTCAGAATCCCGCGCACGATTGTGACCAACAATGCCAAACAGTTTGAATCTTCGGGTCTCCTCTGTCTATGTGAGAGGCTCGGCATTAGAAAGGTCTTCTCCTCCCTTAGCTATCCATAGAGTAACGGCCAGGTGGAGGCCGTGGACAAGACAATCAAAGACAACCTGAAGAAAAAACTCGAGGGGCTTAAAGGTGCGTGGATTGACGAACTCCCATAAGTACTATGGGCATACCGAACAACTGCCTGGACAGCGACCGAAAAAACACCATTCTCCCTCGTATACGGGGTAGAGGCTGTCATCCCAGCCGAGGTAGGGTTGCCTAGCATCAGAATTGAACAATACGAGGAGACTCTGAACGCGGAGTTGATGATGACCGAGCTCGATCTACTCGAAGAAAAAAGAAACCAGGCAGCAGTTCGTAACGCAGCTCGGAATCAGGTAGTAGCTCGGTATTACAACAAGAGAGTCCAGACCAGAAGTTTTAAGGTTGGAGACTTGGTACTGAAGAAGGTCACGGTTCAACAGCCTGGCCTCGGGTCCTTTGGTTCAAAGTGGGAAGGTCCGTTTAGGGTCGATGACATCGTACGACCGGGCACGTACAGATTATCTAACATGAAAGGAAATCAGCTCAGACATCCTTGGAATGCCGAGCTTCTGAAAAGATTATTTTGCTAAATTTAGAGCCAGAAAACCCTTTTTGACCTCTGGCCAGAATTCTTTTGTAACTAGACCTACTCGACAGGACTAGAAAAATGTATGTACATATCACATTAATGGAATATAACTTTCCTACACCATTCCACTTCAACAATGTGTTTAAAGGAAATGTGGATCCAAAATAGAACGCAGTAACTCTAGCTCGGAGGACAAGACAATAACTCCCGACAAGGGAGAGTCATCCTGATAAACCGGGTTGGGGGCTGGTCGGCATACCGACCTTAGGTCTGTCGTCGTACAGGCAACCCAGTAAGTTGCTTGGCACAATAGCGTGCCCGACAAGTCCTACACTTGTAAAACTTCTTCAAAACTTGAACAAGTCTACGGGGATAACAGGGGTAAGGGTAGCCATACGCCGTTGTGTCCTGCCCGGCCGAGATCGAAAACCTAAACCACACTCAGATTAACTGAGCGGGCAAGGATAACTACTCGAATTAACTAAGAAAACAGGGGATACCACCTTTGCTCGGATAACTCGATGCTATCGAGAAGGAACTTGGTCCCAACCAAGAATCCTCCCCGAGGAGCATCTAACTTGGAAACGTGAAGCATTCTACTCCAAGTTCGAAGACCGAGATATCTGGTTACTCGACAGTTGAAAGCGATAACCGTATCTCCGAGGAATCCCTCACGTCGAAGCAAGAACATAATAACCCGAGAACACTCGCACTTGGAAAATAATGTAGAGCAAAAATGCATACAACAATTTGAGAAGAGAAGAACGGGAAATAAATTTTCATTTATAGGGGAGGTACAATAAACCGAACACCTCCCGAGCCCGGACAAGTCAAAAAAAAAACAAACAACAACAAAAGACAAAATCAGTCTAAGCTTGGGTCTCGCCCCCAACTGTGTCCTCCTCGCCTCCGCCACCGGCTGTGCTTTGCCTATCCCCATCGTCATCGCCATCTACCATGATGACCTCCTCCTCCTCGCCCTGCTGTTGCTCGACAGCGCCTTGATTGGGCTTGATAATGACCGACCAATCGAAGCCCTCTGCCTTGGGGTGCTGCCCGATCAGGTGTTCGCAGAGGTCGACCATGCCGTAATAGTAGAGATCGGTGTATTCTAGGGATGCCTTAAACTCATTCACTGCTCGGGCCAAACGTCCTGGAAGCTCGTCCACAAGGTGCTGGTGCTCAGCCTAGAGGGATGTCAGCTGCCCTTTAAGCCGTGCAGCTTCATCCTTCGCCTCCCTAGCCTATCTCAAAGCCTCCTCAGCCTCGGCCTTAGCCTTTCGGGCTTCCTCTTGGGCCCGAGAGAGGGACTCCTTGGCTTGGTCTAGCTCAATGTTCTTGGCATCGAGCTTCTTATCTGCATCAACCTTCTTGAGGATGGTTTTCTTGTGCATCTCCTTCTCCTTATAGATATCTTTCATCCCGGAGGAGTGGACCATGTGCAGAACAACACTCATCTGCAAGAATCAAGACATCAGTGCTCGGTAGCGTGGTAAAAGAGAAATTTAAATGATCGGTCCGGATGAATACTTACGGAGGTAGCTGCTCGGAAGGTCGTATTATAGAGGCTCTAGAAGTCATCCCCGTGGATGTTCATAAAGAAGTCATCCTGAGGCATTGCGTCCCTGAGATGTTCGAGAACGATGCCGCAGTAGTTCAGGCGCCTTCTCTGCGGATCCTCGGACGAGCCTCTAGCCGTCTCATAGGCTGGCGTCACTTCCAGCGCGTCCCTGGTCGGCTGAGGCCGAGGTGGCGGTACTTGGACTGATGCGAAAACCTGCTCGGGGTGAGGGGGAAGCTCGGGCCTGGGTGTTCGCTTACGCTTCCTCCCGGTCTCGACGGCCTTGCCCTTTTGCTTTCTTAGGCTCTCCATCAGAGCCCGTCTATTAGCGAGGGAGCTCGGCGCCGATGACATCTCTGCACAATAAAACCTCTAAGTCAAAACGAGGTTGGCAAAAAAGAAGAGGGGAAAACAAAAATAAAACTCAAGACTGACCTCCGACCCAGAGCTGGCGGGACGGGTATAGGAGCCGAATCACGTCCTCGAGGTCCTCGTGGGCTATAGGTGGCCCCGCATTGAAGGAGCCACTCGACGAGTCCTCAGAACCAGATGATGAAGGCTCCCTCGTCAGCCACTAGATCGGGAAGTGCTTGGTCCCAGGACGTCAATGGCACCAGGCCGAGCAATGGTAACCTGCCTGGAACTCCTGGCATGACGGATAGTTTGGGGATTTATTCTGTTGGGTTCCCCGAACCAGCCATAACCGGATAAAGTGTCCTTCCTTAAAAGGAAGGACTGTTGCCTGGTCGACTCTGACTTTTCGAACAAGTCTTCGACCACCCTGATCACGCGGCTCGGTGCCCAGGGACGCTTGGTCCACACATGCCCCTGCTCGAACAACCTCGGCACGTGTTGGTCTGTAGGAACGGTCTCATCGGCTCAGGCTAGATAATTTTCCCCGATGTAGTACCACTCATACTTCCATAATTTATCCGAGTCGAGGTTGCCCAAGATGAAATCTTCCCGAAAGCCGATGACGTAGTACCAATCGGACTACCGAGGAAACTTCTTCATCTTGTACACTTGCTTGAAAGCTTCCAGCGGCATCTCGGTGTCCCGGTGGTACCTCCATAATATATACATTCCGATCAGCGACCTGTAGCTATTCGGGTTCAGCTGAGCCGGGCACACGTTGAAATCATTAAGTGCCCGACGAAGAAAGGGGTGGAACGGGAGGCGCAGCCCAGCCCTGAAGAACTCGACATAGAATGTGATGCATCCCCCGGGCGCGTCTAAAGGTGAATCGCCCTCGCCAGGAACTGTGAGAGTCACATCGTCTGGGATGCCGTACTCGACGCGTAGATTCTCCAACCGTGACTCTGTGATGGCGCTGGTGTAGCTCGTCACTGAGGTTTTGCCCAGGCCGGGTTACCCTATACGCCGTCACGCCTCGGACGCGGGTGACCTGGACCTCCTCCTCTATCTCCGGCTACTCCGCTTCCACCTCCTCGGCAACATATTCCTCATTGGAAACGTCTACCATTATCACCCTCGCGACTTGGACAGGAGCCCCAGCATTTCGGCCGGATGTGCTCAGGGCATCCTCGCGCGCTCACAGCTCGGCCCTCTCCCTTGAAAAAACTCAAGATGAGCCCGTAGTAGCCGACCCGACATAAGGGTCCTGCTCCCTAGATGGCCTAATCGGCCTTTACCCGTCCAGCATGTTCAGAAATTCCTACTTGGGTACCGTTTGGGAGTCGACCCTTAGGATTTGCTCGAGCCAGCCGGCCCCGTCTTGTCCTAGAGACACTTCCTTGGAGTCAGTCTAGGTGGTAGATGAACTACTCTCTACACTACTTTTCGACCAGGAGACCTCTAAATTTTAAGAATCGGTCAGATCACTCATTTTGTCACTTTAGAGAAGTTACCTGCTGTAATGACCGAAAAAATCTAAAAATTAATAAGTATGATTAATTAAGGATTTTTCCATAATTACTCAGCTAAGTACTTAAGAAAGGACAAGATTTGAGTTTATTTACACTCAAATTTGAAGGTCTTAATGGCTATAAGACCTTAGAAATAAATAATGTTGTGAATGCACAAATTTATGTGCTTTATTTATGAAACATGTAACAATGTAATGTTATGATAGTACATTAAAATAATTAAAAATAATTATTTAATGTGCTAAATTAAAAGTTTATGATTTATTGATTACATGTACCAGCCAAAGAAATGATTTTTATAAGAATCTCAATTAGAATGTTTAAATTGGGATTACTTAACAAAAAGTGGAATTTCCAACTTACTATAATGATGTGGAAAATTCCTATATGATGTCAGTTCAGTAAAAGAAACCCAGATCAAAAGTGATCATGAGCTTCATACCATAAATTGAAAATGGTGAGCACCAAGTTCAAGTATGCAAGATTTATGACATGTTTTACTATAATTGACATAGTACCACTACGGGGCTAGTAGTGAGACACGCCATATGATTGATCGAGTATATGTATAGTATACAAAATAAGATTTATGTATGAACAATAGAAGTTTTTGACAAGAAGAACTTCATGTTATGTGACCCAATAGAGACGAGTCAAGTCTCGATCTCAACAACGGTCTATGATATGCAAAGATTGCTAACAAAGAAAGTGTTTAGCAATTTCATGATATGAAAGTATGATTGATATATGTATGAATGTTACGAACTATGATTGTTGTATGTATTATAAACGCATTATGACCCATGAATAAGATATGAAATAGTTGCTAACAAGAGTGAAATGTATAGCAACTCCATGATATAAAAGTATGAACGTTATGCATATGTATGATAAGAATATGCATGACATGAATATGAAGAAAATGTGAAAGCATGGCATGTAAAAGTATGATATGAATGACATGTATATGTATGATATGTTTGTGAATATGATGTGTAAGTATGATATGTGTATGAAGTTATGATTGATGTTTGTTATTTGGATTATAAACATGATATTGTTTATAAGTACCATAAAATGCATAATAAATATGCATGATTAAGCCCATAAGGAACTCATCGAGGACTTAACCTCTTAGATTACGATAAAATAATAGATTCCACAAAAATCATCATTTCGTTAAGGATAAACACATAGATCCTTATAAGAAATTGGATATAAGCAAAAGTTCATGGTATAAGAGAAGAACTTCCCAGAGGTCACAGACTGTCTATGGGTGGTTACTTCTAAACTAGTATCCGACCAAACAGACTCCACAATAGCGGTCTCAAGATGAGACGATTTCCTCCCCAACCCACAGATAATATATATAAAATATATATATATATATGCATATATATTGGAAAAAGAATAAACAATATAAGTTATGTGGATCGGTCGAACACCATCCTATAAGAAGTTAAGATCATGTTAAGTAGAGATTGATGAAGCAAAGTTGCTTCCACTTACCCAAGAGATGTAAGTAGCATCACAAGGATAGCAGAAAAGAATAAGAATGACAATGTACAGTCATTAATATACTGGGTTAAGAAATAAGATAGGAGAAGACTGCAAGATGGTTCAAAAATCTGAACCCCTATAATAGAGCTACAAAACTCCAATAGAGTAACCATAACAAAGAGAAACCAATAGGAATTTCTAAACAAGAGAATACAGTCCATCATATGACTCGATGACATCTAGTCATAAAAAGTCAAAGAGCCAGTTTAAGATAAGCAGGTAGATATGTTGTTTCAAGAACACAGTCTACCATGTCGTTAAATGACCTTTAGTCATCAACAAGTAGAGAACCAATTTAAGACAAGTAGACAGAGATGTTCGCTTAAGATAGCAGATATAAGATTCTTAGCCGGAGCAGTAAGCTTACACAATCCAGGCTACTAAGCTAAGAAGACCACCTCATGCAAAAATGGTCCCCCTCCAATTAATGAAGTCTTTAGATAAGACAAGGTTCTTGGAATAAGCAAGGTCAGAGACCTTAGAGTCAAACACTGAACCTTCACTAGAAACAGATGTTACGAAATACAGGCATAGGGATAATACAAACCCTTTGACTAGCTAAGACGTGCCATATTGAGGAGAAATCCTCTAGAATTGGTGGTAGAGCATACTAATGAAAGTATTGCTCAACCTTTTAAGAAAAACTCAGTTATGTAGCCAATGGTCAGAGTAATCCTAAGTTATTTTCATAAAATATATATGTATAAGTATATATATATATGTAAATGTGCTTAGCACGTAAAATAAGCCCAACCATGATATCAGCCTAATAGTAAAATTTTTGGGACTCTTAGCAGAAGACTTCCAAAGCTGAGACTATGAAGCTGTAGCAAGTCCCTCAAGAAACGATAGACATAACGGAGTGGTTCCTTCGAGAGCATCGATACGACCTCCTTGATAAGAGTATAGACAGTAAGAATTAGAGAACTAATGATGTCTGGACAATACGATTTGTAAGTTTAAGAGTACGATGTCGAGGCTTGGGACGTAGCGGCGGTTTAAGGGCCATTTATACGCCCCTCCCGACGCCAAATAAAAAGGTACGCTAATATTAAGGTTAGAGATAATATGCAGGGAGGATGACACATATAGTGTCTACCAAGTAAAGTTTCACATCTTAGGATAGTTTTATAGGCACGTCTCAACGTTAGGAATTACACGTAGATAAGTAAAGCTTGTCGCCCTTCCAATCACGATAGAACCGATAGGATTTGCCATTTGGCGAGTTGGAATATATTGTTAATATATTATATATATATATATAGCTATATTAACCAAAACCAAGATTAGAGTGATATGAATTAACACAGTTAGAATTATTATGGCACAATAAGACGCATACCTCAAGTAAGGTCATATGAAAATAGGTGTCCAGTCCAAATTGTTCATCTAAAAGATAGATGAACATTAAAAAAAAAAAAATTGATAGATTTCTTTCTAATAAAATATTGTAGCCATCAAAACTAATGACCTATAAGTATACCCTTCATCACATCACATGAACGTAGTATATTTTAAAAGGATGTTTTTTGTTAATTTGATGTAAAAATTTCAACTTACATTCTTTTCCAACGAATACACTTACTATAAGCCATTTTTACAACTTTCATGGGTGTAATATGAACTCTCTTGTTGTCATGAACCAATCAAGTTAAAGAATATAATGGTCAAATCCTTGAGGAAGAAGTAAGTTCCAAGATAGGGACCATCCATGTTAAGTTAAGGGTTCTGACAACTTGAGATCAATATTATACTAAAAGTACCTATGGATTAAATAGGACCCATAAACAGCTTTTTCTTTTATTATAAACATGTTTGGGTCCTTACTCATGAAGCACAAAATTTTGTCAAGTTTAAAATTTGATTTAAATTGTCAAAAAACAAATGTGTCTAACAAATTATTACTACTATTTTCAATAAGTAAATAGAAGTTTATGAAATGTTTTGTTGAGAAAAAAAAATGATTTTTATTAAAATAAAAATGACTGTTGTGTTTTAGAAAGTTATAAATACATATATGTATATATATATATATATACACGTATAGAGACTTTCATAGAAATAGTAAGGAAACATTAGAATGATATAGGACACTAAAGTGGCCTAAAAAGAAGAAACACATAGTCAACTATAGACACGAAGTTCACAAGTAGAGAAAGTTAAGATACATCATGAATGTTTCTGTAGCAGAAACAAGGTTGATTAGAACCCCAAATGAGAGATAAGCTTTACGAATTTAAAAATACTGTAAGACGGCATATACATGATTATGCCATTGGACAAGTTAGGACAGTTAAGGTTAGAATGACACGATATTCTATGAAAATAGTTGCTCAAAAAAGTAGAATTTTAATCCCAAGGTGGGTAGAACATATACTAGACCCTAATGAACCTTTTTATAGGTTAAAGGAGATAATATAGTTTTGCTCCTTTGGAAGAGCATACCTCACTCAGTAGCATAAGATTTAGACCGAAAATGATTTCTTACCCGTAAATGGGTTGTGGAAGTCTGTAAAACTACCTAAGTTCTTACGATATGCTACAGTAGCATGTCTTATATTCTGGGGTAAGTATTAAGTAAACGAGAATTGATAGTACGATTTCATAAAATATGAGAATCTATTACCCCGATATGTCGCGATAGTATGTTGAAATGTCTGGAATAAGCCCGCCTAAGGAGAATCTACAGGTATGATCTCCACAGGTTTGGGATATAATGCACCCCATTATATAGTATCACCATGAGATTTCCTATTGGCAGAAAGATAAAATCTCCAATTTGCCTTTAAGAGACTAGAAGAAAATTCTAAAAGACAATAGTTTTGACTAGAAATCGTGAGAACGATTTAAATAATCAAGTATAACTTAGAAATTTCCTATGACCAATATAAAGGTCATGTGAGCAAAACCAAGAGAAACCCTACGAATATGAAAAATAGGAATGAAGTTCCTTTTTCTTGCACCTCGAGGAGAGGCAAGACAAGTTCAAGAGAGATATGAAAGGACAAGCGTAAATGTAATGGACCCTTAGAAGTTTTAAAACAAGTAGATGAACATGTTTTAGATAGTCATTATCACTATTCAGGGATGACTAGGTGATAAAGACCTATAGATTAAGCAATAAGAAAAGATAAATTTCCTAGCCAGACTCTATGTACCAGATCATGATCTGGAGACAGATACGCAGCCTAACATGCAAAATAGAATAAGTGTAAGTTGTGAAACAAGAGAAAAAAATAGCTTCAAAGAAGCAAAGACAAATTTCCATATCAAGATTTTGAGGCAAAGTTGCCAAAAGAAAGAAAAACCCTATGAGATTAGGATACGAAGCCATAGGATACCCCTAGTTTATCTCAATTTTCGAGGACGAAAATTTTATAAGGTGGGTAGATTGTAATGACCGGATAAATCTAAAAATTAATAAGTATGATTAATTAAGAATTTTTCCATAATTACTCAGCTAAGTACTTAAGAAAGGACAAGATTTGAGTTTATTTACACTCAAATTTGAAGGTCTTAATGGCTATAAGACCTTAGAAATAAATAATGTTGTGAATGCACAAATTTATGTGCTTTATTTATGAAACATGTAACAATGTAATGCTATGATAGTACATTAAAATAATTAAAAATAATTATTTAATGTGCTAAATTAAAAGTTTATGATTTATTGATTACATGTACGAGCCAAAGAAATGATTTTTATAAGAATCTCAATTTGAATGTTTAAATTGGGATTACTTGACAAAAAGTGGAATTTCCAACTTACTATAATGATGTGAAAAATTCCTATATGATGTCAGTTCAGTAAAAGAAACCCAGATCAAAAGTGATCATGAGCTTCATACCATAAATTGAAAATGGTGAGCACCAAGTTCAAGTATGCAAGATTTATGACATGTTTTACTATAATTGATCTCGAAATTAATAGAGATCATAAAGCAAGATAAGAATTTTAAGCAAGTTATATGAATCATTGAAAATTCAAGAATTCAAATATTTTGAATGTGTATGGTTAATTATTATACACATTAATAATTACGTAAAGTTTATTATTATTATTGTAAAGACAATAATAATAATAACAAATGTCATAGTAATAGTAAAGAAGAAAAAGGACGTTGATTGGGTCCACAAATGTTACTCTATTGCTAAGTTGTGGAACCATAAATAGCTCTTTATGAGAAATAGTTCAGGTTATATCCGTGAAGCACGAAATTGTGTTAAGTTGAGAATTTTAAATTAAATTGACTTTAGATAGTCAATTTAATTTACAAAACTTTTACAAAATTACAACTATTGTTTTCATAATGAAATTTGAAGTTTACAACATGAAAATTTCTAATGAGAAATATATGTTATTACATTTTAAAGTTTTTAAAAGTTCAAAATAATAAAAATACTTATATTGAGCAAAGTTTTAAACGTATAACATTTTCTTAAAATACATACATATGTATATATATATACACATGTATAAATATGGATGCAGTTGTAAAAATAGCTAATCGTTAGTTTTGAAGATAAATGTATCTAAGTTTATTGTACCAAAATTAAATCACAAAATCCATATAGTAGGGATAACTTTTATAAAAATGATTTTTATGACAGTATGAAGATGTTTATACGGCAGTGATACAACAAGAAAATTAAAATCATGTAATATTTTAAAGAATGAGAATATTACAATTTTAAAAAGTACAGTTATGTCTATAAAAAATTTCAAGTTTTCAGATCAAAATTTGATCTACCCGGTACTGTACGATTTAGACTGTGTGGACCACATGAGGGCCTATAAATACATGACACAAAAAAAAAATCAGAACAATCAAACCAGCCACACTCTCTCTCTCTACTCTCCCTCTCCTCAAACTCAGTCCAAGATCCGACCTCCATTGTCGACACCTCCTACACCATCGGAAAGATCTCGAGAAGCTGAGTCTGACGGTGTGCCGTTCCACCCACAACTCCACCAGAGGCGGCCACACGCGCTGGTTGAAGCTGCGGAAACACGTTATCTTTTCGACGTGATTTCTCCTCCGTCCGACCTCCGATTGACACGATCTTGGTGTCAACGGACTCAGAACGAAGAGACGAAGAGAATGGCACCGATCACCCAGCTCGATTTCAGCTATAGCAAAACGGCGGAGCTGCCCCATTCCCACCGCTGTGCCACCACCCGATCTTGCCGTCGCCGACGACGGTGATCGACACCGCCCCTGCCATCATGTTCAAAACACTTTGTTTAGCAAAAGCCCCGGCCCAATTTCACGCCACAACCGCTGCCGGTCGGAGTCCCAAGTAGCCGCCGTCAAGCTATCGTAGAGCTCATCGATCTTGCGGAGTGACCACCGTCGAGGTCAATTGACCTCACCGTCGTGTTCAGAAGACCAAGGCGAGCATGACGCATCAATCAATTTCGCCATGCCGTCATTGGCCGTCGGAGATCGAGGACGCCATCGTGCGCTGTCGTGGGAGGGATCGGCTTTGCCCATTCCAACGGCGGTGACATACACCGCCGGTGCCAATCGACTCAGAGGCCGACGACTACCATGACCGAACTCCCAATTGCCAATTCCCACAGCGGGATGCCGGAGATTCGAGGAGCTGCCGTCGCCGTCGTGAGTCCCTCCAATTCTGCCAGGTGCAACAGTGTTGAGGAGCGCCAAATGAGGGAAAATGCTCAGGTAGCCACGGAGAAGGATACGCTCAAGTCAATTTGGGCCCAACACCGGCAGAGATCCACCGCCCGAGCTACCACGTTGAGCCGAGAATTTTGAGCTAAATCTGTGTTGATCGAGGTAAAATTGAGTAAAATTGACACCACCATTGGACTCAGAAGGGTCGACTTAGGGGGGTAGAATCGAGCTCATTCCCCAACGGAGCCAATCGCCGCTGGTCAACGGCGGTCAATGTCGGTCAACGGCCAGTCAACACCACTTTGGGTTTTTGTGATCCGGACCTCCGATCGATGATCCGAGACCGCCTCCTGACTCGTTTCGATGCTCTGAATGCAATGGTGATCTCCGGTCGAGCTAATTCCACTCTGATGAAAATCGTTTGTTACTAACTGCACGTGGATCGAGGCGACTCAGAC
The DNA here is from genome assembly GCA_025403435.1 of Artocarpus heterophyllus. Taxonomy (NCBI): domain Eukaryota; kingdom Viridiplantae; phylum Streptophyta; class Magnoliopsida; order Rosales; family Moraceae; genus Artocarpus; species Artocarpus heterophyllus. Next base: position 17,200,283 of record CM046334.1, read on the forward strand.
TACAGTATCGGAGTCCAGAATGATGTTTTTAATAATAATAAATCTCTATGGATCATTCCTAGCCATCCATAGTGGTCCGAGGAGCACTGCTGAGGATGCAGCGTAGACTGTGGATGCAACAAGATGCAACTGGACCCGCACAGCTCGGAGTCCAGGTAAGTAGGAATCTCGCCTACAGCATGAATAGTTTTTAAAATAGATTAATTTTAAATATTTTCATAAAATTTATGAAAATACATGATCAGTGATTTATTACACTGTTATAAGTTATGATGTGATATGCTATGTTATGAAATGATGTGAAATGCTATGATGATGATGATGATGATGATGATATGATTAATGTGTGATGTATGCAATATATATATTATATTGTTTAATCACCTTCAAATGAAGTATGATAATGATTTACGATTCATCTATGATTATGAGTTACGATTCATGAATTACGAAATTGTGATGTCATGTAGTGATAAGTCATACTACATACACACAATAAAACAAGTGAAACTTATGAGACAAGTTAGGGGTGTCGTACCAACCTCCCAACCCACGGGGAGACTCCATGTTAAAGAAATGAATGATCTTAGTGTCGTAGGGACCTCGCGAACCCTAACTTCCCAAGACTCGTGCGCAACCGGTACGATCACTCGGGCCCAAAGTAAGAAGATAAGGTACAGCTTAAATAAATAAGCATAAATCAAGTTGATAAGCAAGCATAAAATGCTCATGCATATTTTTATCAAAGTGATTTTTAATTATGTTTTGCGAGATTAATTTCCTACTTGCTGAGCGAAAGCTCATTTAAGTATGTTCATGCTGTAGGTAAGAAAAACCTGTCAGCGACACTTGATGGGTAGTGGTGAGCGGCGGACGAATGGTGAAGATGGGAATGGATACCGCTCACGCAATGTAATATTTCCGCATTAGTATTTTACGAATTTATGCATGTTTTATTTTACAAAATTTCGTATGTTTCCACCTTACGAAAATTTATGTGCATATGAATAAGTAAATAATTTACGTAATTATGTTTTAAAAACCGAGCTTGTGATTACGCAACCTTGGTTCAGACGATTTCAAAGTTTAAAGATGTTGCAATAAACGATGCAACAAATGCACGAAATTTATAGGAAAGAAAATTATAAGTTTATCTGGAATTACAAAGGATTATTGGAGTTTTACATTAAGTTAAGAAATGAAGTTATGGATATGTTTTTATGTAGTCATTATGAAAGTCTTAAAGAAAAGCTTTAAGAAATTAGTAACTTAAGCTTAAAAGTTTAAGTTGTAAGAAATTATGTTTTATTAAGTTTAAAAAGGTTAACTTTTAAGAGAATACAATGTTATTTTTAAGATGTTAAAATTATAAGTAAAATATATAAATAATTGCTAATAAAGTTTTAAAGAGCATTTAAATGAGATTTTATTTATTATTTAATTTAAAATTATCTTAAGAATAGTTGTATTTAAATTGAGAAATGTCTTTAAAGTAATACTTGCTAAATAATTACTTTCATGTTTTAAAAGGAAAAGTTCAAGAAAAGTACTATGGTTATGTTTTAAGAAATTAACGTTATGAATTATGTAAATGATCATGCTTTTAGAAATTATAACTATGTTAAGACGTAATGTTTATTATTACGTTATTATCACGTTTCAGAATTTTATGTATTACGTTAGGTTTACGCAATGAAGTTTTGAGAAATGATTATTATATCTTTTAAGGTTATATGTTAAGAATTCTTTATCAAAAAGAATTCGTTTGTTATTAAGATTTGAAAAATAGTTATTATTTCCTCTAAGGTTTCATGTTAAGGATTCCTCAGTAAGAATCCATATATATATTGGAAAAAAAAATTATCCTAAATTTCTCGACCTTAATGGTAAGTAAGTTTAAGTTTATGATGATGTTTAAGTTAAGTGACGGCCACGTAAGGGCGGGTTGTCACACCTGCTCTGGTTCTCGGAAGCTCGAGGAGATACGATCCTCGGGTGTATAACTGTAGCTTGGCAGCTAAAACTCTTCGGGTGCAAAAATTATGAGAATGAGTGAAAATAACAGAGGGGATGGCCCTATTTATATCCATTTCAGGCAGGAAACTTGGGCACGAAAAACCAGGAGGCGCGATCATCATGCCTGTCAGGCAGTGCAGACGGCCACAACGCGACACGCGTCCTCCGTCTGATCTGCGCATCTTTTCGCCTCACCCCCTTCGAAGTGTCGTTTGGCCTTCTTTCTTTAAGCCGACCTCACCCACCTGGCATAGTCCACCCGGCTGGACACCGACCAGGTGAATTGGGGGGCTAATGTTGAGGGTGAGCTCGGCGCCACCGCCGAGGAAATGAACTTCGGTGGTCAACTGATAAGCTCGGTAGAACTCTGGTAATCTTGCTTCAGTTCCCCGACACAAAAAGCGCCCCTTCTAAGGTGCCTTTCAGGGCCTCCGAGTTTGCACGCCACGAAGGCTGCCACCTCGAAATATACACTAGCTCGGGTCGAGTGATTCTTACTCGCAAACAGGCTACCGCTCGCCCTTATAGGTCAAGACGAGGCAATTAGGTCGCCGTCCGATGGAGTCCAATTCATCAGACGAGGGACACGACACTTGTCACCTACTGCCTAACACACCTTGATGTGACATCTGGGTCGTGGGTAAAACCCACCTTACACCCGATCCAAGTAGTGGCCTATAAATAGGATGCATTTATGGCATTCTAGAGGGAGATTCTTCCTTCTTCACTTAACTGGCTGCTGCCTTCTACTGAGCAAACCCTGCCTTGAGCATCGGAGAGCCCTTGTCTGACGACTAACCTTTCTATTGCCTCCGAAGCATCCCTCCTCTCGTTACAGGTACGTCTGAATAGGTAGAGGCAGATCGAAGGAGAGTCAAACCGTGCGCAGCCGCACGTGGTGTTGATCCGACGCTGGATCACGATAAGCGTCAACACTGTTGAAGCGTGAAGGCATTCTGACTTCTTGTGCAAGAATTATATTCCGAACAGCTTGACTGATGCGTTCTATAATGTGTATAGTATGAAGAAAATGGCCAAGGAACTGTGGGAATCTTTGGACCATAAGTACAAGACAGAAGATGTTGGTGGTAAAAAGTTCATAGTGTGACGGTTCATGAACTATAGAATGGTAGATTTCAAGACTATAATCAGTCAAGTTCAAGAACTTCAATTAATCATTCATGAAATTCATGCAGAAGAAATGGTAGTTAGTGAGTCTTTCTAGGCAACTGCAATTATAAAAATGCTACCCCTGTGTGGAATGACTTCAAGAACTATTTGAAGTACAAGCGTAAGGAGATGAGCATTGAAGTCTATATTGTTCGACTTTGCATTGAGGAAGACAATAGAAGTTCTGAGAAAAAGCTCTCTAATAAGTTTGTTCCAAGGCAAATGTGGTGGAGCATGATAAAAGTTCCAAGAATAAAAAAAACAAGTTAGGGTTCAAGCTAGGACTTAAGGGTGGAGTTTCGAAGAAGCAAAAATTTCAAAGAAAATGTTTCAACTGTGACAAGATGGGTCATAAATCAGTAGATTGTAGGTTGCAACTGCCCAAGATATACAACTATTATCAGAATTTTTCTGAAAAAAAAAAAAAGAAATTCAACTATTAGAATTTGCTTTCTAAATATGCTAGTGGTAGACAACCTTTTTCGGGGTTATAATTAAAACTAACAATAGCTATCCATCCAACTTTGTATCGTTCGTACATCAGAAAGAATCTAGACATAAAAATATCTTTACTAAAGCATTATTCCACAATCTTCGTGATTTAGTAGGTATATTTCTTTTACATCTTCCCCCCAATGTTTCAAGATCTCTCAAATGTTAACCAATAGTAATTGTAATTTGTAAACAGATTTCTATATACCCTAACCATTTAACCAAATTTTTAAGCTTCAACAATATAATTTTTAGTTATACCCTTTACAATGACAAAACGCGCTTAACTAACTTCTTTAATAACTAGTCAATAACGTGCAAGCAACAGCAGACCATGCTTCATAAATCCATAATCCTAATGTTCAGGCTAATTAATATTTTATTTATCAATAAGTTGCATTTTATTCAGAAGAAGAAAGTACGGCTAAATTACGTCCTTATTTAAAACCTACACTAACTTCACATGATATTCCTTTTTGTTTTAAAAGTACTTCACATGATGTTCTATGTCTATAATTCTGTTTACACGTACCCATCTGCTTAAGAGAACAGTATAAATCACAAATTATGATTCAAATAGTTATTTGTTACAATATTTTCTATCACAAAATTTAACCAAAAAAATAGTTTAAATCACAATTTGTGTTCGAACCACAGTTGCCAACTCAAAGCTTCAATAATATAAATTTCTAGCTTTCAACCAGTGTGGCTTTTTTTCAATTAAAAAATATTTTTTTTTATGTATTTTTAGTATTCGATAGTATAGGTCACATGCTACTATTGTTCCTACCAATTTTTGTTATCAATTGAGAATAAAAAATTGCTAGGAAAGCTACCGCTTGATAGAACGCCTACTGGACCACAAAATAAAAGTGATACTTATGCAGAATATATATCATGCTTAGAACATTGATTTTTAATTTTGTACCATTTTTGAAGTGTTATCTTTTCGCTAATCAGTTTTTAAAAGATTATAGTATGAATTTAAAATAAAGCGTTTGCATATACCCACGATAAATAGAGATTGCATTTGTCAATTAAATTATAGCATCTGAAAGTCACTACAAACTTTTGGGATTAAAATTGGTTTTCGAATACGGCTTTAACAAAAATACTAGAAATGTGGTTACGGTGTGAATGTATATAACAAAAATATTTTCAAAACTTTTGTAAAACATGCTATAGATATTATAAGGTTTTTGGGAAATGTGGTTAGAACTAAGAGCTTTACATTGTAGCTGACTTCATCTGATCATTATGGCATACAATGGCTTTACATTATAGAAAGCAAAAGTTTAAGTTATAACTGATTTTGCCAAACACCCTTTTAATTTAAAGCTAAATAAATATATATAAAAACTTTTGCTTACCCAGTTGATGAGATGAGATTGAAAAACTTCTATCTGAAAAGGCGTTATCTATCAACAAAGCTACTGTCTTTCTCACCTAGTCCTTGACATCAGATGGACGAACAGATGAGCATAGGAGGAATTAAGGTTTCTAAAGATCACTTTTCTTACTTTAGTCTTCCACTAATCTCAACACATGAGTAAGTCTGGGAATAAAGAAGCCTATGTTAACCCAAGAATGACTACCCACGATGGAAGTCAATTAGGTTTTTAAAAGTTTTTAAAATTATTAGAAATTTCTAGATTAACTGCACAAGCACTAAACTCACAAATAACAAATATAGATAATTTAAGCGACTATAAATGCGTTAAAGTAAAGAGTTAAGAAAAGAGAATTGCAAACATTATTTATAGTGACTCAGCAATATACCTACGTCCACTGTCGCTGAGCAAGACCTTGACTCAACTTCTTCCACTATTTCAACTATTGCAAATAAATTTGAGTGATTTTTTCTACTCGAGGTCTGATACCAATTGTTGAAAAATAGTACGCAGCAGAATTTTAAAAATTTTATAACAGAGTGTTTTCCAAAACACAAGTTTGACATGCTATATGCATAAATTAACCAAATCTTACTAACCTTTGAAAGCCAAAGAGCTCCTACAATCAGTAAAGAGAAGTAACGTTCTAGAAGAGCCTCAACCAACTAGTCTTCTTTGCTCTTCTCTATCCACGATCGGATTAAGTGTGGGCTCACACGTATAGCTCTTCCTCTAGGTGACTCTCCTTCCAACCAATTGAAAGAACCCAAAGCAAGTGTTTGTGATTTGTGAACAAGAATTCTCAGGGAGTTTTAAATTCTCACCAGTAGAGTATCACTCTTAATCTCTCAATTGATCTCAATAACTTATGTGACTTACTCCCTATTTATAAAGGTTGGGTATAGGGTCAGTCCTTATCAGATTAGGTCTTAAAAATTCAAATCAGAATCAAATTCGGATCAATATCTGATAAAATTCGCAGTGAAAACGTGTAATCTTTTTTCCGCGCATCGACAGGCCGATATGCTTAATCGATAGGTCGAACTTGCCCCATCAGCAGGCCGAACTTGAGAATCGGCATGCCGAACTGCCAAAAAAATATCAGTGAATCTTTTATTTTCCACCCGAGATTCTATAGGATAAAGTCTTTGTTTTAATTCAAATAACCCAATAGAGAACTTATCTAATTAAAACAACTTTATCTAGATAATCGCTAAGAAAATAAATGAATTCTTAATAATTTTACAAGTTTATATTGAATTAATTTTATCACAAAATTAATTTCAACCGATAAACAGACATGAATTATTTAATTCTTTCGAATTTCAACCAATCCAATAAATCTGACATAAGTCACCAATTATTGGAAAAGCACGTCATATTGTTACAGGATATTGTGAGCTAGCAAAAGGGATCAAATGGACCTATATAGTTCAAGCTCTCGATAATTACGAAACCCAATATCTCAGATATACATTTCATAATTATCAATTTCAACGCTACTCCACTAAAAGCTCGGAGCTGCACTCTCAAACTACATAGAATTACGAAGCCTGTCTAGCTAAGTCTCCATGACATATCATAATGTATCAGATCCCCATATGATTATTCATAATCGGCTTAAGGACAAGTTTTGTCTTACCTTCCCGATTATTTTTATCTTACATTCCATTATCTCACCTTCGGAAAACTTACCATCCAAAAATAGTATACCATTCGGTTACACCTATGTATCCAAATGGTTGAGCGCTCTAATTTTCTAATTACAGGATAACGCATATAAGAGGATATCACTACTCTTAAAGAGAAGCTATGGATTTCATATCTATGAATAACAGGTCTACGCTATCAAGAGTCATGCCTCTAACATACCAGCATGCATACCACTATTAAGATGTGGGTGTCACCCTTTGGTACATCAAAAGACACAAGTCAAAACAACAAGCCCACTATTCATCTCAGGATTAAGATACAATATAAATGATTGTCTAAAGTGAATCGATTTGTCGAGACAGAATTATTAATCCAAATCAATTCACTTTATGTCCCAATCCAATACATCATCACCTATGACAGTGTACCAATGTTTCTATTCACGAAGTCCACCTCCAATGGCCAAGACAAACCATCTCCCAATAGGGATATAGACAACATAACAATCTTTACATGAATAAAGCGCCCAACTTTATTCCCTCGATTGTGGATCTTATGATTTAGACCGTCACCATAAGAATCGTGTCTTCTGCATAATCTGTCCATCATATGCCCAATTCTTAAAGGTTTAGACTGATAGTCTCAGACTTTTATTTGCTTAACATACATTCAACAAATATGAAAGTAAAGAGGACAAGATTTGGTATATAAACAATAAAAAAAGTCTTTATTGATAAAAAAATGTCTCCAAAAACTTATTACATTTTTACTCCTTAGGGCATACATGTCTAACAATCTTTCACTTGCACTAAGTGAGTAAATATGACAGATCTTGCATCTCCATAGCTTCCACATGCCTCTCGAAGACTCTCCCAGTAAGTGTCTTCGTAAATGGATCAGCTAAATTGTCCTCTGACATGATCTTGCACACCGTGACATGCCCACCCTCAACGAAGTCCTTTATCACATGATACTTCCGATCAATATGCTTACTCTTCTTGTGAAATCTTGGTTCCTTAGCATTAGCTACCGTCGCACTGTTGTCACAGTACAATGATACCGCCTTATCCATACTAGAAACTACCTCAAGAGTCCCAAGGAGCTTGCAGAGCCACACTGCTTCTTTCAAAGCATCACTAGCTGCCACATACTCAGCCTCCATCATTGAATCCGAAGTGCAATTTTGCTTGACACTTCTCCAACTGATGGCACCGCCACCTAGAGTAAACACAAAACCCGAAGTCGATTTCCTAGAATCAAGACAGGATTGAAAATCTGAGTCAGTATATCTTAGAGGAGTCAAGTCTTCACCTGAATATACAAGCATATACCCTCGAGTCCTTCTCAAGTACTTGAAAATATGCTTTACCACAACCTAATGGGTTGGTCCTAGGTCCGCCTGAAATTGACTTACAATCTGGTCTTGTGCAAAGCATGACATACATGAGACTACCCACTACCGAAGCATAAGGCACCTTTTTCATGTATTCTCTTTCTTCCTCATACTTTGGAGAGTCTTTCTTAGAAAGAGTAATTCCAGACCTAGATGGTTGCCCACCTTTCTTGGAATCCTGCATTGCAAACCTCTTGAGAATTTTATCTATGTAGTTGGCTTGGGACAAAGCTATCATTTTGTTCTTTCTATCCCAAAAGATCTAGATACCGAGAACAAAATTAGCCTTTCCCAAGTCCTTCATGTCAAGCTGCTTGGTCAACCATAATTTGACTAATGACAATGCCCCAATGTCATTGCCAATCAGCAGAATGTCATCTATATAGAGCAGTAGAAAAACCACCTTCACATCCTTAATGTGTTTGTAAACACATTGCTCATCCACATTTTGTGACAACCCATAAGTCTTGATCACCTGATCAAATCTTATGTTCAAAGAACGAGAAGCCTACTTAAGTCCATAAATTGACTTTAGCAGCCTACAAACCTTACCCTCTTTACCCTTGACCTTGAACCCATCTGGTTGTTTCATATAAGTGGACTCATCAAGATAGCCATTTAGAAAAGCCGTCTTGACATCCATCCGCCAATTCTCGTAGTCGAGAGTGGTAGCTATGGACAAGAGAATCTAGATGGACTTAAGCATGGCTACAGGCGAAAAGGTTTCCTCATAATCGATTCCTTCATTTTGCATATAACCCTTAGCTACCAGTCTAGCCTTAAAGGTTTCGACCTTTCCATCCACTCCTTTTTTCCTCTTGTAGATCCACTTACACCCTATGGGTTTTACCCCTTCGGGAAGGTCCACAAGCTCCTAGACTTGATTAGTCTCTATAGACTTCATCTCTATGTTCCTGGACTTTTTCCAGAGTTTTGAATCAACATCCTCCATAGCCTCTGCGTAAGTATAAGGATCCCTATCATGTTCATCCAGTTCAGCCAAAAAGACTTCCCCATTGAACATATACCTCTTAGGTTGACGCCTGATCCTCCCACTACGCCGAAGCCCCTTAGGTTGTTGTTCAAGTTCATTTGGTTTTTCTACACTGGTTGGAACGGTTTCATTCGGAACCTCCGGAGTAATCAGATCACTCCTTAACTCCTCAAGCACCACTTTTCTTCGAGGTTTAAAGTCGTCCATGTAACTCTCCTCAAAGAAAGTTGCATTAGTTGAAACCACGACTTTATTTTTCTTTGGGTTATAGAAATAACCCTCTTTAGTCCCTTTTGAATATCCTACAAACACACAAACTTCCAAACGTGCTTCCAACTTATTTGCATCCTTAAACAGGACATGAGCCGGACATCCCCATATGCGATTTATAGTGCATATCCCCAAAAGACACATTGTTCAAAAGATAACATGCGGTTTATAGTGCATATCCCCAAAAGGATAAAGGCAATGATGAATAACTCATTATGGACCTAACCATGTCCAATAAAGTCCTATTCTTTCTCTTCGCTATGCCATTCTGCTGTAGAGTGCCCAAAGCAATCAAATAGGATAAAATCTCATTCTCTAATAAGTGTCCCAAGAACTCATCAGAAAGGTATTCTCCACCTCGATCGGATTGAAGTGTCCTTTATATGTCTATCTAATTGCTTTTCTACTTCAGCTCGAAACTCCTTGAACTTGTCAAAAGTTTCGCTTTTGTGATGTATCAGGTACACATATCTATATCTTGAGTTATCGTCAATAAAAGTGATAAAGTACTCATACCCTCCTCGTGCCTGATTGTTCATCGATCCGCAAACATCACTATGCACAAGTTCTAGAACCTCTTTGGCCCTATTGCCCTTAGACCCGAATGGTCTTTTGGTCATTTTACCCTCCAAACAAGATTCACATTAAGGTATAGATTCCACATTTAAGTGACTTAAAGGTCCATCTTTTACCAGCCTTTGAATCCTATTCAGGTTAATATGACCAAGGCACAAATGCCAAAGATAAGTCTTATTAGAGTGAGGAGTTTTAACTCTTTTAGAGTTTTTATCATTCATCTCAGCATTAAGCATTAAGTCCATCTTAGGTTTGATAAAATATAGATTATTTTGCATCCATCTAGAACAGATAAAAGATTTATTTTTACGAATCACCACTTTATCATTAAAAGAAACCAAATAGGAGTCTTTAAATAAACAAGTCACAGAAATTAAATTCTTTTTAGATTTAGGAACATAAAAACAATCTTGCAAAATTAAATTCCTGTAATTATCAAAATAAAGATGGACGTCACTCACTGCTTCTGCTAAGACCAAGGATCCATTGCCCCATCTAAAGCGTGAAGTTTTCATGTAGCAGACTTCTCGTTTCTTTGAACCCCTACAGAGAAACACAAACATGATTAGTTGCACCGGAATCTATGACCCAAATGTCACTGGATTCCTCAACCAAACAAGTTTCTAAATACAGAAGATCACACCTACCTTCTTTGGAAAGGAAGTCCTTGCAATACTTCTTGATGTGCCCAACCTTTCCATAGAAGAAGCGCTTCAGATTCTAGGCAATGACATTGATGTATACTTGGCATTGTTAATCGATGACCTAAAAAACTTGTGAGAAAATGGAGTTGAAGTTAGAGATGCTTACCGAGAGGAGATGTTCAACCTCTGTGCAATGTTGATATGAACAATTAACGAGTTCCCTGCATATGGCAATTTATCTGGTTATTCGATGAAGAGTTCTACTGGTTGTCCTATTTGTATGATGAAAACATCTCACAAACGGTTGAAGAATGGTAAGAAATTTTTTTTCTTAGTCATGGAAGATGGTTGCGAAGAGATCATCATTACTGTAAACAAAAGAAAGCCTTTGATGGCAACAACGAAGAAAAAGACCTTCCTTGTCCTTTGACAGGTAAACAAATATTTGAAATGATAAAACATATAAGAGTGGTATTTGGGAAGAGAAAGTGAGGTAAGGACGAGCCGTCGATTGATGGACTATGGAAAAAAAGATCAATCTTTTTTGATCTTCCATACTGGAAGACACTTTTTGTTTGTCATTGCTTGGACGTTATGCTTATTGAGAAAAACGTTTGTGAATCCATAGTCGGCACATTGCTTGACATTCTGGTCAATACTAAGGATGGTGAAAAACCTCGGTTGGATCTCATGGAAATGAAAATTAGGCCTAATTTGTTTCTCAAGAAAAGAGGGAATCGCACTTACTTACCTCCAGTGAAGCACACATTATCAAGAACGTGAAAGATAAAGCTTTGTAAATGACTTGCTTCGTTGAAAGTGTTGGACGAGTATTCTTCAAACTTTAAAAAGTTAGTGTCGGTGAAGGATTTGAAACTTATTGGCACAAGATTGTCATGTATTAATGCAGCAATTACTATCGCTTGCTTTGCGGGGAATTCTAACAAAGGATGTGAGATTTCTAATTACCAAGTTGTGCTCGTTTTTCAATTCAATATGCTCCAAGGTAATTGATCTACTTATGCTAGATTCACTGCAATAGGAGTTAGTGCAAACCTTATGCATGCTTGAGAAGTATTTCCCACCAACATTTTTTGACATCATGATTAATCTAATGGTGCATTTAGTATGTGAAGTTAAGTTATGCAAACCAATGTATTTGAGATGGATGTACCCATTTGAAAGATAATGAAGGTTTTGAAGGGCTATATGAAGAACGAAAATAGGCTGGAGGGATGTATTGTAGAAAGTTACACAGCCAAAGAATCGGTTGAATTTTGCTTTGAGTACCTGTCCAATGCAGAAGCAATTGGGGTGCCAAAGACTATAAACATTGAGGCTAACGGATTATCTACTAGCAATCGTTCCTCAGTAACTCGAGAAGAATGGGAGTAAGCTTGTCTTTATGTCTTGCACAATGCTAATGGAGTACAGCCTTTCATTGAGGTACACATGAATGAATTAAAAAAAGCAAACCCAAAAAGAGCAAGAAATGAGAAGTGGTTGCAAAATGAACACAACTGAATCTTTCGATTGTGCATTAGGAGCACACATCTATGGCAAATGCTCTACATCACAAGATGGAGGCATGTCACAAGGCTTGAAGAACCTAGCTAGAGGACCGTCGTTGGTAGTTACAAGGTATATATCATATTCTATAAATGGTTACACTTTCTAATACTCGCAAAAGAGATTAGAAGCATCCTATCTAAAATAACGAGGTGACTGTTCATGCTGAGGCTATGCATATTGCCTCTGCCAAGGACAAGAATCCGGTATATGGGATCATGAACTACTTTAGTTTCATTGAAGATATTTGGGAACTTGATTATAGGGAGATTGCACATAGCACTTTTTAAGTGCAAGTGGGCTGACAATAACTATGTTAAGCATGATAATGATGGCATCACAGTGGTGGACTTTAGAAGATTGGGATACTGAGAATGATTCCTTCATTACGGCATCACAAGCATTCCAAGTATTTTATACTACGCATTCCCAAGACATGGAATTGTCTCTAGTCATCCCGTTGAAGCCAAGAGTAGTTATCGACAGATGAAGAAGTTGCCGAGGATTGCATGGGCATCCCTTCATTCACAAAGGGATTGCCACCGGTTAAAGAGATAGATGATTTTGAAGATGATGTTTCGCACTTGCTATGTGAAGATGTAGAATGGATATGTATTGAGGAACAAATGAAAAAAAAAAAATGTTAATTTATTTAATATATATATTTCCTTGTTTAGTTTTTTACTTTTTTTAAGGGTTTTGGATATTTATTTATAGCTATGTTTGTGACGAAAACAAGAAAAAGTAAACATTCTAGGCCATTGGATGCTTAACTCAAGGGCTGGCCACCCTGGGCAGAAGAGAAAAATATATGTATGTGGTAATTTTGACCTTTTTTTACGACGGTTTTCCGAAGAGACCATAGTAAAAAAATATTCCACGATGGTTTCTATGAAAACCATCGTGAAAAGATAAGAACCTTACACGATAGTTTTCTTAAAAACCGTCGTGTAAGGTAAAACTGTCGTGTAAGCTTTACCTTACATAACGGTTATTAAGAAAACCGTCATGTAAGGTCCATTTAAGCCTTTAAATTTTTTGAAAATCACGCGCTGTGACTTTATTTGAACTTTGATCCTCTCTCTCTAAAAGCTCTCTCTCTCTAAACTCTTTTTCTCTCTTCCGCTGTTGCTCTGCCACCGTCGTTCCCTTGCTGTAGCTCCGCCACCGTCATGCCACTTGTCATCGCTCCGCTGCTGTCACGCCACCACCGGTAAGTCCCCCACTCTCTCTCCTCTTCCCCCTCCCCCATGCCCCCTGCTTTGCCATTTCCCCCGTCTCCCTTCGCCCCCACCCACCCCTTCCCCCTCCCCTCTCTCTCTCCTCTTCCCCCTTCCCCCCACTCGCCCATCCCTCCACCCTGCCCCTTCCCCCTCCCTCTCTCTCTCTCCTCTTTCCCCCTCCCCTCACCACCCCACCCACCCCTTCCCCCTCCCCTCCCCTCTCTCTCCTCTTCCCCTTCTCCCCCCCCCCTCCACCCCACTCGCCCACCCCCCATCCCACCCCACCCCACCCTACGCCCACACCCTACCCCCCCACCTTGCCCCACCCCACCCCGCACACCCCTTCACGTCCCTAAATTTTATTTTGTTGTTTTTAATTGTGACATTGTAAAATCCCTTCATTATGTGAATATGTGAAATTTAAGCAATATGTGTAATATGTTAATATGTGTATTAACTTGTGAAATTATGTGACTATGTGAAATTGTATGATTGAACATGTAAAATTGTGAATATGCATAAATGAAATTGTGAAATTATGAATATGTCAACATGTAAAATTGTGATATAATTTCATTGTAAATTATGTGAGTATGTGAAATTTAAGCAATATGTGTAATATGTTAATATGTGTATTAATTTGTGAAATTAATTGTGAATATGTGTATTTGAAATTAAAAAATTATGAATATGTGTACTTGAAATTGTGAAATTGTGAATATGTGAAGATGTAAAATTGTGATATTATTTAATTTTAAATTATGTGAAATTGTTTGAATATGTGATTTTTTAAGCTAACATTGTAATTTAATATTAGTATGTGTGTGTTAGTTTTTGCTTACTTTAAACAGATAAAATGTCTCGCAAGATCGATAGTGACTAGTGTGAGGAGGAGTACGAAGAGTGCATTTAATCTTCCTCTCAATATAGCAAGGGGAAACAATGTAGTAAGCCACGTAGGCAAACCAAATTCAATCCCAAAGTAAACTTTGAGCGAAGAGCTACTTTGATGAAAAAGGTTCATCGAATGAAAAAGAAAGGTTTAAGAGTAGAAGTGACCTTTGATTCAAAAGGCCAATCGAAAGACGCACCTGACCATGAATTAAGCAGTTGGATCGGAGTCCTTAGTCGGGAACATGTTCCTATACGGATTAAAGATTGGAGGTCTAAGGATTTGGAACAAATAAAAGATATGATTTGGAGAAGAGATTTACGAAGCTGTCACAATCGAGGATTGGTATAAGAAAAAGACTTTGAAGGTTTGTGGCTGAATTAGTAAAGGGGTTTAGATCAAACCTCTACTGTTACTTTCATACAACCAGGACCTTTCCATTCCAGAGGAGGATGAAAATGTATCTAAGTGGCCTCCTACAGTAGTACACTACTACCCCTCCATTAACGATGACGATTGGGAAACTTTTGTGAGGTATCGACGTTCAATCGAATTCTAACTACTATCATCAAATACAAGAAAAATAAGAGCGAAAAATGAATACTGCTCTATGGTTAGCCAAGTCGAATATAGAGCTCTTGAACAATCATTGATACATTAATATCTTACTTGTTATATATATATCAATTATTCTATCATTAATATGTTACTAACATAGCATAATACAGTTAGCTAAGACGGGCATGCTACCAACATGGGAGGAGTTGTGGGTAAAATCACGTCAAGCTCCCGATAGACAGTTTAAAAATCCAAGAGTAGTAGAAATTGGAACTTGATTGTAAGTTTATTGAACACGAACCATTAATTTCTAATTTAATACCTGTTGAAGGATCTTAAGAATAACATAGGTTTTGTTGTTGTTTTACAGGATGAATACACGACGCAGCAAAGTTAAGGGAGATTCCAATCCGTTGGTAACGATGACATTTTGACGAGGGCACTAGGGAAACCTGAACATTCAAAACGTGTTCATGGTCAATCGAAGTATGTGAAGCAATCTCAATACTTCAACCTTCAATCAGGTTCGAAATTGAATTCACAAATGTCGAAGATGTAGATGGAGATTGCAGAACTGCAACGTTTTGTGACTGAGCTCATTTCCCAAGGACATGCCAAGTCGATGGATGATAGCATCTCACAACGCAACAGCTTCAAGGCTAGTTGTAACCAGTCATGATAATGTAGCAGAAGATTCACAAGCTCCAAAGTCCAATTTTCACCTCATTGTCAAGAGTCGGAATAAGGTCAAGAATGCAGGCTCTTTATTGAGGATAGAATTAACAGTGGGTGTGCACTTGTTGTGCTTGGGAAGGCTTGGATAGAGAGTCTTCCAACTGATACAGTCCATGAAAGAAGTCCAAATAAGGTCAATAAGTCCAATTGTCACCTCATCATCAAGAGCCCGAACAAGTTCAAGAAGTCCAATTGTTGAGCTCCAGAAGTCCAATTGTCACCTCATCGTCAAGAGCCCGAACAAGGTCAAGAATACAGGCTCTTTATTGAGGTGGGTGTGCATTTGTTGCGCTTTGGGAAGACGTGGATGGAGAGTCTTCCAACCGATACAGTCCATGGAAGACCATTAGGGGCAAAAAACATGTGTGTTAGCATCACTACCATTAGAGTTAGAACAGCTGAATTGCCTGTTCCAACACTTGAAGCAACAACTGTGGGTGAAGCCACCAGAATCTTCGTCGTATGGCCGAAGAGGTTAGTTGAAGTCGTCACAATGACGAAGATGAGTCGAGCGTCTAGCCACGTTCAACAAGATCTAAGCGGAAAGAAACGCCAAGAAAAGAAAAGCTCTACAAAAGCAAGACAACCATAACCTAAGATAGAACAAGAACAAGAACAACTCGTTGCGAATGAGCCACTCTCTGCATTTAACTTTGCCTCAGTACCTTTAGAATTTATGCAGTTGGCTTTATACGCACATTCTTTCATGCGTGATGGGTTGACAATTCAGTGCCCGATACCGATAAATGTCACTGGCAATGAATTTCCTATCTATGTGGGGTATGAAGACATTTACTACTTCATAAACTTTCATCAAATTAGGGCAAACTATATCCTGGTATATCTCAAGTAATACTCTATCCTTAAATCAGTAAAATTTAAAATATAGGTAGAGTTATAAGGTGCTTTCAAATAATTGACTGTATTGTGTTTTATTGTAGTTTTTTGGCAGAATATTGTGAATTTCAAGACTTGGCGCATAATTTCGGCTTCATATCTCTGGCGATTGTTTCAAGTGTTGTAAGAGATGTACAGAGTGATAGCAGAGAGCGCGCCACTGACACTCCTCCGCCTCTTAGCTCAAGCACTGAGGTGGAAATTATTCTTCCTGCCATACAATGTTGGAGAACATTGGATGTTGGGACTTATTTTGCCATGGGAGGATCAAGCCATTTAATGTTCTCTTATAAAATTAACTATTTTGAGCTTTACATAAATGTGTTTATTAATTCATTTAATGATGACACATTGTTAGGGCACTTAACGATTGGAAGCTTCAAGTGGGAAGTGGTGTCACAAACCGACTGAATGGAGCGTTGTATTCTAGACGTAAGTGTTCAAGACAACAAGGAAATGTAGAATGTGGTTTTTATTCTACGTTTCATACGAGATATAATTACAAATGATATACAAGCGCTAGGAAGAAAAGATTTTTATATACATACAGATATAAATGAAGTTATATTAGAGTGGGTATAATTTGTAAATAGGTATGTCACTTTTAGATAGATGGAGATAGTAGATGATTTTGTAAATAGCTCAAATGTAAATAATCTTGTAAATACATTGTAATTCCAATATACATCAATTTTTTATATGCAATCAGGGCCTTGTTGTAATGGATAACACACGAGACTGGTCATCCTGTGGGAAATTACAAATTTTGTTGAATTTTTTTTGGGCCATACGAATTTTTCACGACGGTTTTCTAAAAAACAATCGTGGAATATGGGGTCGTGGATATTTATTCCGTGACAATTTTACAAAAACTATCATGGAATACAAGTTTCCACAACGGTTTTGCAAAAAGCTGTCATCCGTCATGGAAACTTGCTATTCCATGATGGTTTTTAATAAAACCGTCGTGGAATCAATGCTCCCACACCCCACCTTTCGTGCCAATTCTGAGGTTCTACGACGTTAAAAAATCATCGTGAAAACTCAATTTTGTACCACGACTGATCCATGACGGTTTTAAACTGTTGTGGAATATCCAGTCTGTAGTAGTGGTACTACTTTTTTTTTTTTTTTGGTTTGGTGGCTTGTATTCAAGACTACCACGAACAATACTTTTTTTTTTTTTCAATTCTAAAGCACAAACTGTTTTTAATTTGTTCCAAAATAATGCATCTTTCTCTCCCACTTATACTATGTGAACAAGAAAAACAATTAAATGTAGCAAAAGTTAGTCTATAGCAAAAAGCAAGAAAGAAGTGAAAAGAAGGATGAACCAATACTTTTTTTCTATAGTCCAATAAGAAATAAAGTAAGAATGACCAAAGATAAGAAATAGAGTAAAAAAAATGTCATATTTCACATTATAAAAGCCATAAAATAGTTGGTAGCTAGAAAGCCAAATATTCATTGGAGATCATATGACGCTTAGACAATGGATTCTTTTATATTATCATCTCTAATATGAATCTATTTTATTCAGGACCACTTTATCAACTTTTATTTTTAATACTAATAGGGATTTATGTTTTCTATATTTGTATATGTAGCCAATGAGTAATCAATTCAGTAGTGCACTGTTTACATGTGGGGCTCACAGAATTTGATTCCCATTGTGAAAAAAATAAAGGCCCGGTTTTAAAGGAATTAGATTCATATCCTCACTATTCTTGCTTAAGTAAACAAATGCCCTTGAGCTTAATAAAATTAGGCATTGATCTGAAATATTAAAGAAGATCACTGCAAAAGCATTGGAAATTTGTGGTGTTTGGGAGGAGTTGAAACTTTGGTGTTGAAACCGTGCACCGTAGCATGTGAGAGCTTTAAACTTGAGCAAACTTTTGTTTAATGCTATAGTATGTGAGAGCTTTACACTGTTTGCAATTGAAACTGTGTGGTTAAAACTATAGCTCCAAACAACCCAAAGAATACAACAAAATAGTATAGTCGACAAATTAGAAAGATAAACACCATTTGTTAACTTTTTTTTTTTGGTAGATTCTACAAAAGAAAGAGAAAAAAAAAAAGAAAAAAAAACCTCAGCAGGAAGTATCAAATTTAGATTAGAAATAATAGTTCAAAACTAAGTTTGAACCTAAAACATTTTAACAATATAAATTTTATAAAAGAAAACACTATAACAAAATTAGTTTGAACCAAAACTTTTAAATTCAAATTATGTTCGGAACCGGCTCTAAATTACTTGGTAGCAAACCTCAAGACTGAAATAGAAGTTCATCATTAGCAACACAGTTTATGTATGGATGTGGACATGTAACAAACAGCTGTGGATTTTAATTGGGTCAGCGATCACATTCACTTGAGTAAAGTGACTAAATTAAGAAGCGATGGATAAGTTGGTTCATGTATGCATGTTTAGTAATAGGGTGGGACCTCTTCAAACGTTTCTATATCTAAATGATAGAAACTGTAGGCCCACCATGACCCATATATGAAAGGGACATTAGCTGAAATATTTAAAGAACCAAAGGCAAAAAAATATGCGACATGCGTCCCCAAATTGAGCCAGCTGCAAAAAATATATATATATATATATATATATATATATATATATATTTATATGCATGGAAGAAGTGGCTTAGTTTGGGCACCACTTATCTAGAAATTAGTATGCTCTTTAAATAACTGAAAATTTCCTAAATATGTATATCACTCTAGGCGAGCCGATGCCATCAACTGCTCCTCCCTCTCGACCTCGGCTTTCAAGTCCTCGAGCTTTTGAGCAAACTCGACTTTCTTTTGTTGCTTTTCCGAAAGCAATGCTAAAGTCTTACCGTGCTTATCCTTGGCATCGTCAACGGCCAGCCTCTCGTCTTTGAGGAGACCCTTAAGGGCTTCAATCTCCTCATTGGGTCCCTCTTCTTAACAAACTGCTTAAGCTCGCCGTATGATATTAGGGCTAGCATTAATACCTAAAAAAGAGACGAGTTAGCCAATAGCCAAGATAATCAAATAGAAAGGCAATGAAAACAAAGGTAAGGGGCATGATGTACCCGGACTTGGTGATGAATCTAGGCCCATTGGCGGTTGAGGTATTGGAAAACGAGTACACAACAGATTTTAAAATTTTTTTAATAAAAATGTTTTTCAAAATCAAGTTAGACATGCTATGTATGTAAATTAATCTAATATCTTCGTTCCACTTGTAGACTGAAAACTGTATTTCTGACAGAACGATATTTTTCAAACTACTGCTAGAAAACTATAAGAGTCTCAACCAACTAGACTTCTTTAATATTGTTTTTTCCATGATTAGAATGCAGGTAGTCGTACATCGTTCAGTCTTTCCTCATGCAGCATCTTTTTCGAACCATAAGAAAAAATCAAGAGCTAGGGTTCATGATGATGAACAATAGCCATGTAGGAGTTTCAGAGTCTTCCTAATAAATACTCTCCTTTAAATTTCTCAAGTGATCTAATTAACAATAGAAAAACATTTTCCTTTATATAGAGGTTGGATGGAGAGGCATTCTTATCATATTAGGCTTCTAAATTAGAGTTTGGATCAAATCTCGTCACAAAAACGCGTGAGCCGCGGATTACTGACTTGGCAGGAGATGGTCAACTGCACTACACTATATTTAGTCGATCAGGCTCACGTGGCAAACTGGGCCATGTGTTTTCCAGCTCCTAGAGAGCTAATTGATTTACTCGTTTGAACTGATTGGATAATCATACTTTATTTGATCTGAGTATCCTTTATAGAATATCAATTTTGATTCAAATAGCACAATACAAAAATTATCTGATTAAAATATTCCTATATAGATAATCTATAAATTAATTTAATCAATAAACTAACATGAATTATTAAATCCAATCAATCAAATTTTAAACAATCTAAAAATTAACATAAGTTACCAATTTGTAGGAAAAAGACGTTGCATCGTTATAGGAAAATATATAAACTAGCAAAGGGGACTAGATGAACATATATAGATCAAACTCCTATAATTATAAAATAATATATCATCGACACGTATATTTTATAATTATCAACTCTAAATCTATTCTGCTAAGAGTTTTAGGCATTATCTTGAACTAATATAAATTATAAAACACCAATAAGTTTATCGCCCCTGGTATATCATAATTACAACATCCTCATAGGATATTCATAATCGGCTTAAAGATAAATTCTGTCTTACCTTCTCAATTATATTTATCGTATGTTCCATTATCCCATCATTAGAATACTTACTATTAATAACCAATATAAATAGTATACCATTTGATTACACATATATATTCAAATGGTTAAGCACTCTAGTTTTTAATCACAAGATAATGCCTATAAGAGAATATCATTAACTTTACAAAGGAACCATGGATTCTATATCTATGAATAACGAGTCCACGTCAATAAAAAGTCATGTGTCCAACATTTAGGCATGTGCACCTTCATATAACTCAAGATATCACCATTTGGTACATTAAAAGACACAAGTCAAGAATTTAGACCCATTGACTCATTTCACAATTAAGATGTAATACAAATGATTGTCTAAAATGAATTGATTTATTTAAACAGAATTATTAATCAAATCAATTTAACTTTGGTCTTTATCTAATATATCGTCACCAATGACAATATACCAATGTCTATACTCGCGGAGTCCCAACCTGATGACCAACACAAGTCATCTCTTGTAAGAGATATAAATTATATAACAATCTTAACAAAAGTAAAGTGCCTAACTTTATTCCCTCAACTACGGACCTTTTGTATTTAGACCATCACCATAAGACTAATGTCTTGTGCATAATCTGATCATCATATGCACAATCTTAATAGTTTAGATTGACAGTTTGAGACTTTTGTTTGCTTATTATATATTCAACATAAATGAACATAAAGAATGCATATTTTATATATGAAAATAGTTCTCTCTTTATTGACTAAATGTTGCAAAACTATTATATCATTTAATTCTTAAGGCACCTAGTCTAACACAAGGATTATAGAATTTTCAATAGCTGTGTAATCCTTTTAAAAAATAAATTCATAAATTGCTTGGAAAGAAAGGCTAAAGTGGGGTGGCAGCTTAAGCATAGAGGCCACTTAGCATTCGGAATTTTAGCCACCATAAAGTTGGCATACTTGACATGACTGTTAGGGAGGAGGAGATGGGAGGTCTGACACTTCATATACCTCCGGCTGCTTTTTAGAGCGACGTCCCTTAGAAGAAGAGTCATCCTCAATCTTTTGTTTCTTTGGAGGAAGGGTGCTATCGGGTTGACCCCCATCTCCCTTCTTTTTGGCTTAGGAGGGCTTCTTCCTTTTTGAGTCGTCACCCGTTGAGGGTTGAGCAGCCTTGGATTGGATAGAGGAAGGGAGTTGAAGGTTAATCCTCATCTCTGCTTACAAAAAAAACAAATTTAGATCAATGTTCATACTTATAAAATAAAGAGAACACAGGCAATTTAAAATCTACACCTTCTTCAATAATTCCATGTGGATACTGATATGGTATGTCCCAATTAGGGTAGGAAACTCAACAATTAGACCGAAGAGAAGTGGGTTCTCTTTAGTAAGAAGATTTTTTATATTCTTCTCCTACTTAGGAGGCTCGGCTATTTTCCAAACATGTCTTTTCTTCTTCCCAATGAGGACAGGACGCCGACGAGCTTTACCAATATATAAACAAAAAAGGGTTAGGTCGACGCTCAAAATAAGAAAAACAAAGGTATCTTCAACAGACGACACTTATGGGGGATTCAGTAGTAAGTCTCGATGGTATATTTCTTTGCATTGTCTAGAGGATGTATACTCAAATATCCCATAACCATGAAAAACATTTTCTCCTGGTTATGACCAGAAGAAGGGAGACAACTAATGATGGGTGACATCCCTAACCTACTACATACTTTCTTCACAAAAGAATGAAGATGTAGTGTAAGCCCGATTATGACATAGCCGATGTAGACGGCGATACAATCGGGAGGAGGAGCTTTAGCTTTCTGGCATGTGTTGGGAATAATGAACTCAAAGTAGTGGCTGTCAAAATAATCATTCTTGAAGGCTTGTTGAATTTTCCTCAGCCAACACGATGTCTCTATCTCGGTAACATGTGAGCGGATCCGCTCTCTAATGGTCGAGGAAAAAGTTTTTCTTGAAGGATTACCCCGCTGCTATTGTCTTTGGAATCAAGGGGCTATTGCATATAGGTCAGGGGATGTTGGGCACTAACCTTCAATCGGTTATTGGAATGAGAACACTGCTTACCATCTCGTCAACACTATCCATGGAAAGGATAGTGCCCAACTCAACAATATCCCCCCGACATGGTCATCATCATGCTCAAAATCTATGCCTTGAACAAAAGATTTAGCAACGTTGGGAGTATTGAGCCGGACTTATGAGGAAGATTGGACCTCTTGACCACTAGTGGAAGCCATGGAAATCAAGGAAATAAAAGAAACAATGTCAAAGTTTTTCCTAAGTCGAGAAGTTGACTCTAAAAGCTAAAATGTATGGACAAGGAGTTTAAATTCAAGTACTCGAGAGAGATTTATCCGTGGTGAAGATTCTTTCTTGAAAGTTTTGTTAACAAAATTCCACCATCAACAATTTTATCTTCTTTGCGCATTAGACTTGTAAAACATAATGGTTTTAGTAACCTTTAGATATAAATGGGACACTAAGAAGTGTATAGCTGGGGTATATATGTCAAGCCTTGCTGTATATACCTATCATTATCAAGCAGGCTATACGACTAAAGAGTCCAAGTCAGGTTTGGATGCAAGTAGTTCTTATCTTTTTATGCTAGCCTTTTATTGATCACAGTCAGTTTTGCAAAATAAGAGGAGTTAGTTAATTTGTAGGAAAGACAATTCTTTTAAGCAGATAGAAATCATGAAAAACTTCGAAGTTTGAATTCTTTTTGCCCTAATCCGCGTCTAGTTTAATGGATGTCACACCACTCAAAGCAAATTATAATCAAGTTTTATTTGAAAATTTTAAATTATCTTTAATTAGATCAATCTTGAGGGAGAAAGCTATCATCCATTTGGAAATGAGTTAAAACCCAAAAGAATATTTAAATTTAGACTGCATAAAAAAAATCATTATTTTGTCCTCCAAGCTTTCAAAGCTCTTAATTTTGCCCCCTCAACTGTCATTTTTCAGTTCACATAAACAAAATTAAACTCATATGATTCACACATATGTCACATATAAAGAAAAAAATAAGTTTTTTACTCTTAACTTTTGTTTCACATTTACATTCTCAATTAAGGCTTTTTTTATTATCATTATTATTTGAACTCTCATTTAGAAATATTTTATCTACATATTTCTTCTTACTTTTAATACCTAAGTCATTTATAGACTATTTGAAAGATGGTTTAAACCAATAGTTTTGATTTAAAAATTATAGCATATGAAAATTTTACATTACAGCTTTTTAGATAGCATGTAAAACTTTACACTATTGACAGTTAAAACTAATGGTTAAAACCATTCCTTCAAACAGCCTACTAATAAGTTAATATTATCCATTGAGATTTAAATTTTACTAATAAAGAATATAAGTTATACACTAAAGATGAAAAAATAACATCAACTTATTAAATAAGAGTTACACATTAATGATAAGAAGAAAGGTGCATAAAAATCATTCCTGAATAAGAATTTAGATTAAAAAAAAACCTAAGTGAGCATATAAACATGAAAACAAACTTTTTTTATAAAATTTTAATTTTGCTTTTATAGGTAACTTATGTGTAGATCCCATAAGCTTCGTTCCGCCTATTGGAATAGAAAATCAAAGGTTCAAGAGCCAAAAGAAGAAGCATTAAGAGTTTAAAGGGCAAAATGTTAACAGTTCAAGAGAGCAAAAAATTAAAAGTTTTAAAAGCTTAAAACGGGGGATTTTGATAACTGGGCTCGGCAGGAATTTTTTTTGACAAATAGACCTGTTTTTTTTTTTAGTTTTTGGCATAAAAAAAAAGTTTTTTAGACATCAAAACGGTTCCAGTTTTTTTTTTTTTCAACATGTTGAGGTTCTTTATTCTGTTACAGTAATTTTTCTTTTTCTATTGAAAAAAACTGAGAGAGTTTACCTCCATAGAAAAGCGTATTTTTTTTATTCCAAAAAAAAAGAGGCCTTTTGTCCAATTTGAATTTTTTTTTTGCCCTTTCATCAAAATCTTCCGCTTAAAGCACTACAATAATTTTTAAAGTTCAAGAGACAAAATAAAAAAAATCAAAGTTTTGAGGTCTTTGTATTAATAAACCTTACTTTTTTAATCAAAACACTTATTCTCGATTTTTGATCTTATCAAATGTATATCTTCAAATTAGTTTTAAATTAGTTTTAAGATACAAATTTATACTTTATTTAAAGTTAATATTTAATTTTGACTTTCACATGACCAAATTATCTTTAAAAAAAATAATAAAATTAATACATTCAAAGAATGAGAAAAAAATAAAAACACACACGACATATATTTTTAAAGTATTCTATACATTTTTAAGTCAAAAACCTTAAAATAAAGTTCTTTTAAGCTTTTAAAGCTCTCTTTGTTTTTTAATTTGAGGGAGTTTTTAACAATTTATTAGATTAAAATTAAAGATTGTCCCACTTTTTTTTGGGAGCCACCACAACCACCGCCGCCACCACCACCTATAAGAGCAGCAACAACAACAAATCATCATCAAGATCATCAACATCACTACCACAATCACCATCACCAATATCACAACAGGCAACACCGCCACCCCACAACCACAAAACCACCAATACTAGTCCAATGTACCCTAAGTTGCTTACCTTCGATTTTAAATATTATCAAATTTATACCATTTTCTTTATATTAGATTAAATACATAAATTTATACCTTTTTTAAATCAATATTTAAAATTAATCTAAAAATTATCTAAAATACCTTCAAATTAAAAAGTAAAGATAAAAAAACTTTACACATTTAAAAAAAACTTTATATTGAAATTTTCTAACTTCAAAAATATATAAAATGCCCTAACAATACGTGTTTTATATGTTTTTATTTTTGGTTTTCTTTTTATTTTGTAAAAGTTTTAATTTTCCTCTATTTTAGTTAAGAATAATTTGGCTATTTTAAACATTAAAATCAACTATTGACTAAAATAATATATAAATTTATACATTAAATCTAACTTAAAGATATACATTCAATAAAATTAAAAATCATATATAAGTTATAAATTAACTTAAAATTTATGATATAAAAAGATAAATATTTCAATTAAAAAAAAGTCGCTCAAAGCACTCCTCAAATTCCATGATTTCACAGCATTGGGCAGGAGTGAAATATTATTTTTCTCTAATATTTGTAAGCAGAAATTGACATACAAAAGAAGCCTATTATTTTGTAGATTAAATTACAAAAAAAAAAAAAAGGATATTGGGTACATTGATTAAAGAAGCAGTATGAGGCCAACAAGCAATGAGATTCCGTAAATTAAAATACTGAATAGAAAAAATATGCATACCAAATCATGCAACCAATAGAGTGAAGAGTTACATTCACAAATCAATAAATCACATGATATAACGGTACGCTTAACATTCAATTGTCATTTGAGATCTCATAGCTAAATCTGGTCACTACCAGTATAACCAAAGAATTCTCATCAAGAGAGAGAGAGAGAGAGGAAAGATGAACAGAAAGAAAGAAAGAAACAAAGAACGTGGTGATGATGACAACAATCTCGGGATGAAAAAGCCACGGGAACTGCTTGGAACAAAGTATAATTTTCCATCACAGGGCAAATGCAGCAAAAAATACATATCTAAATTACCAAACTAGGATATGTGACGCTTCAATCACTACAACGTAAAACTATGCAGAAATGTAAGACAAAACATTTATTACTCGAAAAGCTACCAAAAAAAGTCCACATCTTAACGATAATTATAGAAAAAAAAAATTACATGAAAAAAGACCAAGTGGCTCCAAATAAAATTACATGACAAATATTCTGTTACAGAAAAGGATTTTGGCATGCTTAGCAATAATTCCACACCACATACAAGAAGATTGCAAGTGCCCAACAAATCAATGAGATTTACAAAATTAAAATACTAAAGAGAACAAAACATAGATCCTTAAGTTACTCAACCAAACGAGTTGTTTAACGTCCAAAGTCGAAAAATAACATGTAACGACAGTATAATTTACATTAGAATTTCATTTGGAAAGCCCTCAGATCTCATAACTAAATCTGGTCACTAGCAGTTCAACCAAAGAATTTTCATCCAGAGCCTCTCTACATCTTCCACCAGCTAGTGAAAGCAAAAGCCATTCCAAACGAGGCCGATGGTAAGATAGTTAGATAGATGAGAAAATTACATGTTATGCCATATATATACATATGTGTGTGTGTATATATATATATATAGAGAGAGAGAGAGAGGATTATAGAGCAAAAAATGTAAAGCACGGCTCATGATGAAAAACCATGGTAACTGCTTCCAACAAAGTATTTGTTCCATCACAGGGCAAATGCGATAAGATGCAGAGCAAAACTTGAAAGAATTACATGAAAAACCAAGCAAAATTGCAAACCAAAATATTGATTGAAAATACAATTGAAAAAATTAATAAATACGTTCAAAGGAAAAGGGCAAACTATAGTTGTAGTAGTTCCAGATTAATCCATAAATCATTTCCCCAAGGAATAGTTGTAAAACTAATCATACGACCCAAGTGATTCTAGTCCTAGCTATAATGACTTTGCATTATATAAAGAAAATTTCTTGCCCTCAGAATCACAAAGCCAACAATGCTGAAGATTTTTCATGGACATTTAAGCTTCATTGAAAGCCAATCACATCCCTTAAGTCAACAAAGACCACCACTACCACTGATTTTGACCACCACCAGCACCACCAGCAGCAGCAACAAATCATCATCACCATAACCACCACATAAAAAAAAAAGAAAAGAAAAACAAAGCAACAACAACAACAACAATAACAACAAAAACAACCACAACAAGAGTGGCTTAGTGGTAGCGGATAAAGAGATAGGAGGCTTAAAAATGAAGCTCAAAGAACTACTCATTTCTATGATTTCCCATCATTGGGCAAGAATGAAATATCTTCTTCTTCTTCTTCTTGTTTCTTAGTTTGAATTACAACAAAAGGGTTACTTGTTAACACATTAACTAAATACCATGCTTTAACATGAAGTAAATAGATAAAAAGTCAATCAAATACACTAAATTTAAAGTTACAATCAACAAACTAAAACTAACAAACTAGAGATTCTAAAACATTGATAAAATAATAATAAAACTGGAAACTCGTTAGCTTCATCAACATAAACTCATTCAAAACAGTAGATGCAAACCTACTGTGACCATCTAATCAGAACATCACAAGCTATTAAAAAAAAAAAAGAACAAGGAAATTAGGGATCAAAGTCAGCACTAGAAAGCAATAAATGACGGTTAAAAAAAGTATATTTAACATTCGAATGTCATTTTTAAAACCCTCAGATCTCATAGCTAAGTATGGTCACTAATAGCACAAATGTAGAATTTTCATTACAAGCCTCCTTACATCTTCTACCGCCTAAAGATAGATGCGAGAGAGAGAGAGAGAGAGGATTAGAGGGCAAAAATTGTAAAGCATGGCTCGTGATGAAAAACCATGGTAACTGCTTACAACAGATTATTTGTTCCATCACAGGGAAAATGCAATAAAATGTAAAGCAAAACTATAAAGAATTACATGTAAAACTTAGCAGAAATGAAAGAAGAATAATTAGTTGAAAATACTATAGCACAAATTAATCAATACATTCAAAGCAAAGATGCAAACAATATTGGAGTGGTTGCAGTTAATCAAAAGTCATTTTTAATAACAAAGCAACATATAAATTAAAATGAGTATCACGCCAAATAAAGTATAATCGGCTTGACAACGGCCATTCAGTGAACTTTTATCTAATTTTGCCATTTATTATTCAACTATAAGCAATAGTTTAAAACTAAATATACGACGCAAGTGATTTTGCGACCCAAGGGATTTCTAGTCCCATGGATGATGACTTTGCATCATACAAAGAAAATTTCTTGCCCTCAGATTCACAAAGCCAACATAGCTTAAGATTTTTCATGGACACTTAAGCTTCATTGAAAGCCAATCACACCCTTAAGGTCAAACAAAGACCACCATTACCACTGGTTTTTACCACCAACAGCAGCAGCAGCAGAACAAATCATCATTACCATCACCGTTACCACAACCACCAAAAAAAAAATAATAATAATAATAACAACAAAGACGACGACGACGACGACGGCGACAACAACAACAACAACAACCACAACAAGAGTGGCTAAGTAGTAGTGGATAAAGAGATGGAGGCTTAAAAATGAAGCTCAAAGAACTACTCATTTCTATGATTTCCCATCATTGGGCAAGAGTGAAATATCATTTTTTTTCTCTCTCAACACTTTTGGGCAGAAATTAATTGACAGAGTTTACAATTTTTATTTTGCAGTTCGAATTACAACAAATGGGTTACCTGTTTACACACACTTTAACCAACAATCATTTATACTCGCTGGATAACAATCTTCACAGGCATAAGGGCACATGATGTACATAGATAAATAAAGACTGCAAGTGCCCAAATAGTCAATCAGATTCACTAGATTAAAAGGCTACAAATATCAAACTATAGATACTAAAACATTGATAAAATAATGATAATAAAATTGCAAACTCATTAGCTTGAACAAATTACTCACTAAAAAGAGTGGATGCAAAGCTACAATGATCATATAGTTTGAAAATCACAAGTTATATATATATATATATATATATATATATATATAAACGAGAGGATAAAACAAGAAAACCAAGGATCAAATTTAGTACTAAAAGCGACAAATGACAGTCAAAAAAGAGTATATTTAATGTTCAAATGTCATTTAAAAAGCCCTCAGATCTCATAGCTAAGCATGGTCACTAGCAGTACAAATATAGAATTTTCATTAAGAGCCTCTTTACATCTTCTACCACCTAAAGATAGATTAGCGAGAGAGAGAGAGAGAGAGAGAGAGAGATGATGTTGAAGATGGTGATGAAGATGATGATGAAGCAAAGGGAGCAAAAAATGTAAAGCATGGCTCATGACGAAAAAACCACGGTAACTGCTTCCAACAAAGTATATTTTTCCATCACAGGGCAAATGCAACAAGGCATACCTCTCTAACCTTAAAGAACTACATATGAAACAAAGCAACCAAAATATTGCCTAAAAAAATACTACAGCACAAATCAATGCATAAATCTAACAAGCATTCATTCAGATACTGAGCCACCAAAACTAAAGTGTTAGTTGAACAGGGGAAAAAAAACAAGAGTATGAACAAATGAAAACAAAGAGAAAAGCAAAATAAAATCATATTGGGTTCAGATAAAGCTTTCTAGGCTGCATTTCCATCAATAAACTGCTCAGAGCCCAGTGCATGTATCATCAGATGCCCAAAAAAAAAGGTCTATTGCGGTTTACTCCCCTGAATCTTTGATTCACCCACAAAACCCCTGAGATTAAAAAAAAAAGCCATTTAAAATTTTTCAAAGAAACAAAAAAATGAAGCAGAAACAAAGGCTTATATAGTAAAATGCGTACCATTAAAAGATTAAAAAAAAGAAGAGAGAGATGAAAAGCCCTCAGATCTCATAGCTTTTGGAAGACTCATCCACGGCTTAAAAAAGCAAAATGGGAGTTCTTCAAAAAGCCCCCAAACACATCCGCCGCCTTACCACCTCAATATGTATGTATGTATATATATGTGTGTAAAAAAAAAAAAAAGAAAAGATGATGAAGAAGAAGAAGAAGAAGAAGAGGTGGTGGCAATAGAGTATAAAAGGGCTCGTGAGGAGCAAGAACCATTTCACCAAACCGCTCGTTTCAATTTGGTTTTTTTTCATCACTGGGCAAAAACACATTATATTGCCAAAAAAAAAAAAGGATTAAGTGGAGTAAGCACGAGAAAATCAAACTCAAGAAAAAAAAAAAAAAAAGGAAAAGACAGAGAAATACTGAGCTCTGGAACAAATGGGGGTTGCACAGGCTCCGAAGGTGAAGGCAAAGGCAAAGGGAAAAGGCAAGTTACAACTTCGCTTTGAGACTAGATGACCAAAATACCCTCGATGTGTGTGGACTGGTCATAAGCTAGAGAATACCCTCGGTGTAAGCAAATTTTTTAAACCTTTGAACATAAACGACACAATCATCAAAGATAAATAAATTACATACCAAAATTAGTTTTAAATATGTTCTTTCTAAGTTTACCCCTACTTTTCTATCTTTTCCTTTTTCTCCCTCTCCTTTTTTTTTTTTTTTTTTTTTTCTCAAGACTATTTCTCTATCTATCTCTTTCTCTGTTTCTTGATCTACTCCAATAGCTAGACTAAACTCTATCGATATATATATATATATATGCACACCCATATAGAAATAATAGAAAATAGAAAAAAAAAATCGAATAAGCATGATAATACAAAAGGAATAATAATTTCAACGCGTAGAACGTGGGAGATAAAATATTAGTAATAGGATAAAATACCTTGAATATCAAATGTAGATGTGTGCGAAAAATAATTAAAAAAGGGGAAAGATCTTACCGCAAGGATTATAGATTAGAGCAAACCTGTGTATTACAACACGAAAATAAAGACATAATCATGTACAGTGTGGGAATAATGTCAAGAGGAGGACATACAAAAGGTACAACTCCTAAAACCCAGAAATTTAGACGAAAACTGGAGATAGACCGCCCTCTCTTAATATTGTACCCTGTAATTTTACTATAACTCAGATAGATCTTATTTTTAGGTCTATTTATTTTTAAGGTATTGGATAGGGTGTTTAGAACTATTGGTTAGAATTGTTATTATTATAATATGTGAGAACTTTATACTGTAGTGATTTTTTTATTGTTATTGTAGCATGTGAGTGCTTTACATTGTTTATAATTGAAAAAATGATTCGGACTATGACCTGTCAAACACTTTTTTTAGCAAAGAATTCTTGTATGTTTTTTTCCTAGCACTCTGAACATTATAGCACCAAATAGTGTATTAAACTTTCTTAGGAATTCCACCTAGACGTTTCTATAACTTCACCAAAACTCTCCAATTTGCAGGTTCTACTCTCATATAGCCTGTCTTGATATCCACCTATCTTTTTCCTTGTGCACCCATCTCGCCTGCCCCCAGCTTTAGTTTTGTCTATTTTGTTGTGCTCTGCCCCTATTCTTCTTTCTCCTTTTCCCTCCGTCCATCACTTGCCTTCCTTTAACTTGCTTCCTGTTTCCGTGTATGCCAAAAAGGTATTTGTAGGCTTATGACTTGCCTTTGAGTTCATAATGACCACTTCTTTCATTTTGTGGTGAATGACAAGCCTTCTCTTTTTTATTTACTTTTTCTAACCAAAAAGCCCTGGACAGATTACAAGCCACCAAGACTTGTGGTTGTGTAGGTCTCAGCCTATGTTTGCGGTTATATATAGTTATATACATATACATATGTTTATGCGTAGGATATATATATATATTATGCTATATCATATAATATATAATACAATATAATGTAATATGAGTCATGCAAATGCAAGATATGTACACACATCACAATAGGAGACAGGTAGACGTGTATTATATATATATATATATATATATTCCATATAATTGATGTTGGGCGGTAGTTTTTGTAGGTTGGATTTATGAGCAATAGGCTATATTCTTGGACTTTGTTCATGTAGTATATCCGTTGGTGATGGAGGAAGTTCCACAAAACACTTCTGCTATCAGAGCAACCATCTAGCGGGGTGAGAGGAAAGAAGATTTGACTTTGGCTGACTTCTTCCTGACACGACTTTCAACATTCATTTCAGATTTTGGGTCGAGGGGACCCGCACCATGCCAAACTGAAGAGATCATGGAGGTAAGTGGCGAGAAGGTCTGTTTTGAGGGAGCGACGGTACCATCGGAGGCAGCGCCCATGTTAGCTCGTCTTTCTACCAGTCATCGGAACGTTTTGCCCATCGAAGGAGTATCCCCGTTCTTAAAGTCGATTTTTCTCGTACGTTTGGGACTCGTTCTTTTCCATATAGAGTGGACGCCATTCGAAGAGATAACTACGGAGGTGATGTTGACATGGCGGGATGTGAGCCAAGATTTGTCCACCATGAGATTCAAGGTTGGCTTTCTTGCTCTGTTTATCTCAAAAGTTGCTGAGGTTGTATTTGTTCATGACATGGCTGATTCATAAGTTGATGCCTTGAAGACGAGAGCTGCAGAGCTCTGGAGGGAATTAGCCTAACTAGAGAGACAGATTACAAGTCATTCAGTTTCTCCGAAGGAGAAATCTTGTATTGAGAGAGCGAAATGCTTTTAAGGCTAGCGCTGTTCTTTCTGAACTTCTTATACGACTTTTTCTTATATATCTATGATGTAATCATAGGAACAACTTCCTTAGACTTAGATCTGAACATTTAGCGTACTTTTTCTTATATATGTATGATGTAATCATAGGAATCCCGTATGTTGTCCGTGTGTGTATTTCCAATTAACTGGACGTAATATTACAATCAATACATTCAGCTTACAGTTGAATCAAAATTTTTTTTTTTTTATTAAGTCTGGACGTAATTTATAGACTAGTAAATCCAATCTTACTATCATATCTTGAGAGGGAAAAATGATGGCTAGCTTCCAACGACCGTTCCATTGTATAGTCCGAAATAAGCATGATGAGGGCGTCTGTTTGGTATTGTTATTAAAAAAAATGAAAATAGTTTTGTTTTAAAAAATAAGAATTTTTTGAGAATTATGTTAAGAATATTTTTAAAATTTTTGCCTCAAAAAACGTGCAAAAATATTTTCAAAAATTCTCAAAATAAAACCAAATAGATTTTTGTGTTGGCCAAGAAAAATTATGAAGATTCTCTGTTTGTTCTTTAATCCGCCGTAATTGTAGCCTTCGAAGTTTGAGCAAACAAATTTGGAAACAAAAAAATGAGTTTGCAATTATGAAAACTATACTCGCAAGGGTCACATTTGAAAAAAAAAATACATTTTCAAAAAAATTTAAGTCCAACGTTTGATAAAAAAGTATTTTAATGTGAACAAGTTAGAAAAAACAACTTAATAACATTTATTTATAAATATAGTATTTCAAAATATCCCAAAAAAAAAAAACAAATGAACTAAAATGTGTATTTTAATCAAAACATGTTTCTTAGTTGACTATATATGTGCATAGACAAATAGAACATGTTCGAAAAAAAGAAAAAAGAGAAAAAAAAGTGAACTAGATAAAAACTTAATTAGGAGGTACTACGAGAAAACAGTAGTCGAGAGCGCCATGCGAAAACAGAAAAGAAAAGCGAAAAGAAAAAAGGTGAGAAGAATTTTGTTAGCATGAGCAAATTAGAAAAATAGCATGTGTAGAAAATAGTTATTGAAAGTGCCATCTGAAAAATAAAGATCTATGTAGCTGTGGATTTTGAGAGCAATTACTTTAGCGGGATAATTTGTAAAAGAAAAAGTATTTATTACAATTTCTTTTGAGATTATACTATCAAAAGACAATTACAATTAAGAATATTAATTAACTTTTTAACAAATGATGAGAGCAAGCAACTCATGTCGAGCTCGGACAAAACGTTACAACTAGGTTGACATCTTTAATTTAATTATGTTTGTTGAGGGTAAGCTCGGCACCACCAAGGACTTTAATTTTGGTGGTCGGCTATTAAGCTCGGCAGACTCAGGAAGCTTGCTGTCGGCCTCCGATGCTTTATACTTCTTCCCGAAGTACCTCTCAGGCATCTAAGGCCGCGCCCCAAGAAGGCTGCCGCCTCGAGACATACGGTAGCTCGGGTCGGACCAATATTACTCATAAATAAGCTGCTACTCGCCATTGTAGGCCAACACAAGGCAGATATATTACCGTCCGATAGAGTCCAATCCATTAAGCGATGGGCGCGACACTTATTACCTACTGCCTGACACATCTTGATGTGACACCCGGGTGGTGGACAAAACCCATCTTACACCCGATCCAAGTGGTGACCTATAAATATGATGCATTTATGACATTCTAGAGAGAGACTTCTTATTCACACCTAACTAGCTACCGACCTCTACCGAGCAATACCCGCCTTGAACATCGGAGAGCCTTTGTCTATTGACTAACATTACTATCCTCTCCGAAGCATCCCTCCTCTTGCAGGTGAGCACTTTCGGCCAGAGGCGAGCCCAGGGAGAGGTCAAACCATACGCAACCACACACGGGTGTTGATCCGACACTGGACAACGGTAAGCATCAACAATGTTGCTTTTAGGATGCCATTAAAATATTGATAAATAAAAAACACAAATAGAAAATGTTATTAAAATAGATTGGCCGATTACTAGAAAAGACTTAATTAGTTATTGTTTTTTTCTACCACCAAAAGCATTATACAACGATGAAAAATCATCGTTAATCAAAGCGCATTTAGCATCGTGTGACATATAATGGTAGTAAAAATTCTACACTTTAGATGTCAGTTGAGCGGCAAGAAAAAACCACGCGATGGAAGAGGAAAAAAAAAAAAAAAAAGGGATAAATTTCACTTTTAGCCTATAAACCATGCAATGTTTCTTATTTTAAGCCTTAAATTTTAAATTTTGATAAATCACATCCCTAAACTATTCAATTTATTTTCTTTTAATGCCTAAACTTTAAACGTGATAAATCATTCTCTAAACTATGCAATTTGTCATATTTGACCCGTTGGCTACTAAGGGTAAATTTGAGAAATAATTCTATGGCATTGTTTTTCAATCCTACTGTTCTTGTAAAAAAGTTTGTAGCATACCATTTCTCAAAAGTATAAAGACATGATTAATTATAGATAAAAACAAATAAGCATTATCTAAAGTTATTTTAGCCTTTTTAGCTAAAAGAAGTGATATGAATTAAAGAAAGAAAAAAATAAGCGATAGAAAACAATGGTGATAGCAAAAAGTAGTATACCACCTAGTTTACTCCAATGTTGTTACTAAATCTGTTAAATATTAATAGATCAAAATACAAGACCGCTTTGACCTTTTGTCTCTAAATTTGTTTTTAACATATATTTTGGAGACGAATTGCTCCATTTTATAAGTTTTATTCTTTTTTTTCTTTTTTATAATCTTTTATAAAAGTTTTACTAGAAATTTTACTTAAATGAACATGTATTACAGTGGGGATATAAAAGCTATTTTTTTCCCTCGCGAACTAAAATGAAAATTAAATTATAAACAAATCAGAAAAAAAAAACAACTTGAAAATATGAATCAATTTCACCATGATATAAATTATTAAAAGATTTGTATATGAGGTAAGATCATATTAAACACTCTGATAGGATGAACACATGAGATATTAGATATATATTAGAACAAACCAATTCACAGTTCATAATTCAATTTGTCAATGGAAATATATAATTAATGCAACAAATATACATCACCTCTAACAAAAACATGCATTTTGTGCTTACAACCAAATTCATGCCCAAAGCACAATATTCCACAATCCAAAAATTTTGATTTTATGGCTTAAATGTAAAAAGGACACAAGCTAAAGTGGGCATTCACTTGTAAATAAAATTTGTCTAAAAAGCCCTCTATTAAACAATCAGGTGAGAATCGAACTATTAATATTTAACTATTAATAATGAAATGGTCAAAATAGGATAAGTTGTGTAGTTCAAGGTTGTCATAAGTCATCTTTTAAGGTTGAGGGTCAAAATAAGACTAGTTGCAAAGTTTAAAGTTGTGTTTTATAGTTTAAGGGTTAAAATAGAACAAGTTGCATAGTTTATGGGTATCATATGTCACGTTATAAAGTTCGACGATCATAATACAACAAGTATTATAGTTCAAGTAACAAAAGTAAAATATTGCACAATATTTCGAGCATAACTCTTAAATTAATGTGTTAACGCAGAATGCAGGCCAAAATTCATGCCACATGATTACTGCATTATAACGTGTTCAGGTATATGCTTCTTGCTATAACTCCTTAAGCCGGCAAAGCCAACCATTTTAAGATATTGTAACTGACAAAAAAAAAAAAATCACAGTGTAATCAATATCACTATCAATAAACTCTAAAAGTGAAAAAATACATCTTAATTACATTGGATGCAACGAAATGTAGCACTAAGTTATGGCTACTAAGTGTGTTAAAGCTATGTATAAATAAATGTTCCTGCATAACTAGATTGGTAAAAGAAACACTAAACTCACCTAAAAAACATTAATTTCCTAAAAGCTCTTTGCTATCTTTTTCCATATTTTGTTACTAAACTTTAGGAAAACTATGGCAATGCTGCAATTTCAATTCTTTATTTTTGTAGCCATTGCTACAATATGTTTGAATTTGGGCTTCATTTCCTTGGCTCACGCCCAAGAGACTGGCACTGCCACTTACTACACTCCTCCCTATCAACGTAAACGTCTTGAGAACAAGCTTCATCGATTCGATACAATATTTTCGTCAGCCAACATTATAGGATTTATAGGATATAGAAAATGTAACTAAATTCTTTTTCTTCGGTTTGCAGCTTCAAGTTGTTATGGTTTTGAGGACCAAGGAGTGATGATAGCGGCAGCGAGCGATGCGTTTTATAACGACGGAGAAGCATGCGGGCAAATGTACGAAGTAGCGTGCCTCAGCGGAACAAACTTGGGCACCCCAATGCCTTGCTTGGAAGGCTCTGTTGTTGTCAAGATTGTTGACTACTGTAAACCTGAGTCATGCAGGGGAACCATTGATTTGTCAATAGAAGCTTTCTCTTCCATTGCGGATCCAGCTTCGGGAGTTATCAATGTCTCTTACCAGAAGTATTGACTTCATCACCCTCCTCCTCTAAGTTACAATTTCTCACTCGTCTTTGCCGGTTCTTAATGTGTTTTTGATGATTTTGCAGGGTTTAAAGGAGACAAACATAAAACGCATTATCTTCATAGATTACAATAAACCATTTTCCGTAATTCGTATTTTCATGTATTTTGTATCTTCAATAGACATAAGAAATTTCACGATGCAAAAAGAACCATCAGACGGATGAGTTCAATTATTGTACTGAAATTTTCATGAGAATGAGTGCTTTTTTA
Source organism: Artocarpus heterophyllus (assembly GCA_025403435.1). Classification (NCBI taxonomy): domain Eukaryota; kingdom Viridiplantae; phylum Streptophyta; class Magnoliopsida; order Rosales; family Moraceae; genus Artocarpus; species Artocarpus heterophyllus. Next base: position 17,238,001 of record CM046334.1, read on the forward strand.
TTAGCCTTGTGAACCAGTCCTACAGATGCCGCACCTTCTTTTTGGCTCTATAAAACTTGTATTTACATAACTAAATAAATCATGCTCAACTAATTAACCATTCCTAAATTCAATAAGAACTAGTATGTGCAAGTATCTTTGAACCGAAACTAATGTTTGGGAAACACGTTGAAACTTAAACACTATAGCATGTGACAGCTTTACATTGTAACAAACTTTTGCTTTTCCCTGTAACATGTGAGAATTTTACATTGTAGCAAACTATACTTATTATTTTTAACGTGTTTCCCAACTATACCGAAAAATGCACTTCAGCAGGCAAAAGGGCCAAGTTGTTCCTTTGGATCTAGTAAATTTGATGTGAACTAACATGATATCTATGACCTTGACATGAGAAAACTAGATTACCTTTTTTGCTTTCTTCTCAGTTACCTCCCTTGGTAATTTGCAGATCTAAATGAAAACATGCTTGCTTAACGCATTTATGCCTGCTGAAAATGCGCCTGCAGCATCTCATCATGCTGTTTTGTTTATTTACATTGTTGCAAAAACTACGGACCTAGTAAGAACCGTCTTTTTCATCAATCTTCATATGTAATCGAATTTGTACAATCTCATAAAGAAGAAAAAAAAAAAAAAACCCGATTTCCACAATTAAAAAGCGCAGAGCAGTTTGATGACCAAAACCTTTTTCCTGCATAAACTCCTGACAAACATACACAAGGGACGAATAATTTCATTAAAAACTAAGTAAGAACCTATCTTAAGACGACCTACGCTGCTAAGAGTTGTAAAACTTGTTTCCTCCATGGTACCAGAAAGAGAAAGGAATGTAGTTGCAGGCTAATCACACATGATTCCACCTAAGGTGAGGAGTTTGAATCCCCAACCCTTGAATTCAAAAGACAGAGAGGAAAAAAAAAAGTACCTGCCATATATCTAGATATACTGTGGCATTTGGAAACCCAGTTGAAACTATATTTTGTAGTTCTAACCACATTTTGGTACAATTTTTGTAAGAGAAAACATTGCAATTTTAATTTGTAGTTCCAGCCTCCCTTTTCAAACACCACTTTGAAACACACGAACAAAAAAATGTGGTAGGGCAGCAAGCTGAGGTTTTGCGGTGTTTACAAACTCAACTATACACTGGTTGATTCTATGTTCGTATACTATATAAGATTCCAATCTAGAATCAACTACTAAACGTAACCGTCTTTTTTTGTGAAGCAGGAAGTCTATATGAAAGTTCAATCAGGTCAGAAGTACCTCTCCCTACAAAGTTACAAACTAATAATGCTTGAGCAGTTCAAGAAACCTAAATGGTTTCTAGTTGCATTTTATTAACACCATAATGCAAGCAGAAAATAGCCCTTATTGATGCCTTGAGACTTGAGAGAGCTTCTCCTGTTGCAGAATATCTTCTGATCATGCCTGACCCAAGTGTGTTATCAGAAGCCTTGGTGTGAATGGGGAACAAAATTCACACAGCATAAATCTTTTTTTTAGTTAACATAAATTTTTGGTCAAAACTCACAACAGTAGGCGTAACATAGAAGACAGACAGCATAAGATGCAAAACTGGTTAAAGTACCAAGAATAATAGTCTAAGGCAATAAGGCATCACAAATTACCTATAAAGAGAAGTATCTGACTTCTTCATGTAAGGATCCTGAGACCTATTAACAACAGCTGTTTGGCAATCTCATCATCACTGCAAATAATTGATGTTCCACCTCATAAAATCATCATCAAAGACTTACATTCTTTAAAATCTTATTTCTACTACAAGTTACAGACTCATACTGCCGTCTCAGCCTTGCTTAAAGTGATTTCTGAATACTTAATGGCCAATTAGAAAGCAAGCTGCCAAAAAGTCAGCAAGTGGATTCGTTTCGAAGGAAAGACTTCCAAAGGACACTACCTTGGCTTTCTCCTCACAGGGAGAAAGCTCAATATGCAATTTAGAGGCTGATCTACATTCAAAGTAAAAACTAGAGCTGATTAAAAGTACGCATGCATCAGGACACAAAAATGATCCGCCCGAGCAGCTTAAAGTGCAAATTTTACAGCTGATTCTTTCAGAAAAAAATGAAATCTTTTGAAAGACGCTGTTTAATATCCTAAGTGGGTGAAAACCGCCTTGTCAAATTTACAAATTGTTCAGATGTTTTTACTTCCCTTCTCCGTTTTAAGTTCACTAAGACCTGATCTGAATCATAGAGCCACAGCAAAGATCAACCACAAAACTACTAATCGAATTCTTTAAATAAAAGAAAAGGGATCCAAAAGCTTAGAAATAAAACCAATAATTTGGATTGTCACTTTAATACATAATTACAAGATGGTGATAACAAGCTTTCAAATTAATATTATAAAGATCCATAAAACAACTTGATGTTTATCATTTATCTTGTCCCTTAAAAGCAAGATAGAGTCATAAATAAGCAAAACAGCGAAAAAATCATCAAATAACTATCTTCCTTCTTTTGGGAAATGTAAACAAAGTACCACATGAAACAATCAGTTGCGAAGAAATTCGGATTACGAAATTCTTTTGGCTAAGAGTCAACTAGGAACAGTTTCGCCAGGTTCTAAGCATAATCAGTTTGGAAATCACAAGAATTTGACTTTCCTTCTACTTTTGTGAATTGTAAATAAAGTACATGTAATCAATTAACAAAGAAATATCGGATGTTCAATCCTCAGGATGTACAACATTCGAATTTAACAATAATTTCAATTGCAAGTCCAATCTATTCGATTAACCAACCTCGGTTTGTCACAATGCCGTGAGCCTCGCCTCAAAAACGAACCCACGGCAGAGCCCGTCGCCGCTCCCCGGCACGCCATCGATCCACCGCCACTCCGCTTTCCCCAAGCACTGGTCCCACAGCGCCAGCTTCCCAACTCGCTTGGCCGAGAAGCAAACTCTGTCGCCGCCGCCGAACACCTTGAACTTGCTTGACTCCTGAAAGCACCGGAACATCTCGATCGGCATCCGACCAGCCTCGTCCCACTCCAGCGTCTCCAAATCCAGCCTTAAGGATCAGGATAGTCGAGCAGGAGGAGTTGAGTGAGAATGAAGACTTCAATCCTCCGACCATCAGGATCCGATTCCCCGATCCCCGGACCAGACGTGGACGTTTCAGGATGTCGAAGACGTCGCCCCACTCGTGCCGCTCGAGGCGGCTCCAGTTCTGCGAGGAGGAGCCACTCTTCATCCTCGCGATCGCGCACGAGAAGAGCTTCCATTGGCTCCGCCATGGCGATCCGACGTCGCAGAGGGCGTAGACCGAGTCGGAGACCAGGATCGGGCTACGAGGCTTAGAAGGGAGGTTGGAGGAGAAGTTGAGCCACTGGTGGGACCTAGCGGAGGAGGAGAAGTAGAGCGCCGCGAGTTCTGTGAGAACCATGACTCGGCTCGCCGCCGAGTCGACCAGGACCGAGCCATGGCGCGACCAGGCGGAGCCGAGCTGAGGCAGAACTCGGAACTGCCGAGTCAAGGGATTGCAAACGACAAGAGACTTGTTGGTGGTGGCGGCAGAGGGAGCTCCAAGCGACATGTCGTTTGAGGACGACTCTCCCCAGAGGTAGACGAGGCCGAGAGAGGAGGCGACGGGGTGAAGAGAACGGAAGGGGAGGAAATCCAGGCCGAATATGAGCCATTGGTTCTGATCGGGGTCGAACACGTGGAGGCAGGGAGGCGATGCCACATGGCGGCGGTGGTGGTGATGGTGGTGGTGGGGTGGTCGGAGGGCGAGGAGGTGGAGGGAGGATCTGGTCGAGATGAGGTGCAGGAAGCAGGGTGAAGTGAGTAGCTGATTGAAGGGCTTGGAGACGGAGCGGCAGATCATGATCTGACGGAGGGGGAGAGAGGAGAATATCTGGTGGAGGGTGTCTTGAGGGAGACGGTAGATCGGCGGCGAGTCCATATTTGTTTCCATGGGGGCCCGGAGTAGACAATCGGAAGCGGAGGGAAGGCTTTGCAGTGCCCAGAGACAGAGAGTGAGAGAGAGAGAGAGAGAGAGAGGGTCAATTCAACTGGTGGTGGTGGAGAGTGGAGGGAAGAAAAGACAGTCCGTGCTACCAGTGATTGCCGTTGGTTGTGTCCAAGGGTGGTTTCGTAAATTCAGAATATGTCAGTTTTAAGCTTCGACAAAATATGGAGTAGGCCCAAGCTATCGTGATTAACCTTAGGAAAATTGTATCAAATAACACAATTTGGCTTTTGAGATTTTCTTTTTCTAAATGCTTCATTTGTGACATAATGTTAGGCATTAAAACTTGCAATCCTATATAGCCTCAAGTATAAAGTTGTCATAAGTAATAAAACTCAATGAATTTAAAGTTAAACCCATAAAAAAAGCTATTGCTAAGATCCAGTATATTTGTTATATTAATTAATTATTTATTTTTAAAGTTGATGATTAAAGTTAATTATTTTCAAAACACTTACAATATTTACACATTTTTACAACATTTTTTTATTTTCAAAATTTTGTGATTTTGGAATTTAATAATAAGAAATGCGGTTTAATTAAAAATAGAATTTTAACAATAAATGTAATTAATTCAAAATGACTTTATTAAAAATAACAACATAATAACAACTAATTTAAAGAGATATAATAATAATTATAACAATGTTAAGATTCAAAAGTTTCATTATGGCAATTAACTTAAACATATTTTAGTTTTTCTATTTATTTATTAATTGGTTTAAGAATATATTATGTCATCTTATGTCATCAAGCATTACCAAGCATTTACTATACCATTTTATATCTATAATGTAACATAAACTCAACTTAATAAACGATCATAATTTCAGCATTACTTAACTAAACTAACAAATAAAATAATAAGTTAAGCATTTATCAAGTCATTCTCTATCTATGACTAGTCAAGGTTCTCCTAAGCATTATCTATGCTGTCTATATCGTCGGAAAATCAAAACCAAAATTTTGCCAGAGTTTTAGTTAAGAAAATATTAAAATTCTAAGTTTTCTAAGAAAATAATTTTGCATTACAATTGCTTCAAAAATAAAAAATACTAAAAATATTTAAGATAATTTTGCTAGAATTTCCTCATCTCTACTCAGTTGAAAAGACTTATTTAGAATGAAACTCAAAATATTATTAAGCATAACTGTTACAACATAAACTAGGAATTATTTTACAAAAACATAAACTAAAAACTAAGCTTAAAAACTTAAAATAAAAACTATTAAAAAAACTAAATAGTATTTTTTTTTTTTGGCGAAAGGGGATGATGAACCAAAAAAGAGACCCCCCGTATTTATAGTAAAAAAATTATTATAGATCGCCTGAGACGCTTCAGCAAAATGGATGACTTTAGACCATTGGATGTATGGATTGAGAACAAAAGAAGCGGCCCAGATCAAGTCAAAAGCCAAGAAAGTAAATGGGAGTTTCTTGGACGTTAGATGAGTCTAAGGAAGTAGATCTATGTCTAGAAAAGCGGTTTCACATGGAGCTGATTACATAAGAATAGCTGACTTGTGAGTGGTGCAAAGACACGTGGATTGTTCTGATGCATTTGGCGGTACGATCGATGTGTCATTGAATTTTGAAATTTGAATTTTTATTCTTTCTTGAGCATTTGTTGTCTGTTTTTGTCTATTTTGGTGCTATTTTGCTTTGCTTTTCTCCTTGAATTCAAATCTAAAAATAAAAAAAAATAAAACAAAATTAATTATTTTACAAACTTAATATTTATAATAATTATAAAATATTTATTTTATATTAAAACATACTAAAAATAATTACAAACTTTTAAAATTCCTGGCCCTTTTGGTTTTGCACAAATATAATTATTAAGACTTCAAAATATTTTTTAGAAATTACTAAAATTATATATATACATATTTACAAACTTAAAATACACTATAAAACATATTAAGACTAAAAGTAAAATTACCACACATTATTCTTATGATTTTAATTAATTTCAGACTAAACAAATATTTTACATACGAAAACGATAAAAAGTTACTGAAAATATATTTAAACATAAGAACATATTAAAATTATGATTTTAAACATGTTTTAACACTACGATACTAAATACTATCTAACATACAAATGCCTTAATTAAAGGATTTAAGGAGAAATATAAATGCAAAATTAGAATATTTAACTTTAAGAAATGTGTATTTTCACAGTCTCATCATACCTCCCAACCAGCTTATTCTAGTCCCGAGAAATTAAAGTGATAAAAGCTGGTGACTCCTCGCATATTGTCCTCAATCGTTATCTCAAATTCATGCCTCAAAGTAAAAATGCAAATATTATTTAAGTTTATGGTTCATTTCAAGAGCATAACTCATATTTAAGATGGATTTTCCTGCACGTGTTTGCTTTTCTATCATTAATTAATGCATACTAACTAGATAAATTTATATTAATATAAACTATCCTATTTTTAATGAAATCTCATAAATTTGTTTTTCGTCTCTTTCTTCACTAATGTAGAATAACACTTTATTGAAGATAGTTAGGACTTTATTCGACTTGTAGTGTAATGTTAGACATGGCGCCCTAAGGAGTATAAATGTTGTAATATATTTTTTAGGGACATTTTATCAATAGAGAGTTTATTTATTATTTATATATAAAATGTTGTCCTCTTTATATTCATTTCTATTGAATGTATTATAAGCAAATAAAAAGTCTGTGATTATCAGTCTAAACCTTTAAGATTATGCACATGATAGAAGATTATGCGAAAGTCATGAATCTTTAAGGTGATAGTCTAAATGATAAGATCCACAATCGAGAGATAAAGCTAGGCGCTTTATTCACGCTAAGATTGTTATGTTGTCTACATCTCTAAAAGGAGATGGCTTGTTTTGGTCATTGGAGTGGGACTCCACGAGTGGAAACATTGGTACATTGTCAAAGGTGACGATGTGTTGGATCAGGACAAAAAGTTGAATTAATTTCCTAATTCTATTTGTTTAAATCAATTCACTTTAGACTGTCATATGTGTTGTATATTAATTCTAAAATGACTAACTAACACGTATTTTGACTTATGTCTTTTGATTTACTAAAGGATGATATCCTAATTTGATGATGGTACGCATATCGGTACGTTGGAGAGATGACTTTTGATTGACGTAGACTAGTTATTCATAGATATGGAATCTATAGCTCTTTTTGTAGAGTTAAAGATATTCTTTTATATGCATTATTCTGTAATTGAAAGATTGGAGCGCTCAACCATCTAGATATACAGGTGTAATCGAGTGGTATACTATTTGTGAATAGTAAGTATTCCAATGGTGAGATAATGGAACGTAAAATAAAAATAATCGAGAAGATAAAATGGAATTTATCCTTAAACCGATTATAAATATCCTTGGGGATATGACACATTATGATATGTCATGGATGGTTAGCTTATTGGAGCTTGTAATTTTATATTGTTAGATAGTGCAGCTCTAAATTTTTGGTGGAGTAGCTTTAGAGTTGATAATTATAAAATATATATTATAGGAGCTTGAACTATTAGCTTGTTTGGCAAGGGTAGTCCTAACCATTATCTTAGTTAGAAACATTTTAAAGCTTTCATATGCTACAGTAAAAAAAAAAAGTTGCTACAATATAGAGCTCTCATATGCTACAGTAAAAACAATTCTAACCATCATACCTAACACCCTTTATATATATATATATATATATATATATCCATCGGGTCTCCTTTGCTAGCTCATAATAAATCCTATAACGATACGGCGTATTTTTTCTACATATTGGTGACTTATGTTAAATTATTAGATTGGCTAAAATTCGATAAGAGTGGATTTAATAATTTATGTTAGTTTATCAGTTGAATTAATTTTTTGAATTAATTCAAGATAAACATGTTGAATTGTTTGGATAATATTTTATTTACTACAAGATTATCTGTATATGACTATTTAATAAGATAACTTCTCTATTAGATTATTTGAATTAAAAATGAGGCTCTATCTAAGATTCCTAGGTGAAAATAAAATATTATGAGGATTTCATATTATCGCACTGTCAGTAGACTGATAGAAAAGCTTAGTAAGCCGATGGAGTAAGTTCGGCAGGCCGATCTTCTAAATCGGCATGCCGAACATGCGACAATTAGTGTGCACATTTTTTATGCATTTTCATTAGAAGTTAATCTAGACTCGAATTTTGAGGCCTAATCAATAAGGTTTAACCCTAAATTTGACCACTATAAATAGGGGGTGATTTTTCTTTGATATTTAGATCATTTGGGAAGCATAGAATAAGTACTCTAGTGAAAAAAACTCTGAAACTTCCTGAGAGCTATTGTTCAACTTCAAGAATCTTGGCTCTAGATTTTCTCAAGTATTTGGAAAGAGAGTCATTAGAGGAAAAGCTGTACGACGTGTGACCAATCATACTTCGATCGTGGATAGATAATAGTAAAGAAGAACAGTTGGTTAAGGCTCTTCTAGAATGTTCTTCTCTTCATGGATTCCTACTGCTTTCATATATAAAAGAAGTATGTAAGATCTACCATTAATTTATGTATTTAGCATGTAAAACTTGTGATTTAGAAAATACTCTAATTCAATTTTTTTTAAATTCTGCTGCACACTGTTTTCCAACAATTGCTATCAGAGCCTAGTTTTTACATTGATTTTATGGGTTTGTGATCATGCTATATACATAAATTATGTGATATTATTCTCTCTTATGCTTAAATTTAATTTTTTAGAGAGTTGGTACTCCAGAGTTTCTATATAATTAAATATTGTCATGAGATTATGTGGTGAATGTTTATTAATTAATTATTGTTGATTAAATTTATATTTTAATTATTTTTTTAAGTAATTAATTTTTTCCGATTATGATTCCTTAGAGGTTAGAATGTGTATCTAGGCTTTTCATGTAATTTTGTATTACAATAATTATTTGAAGAGAAGACGGATCTAGAAGATGAAGATGATTGGAGTTTTATGTTTTTCTATATTTATAAATTTTTACATTTTTGAATTGTTGAAAATAAAATTAAAAACTAATTAAAAGTAATTTTTTTTCAAAATTTTAGAAAAACGCTAGCTCAACATCGGTCGACAGGCCAAACTATCAGGCTGATGGTCGCAGATAGGCAAGTCAAACTTTTCGATTGGCAGGTCGACAGTGGGATAGAATAGTTTTTTAAAAAGGTGCATTTTTTGGTGCAGTTTTTTATTTTGTTTTTTAAGACAATTATGAGAAACATGAAATTTTATGATGACTAGAAAAATATTCCTTTTGATCTATAAGTGATTGAAGAATAAGAAGACATATGCTACATGAAAAAGGATGCAATAAAAAGATACAAGATGAAGAATCGATAATATATTTCGATTGATCTTTTGTAATATTTATTTTCTTTTCTTTAGGATAAAACCATGATAGTATAGTTATTTATTATTTTGCTTGTAGCTTTGCATGTTATTTTGCTTGTCTACATTATAATATGATTTACCATGTTTGTTGATAACATGCCATGTAGAATAAGGAGTGCCACTCATTAAAAATTATTCATGCATGTTAACATAAAACCTTGCCTTTTAAAATGTTGAGTGAGGGAAGGTTTTTGAAGAGAGGAACTATGGCCTCCATCGTTAGTCCAAAGGTAGCACATGGTGGTTCCGACCCTTAAAAAGGGATTTCATTGTGTACCACGTTGGATCTTCGAAAGGATAATTTATTTTAGCATGATTTATCATTGTCCATCCGTAGGTGGCGATTATAAATCATGGATAAAATAGTTGAAACGATTGTTATACACTCAAGATTAATTTTGTTATTAACCTCCCTAGGAGCTATGTTAATGAAACTAATGGCCAAAGAAAACGATTATTAGTATACGCTAGATTAGTCAGGTCTTAGATGGTATATATTAATCAGAGGGGATCTATGTTCTTAATCGAATTTGGTAAGTCTCCCTTAGGCGGCTTATTGGATTTTGAGTTGGAAACTATCGTCGTAAGATTGTGATATATTCAAGATTTTAATACATAAACACAATTGTATGTTCACTTATTTATGTTATCTTACTAAACTATTGTGGAATGTTTCCTTATATTTGTTATCTGAATCTTTATTGTAGATTAAAATGTCTAAAATGCTTTATCATTGATACTCGATAAAAAACATTTTAACTAACGAAAATTACAATGATTGGAAAAGGAACCTGCATATTGAGAAAAAAAAAATTATGCTAACAACATCATGTTCTCTCGAGCCTACTGGTGAATCCAATAATGAGTAAATCTAAGCGTATGATCGCTGGAAGGATGCTAACGATCTGGCCCACTGTTATATTATGGCTAGCATGAATAATGTGCTGCAGGCTCAACATGAAGATTATGAGACTACTAGGTAGATCTTAGATAATCTTAAAGACATGTTTGGAGGCCAAGCCTTAACGAAATTGCAAGGGGCTCTTCGGAAACTCTTAAACTACAAACAAAGACCAGGGACTCCTGTGAAGGAGCATATGATGTTGGTCATGGGTCATCTCGCTGAGGCTCAAACCCATAGAGCTGACATTGATGTTGAGTCATAGATGACTATGGTCTTTGAGACTCTATCTAAGGAGTTCATCCTGTTAGAGCTTCATTTAACTTAAGTAAAAGACATGATGTGACCTTGACTGAGCTAATAAAGCAGTTATAGGAGCTTGAAAATCTGATCAAGGAAGCTGCGGCTAGTGGTGAGGCTAACTTGGTGGCTACATCTGGTTTTAATCCTAACCCATGGAATGGAAAGAAGTAGAGGGCTAAGAATGGGAAGTCTTATGTCCCAACAAAAGGCAAGGACAAGAAGATGAAAAAGAAGAACCCAAAGAAGCTTAAGTACTTTTTTTTGCGAGAGGGTTAGGCATATTAAGAAGAATTACAAAAACTTCCTATCTTGAGGTGGTAAGTGCAAACTTCTGGTTATTGAAACTTGTTTGGTTGAGGAAACAAGTGACACTTGGTCATAGATTCTAGAGTAACTAATCATGTTTATGTTTCACTATAGGGGGTTTAAGGATTCTTGGGTGAAAATAAGATATTATGAAGATTCCAGATTATCGCGCTATCAACAGACCGTTGGAAAAGTTCGGCAGGCTGATCTCCCAGATTGGCATGCCAAACATGAGATAATCAGCATGTGCATCTTTTACACGTTTTTCATAAAAAATTGATCTAGACTCAAATTTTGAGGCCTAATCTGATAAGGTTTAACCTTGAATTTGACCACTACAAATAGAGATGAGTTTTCTTTGTTATTCAGATCATTTGAGAAGCATAGAGTGAGTACTTTAGTGAAAGAAACTCTAAAACTCCTTGAGAGCTATTGTTCAACATCAAGAACCTTAGCTCTAGGTTTTCTCAAGTGGTTGAAAGAAGAGTCACCAAATGGAAAAGTTGTATGACGTATGACTACCCACTCTCCGATTGTAAATAGAGAATAACAAGGAAGACAAGTTGGTTGAGGCTCTTTTGGAACATTCTTCTCTTCATGGATTCCTGCTACTTTCGATATATAAAAAACGTATGTAAGATCTATTATTAATTTATGTATTTAGTATGTCAAACTTGTGATTTGAAAAATACTCTGATTTAAATTTTTTAAAATTCCACTGTGTATTGTTTTCCAACATGTAAGGTTAGGGTAAAAGGTAGAATAAAGGATAACTTTGAAGCTAAATTCACCCATAAGACACTTATAAAATTCTCGAACCTTTAAAAATGTACAATCTAATTCCTAAGTAACCAATCTAAACTTGAAATAAAATTTTCTTTTGTCATCTGCTTTTTTATTCAACTTTTATTTCCTTAAAACCTTTTTTGCTTTTTTTTTTTGTCCTTTTTTACCTTTTTTAATTTATAAACAGAGTAACTGATATTACAAACATAACAAACTTTCTTAATCCTAGCTCACCTTCCATAATATTGGCATAACTCTAGATATATTCAAAATGATTAGATGACTTATGAGTGAAAGGTAAAGAAAGAATTATGAATCTATTTAAAGGCTAGGCTAAAAATATGGGTGACAAAGAAAAGGAAGGGATATAAATGTAAACAAATTAGTTTGAAGTATTTAAACGATCCAAAAAAGACCTAAATTATATCCTTAACTTAATGTTATCTGGGATTTCTCCTCAAGAGAGATTCAAACTTAACATTTTATAAAAATAAACCAGATTTATATTAGCATAAATAGTCTCTAAATTAATATAACAAATCAGAGTTCAAGATTAAGTGCTCAAGATTAGGAAAAATTACAACCTAAATATGAGTCTAATGCAAGAAATTAACATAAGTTTAAACAATATCTGAATTTTATAATAAGCCATGAAAATGATATAACCATGGATATCTTCATCAAACAAGATGCAATCACTGAAAAACAAAACAATTTACATATATTACAAAATATTTTTTAAGTTTTGAATTTTTTTAATTTTTTTAGATTTTTTAATTTTTAGATTTTTTTTAAAACAATCAAATGCAAAAACAAACACAGAAACAAGTTTCAAGAATACTAACCACTCTTTACTCAGCTATATCGAACATGGTGAAGATGCGTTTCAAAAATATTAAGAATTCTTTGCCACTGCCACCTTCAAACATGCATACAACAAAAAGAAGATGCAAAGATAAAATTGGAACACACAAGATTACATTTTCGGACCACATCGAAACGATTTCAAGATAAATGTTTGACTCAGCCATCCTAACTTTAGAGAATATGAATCTTAATGTCTTTCAAATAGCAAACCATTTTTTTTATTTTTTATTTTTTCCCTTGGTTTTTAAAACTAGTCCCATTAAAAAAAAACAGACAGAAAATTAGACAAAATTGACAAATTTTAAAAATTTTTGACACAACCCTCTTCTGCCAACCTAAAATGAATATTGTCTATAATGTTTAATAAGATTAAGCAAAAGGAGCAACAACATATATACAAGAGCGGTTATTCAAGACATAAACATAAAATAAACATACATGAAACATATATGAATATGCTGTAGGCAAAACTAAAAGATTAAGAAGTTTAGAGAGAGATCCAAATCTCAAGAGTGTTTTTTGTCATCTTTCTTCTTCCAATCTAGTTTGGAAGTTGTAATGTCTGTCTCAAGAGTGATGAACTACGTCTTTTTAAGCAATTCCTCAATAGTTAGAGCAGAGACAAAGATCTTCCTTCCTAACTCCATGTGAAAGTTTTGATCCACAGCATTATCTAAAAAACTAAAAAAACTATCAAAATATCCTTTTATATTTAGCAAATCAATGGGTTTAGAATGAATTCCTGACAATTTTCTACAAGTGAGAGTAAAAAGTTCTTATAGAGTTCCTAGACCTACAAGTAAAGCAATGAAAGCATCATAGGAATTAACGATGTCTTTTATTCGCTCAGGGATACCTGCAACAATCCTTTCAGTACTTATAGTTTGACCATACATACGAATTTGAGCAAAAATTTCAAGAATAGTACCTAAAGCTCTAGTACCTCCAGAATGAACTCATGCTACAATAATTTCCATTAAACCTAGACTACCTCCTTTATACACAAGATTGATTCTTTTCTTAGCTAAGACATGATCTAAATGGAATACAGCATTTTAAGTAGTCATTTCCCTTTCTTGGACTAGAACTGCAAAATACACATATATTTTTGAAGCTTTGAGCCAACTAGGAAGAGGATGCCATAATGGTTTCTAAGACTAAAACTTTTTTTTGCACTTTTTTCAGACCAACTCTATTCAACACTGCTCTGAATAAAACGTAAACCTAAAATAAGATCTTATACACGTTTGAGTATCGACAAGGATAATGAGAATAGGTATGACAGGTAGACTCAATTGTAAAACTTTTGAAAGAAATAAAAAAAAAATCTTCGAAAAATCACCTAACAAACAGTTCAACTTTTGAAAAACAAGACACTACTGTATAAATTTTGACAAATGGGACTATTTTATAAATCAAGACAACTCTTATCTTACACAACACATAAAATACCTATCAAAGAAGATAATGCATCTAACAGATCGAAAAAGTGAAAATAATATTATTAAATAGTACAAACACTATTAAAACAACTATTGTAACAATCACACAAAAACAAAAATCTTTTTGATGATGAAATTTATTTGAGAATGAACCAAAAACTTAAGTTCATTGGTAACGTGTTTTGAGAAAATTCCACTACTTAGCCATTCTAATTATTTTTTATTAAAACCAAAATCATTCCTTGAATAAATTTTCAACATTTTTTAAAGAAAGTAAAAACACACAAAAACAAAGAAAAATTTATAAATTTCGTTTCAAACTAGATAGATCTAGTTTGATTAACTTACCTACAACTGATCAATTGGATAGTTTAATGTCAAATTCCCAAAACATTCTTTCTTTGCACGAATTTGCGGCCGCCAAAGTTTGATATAGTCCTCTAAACATACCTACTTCGATATGACTTAAGAAAAGCTGGGAGATTATCTAAATTCTCTTTACAAAGACCATTTTTAAATAACTAAATTTTATCTTCCCTATTTGTAGACACATAACAAGGTGAGGGACACTTATCCAAATAGTTTTGATGAGAACACTTAGGCTATTTTGATTTCATATAATGAGCCCTTCTTTTTCTAGTACACAGACTCATATCCATCCCAAGCAAACCTTTATTCATTACATCACAAGGATTACCTAAACCTTCTATATACATTTTTACATCAGTTGGAAGTTCAAAATAAGAAAGAACCCACAGACGAGTGACTCTATGTTTGTACTTATGTTTGATTTCTTTTTGAGAAAGAAAAAGGAAATATTTCTTAAGGTGCTCATATTTAGGATACACGATGAAAGAGAGAAAAGATGATATTCTTAAGAGAAAATTCAAAGATTTCTGAGAGCTCTAAAAACTTTGAGTGGATTTGAGAGTGTTTGAGAGTATTGAGAAGATTTTGTGGGATTAAGAGAGAAAAAAATGAAGAAATTTTTGGGAAAAGTGTTTGAAAGCAGAAGAACTTTGAAAGCTTTTTGGGAAAATTTTTGGAAATTCCAGAGAAAAGGTAGAAAGAATTTCTAGAGTTTTGAGAGAGAAAATTTTAAAGAGAGAAAGAATAGAGAGTTTTAAGCCTAGATGCACAATGACGAATTATATAGATAACGGGTGGGTTGCTATTTAAACATGGGAAAAACTATACAAACGTGTATGATACTATTAATAACATGTGAAAATTCATATTTTATATGGATTGAAATAATTTATTTAGCATTTTATTTGTTGTTAAGATCCTTTATTTAAACATTTTTGCTTGTCTTTAGTATTTTGGTTTGTTTTTCTATAAATTACATTTAATTATATATTTTATTATGTTTTTATGCTTAATTTTATTTTTAGTAGTTTTTAGAATTATATTTTTAAGCTAAATAATTAATTTTTGTACAATAGAAGTAAAATCATAAGTTTAGTTAAGTTTTAGTTTTAGTTTTAGTTTTATTTTGATTTTGATTTTAATTTTGATTTTCAGTTTAATTTTATTTTAAAGTGTGTTTTTAGTTTTTAACTTAGTTTTGTGTTGAATAAGTTTTTAGAAATATTTTAATTATTTTTTAGTAATTCTTATTTTGTAAAATTGTTAATTTTTCTGGGCTCAATTGTAAGATATTTTATTTTAGGTGCGTCCCAATCGGTAGGGCCCACCCATATTTTAGAATTGTTTAGTTGTTAAATCCTCTATTTAAATATGTTTAATTGTGTAGGATTGGTTAATTTGAAGTGAAATAATGATTCCTAATATTTTAGAATTTATTTATTTCAACATTTATTTACTTCTAATTTATTTTTCGCATTAGTTTTAGTTTAAAACGCAACCTACTCCTCGACAATAATTAAATTAATTTTAGAACAAATTCAAGAAATTAATAAAAACTAACACATTCCTCGTGGGATCTATTTATGTACTTAATTTTAAGCTTTATCAATTTGACAAGGACCTCAAATTTTGATGCCGTTGTCGGGGATTGTGTGTTAACTTTTCTTAATATCGGTAAAAACTAGCTCGAAGATTATTTTGAATTTTTTCCTTTTATTTTTCTTTTCTTTTAAATGTTGCTAAGGATTAAAAAAATGAATAATTATCAAATCCTTACACATTTTATTGACAACATTCAAACCCATTCCACCTTGCTTGGAGGAGATACAAAGATTTGCTCATATGGTCCCATATTACTGTTTCTCTGAGGAGTGTCAACTTCAAATCTTACTCAATGGCTTACGTGTCATATCAAGACATTGGGCTAAAAACAATAATGGTACCATAACTTACTACCAACAATCTGTAGATGAAGCTTTCAAAATACTGGAAGATATTGTTGAATACGATCGATGGAAATATAATTATTCATGGATCAACCAAGATTGGGAGGACAATTATATTAATTGGGAGCCATGGTTTGACACTCGACTTCAAAACATGGAGGTATCCTAGGAGTTGATCAATTTAGTTATTGAGACATGAAGACCTCTGTATGATCAAACACCTATAGAGGGATCTCTAGAAGACATAGTGAATACTTTTGTTGCTAATAATGCACAATTTCTTCAAGATGTGAAAGTAAGTCTTAAGAGTTTGGAGCAACAAGTGGCCTACTTAACCAATGTAGTAAGCAGATTGGAGACATGAGAAATGGAGATTACAAGTGATAATCAAATGGTGAAAAATAAGGTTTACATGGAAGCTAAACCACAAGATTCATTAAAGGATAACGAAGCACGTGAAACCATCGGTTTGAAATCATTGAAGGTTCCAACATGTATACCACCATCAGATCCTTTCTTTCTATTAATACTACCTTTACCATATTATAGACATCTATGAGCTTGAACTGAAATCAAATCTCCCTTTTCGAGCCCATCATTTCAAAAAGATTGTTGTTGGTGCAACGAGCTAGTCATTCCAAATTATGCCAAATTTGAGTGCATTTTCAACAAAGACCCATACGAGGTGTTTTATGACACGTATTATAGGCGAAAGCCACTCTTTGACGGGTGCTTTTCACCAAATGTTTGGTTGAAGACTTTAAAGCAAACATTTTTTAGGAGGCAACTCAAAACTTTTTGATGCAATTTACTATTTATGTATTTTTAATAATTTTATTTTATTTTGTTTTGTAAATAAATTCTAAATGATTTATTTTTAGTTTATTTTTATTTTTAATTTTATTATGGTTTTTCTAAAATAAAAAATAATTAATAAATAATAATAAAATATATATATTAAAAAAATTAGAAGTTGTAAAATTTTGTTTTTTTGGAAACTCAAACCTTCCACCTCAGGGAGGTTTTGGGTGTATTTTACCAATTTGTACGTGGTTATGTCTTATTATTTTTATTGCGTATATTATTTATAAACTATTAGGATGGATCCAAATCAGACCAAAAATGAAAATGGGCCACCATTTTATGCCTAAAACAAAATTGGGCCAAGATCGATATTGGACTTCTGTTGTGGTCCAATGCAAAATCTGGCCCACGATTTCAAAAGCTCATCAAGCCCAAAAATATGTGGGCTCATTCCATGTCAAATTGGACTTAGCCGACTGCAATTTAAAAGATTTGGGCCTAAATTAATTCTAGGCCTAATACAAATCTTATGAGGCTAGCACAAACCAACCCAACCCTATAACACTAGAAGAGATCAGAATTGAAGTTTGGGGTTATGTTGCAACATGTATCCAGTCCAATCATATTTGGATTGTCATGCGTTTTAGCATCCCTAATGATGTCAAGATCCTAATCGAGGGTAACATACGTCCAAGTGACTTTGAGCAAACCATTGATCTTGCTAGAATGGGTAAGAGTGGAAGAGCGATGAGAAGAAGAGCCCTAAAAAGCATGCTCGACAGACTTGTAAAGATAAGCTTCCCTCTCCTAGATTTATGTCAACAAACAGAGAAGACAAGATCCACTTCTGTAAGGTTAGACTTTCAAATGAAAACTTAGATGATTTCCAAGCTTCCTTAAAAAGCATCCTAGTGGATATGTCTATAGTGTGATTGCTAAACTGTGGCCTAAATTCCATGCAGACAGATAATGCCTTGGAAATCTGGCAAAAAAAGACCATGTTTACTTGTTTATAAGAAAATTGGATGGGAAGTAAATCCTCGATCCATAAAGGTCGTTAACAACACTTGTAAATATTGTTTTGTTTTGTTTTCTTAAAAAATTTTGAAATTTACTCAAGAATTGATTTTGGGTTTTTAATAAAAATATCATCAAAATGGCTGATTTATAGAGACTCTTTAGAAACGCATTTTAATGAACATAAGCTTTTAAAAATAGTTTATTCATTCTCAATTAAATTTTCAATAGAAAAAATATGTGTTTTGTGTTTATTTTGGTTTGTTTTTAGATTGTTATAGTAGTTGTTAAATATTAGTGTCTGTTTTTATTTTATTATTTTCTTTTAAAAATATTATCGTGTTAGATATCACATGTTTGTTCCTATAGATAGTTTGAAAATTTTCATCCTTTGTTTGATTTTATCTTGATTTGTGTCATATTTTTCTAAAGGTCTACAATATGCTAGTTTTTCTTGTGTCTTAAAAAGAGTATAGTGTAGTTTGTTGGTTTTTGTCTTTTTGTTCTTAATTTGTCAAGGGTTGTACACTTAAAATTTTATTTTTCAAAAGTTTGTTTGATTGTATGTCCTCTTTTTAAATCTGCTTGGATTTGATCCGACTTTTCTAACTTGTCTTAAATTCTTACCTGCACATATTTTGCTTAGATTCTTTTAGTTAACATGCCATCACCTATATTGTCCTAACCATTCATTCTCGAGCACTCCATCTTCTTTAAGATACCTTTTAGGAACTAGAGTTAGGTAGATTAGATGTAGAATAAACCAAAGACCCAAAAAAAATCAAATAGTTAAAAAAAGTCAACCAGTCACAGAACCAATCATGTTTGTGTCTCTTGTGGTTCCAGTTTTTATAAAGATAAATATACTTAGAAACTACAGAAACCTTAGGAAAAGTGTTAACATGTAGGAAGATTAACCTAGTGTATGGAGGAAGTAGCTTAGGGTTAATAAGTAAAGTAGCTAAAACAGTTCAATCTAGTAGTGCATAAGTCATTGGATTATCCCTGATGTTTTGGTTAAGGGAAATCATTGTGGGAAGACCATAGGTAAAGAAAAAAGAGTTACATGCATATGTAAATGTATAGAAGCCATGGTAACTATAGCTAATGCATTCATAGCTCTATCCGGTGGTATAGGCATCCTTGATGAAATATTTGTAGTTCCTAGTGGGAACTAATTAAGCTTTCATTCTAAACATTTGGGACTTTTAAACATTAAAAATTATTATGATGGTTTGTTAAAGTTTTTAGATCACGTTGTGGATGAGAACTTCATTATACAAGCTAGAAGACAAATCTTTTTCACTGCTTCAACTGTCGAGGAATTGCTAGCTAAGATGCAGATCGTTCATTCGGAGTTCGATACTGCAATTTTTAGGTTAGACTAGGATAAAGGCAGACGGAAGCGACCGTTGGATCTGAGACTTCATCTGTAATCTCTTGGTTTTACCCACACC
Organism: Artocarpus heterophyllus; assembly: GCA_025403435.1. Lineage (NCBI taxonomy): Eukaryota > Viridiplantae > Streptophyta > Magnoliopsida > Rosales > Moraceae > Artocarpus > Artocarpus heterophyllus. The sequence goes on from CM046334.1 coordinate 17,257,621, forward strand.
ATGTTGACTTTATCTCTAGTTTTAATAGTCGCTCTTCTCCAGATGATGTCATTTCTTTTCTCTATCTTCTTTATTTTGTTAATAGTTTGTTTATATTTAAAAAATAAAAAACTAAAAAAAATCAAAGGATGTATGTTATGTTTAGTGTTTTAATGGCATGCTGTTCTTAAAATCTTTAGATTTATTATTCCTAATGTCAGGATGGCTGCTAATACAGACTAACTAGAATTCTCAAAATACATCCTGTTTAAGGTTTGAAATTATAAGTTATCGATGCTTCGGTTCTTCTTTTAGTATATATTGTGTGTTTGCATGCATACATGATTAGGATATCAGATATATAGAGTATTTTATACTCTAAAAATGTGTCCTAATCATGCCTATAATATTCTGCATTTTGTTGTGTGTGCAATGCATCTAACCTAAAAGAAGATTGAAAAATTAAAAATAAAAAATGAAAAATGAAAAAATCAAAATGTCAAAGCCTCCATCAATCAGGTACGTCCTTTGGACTTAACTTTTGTTTATCTTTCACACATTGAGGACAATGTTTATAATAAGTTTGGGGGTATGGCACCAAAAAAATTTGGAAAGATTTTTAATTTTTTTCTTCCTTTTGGTTTAATTTTTGTTCATTTTTGTAACATTTTTCTATATATATATATATATATATATATATGTTACGTTTTTAAGTGTTTGTTTTAAGTTGACATCTAAGGCTAATGATAAAGCCTATTCTTAAATGTATATAGCTCTTGAAAATTGATAAACATGATGACTGTTTTTAAGTTTAACTAATTTGCTAGTTCTATTTTACTTATGATTCCTTTAAACACTTAATGCACATAACCATAATCACTTAGTTGTTTGATACTTAGAAAATGTTTATGTAATTTAGTAACTCTTTAACTTTTTAGATTTTTAAACTCTAAAACTTGTCGATTATCAATAGAGGCAAAATCCTGGGCTACATGACATTTAAAACTTAATTTAGGCTATCTTTGGAATGTTTGAGTCTTTCTATGCCTACTAGTATTGACATTTTATCTCTAGTCGCCCTTATTGAACCTTATTTTCCTTTTCTTTGTCAACCACAAATTGTAACCTAGTCTTTATTTATTTTCTTTCCGTTTTAATCCGTCACCCATAAGTCATGTTGTTTATAAGTCCGTAGTTTATTTTGAAGTATGTTTGTGAATGGGAGGATGGGTGGTGCTATGATTAAGTTTATGTTATATTTTAATGTTATTAATTATATTTATTTGTTTTGCATTATTTGTATTTTCATTGTAATTTGTAATATCAAGTATAAAAGAAAAAAATGATAAAAAGAAACAAATAAAAAATTATTATTAAAAAAACAAAAGAATAAATATGGATGACGTATGAAGAAAACAAAGTTCAAGTTTGTGGGTTGTTCTGTAAATGAGATATTGATTTGTGCTCTTTTAGGTCTATGAATAAATATATAATTATGGGTGATTTAAACTCATTTTTATCCAAACAATCTTATCGATTATCCTAATCATACGTTACAAGCTTAAAAAAGTCCTAATGATCTTAAGTGTTATAGTAGTCTGACATCAATATAGAGATATGAAAGATAAACCTATAGAGTTTCATATTTTGTGCTTAAATCTGTTTTAATTTACTGATTTGCATAAACTAATCCGAGTAACAACAATTAGGTATAAATGTTTTTCACCCACACACTCAGAAGATCTAAGGAAGATAGGGTTAACATTTGAATTAAATTTATTTACATTTGTAATGTTTTGAATTTTTCTTGAGCTATACAATCTATAAAATCTTTGAGGCCTAATCTCAACACATCAACTCAAAACTCATGTGTTTTTATTTGTTTTAAGTCAATTTTTCATTCTATTACTTGAGGACATGCGAAAAGATAAGTTTGGGGGTATTTGATAACATGTAAAAATGCATGTTTTATAGGGGTTGAAATCATTTATTTAGCATTTTATTTGTTGTTAAATCTTGTATTTAAACATTTTTGCATGTCTTAGTATTTTGGCTTGTTTTTCTATAAATTATTTTTAATTATATATTTTTATTATGTTTTTATGTTAAATTTTATTTTTCGTAATTTTTAGATTTATTTTTTAAGCAAAATAATTAATTTTGTAAAAGAGAAGTAAAATCATAAGTTTAGATAAGTTTTATTTTAGTTTTATTTTTATTTTGATTTTGTTTTTGACTTTTAATTTTAATTTTATTTTAAAGTGTGTTTTTATTTTTTAACTTAGTTTTGTGTTAAATAAGTTTGTAAAAATATTTAGTTATTTTTAGATTTATTTTGTAAAATTTTTAATTTTTGGGGCTTAATTGCAAAATATTTTATTTCAAGTGCGTCCTAACAGGAGGGGTTCATGCACGTGGAGATGCTCTGGGTTGTTCAGTTCTACTATGGCCGCACCTCTGTGAGCTCATGATCTTAGCTGTCCATAGAGATGACCTTTAACGCATCCAATAGCTTGTGATCTTCCTAGCTGGCCTATCATTTTGCGCCTCATTTTCATTCGTTCGATCTCATCACGAACGACATAGAATCGTCCTCTTATTGGCCACATCACATAGGATAACAAACCAAAAATTGTATACCAACTAGCTGCAGCAGGAGGAAAAGAAAGAAGAAAATTTAAGAAAACAATAAAAAAAAAGCCCACCTAATCTTTGAATTTTTTTAGTTTTGTTTTTTAATATAAAGGAAAAGGTTTGCTTTAGTAGTGGAGTAAAACTCGAGGCTTAGCTTCGAATTTGTTGTTTTTTTTTGTTCTTTTTCTTTTCTTTTTTTTAGTAATATTTTTCTTAAAAATAAATTTATATAGTAATATTTTGCAAAATATTTGTAATATTTTAGGGAGTGAAAAAATGTTGTATGTGAAGAGGTGAATAAGCCAAAATGTCCAAACACTTTGGGTCATTTCTAAACTTTCTTTGTATTATTTTAATGTTTGTTTAATGTTAATATTTGTGATGTCTATTTTTATTATGTTTTAAATTTATTTTTGTCAGGATTATGACGCAACTTAAAATTCATGAGCATTTTATTTAGTTGGATTTTATTTTTTTGATTCCCATATTTTTGTTGAGTATTTTACACTGTATTTAGTGGTTCTAATTAGCTAGCCACTAGTTTGATGATCAAATATATGAAATTGCGGCTAGAAGAAGATTTGTGGTTTGGGAGCTTGTGCAGGATAGAATAGATTGCATATAAGTTAAGAATAATCTTGCATATTTGTGTGTCGCTAAATGAAAATCCCAAGATCATATTGAATTCTTGATTGTTGTAATCCACATAGGAATATAGTGAGTTAGCAATTTGAGGATATTTATAGTGTAACTCAAAAGAGAGCGTTAAGTTAAATAGAGATTTTTGACCATCAACATAATTTGAGAATATCATACTAATATGTTTAATTTTATAGGATTGGTTTAATTTTAAGGGAAATCATAATTCCCAACATTTTTAGAGTTTATTTATTTCAACATTTTATTTTTTTTATGGAATCTGCATCTACTTACTTTTAATTTATTTTTCACACAAGTTTTAGTTTAAAACTCAAACTACCCTAAACAAAATATTAAATTAATTTTAGAGTTAGAATCAAATTCGGTAAATTAATAAAAATTAACACATTCCTCGTGGAATCGATTTTTTTACTTAATTATGCACTTTCTTAATTTGACAACGACCACATCCAATTGCATGCATGAAAAATCGTCATCAACTATTTTAAATAGTGCTAGACTAAGCAGAAAATTGGCTAAGTAATCTAATAGATTACTAAACACTATTAAGCACTAAAAATAACGAACAATATTAACAAATAAGAAAACTAAAAATTAAATATTTTTGTGTTTTTAATTTTTTTATATTTTAAAACATTATTTTTATTTTTTGTTTTTTGAAATTAAAATTTATAGAAGTCTAAAAATCAAAAATCATTTCATTAAAATGCATCTCAAGTGGTCGTTAATACAAAATATCAACTAATCCTATAGCTTCTACCTCCTTTACTTAGCTACTCCAATGAATTTTTTAAAAAAATTATTTTTATGAATTTTTAGGAAGCATCACACACTAATACACAAAAACAAAAACAAAAACAAAAACAAAAATAATAATTAGAATTAAACTACTATTTCAAAGTTGCAGTTCCATCATCTGAATATGAATTTATATAAATAAATTCAGTTGTTGGAGTTAAACGATCATTAAAGGCAGGTTTGAAAGAAAAAGAAAGCCTCAAAAATTCTAATAACCTAATCTCCCTCGAGATATATATATATATTTTATCAAAGTCCAATTCCTCTTCCTTATCATCAGAATCCATGAGATCAATTGTTGGTTGTGGAAAATTATTGGGTCCAAATTTTCCAATAGAAAAGAGTTCTCAAAAACTTAAGTTACCCCTTACTTTAAGAAATTCCTTCTTAAGATCAAACTCTTCATTTTCAACAACTACTGCCTTTCCTAAATCAGACTTCTTAATGTTGCTTTTTGTTACAATAGAACAATTCTTAAATTTTGATGGATCATTTGATTCAAATGAATTGATCAAAACTGTTAACAAATCTTAAATTTTGATGGATCATTTGATTCAAATGAATTGACCAAACCTGTTAAAGGATTATGTAGTCCAACAGATGTACTTCCTTCAACAAAATTAACTTCACACTGTCTAACAGCAGGTTGTGACTTGTTGAACACGTTGAATTCTAAAGTCATATTTCCAAAAGATAATTTCAGAAAACCATTTCTATAATTAATCAAGGCTTTTGAAATAGCAAGAAATGATGACCTAAAATGACAGGGACTTGAACATTTAAAGTGGTAATAGGTATTAAAAAAAATAAAATTACTAGGAAGTAAAACTTATCAATTTGAACTAATATATCCTCAACTATTCCTCTTGGAATTTTCACAGAACGATCAATTAACTGAAGTATGATAGATGTTGGTTTAAATTCACCTAAACCTAAGTGCTGATAAACAAAATAAGGCAAAAGATCAACACTAACATCATGATTTAGCAATGCATGGTCATTTTGATTGTTTCTTATGATACAAAAAATTGTGGGACAGTTTGGATCTTTGCACTTCAATGGGGAATCATGTTAAATGGTGGAACTAACATTCTCAGCTAAAAATGCAGTCTTAGTAATATTATGCTCTCTTAGTCACATAATTTTGGCTTGGATCTTTATACTTTGTCCCACAAGAAATTGTTGGATAGCTTGGATCTTTGTACTTTAATGGGGATTCATGTTAAATGATGGAACTAACATTCTTAGCTAAAAATGCAATCTTAGTAATATTATGCTCTCTTAGTCACATAATGCTTTCTTTTTGTTGTGCACAGATCTTTTAAAAATTTAGCGTAAGATGAGACTTCTTTGATTGCATTTAAAAGTGAAATGTTAATCTTGACTTGCTTGAAAATTTCAAAAATTTCAACATTTTTATTAGACTTTTCTTCTGAAAGCAAAGCTTGTAGAAAAGCAAGTTTTGGAACAAATTTCTCTTTTGAAACATAATTTTCTTTTTCAGAACTTCCCTCATTACCACTAACTTTATCATCACTTTTCAAAGTTGAATTAACAGTTTTATTAATAGTTTTATCACTTTAAAGAGTTGAAACAAAATTAACAGTTTCTTATTGTGCTGGAGAACTCGAAGAGGTAGCTTCACTAGAAGAAGAACAATGCACAGATTGAACATGGAATTTGCCTTTTTCTTTAATGCTAAGTGAAGAAGTGAGTTTAGGAATGGACTCTTTGGTCTCATGGATGTGTTGTGAAGTGAAAGTGTTAATGACTTCCTATTTCTCAATGAATTTTTGCAAAACATCCTCAAGAGTTTTAACACATGAATTAAAACCTTCAAAAGGTGACAAATTTTGTGGAGGCTTTTGAAATTATAGATTTGGTAGATATTGTGGATTCTGAGGTTGTTATGGAAATAATGGACAATTTTGAAAATTTTGTGATGGATGTGGTGATGGTTGTTATGGTTGATCATTCCTCTAACTGAAATTGGAATGATATCTTCATTAGGGATTGTATGTGTCAGAATGTGGAGATGAAAAAGGCTTCTTAAGTTGATTCACTTGGTCTGTGTAATGAACCTGTTTATTGGGACTCTTCCTTAAAAATTTGGCAGTCATAAATAGAGCGACCTATGGTTTGGCAAACACTACATAAAGTTTCAATCTTAGGTTCTTGAACATTCTTACATTTTATGGCTTCAATCTTTCTTGACAAACCAGCAATCCTAGCATTGAGATCATTCTCTTGACTAAGTTGATTAATACTTCTTTAGGCATTAGCAAGATTAGACCTAAATATGCCTTTAGAATTAATATGTTGCCAATGTTGAGAGTTTTCATTTAAGTTATACAAGAAATCAAACGTTTCATCAGGTTCTTTATCGTTGAATTCTCCATTACACATTATTTCAATGAATTGATGGGTTTCAGGAGTTATACCTTCATGAAAAACTAATATAATGTCATTTTTCAAAATCATTATATAGGCAAGAGTTCAACAAATCCTTAAAACATAACCAACATTAAAAGTAAACTTCCTTTGTATTTTGGGAAAAATTTTGAATTTGTCTGTTCAAAGCATTGGTTTAATGAGTTAGAAAGAATTTCTTCAAAAACTCAATTTGCATTTCTTGCCTAATTGACCTATGTTAAAGAAATAAGCCAACTTTTAGCCTTAACTTTCAAAAAAATAAAAAATTTAAGCCTAACAATTTCATTTGAAGCATCTTAGTTAGTGAAGGTAGCACAACCATCTTCAAACTCTCTAAGAAGCAAATAAGGATTTTTAGATTCTAAGCCATGAAAATTTAGATGCAAGTTAACCATTCTTTGTTTAAATCTAAAATAATGAGCATTGAGAGGAAAAACAATACATAATAGAGCGGATTCTCGAGATGGTTGCAAATAATTATGCATTGAACAAACAGGATAGATGATAATTAGCAATGTTTTTTTATGAACATTTTCATCATCAACTATTTTGAGTGAATGTGAAGATACAACAGAGAGGCTTTCCTGATTAATCTACAAGTTTTAGACACAAGTGACTAAACACGCATGCAAATTATTTATATTTACAAAATTTTCAAGATGAAATGCTAAGCTTTTCTTTATTCGGGGTAAATAAAGTAGTTAGTGAAAAGCATCTACCTTATTTACTTTGCAGATTTTGAGAATTATATCCTTTAAGAATGTTCCCAAGAAAGATTGATTGGCCAGAGGCTCCTCAATAAGCAACCTCGTAGTTAGAACAACGTTCCTAGAGAGACTGGTGTTGGGAGAATCTCCATAAGTAACTGGTTATGGGAAAGGTTTTTGAATTTGTACTAATCCCCAAACAGAACTTCCTTATAGTATATTTTTCATCAAAACAACAATTTATTTATTAAATATTATGTAAAACTCTAATCTAAACCTAAAACTAACAAAATAACCATAATAAAAATAAATGGAAAGAAATAAATTTTTTATTTTTTATTTTTTGACAGAAAAATGAATAGTACCTGGCGTGAATAGTATCTACATGAATAGTAACATACAAACAATGTATTCAGAATTCCTATAATAATAGTACTTAACTATTGCTAAGACCCAGTATATTTGTTATATTAATTATTTATTATTTTTAAAATTGAAAAATATGAGGATTAAAATTAATTATTTACAAAAACATTTACAATATTTACACATTTTTACAACATTTTTTGATTTTTAGAATTTTGTGATTTTAGAATTTTAATAATAAAAAATGCAACTTAATTAGAAATAAAACTTTAAAAATAAGTGCAATTAATTCAAAATAACTTTTACAAAAATAACAATACTAATAACAACTAATTTAAAAAGATATAACAATAATTATAACAATGCTAAGGTTTAAAGGTTCCATTCTATAAATTAACTTAAACATATTTTAGTTTTTCTATTTATTTATTAATTAGTTTAAGAATACACTATGTCATTCTATGTTGACAGTAAATCAAGAATTACTAAGTATTTACTATGCCATTTTATATCTATAATGTAGCAAAAAGTCAACTCAATAAACGAGCATAATTTCAGCATTACTTAACTAAAATAACAAATAAAATAATAAGTTAAGTATTTACCAAGCCATTCTCTGTCTATGAATAATCAAGGTTCTCCCAAGTATTATCCGTGCCGGTCTATGTTGTTGAAAAATGAAAACCAAAATTTTGCCTAGTTCTAGCTAAGAAAATACTAAAATCTTAAGTTTTCTAATAAAATAATTTTGCATTATAACTACTTAAAAACTAAGAAAACTAAAAATATTTTGGGTAATTTTGCCAGAATTTCTTCTTCTCTCCTCAACTAAAAAGGAAAATTAAAAGTATATTTAGAATAAAAACAGTAGAAATATTATTGAGCATAATTTTTACAACATAAATTGGGAATTATTTCACAAAAACATAAACTAAAAACTAAAACTTAAAACTATTAAAAAACTAAATAGTGTTTTTTTGTGAAGGGAATATGAACCGAGGGAGAAACTCCTTGTATTTATCGTGAAATAAAATTCACTATTTAACATTTTTATAACTTTTTTACTGGTTTATTTTGTTGAAATTTTGGCTCCAAAATTGCAAATTGTACATTTTTTAATAATTTATTTCTTTTTTCTCCTTTGGATTCGCACCCTGTATTATCGAAATTAGGCTTTGAGATTGCCTATGACGTGGTGGCCAATCGAACGACTTCAGGCCATTGGATGCGCCAACTGAGAGTGAAACAAGCGGCCTAAATCAACTTGTACTATTTTGCTCTATTTTTCTAGAATTCAAATCTAAAGATAAAAAACTGAAACAAAATTAATTATTTTACAAATCTACGATTTACAATAATTATAAAAATATTTATTTTACATTAAAACACACAAAGATACACTAAAAGTAATTACAAACTTCTAAAATTTCAGGCTATTTTGGTTTTCAACAAATATAATTTTTAAGACTCAGAAATATTTTTTAGAAATTACTAAAAATATATGAAAATATATTTACAAACTTAAAACACACTATAGAACACATTAAGACTGAAAGTAAAATTACCTGATATTATTTTTATAGTTTTAATTAATTTCAAATTTGAAAAATATTTTACATATGAAAACGCTTCTAAAAATTACTGAAAATATATTTAAACATAAAAACATATTAAAAACATGATTTTAAACATATTTCAACACTAAGACACTAAAATACTATTTAACAAACAAATGCTTTAAATAAGAGAGTTAATGAGAAATACAAATGTAAAATGATAATATTTAACCATAAGAAATATACATTTTCACAGTCTTATCACATAACTTAACATGTAATATGAATGATATTGTGGCATAAACTTTTTTATGTTTGACATAAATAAACACAACTTTTAAAAATATGGCATAACATGTAATTTTCTCATTTGAAAACTTAGTAAAAGGAAATAACTCATTTTTTTAATATGTTGGCAAATAGCATTTTAAGAATTCCTAACATGTGATTTTCCAATTTTATCCTTTGATTTTTTCTCTATTTCTCTTTCTTCCCCTTTCTCTCTTTACTTTCTATCCCATCCTCTTGTTCTCCTTAAATTGTAGGGTCGAAGAAGTAGTCGACGTCACCAGAGAGATTTGACACAGTAAGGTTGGGATCGATGGCTCCTGCATGGCTGCACCTCATGTGATTCGGGCAACAACGCCTATATCTTGTCGACTCTAGCACTGCTCCTCACATGATTTCAATGACAATGCGTACATCTCGTGTAACTCTAGGGCTTCTCATCGTGCGACTCAAGCAAAGTCTCCTACACCTCGAGTGACCTCAAGAAAGTGATGCTCCCCGCTTGACTCTGGCAATGAAACTTTTCCCTCCTCGTGCGACTCTGACGCATGCTCCCAACACGATGCCATCATAGGGATCATGTGAGCCTCTTGTCGCCGACATCATCATACGAATTGTCAAGGCCGTAGCTTGGCCTGTGTGAGAGAAATGGGAGGAGAGAGGAGGGGTAGAGAGCAAAACGATTTGCCATGACAGTGTTGTGGTTGTCTGATGTCAGAGGGGTGTGGTTTCATCACCATAGTAGTGCCGGTGATGGTTAGCGACATGTCTGAATAGCGTTGGAAAGAAGTAGATGCAAGAGAAAGTGTGAGGTTTCTTGAGATTGAATTTGTAGGAAAAAAGAAAATAGAAAAAGAGAGAAAAATATGGTGTTGGGATTTAAAATTAGGGTTTCTCATTAAATTGGGGATATTTAGCGATTTACCTTGTTAACATATTTGCATTTGTGTGTTTTTGGCCTATTTATTAACTTTGTTTCAAAGTTGGTCTATTAATTTTTTATTTTTTTTTATAAGGGTGGTCTATTTTTCTTATTCTCCCTTAACCTTCCTATAACTTTCGGGCCCGTTTGGTAAAGTTTTAGGTCAATTTGATTCTTACCATTTCTAAAAGTACATTTTTATTCTTATTACTTCTATGAGAAAATTTAAAACATATTGCATTTTGGGCTTTATAAAGACAAAATTGATGCTATAACTGATAGACTCGAGTTTATCACTCATAGACTCAAGTCGATCAACATGTGCACAGGGACAAAAAAAGGAGAAAAATCTTCTCTACCTCCCATAGCTTTCATTGCAATGCTTTGCTCTTGGAACCACGTATCGCCTCCCTAGTCAACATTACCTAGTCCAACAAGATCAAAAGCAACTGATTTAGCCTCGTTGTTATCTTTTTCAAATCATTATTGGAAAACCCCAATAGAGCATTGCCATCCTCGTGCTCCTTCGTCCGCCCTATGTTGCTTTGTCATGATCATCATTGATTCCCCTGATGCCACCGCTCGCCAAATCCATGGCAATCATGAGTTGTTCCTCCACTAGAAATGTCACACGAGCACACCCATAAGATCTCTAGAGATGTCTTCCTCCATGCAAAGTTGCAGATTAGCAGTGAGGGCTAGATCGTCGCACCACATTAGAGGTGATCTTTAGTCCATGATTCTACCAAAGACAAAGTTGTCATCATCACTCGCTATTTCAAGATGTGCTAGTCATCGACATTGTATTACAACAATTTCAAAACAGTATTCACCATCAATAAACCTAGAGAAGATCGTCATTACACTCGGAGGATGTTAGAGGTGAAGCTACCTCGCAATAGGATTGTGATGTCAAACTGGCTGTTAGTTTTCTAATTAAGGGGAAAGAGAGATAGAGGGAGAGGAAGAGGATAGATTTTCATTTGATATATTTAGGGGTATGATGGAGAGTAATTTAGAATTTAACTCCAACAAAACTGATTTAAATCAAACAACGCAAAAAAAGTGGTGAAAACTCTATATTGGATCTAAAAAGTTGTATAAATCTAATTTTCACTATTGTTTTTAAATTGGGTTTTACTTAGAAATGAAAATATTTTAAGAAATATTTTAGAGCTATTTTTAGAATTGTGTTTGGTTAAATTTTGAGAATTTTCTGAAATATTTTTGCTTCCTTGACCCTTCTTCACTCTCTCTTTTCACTTTCACTCTTATGAAAAACACGATTGCCCACTCTGATTGACCATCCTCCTGCTACCAACAGCCACCATGTGCCAACCTCCTTTGAATGTCGCCTTCCAAAACTAGAGGAACTGCCTCACTTGCAGTCTATCGCCATAAACGACGTGAATACCACTACACCTCCAACGACTTCCAAGCAAGATTCTGACACCGTCTGGCGTCTTATTTACCCAAAGGTTATACTCTTGAGTTACTCTCATCAAGAGGAGCAAATTCTACCCCATCATTGCCCCGATTGTCGCTAGAAAAGGTTGGTTCGCTGCTGCTTTATTGATAGTTTTTGTACATATTTCGATAAACTGGACACCGTTTCGAGAAACTAACCCTAGAAATGTGTTCCACTCATAAAGAGCTTCAATTTGGCACCCACCTCTACCACCACCTTTCTAATTGGATCTCTATCAACTTTGGTCAACAGACGACGGAATTAGGCAAGCAGTGGCGCCATATTGCCAGATGGATTAAGAGAGAGTCGTTGGAACTTGAAAACACCAAAAATAACTTTTTTTTGTTTAAAAAAATCTCACCTTTTTCATATATTTTGAAAAATATTTTCCTTTTGTTTTAAACTTAATTTAGTAATGAAACAAATTTGTAAAACCATCTTCATTTTTTGTTTTTTAAAATGAAAGAAAACATCTCAAAAATTAAACCAAATAGGCATGTTATTTCCCTCATTCTTTTCTGAGAAATTGTAACAAATAGCAAATTTTGTTGTTAACGTAGTAAATTATGTCACAAGTCTTAAAAATATGAAGTAAATGGTATATTAAGGATCAATAAATATTTTTTAAACCTGAAAAGCATAAAAAACCCATAGGTCATAACACAGACTTTTTTTCTTTTCCTTTTTTTGTTTTCTATCTCTTTGTTAAGCTTTTTTCTCCTCTCTCTCTCACTGATTTATCTCTCTATCTCTCTTTGGTAATCTCTTTCATCTTCCTCCTTTTCTCATCAGATCTTATCTTCTTCTCTGCTAACCACCTCCATGGTCGAGACTGAAGCGCGACAATAACTAGTGAGGAGGTGATCTACAACGTGCACCCTCCATCATTGCCTTACGTTGTTGATCGGCGATCTCTGAGCTTTGATCGACAATCTCCAAGATTTACCTACACCATTCTGAGTTTCGATCTTTAATCTACGAGCTTCACCTGCACTGTTTTGAGCTTTGATTGATGATCTTTGAGATTTGCTTACGATAAGGTTGTGCAAGGATGAGGATTCCATTGTCACAGATGTGCTTATTGTCAGATCTTGTTAAGATTGGTGCCTTAAGGAATAAATACTTTAGTTGTTTTTACGATATTTTTTTGTGAAATAAATAATAATGCAAATATTTCATGTATTAATAACGGTCCTCTTATTACTTTTATAACAATGATTGTATATTAGCAAACATGTATTCCATGACTATTAGAACCAAACTTGGAATTAGGCATATATGGAATTTATATATAAGAAGATCCGATATTGAGATTAATAGTCTAAATTTTATAGTCAATAGTCTACATATAAAGCTGGGCACTTTATACATGATAAGATTGTAATGGGGATCTACGTCCAAATGGGGAGGTGATTTAACTTGGCCGTCGGAGCGCATTGACTCCAAAGTAGACACATTGGTGTGGTAGACCTAATGGTGTTCACATATTAGACTTGGCCTAAAGTTGAATTGATTTAATAATAATTTCGTTTAACTTAAATCAATTCTTTCTTATAGTCATTTTTGTGTCATTGTAATCCCAAAGTGGATTTATGACTCTATGTTTGTAGCTTGTATCTTTCGATATGCTAAAGGCAAGAGTTTCAATGAACGGAAGCTCTTTTGTCGATATGTTAGAAATACGACTTATATTCGATGAGAGCATAATCCACATACATGGAATCCATAACTCTCTAACAAAAAGTTAATGTTATCCTTTCAAAGGCATTATTTAGGCAATGGAAAATATAACAAGGCCTTAGTAATCTGGATACATATGGTAATCAAATGATATTCCTTTTGTCTATGATAAAGGAATGAATTTTCCAATAAAGAAATGATAAAACTTTGTGATAAAATAATCAAAAAGTAAAATGGAACTAAGTCTTTCATACGATTATACATAACCTATGGAAATACACATAATATGAAAGGTCATAGAGAAGACATATTCATAGGAGTCTTCGTAATTGGGATTTTGGACAGTTAATTATTTAAATTTATATTTAAATAATTAATTTAAATCCTAGTTGTATTTGAAATTGAATAAAGAATAATTATTCATAATTATTGAAATTAGATAATTATTTTAAATAATGAAATTGTAATTTAAATTGAATTGTTTGAATTGGAGTTATCTCGGATGATGCAGATAATCACAGATCCCTACACTATGATTGGTTGAAATTTTAGAGATAATTATCCTAAGGATGGCACTAACTACAAGGATAGGAGACCTAATTCTGATATGCTTGTGACCCTTCCTACTACTTCTATAAATAGAGATATAAGGTCTTCATTTATTCTTAGACTGGTATAGTGCAATTCTTAGAGAGTAAAGCTTTGATCATTCTCTTTTAGTATTCATTGTTCCTCTAGCACATAGTCTTGTTAGAAGGAGTGTAGATGTGGTGGAAATTTATAGAGTTATGCCCACATACAATGAACTGAAGGAAGAGACTAGCATTGATGATTTGATGGTAATTCATGAAGAATTTTTCAGTCAGAAGTATTATTTATAGTCTCTAACTAGTACGTTAAATTAGATTTAATTTATTGGAACATATTTTCCAATAGATTTATCCGTCAAAGAATAGGCAAATTGTTGATGATTTTACGGTCACTGACTTGGTTTGAAATTGGACAGCGTTGGTGAAATAATGACCAAGGTGGGTGAGTTTATTGTGGTTTTGGATTTCTTGATTTTATGATATTTTTTTTGATAGCATTTTTGATTTGGATGGTGAGAAAATGAGGGAACAAAATTTTTGTAATTGGTTTATGTTTTATAAGTTTTTGTAAAAAATTTGTGATTAATGGCAAATGGGTGATTCTTAGTTTTGATTTTATGTTAATTTTGTGTATGTTTACATTTCTGGTTTTGTTAGTTTTTATAATTTTTTTGTGAGGTGATTATTATTTTGTTTTTTTTTGTGAACTTTCTTTTTGAAAATTTGTATATTTATATGTAAATACAATATTATGTAAATATGGTATTTTCAAACATCGGTGATGTCATTGGCAATGGTAATGTCTAGCATCATCGCTAGTAAATTTTTGTATTTATATAAAAATACTATATTACCGAGTAAATATAGTATTTCCTCGTCGCTAGTGCAGATGATGTTCGTTGACTTTACAAGTTAATTTTTGTATTTACATAAAATACGGTATTTTTATGTAAATATTTTATTTTCTGGTCACCAGTGTCGATGATGTCCGGCAACGTTTCTAGTAAATTATTGTATTTACATGTTAATACGAGAAATACGGGTCCGACAAGGTTACTAGTAAATCTTTATATGTATATAGAAATACAATATTTATATGTTAATATAATATTTCTAAGTCGCGGGTGACATCACCGATGTTAGTAATGTTCAACAACATTTTTGGTAAATTTTTGTATTTACCTTAAAATATAATAGTTATATGTTAATATGGCATTCCCTGAATCCGGCGAGATTGCTGATAAATTTTTATATTTACATAAAAGTACAATATTTATATGTTAATATAATATTTCCCAGCCACCAGCAACCTCGTTAATGTTGGCGATGTCTGACAACGTTTCAAGTAAATTTTAATATTTACATAATTTTATAGTATTTACATGGTAATATGGTATTTTCTAGGTCCGGTGAGATGGCGATAAAGTATTTACATGTTAATATAATATTTGTCGATTACAGGCGACATTGAAAGTAAATGTTTTCATTATTTGAAAATATAATGTTAACATGTAAATATTGTATTTCCCAGCCATCGTTAGTGTTGGAAAGGGAAGAAGGTAAGAGATGGCGAGGAGAAAGAGGTAAACATATTTTAGAGTTTTTGTTTTTAATTTCTCTTGAGATAAATCCCAATTTCTTATGGTATGCTATTTACTACGTATTTTAAAAACAAATGACATTAATTACCAATTATTAGCCTAGATATGCTATTTCGCTATTTCTCCCTTCTTTTTTAAGTGATTATTCCCCTCATTCTCCTCAATAATTATGGAGAAATTGTAAGAAATGTTAGGTTTTCAAACTTTTGTTAGCAAATGTCACAAAAACATTAATTCATTAGCAAATATCAATTAAATTCAGCTATAAAAATTAAATTTCCTATTTTACCTTTGTTTTGAATGACAATTGTTCTAAAATTAAAAAAAAATCCTTAAAACTTTAAAAACCTCTAATTTTTTTTTTTTCAAAAACTCTCTCACTCCTACCATTTCTCTTTTTCCTTACAACAGTCTCCTCTCTCTTCCCATGTTTTCTCCCTTTCTTCTCTCTATCGTCTGCAACAAACTTTCTTTCTCCTTTAACTTAATCTATTTCTTTCTCTCTCCCCTCATCACGATCATTCTCGCTCTCTCTCCCCCTCTCGTTCTCTCTCTCGTTCACTCTTTTTCATCCCTTGTAGTCGATGGTTGTTTTGTTGTTAGGATTAAAGCCCTTTGACCGAGTGACATTGTCGATCTCCACACTAGCTCAATCACCATCATCCTTACTAGAGACGTGCGCAAATCTACCAAAGCCAAGATGCGATGCCGTAATGATCTTGTCAGCCTAGTTGATGATGAGATCACTACTCGACGATGGTGAGATCGTTATATCTCCTTCATTGGGCTGACGATTGCCAAGAAGTCAAGCCGATTGCAGCAGATCCAAGAAATTAGGTTACGACACTGCCGTTATTTCATGGTCCTTTGGCCAGAGGTCGTAGTGCTCTACACCATCGCTAGATCTTCATTGACATTAAGTGTAGGACTCTAGATCCATTGTCAAGGATGAGTGAAAAAAGAGGGGAGAGAGGACCAAGAGTGATAAGGAAAGAGAAGATAGAGAGAGATAGGAGAGAGAGGATAAAGAAGGAAAAAATAGAAAGGAAATATTATGTAGGTATAGAAGGGGTATTTTTGACATTTTATTCATATAAAATGCTTGTCTTATACTAAATCTGACGTTTACTATGTATTTTTTTATACCTGCTATTAATTTTTATTGTCATTTCAAAATATGACGTTTCTGTCATTCTTGTATAATTGTGATAAAAGGTAGATATAGCATTTGAAATGGCATTATATAATGGAGCACAAAATAGAATAGCACATTAATAATGTTATTTTCATATTTTTAGGGAAAAATATAACATTATCATTGACATTTGTATTAGACATGGTAAAAAATGATGTAGATAAAATTAGAAATATTGCCCTTTTAACTTACTTATTCTGCCTCTATGAGTGTCGAGGGAAAAAATACGAACAAATGCCTCCGTTAAACAATCACTTGTTACGTTCACGCACCAAATAATGACCTTTTTCATTACCGCCCCTTTCTAAAGGACTGATCGAATGTAAACAATATATATGTTGTCGAAATTCCCCAGCTAGGAAAAAAATATATTCTACAAAATTACTATTAGTAATCCATTAGAAGGCAGTCTCTATGCTGTCGCCAATGTGGGTAATCTAATAGATTAATTTTTATGATCTGCCATATTGTTTTCGAAATAAAAAATGGTTGGTCATTTACTATCGTTGGAGAATAGTACTCTACCAAATTATTTTTTAAAATAAAGAATCCTATTATCAGAGAATAATCTGGTGTATTGTTTTCATCTACCAAATTATTCTTAATTTAAAAGTAATGGTTGATCTTTGCTAGACGTTGTATAATAATCTTGTAGAATATTTTTTATAATCTACAAGCAAAATCAACCAAAATCAAGCAAAATCAATCTTGTAGAATATCATTCTTTTTCTTTTTTTTTTTTTTTTTTTTTTTTTTTTACTTTTTAGGTTTTTCTTGTGTTTTGTAGGTATTATAAGATAATAGAATGAAAAAAGGTGAAAGAATGGATTAAGGAGCATACAAAATCATATCTCTACATATTCCACTCTTGCTAGGCTCCATAACAATGATTTTGACCACGCAGCTTGCAAAACAGAGGAAAACAAGCCAAAAACCCAAAACGAGAGGGCTGCTGTCTTGACCTCTACATTAGAAGTCTACAAATAAGTCATTCTAGAGTTTATTTAAGTGTCCTTCTTGATAGTTTAAAAGAGCAAAAGGAGAGGAAAGATGAAAGAGAGGCTTCAGTGGTAGTATGTAGAGAACATCTGCTTACAAGACTCTTCAACGACATAACTATTTTTCTTCTTCTTCCTTCTTTCGTTTATTCTTCTATGTGTTCAGTTTAGTTTTATTTTTAGTTTAGGTAATTTCAAAACATTAGACATGGCTGTGTGATTGATTGTCAGAATTATTTTCTAATTCTTCAATTGAGATTGTTTATGTTCTTCTATAATTATTGTTCATCATTATTTTCTTGTTTTATTTAAGTATGCAACTAAGTAGGACTTGAGAATTATCTATTGCTAGATTGAAATTCTCGATCTGTAATTGTCTTGTTTTTCTAATCAAAAGTAGCAAAGTATGTTCAATAATTGTGAGAGACTTAATTTGCTTGCGATGTAGAACATAACTTAAGTTGAAAAAATGAGCTTGCATATTTGTTGCTTAGATCAACCTACTTTCTCATCTTAATGCTTCTATTGAATTGAAACTAGAGAGCTTGTTTTAGATTATTTAATCGGCACGAGATTTACTAATGAACTTGCTTTATTAAAAGACATAGTAAGGAGAGATTGGGACAACAAAGCTTGTTGTCATCGAAGGTTTGTTGGTTCAACAGAGAATTGGAAATAATTTATGTGATTAATTTTATAGTTATTCTTTATTGGTGGACAATGATCCTTTAATTGATTTTATTATTTTTGTGAACTTTTGTTTTCCATTTATTTGTTATCTTGTATTTTCATGACTCTAGTAATTTAGTTTTAAAAAAACTCTATTTTGTGTCTAGTTTTATTATGTCTTAGGTTTTACCATTGATAACTAATTAATTAAAACCAATCCTTTGCAAAAATGACCCTTGCTTGCCACTTTACTCGACAGCGACCATGTTTTTAATGACATTTAATTTTTCATCCAAAAAGCTCCAAACTTCTCTGTTTTGACCCCCAACATTAGAAGTCTATAAATAAGTCATTCTACAGTTGATTTAAGTGTCCCATTTGATAGTTTAAGAGGCCAAATGGAGAGAAGAGATGGAAGAGAAGCTCTTATGGTGGTTAAGGAGAATCATTTGTTTAGAAGACTCTTCAATGTTATAAGTGTTCTTTCTTTCTTCTTCTATGTCTTTAGTTTAGTTTTTATTTTTGATTGAGGATGATTTCAAAACCCTAGACACGTCTATGTAATTGATTTTCAGAATTATTTTTCAATTTTTGAATTGAGACTATTTATCTTCTTTCATAATTATTGTTCATCACTATTATTTTGTTTTATTTCAATTTAGAACTAAATAGGACTTGAGAATTATCTATTGCTAGATTAGAATTATTGATCTGTAATTGTCTTGTTTTTCTAATCATAATAGCAAATTGTGGTCAATAATTGCGAGAGACTTTTGTAAGATTGCAATATGGAACATAACCTAGGTTGAATAAATCGATCTTGTCTACATGTTGCTTATATCAACGTATCCTTTTCATTTTAATGCTTTTATTGAAATAAATCTAGAGAGCTTGTTTTAGATTATTTAATGGAAATAGATAGAATAAAGAGCTTGTTTTATTAAACGACATAGCAAGAAAAGATTGGGATAGAAAAGCATATTGTTATCTATGATTGGCAGTTTCATTAGAGAATTCAAAATAATTTATGTGATTAATTTTTTAGTTATTGTTTATTGGTGGAGAATGATCCTTTAACCGATTTTATTATTTTTGTGAACTTTTGTTTTGCATTTATTTGTTCTTTTGTGTTTTCTCTTTAGTAATTTAGTTAAAAAAACCCTATTTTGTGCCTAGTTTTAGTGTATCATAGGTTATATTATCGATAACTAATTAATTAGAACCAATCCTTTGCGAAAATGACCCCTTGATTGCCACTTTACTCGATAGCGACCATATTTTTAGTGAGATTTAATTTTTTGTCCAAAAAGTGCCAAACTTCTCTGTTTTGACCCCACCATTAGAAGTCTATAAATAAGCCATTATAGGGTTGATTTAAGTGTCCTATTTGATAGTTTAAGAGACCAAATGGAGAGAAGAGATGAGAGAGAGGCTTTGATGGTGGTTATGGAGAATCATTTGTTTAGAAGACTCTTCAATGTCATAATCGTTCTTTCTTCCTTCTTTCTTTCTTCTTCTATGTCTTTAGTCTAATTTTTAATTTTGATTAAGGGTGATTTCAAAACCCTAGACATGGCCATATGATTGATTTTTAGAATTATTTTTCAATTTTTAAATTGAGATTGTTTATCTTCTTTCATAATTATTGTTCATCACTATTTTCTTGTTTTATTTGAGTGCAGAACTAAAAAGGACTTGAAAATTATCTATTGCTAGATTAGAATTATTGATCTATAATTGTCTGTTTTTCTAATTATAAGTAGCACATTGTGGTCGATAATTGTGACAGGCTTTTTTTAGCTTGCGATGTGGAACATAACCTAGGTTGAATAAATCGAGTTTGTGTGCTTGTTGCTTATATCAACCTATCCTTTTCATTTTAATGCTTCTATTGAATTGAATCTAGAGAGCTTGTTTTAGGTTATTTAATAGAAATAGATCTAATAAAGAGCTTGTTTTATTAAACGACATAGCAAGAAAACAATGGGATAAAAAGCATATTGTTATCTACGATTGGTAGTTTTCAATAGATAATTGAAATAATTTCTATGATTAATTTTGTAGTTATTATTTATTTGTGAACAATGATACTTTAACCGATTTTATTATTTTTATGAACTTTTGTTTTGCATTTATTTGTTATTTTGTGTTTTCTTTACTTTAGTAATTTACTTAAAAAACAAAACCTATTTTGTGTCTAGTTTTAGTGTGTCTTAGGTTTTACCATCGATAACTAATTAATTAGAACCAATCCTTTGCAGAAATGACCCTTGCTTGCTACTTTACTCGATAGCAATCATATTTTTAGTGAGGTTTAATTTTTCATGTAAAAAGCTCCAAACTTCTTTAATTTGACCCCAACATTAGAAGTCTATAAATAAGTCATTCAAGGGTTGATTTAAGTGTCCTATTTGATAGTTTAGGAGACCAAATGGAGAGAAGAAATGAGAGAGAGACTCTGATGGTGGTTAAGGAGAATCATTTGTTTAGAAGACTCTTCAAGGTCATAACCGTTCTTCTTCCTTCTTTCTTTCTTCTTCTTTGTCTTTAGCTTAGTTTAGTTTTTATTTTTGATTGAGGGTGATTTCAAAACCCTAGACATTGTGATTAATTTTCAAAATTATTTTTCAATTTTTGAATTGAGACTTTATCTTCTTTTATAATTTTTGTTCATCACTTTCTTGTTTTATTTGAGTGCAAAACTAAATAGCATTTGAGAATTATCTATTACTAGATTAGAATTATTGATCTATAATTGTATTTTTTTTAAGCATAAGTAGCAAATTGTGGTCGATAATTGCGAGAAACTTTTGTTTGATTGCGATATAGAACATAGCCTAGGTTGAATAAATCGAGCTTGTGTGCCTGTTGCTTATATCAACCTATCCTTTTCATTTTAATGCTTCTATTGAATTGAATTTAGAGAGGTTGTTTTAAGTTATTTAATGAAAATAGATCTAATAAAAAGCTTGTTTTATTAAATGACATAGCAAGAAAAGATTGGGATAAAAAAAGAATATTGTTATCTATGATTGGCGATTTCAATAAAGAATTGAAAATAATTTCTGTGATTAATTTTGTAGTTATTGTTTTTTGGTGGACAATGATCCTGTAATCGTTTTTATCATTATTGTGAACTTTTGTTTTGCATTTAATTGTTCTTTTGTGCTTTCTTTAATTTAATAATTTGGTTTATAATCAAAGCCCTTATTTTGTTTCTAGTTTTAATGTGTCTTAGGTCCTAGCATCGATAACTAATTAATTAAAATCAATTTTCTACGGAATGACTCTTGCTTGCCACTTTACTCTGTCGCGACCATATTTTTAGCAAGGTTTAATTTTTTAGTCCAAAAGGCTCCAAACTTCCATATTTTGACCCCAACATGAGAGGAGAGATAAGAGAGCGGCTCCAGTAAGTGGCTCAAGAACAATCATCTACTTAGAAGACACTCCAATGCTATAACAATTATTCTTCTTCTTCTTCCTTCTTTCTTTTCTTTTTCAATGTCTTTAGTTTAGTTTTATTTTTTGCCGAGTGTAATTTCAAAACCCTAGACATGGTTATGTGATTGATTTTCAGAATTATTTTTAAATTTTTAAATTCTGATTGTTTATCTTCTTTCAAAATTATTGTTTATCCTTATTTTCTTGTTTTATTTGAGTGTGGAACTAAATAGGACTTGAGAATTATCTATTGCTAGATTGGAATTCTTGATCCGTAATTATCTTGTTTTTATAGTCATAAGTAGCACATTGTGGTCAATAATTACGGGGGCTTTTGTTTGATTACGATGTGGAACATAAGCTAGGTTGAATGAACTAAGCCTGTATGCTTATTGCTTAGATCAACTTATCTTTCCCCTCTTAAGGCTTCAATTGAATTGAATCTAGAGTGCTTCTTCTAGTTAATTAATGAAAAGAGATTTAATAAAAGAGCTTGCTTTATTAAACGACATAGTAAGAAAAGATTGAGACAGTAAAGCTTGTTGTTATCTACGATTGGTTATTTCAATAGAGAATTGGAAATAATTTCTATGATTAATTTTATAGTTATTGTTTATTAGCGGATAATGATCCTTTAACTGGTTTTATTACTATTATGAATTTTTTATTTTGCATTTTTATTAATTTAATAATTTAGTTCATATTCAAAATCTCCTATTTTGTGTCTAAGTTTTAGTGTGTTTTAGATTTTAACATTGATAACTAACTAATTAGAACCAAAGCTCTATAGAAATGATTCTTGCTTGCCACTTTATTCAATAACGACCATATTTTTAGCAAGGTTCACTTTGGTACTTCATAGGAACCTATCAAATTTTGGCACCATTGTTAGGGACAGTCAAAGAGTAATCTTATAGAATATTTTTTGATAGCTTATCAGATGATTTCTTTTTAAAATCAACAAACAAAACACCATATAAGCAAACTATACCCAAATTCCATACAAACTTTCATACGAAGACAACAAAATTCAAGGAAAACAAGTCACAAAAAACAACAAAACTATAAAATTCACAAAAGAGATTACATATGATGTAATCTTAAAATTTTTAAAAATCAATGCTATACTTTCTTCAGGTCAGCCTCGTTGCTAACCTCCTCGTCGACGTCATCCAGTTTCACCTTTGTCGCGAAGGTTTTCATCATCATATACTAGATTATTTTTTCCATATCTACTTAAAAACATAAAAAAAAAAAAAATTCAATATCATCAAGGACCTAAAGTTGTATATGAATAACTTTTATATATATATATATATATATATATATATTTATATAAAGAGTTATGGACACCAACTTTAGTCCCAACTTTTATACTAGCTTATAAGCATCTATCAATAATAGACAACTAAAGAGCTGATATAAAAGTTGAGATTAGAGCTGGGTCTTCAAAACTATTATATAAATTATATAAGACAAACATGAACAATTAATACATAAATCACTACAGATTCAAAAGTGAAAAATTCGTGATTAGCCTTGGATTATTAATATTTATTATATATATATATATATATTTGGAGCCATCATGTTTATAGCATGCCATGTAATCTCTTTTAAGCCATGGCAAATTATAAATATTATAATGCAGGGTGAAATTCATATGCTAAATTTTTATAACAATGAACAACCTTAAAACCTTCATTTAAAATTTCTTATAATTTATATATAATCTAAAAGTATAGTCTTGGTTTCTAATAGTGGCTCAAGTCAAAGTAAAAAATTATATTTTAATTATAGGCATAATTATATTATAAATAATTATGGAAACTCAAGTTATATACGTCAACATGGTCCTCGCTGACTCCACAATTTGCCTAGATATATTCATGGGAGTTTTTTGGACGAGTTTCAGTCTAACGAGACCTACAGAGAATTCGTCTAGTACAATCTACTATACTAGGATTAGAGCTAACAATATGTGTGATACACATGGGTGGGTGTTTATATGAAACAATAATATATTTATAATATATAGCTTTTTTGCATGGGATCCCTAAATTTTACGCGTTTGACAAATTGGTCCTTGTATTAAAAAAATTTTTTGATTGACGCATCAAACTTTCAAATTTATTACATAGAAGATCCAATCGATAACGACGTTAAAAAGATTGGAAAGAGTAGACACATGCCTTTCACGTGCACCACTTATCAAGGGTAATATTGAACACTAGCAAACAAGTACATTTTATAACCAAAAGCAAAAACAAAAACAGAAACAAAGACAAAAACAAAAACAAAAACAAAAAACCAAAAAAAACAAAAGCAAAAAGCAAAAAACAAAAACAATCTCTATGTCTCTCTCTTTTTCCAACGATGGTAGCTGCATATCCATTTTCTCATCATCGTGGCCTTGTCAAATGTGATGAAACCTCGACACCATAATAATTTAGGGTTTGCTAATAAATAGATAAGTCAAAAATTTCACATCACAAAAGTTCAAGGTACCAAAATAATATTTTTGAAAACACCATGATACTATATTAATATTTTCCAAATGACACAATACCAATACGATGTTTCTTTAAAACACAAGGTCTAAAATGTAAAAAACCCAAAAAGTATTCACTACAATTGTTAAGATAAATATTACATAGTAATTACATTGTTTCAAGATAAAATAAAATAATTATAATAATCATGAAAATTTTCTATCTTAAAGAATACCAGTAAATATTATCACAATTTGGATTGGAAAACTATTAGATGGAATTTTTAATTACATAATTATTTAACGCGTAACACGTGACATCCTCCTAGTGGGAGGATGCGCTGCATGCCCTCTCCTACTAGTGCATGACTACAATTAGCATTTTTTTCGTGAGTAAATTGGCCAAATAATCTCCAACCTCTTTAAATATTGATACTTTGATCCCAATTCTTTTTTCTTATTAAAAGATTTCTAAACTCTTATGAATAATATGGAAGGACTCAAATTACTAATGCCTATTAGCTCCTCACAGTTTCCACTCGCTTGAGACTTACATAAGGGCAATTTGAAAGGAAATACTAAAATGCCCCCAATTGAGAATTAGTTTTTTTTTTTTTCCTCTTTAGGGATATTTCATACCTAAACTCTCCTACACATTTGTCGTACCCCTCTCTCCATCCCCTAACCCTGTTGTCTCTTGCCCTCAAAACACAACTGCTACGAGTCGCTCATGTTGCCTCTTGTTGAATCTTAGTTGCCCTCATCACCTTCCACTCGAAAACCCAGACATTGCAAACACCAAACCCATCGTAATCCCCTCCTCAAAAGAAAAAATTGTCTTCAAAAAACCCAAAAACTCATACTAACAATTCAACAAATAAAAAAAAAATGTAAATGGAGCACTAACCATTATATCAAAGGGTAAAAAAAGAATAAAATACTTCAGAAGAATGTTTATATTGTTTGGCAAGGTCTATTACTAGTTACTTCCCTAATAAAAAAAGGATTTGAACATATCTACTAGTAGTTGTCGTCGTCGTAGTAGTAGTAGCAGCAGTAGTAGTAGTTGTTGTTATTGTTGTCTAAAACATTAAACATAACAATTGCAATCACGATACAAATCGTGAATTGAACTTTAAAACATTATGCGATGCAAACATTTATAAAGCACTTGATATTTATTTTTTTCATACTATAGGTAAGGTTTGAAACTTACCTATTTAACACTATAGCGTTCCCATTTTATCCTTTTTCTTTCTATTAGTCAGCTTTGTGTCTTGTTCAAACAACACCCAACTATTAGAAATTATCCAACCAAATACTATCGGTTTATTTCACACTACTTAACGTGTTCGTTCCTTAGTCAAATTTCTCATCTTATTTGATAGTTTTGTTACTGGACGTAATAGGGAATATTTTTTGTCTAAGGGTGTTTAACTAAATCAAAGTACTTGGGCTTTCTTTTAATCGTTATATGAAAAATGAGATTTTACTCTTAACGGGTTTTTCATAAATCACGTAACTTTACTAAACTTCTCATTTTTACTTTACCATTTTGTTACTAATGGATTATTAAAAAAAAATCCTACTAAGGGACGTTTTCCTAAATCTGTCGTTTTGGGATCCGTTTTTGCTTTTTATGAAAAATGACCATTTTGCCCTTGACGAGTCTTAGAAAACTTTCAAAACCTATTTTAAACAAAACTTACATTTCCTTGCTACTCTTAATATTGCGAAAAACAAAATATAGGTTTTCTTTTCATGAAAAATTTAGTTTAGCAAAACTTTATAGTTTTTAACTGTAATATGAAAATCTTAACAATTTCATCCTTAACTTGTTTTTCTCAAAAAAATCCCAAACTCTTTTGGGCTTTAAAAAATAAAATTACTTGCTACTTATAGCTGTGTAAAATACCAGCTTTGCATATTAAAAAATACAATTCCACATGGTTTTAGGGTTTTAGTCTAAAATACAAAATCTTGACTTTTTGCCATTGGGACCAAAAATCACCACTTTATACCAAAAAGCCTAGTTTTTTCATAAAAATTAAAATTTATTAAAGCTCATTGGCCAAACTTAAACAATTTCAAAACCTTTTCCCTATTTAACAATTTTGAAATTTTGTGATTAAAACTCGTAAAATTCATAACTCATAAAATGTGTAGAATTTTCGCGAACTATCGTTATTCTTTAACAATTTTGACGAGTTCTACAACTTTTATGTTTTAACTTTTCTGAAATTCGAGCTGTACAATGAAATTTTTGGCCTTTTTCAAAACTACCCAAAAAATTATAAACTTTTCAATTTAATCCCTATAGAATTTTACAAAACTTTGCTCATAAAAGTTGTTAACCTCACTATTTTGGGTAGATCCTATACTTTTTTTGGAAAATAAATTGACCTAAAGACCACCAAAATCATCTTTCCTTGAAATTACATCAAAACTTTGCTTTAGGGAAAAATTTTCCAAACTTAAATTTAAAGCATGAAAAACCCTCGTTTCTAGCCTTCAAGCATCATAATCATACACAAAACATACCACATAAACATGCCATTGAGTACTTTAAACATGCCATAGTCTATATTTAAGAAATTACAAGCCAACTTCCATGGAAAAAAAAATAACAAACTTTTAAACTAAAAGGGTTTAAGCTTTTACCTACTATTTTGCAAGCTTTGTGATTCTCCACAAAAGACTTGAGTTTAGCGAAACTTCCTTGACATGATTCAAAGCAAACCCCCATACCACAAACCCCGCTCCCCCCCTCACACACGCATTAAAACCACAAAAAACTCAAAGAGAAAACAACAAAAATCCACATGAAAATGTTTGTCAAAATATTTGAACATGCTTTAGAACTTGATTGGAAGTTTCATTCTTGAGAAAATTTTTGAGAAAGGGCTAGAGGGGCTGCTGGTTTTTGTTTATGGGAAAAAGAGTGTTTCTTCAATTTTTGCATGAAAATGATGACAATAAAGTGTGATCTTTTCCAAACGAACACCTAAGCTTGTGATGACTCACCAAAAGGACTAAAATGAAAAGGAAATTTCCCAATAATGTGGCCTAAAACCGAATCCACCATGGAGGGAAAGATGACCAATTCTCTACCTTTTGGGTGGCATTTTGGTGGGTCCCATAACCTTTTACATAGTGTAAATTTACAATATATTTTTTCATATACTGTCAATGTAAAATTATGAAGATATTTATTTTAACAGTTTAAAAATGACTAACTTTTTACTTATATTGACTAATTCCCAACACAGTATTTTATCTATCTGTGTTTGTACTTTATCAGTATAATTATACTATATTGTATATCTTTTTTACTTTTGTGTGTCTTTCTATATTGTATTCCATCAACTATAGATTGTAGACATAAAATTCTTTACTAATTTAACTGACTAGCAACTAGCAATTTTTAATATTGTTTTGGACTATGGCATGATTTTTCCACTTCATTTAACATATTTATCCTTTTTAATTCATACCACAAAAATTACAATTAATGTGATATAAATTTTATCTTAAGAGTATTTTACAAATTTTTGAGTATTTTAACTCATAAAATTTGCATATTTAAAATACTCCAAATTACACAAAATTTACAAGCATAATACACATTAATATTATCCTTAAATAATTTACATTTTATCGTATTTATACAAAATATGATTTATTGAGAAAATTTTATTATTTAAATCTACATTAATTGTAGATTTAAATTAATGATTTTTCTCAAACGTTATGCTGAGTGTTTTCCAAAATTATATATTAGTTATTTATTAAATAATCTAACTATTTAATAATTATAAATTAATTCATAATAAAATTATGTCAAGTGATATTTAATTTAAAATTCCATAATTCTTAATTAAGCAATTAAACTAATAATTTCACTTGTCCAAACAATGTTTACAAGGAAGGTGGGGACTAATAGACCTATAATTTCAAACTTCATTAAAACCAATATATTAATTAAACTCTTTAATCAATATATTGCTCTTTTATGAATTCCAGTATTACTCCACTAAAACTTAGAATTGCACACTTGAAAGTATAGATATAATTACTAATTTCTGAGAGTTATCTATATTCATTGTGTATAAATTAGTTCTCCATAAATAATTCATAATTAGAACTATGCAAAATCTATTAACCTCTCTAATTACTTCTTTATCATTGAGTGCGATTGATTCTCTAATGAATGCTAAATTCATGACCTTAATCACGAATTGAGTGATCATATCATTCTAGACCTATATCTGTACTCAAGAGAATTATTTATATGCTTCATGTTAGAGAATGAATGAATTCTATGTTGTAATATTAATATTCCTAGCTACTTATTTCATTATGCCTCCAAAATACAAGTGATAGGATTAGATACTTGAATCTGTACCGAGTAAATTAAAAGACATAATTTCATAAATCAGAGTTTACTAATAACTCAGGATTAATGTCATCTTATATATGACTATTAAATGACCTAATCAGTACTTGCTATATTTAAAATCTAAAGAGCACTCAAACCTTGTAGCTGTATTTCTTTTTTTCTCTTTCTCCCTCATGTCACACTCTTTCTTCCTCTCTCATTTTTTGTTTCAAAACTCGAAACCCAAAAACCACTATATTCATGCAAAACAGAATCAGAAATCACAACTCTGAGCTTTTATTTCAATAAATTAAGGTTAGATGACTTACGAATCATCGATGACTTACGAATCATCTTAGTCCTTGATTTTTGAAGTTTATTCTTAGATTAGGAGCTTCAAATTCGTGTTTATAAGTTCGATATTTTTTCTTTGAAAATAGTAAGTTTTTGGAAGAGTTGTTGTATATGTTTGCATGTTATGATCTGAGGTTAAATGAACACAAATCATGTTTTACCTGATATAGTAAAATGATTATAAACAAGATTCAAGTTTCATTTGAGCCAAAACAGATGGAAAATTACTTTTGTATTTATTTTACTCATTTTTAGAATAATAATAAAAAATATTGGAAAAATGATGAAACTAAATTGCATGTTTGTAAAACAGAGTGTATATGATTCATATGATGATTTAGAAATGCTAGATCATGTTTTGGAAGCTCTAGGATTGATTTGGTAGAGTTTGAATTCAATTCAAGTTCAAGGGCTTGAAACAGAGCACTGCTTGCTCATGACGTCGTGGTCAATGCAATGTAGTCGACCATGCAACCGTGTGACAAGTGGTCGACTGAGGGTCATGTACCCTGGTCAGACCACAAAGCAGCAAAAGGCACTATTTTGACTAACCTGACCCTTTTGTCCCAAATTAATTTTTAAGTGCGTTTTTGCTTTTTTATTTGATTAAAGATCATTGTTATTATATTTTAAAGGGTGATCAATTGTCATATACACAAATGTGAGTTTTAAATGATAATAGCACACTAAGAAACCATGAATTCGCATAGTAGAATATTTTGTCTAAATTTTGATATTGATAACTGAGTCCACACTTAAGGTTGTTCGCTATCCCATAGAGCTAACGTTTAGCAGAGCGGAGCTACATTGTAGGCACATTTCGGTGTTAGGAAATTAAGGTAAGACTCTACATCCCTCCCTTTATAGCTATAATTTTAATGAGTGTTTGGCCCTATCTTATATTCCTAAATGTTTTTAAGAATTAAATTACCTTTCAAAGTATTTTCAAACGTTTCTGAAAATATGTATGTATGAAAAATTGTTTTAAATGAATATCAATATCTTGATATAAGTACTTCTAAGTGAGATAATGTATTTCAATGATTTTTCCAAAAACATCAATCGGTTTAAGACCCCAATTGGTTAAGTTTTAAGTGCATGATGCCATGCAGAGATCAAGTCGTATAGAGGGCGACCTAGAGAGCTGGTCCCAAAACCCAATCTGGTCCAAAACCCAGTCCGGGCCACTATGATGCTGATTATATTAGGCTTTACACATAGTAAGTATTAATGTATAGTTTGAGATAAATCCTATGATGTTAATGGTAAGAGCTC
The DNA here is from genome assembly GCA_025403435.1 of Artocarpus heterophyllus. Lineage (NCBI taxonomy): Eukaryota > Viridiplantae > Streptophyta > Magnoliopsida > Rosales > Moraceae > Artocarpus > Artocarpus heterophyllus. Next base: position 17,288,107 of record CM046334.1, read on the forward strand.
TTCGTATTGAAATGATTTGTTTAATTTAATTATCTACTTTTATTTTATTTTAATTTATTGTTCAAACGTTAATTTAGAACTTAAGTCTTATTGAGCCTTTTGCTTATGGTTTCTACTGTTTTACTTTTCCCCCTCCAGGTGGTTCGCAGTACGCATCTGAGTAGATTACTACTAGTTTACTCGTAGACTCCGTAAGTTGCTTTAGCTATCTGTTTTTATCAAGGTATGTAATAATAAGACTTTGACCGTGCTCTTTGATTTATGATTATTGGACTATGGTTTGGTTGTATTTCTTTTTATGTCTTAGTTATGTATGCACTATTGTGGCGTCTGGTGGGACCCAGACAGAATTTGATGGATTTTAAGTTTTCTAATGACTTTGAGGTTAATTTAGGAATTTCACTTCTTACGTCGTGTTTAAATATTAATTCTAAATTTGTTTTGTTATTTTATATTTTCTTAAACATGTTAAAAGGGCAATCCCTAGTATTGAATTAATCTCAATTAATTATTCTTAGTTAAAACATTACGTCACCATCCCGGTTTAGGGGCATGACAGGCGGTAGGCCTTGGAACGGTGTGTGTTTCACTAGAAAGAGTGTGAAATATGTTGTGTAATTTTTATTCAATTTAATTTAATTTTTTAATGAAAATAAAAATTATTAATATTTTCCTAAGTACCGTTGATATTGAGCCATGTGCTATGCAAGTGGTCTCTTTGGTCCCATTGTTAATAGCATTTTATTAGTTTTAGTTCTTTTCTTATGGGTATTTTACTAAAGAAAAAAAAATCAAGAATATAGTAACCTTGTTTAAAGTATGGCTATTCAAAAAAAACCAAAAAACCAAAACCTATCGAAAAAAACGAAAAAAAAATCAGTTTTGGGATAAAAATTGACAAAATTGGTCGAAAATTGACTTCCCATACGATTCTAGTGGTTGATTTCAGAAGGCATTTTTTTGGTCGGTCGCCAACGGACCTAATCCAAGCTTAAGACTATGTATTACATTAGAAAATATATAATATATAACAAAACTAATGAACTACTTTAGTTTAAAAGAGAAGGTTTTTTTTTTGAAAGGAAATTGTAATAAACTTCCATTAATCAGAGTCATACTCCAAGATGCCACAGTAGAAATCCAGCAGGGAAGAGAAACAGTCCAACTCAAGAACTCAGCCCTACTAATACAATGCCGGGCTAATAAGTAAGCTACCACGTTTGTAGATCGAGGAGCAAAATTACATACGTGGTTCAAAGTAGTCAGAAAACAACAAATATCATTAATTCAACACCCCATAAAGTCCATGAAACTCCTTTGCCTTTATGCAATCAATAACTCGGCTAACATCTAACTCCGCTGAAGCGATCCTCTAACCATTCTCGAGAGCAAAAGCTAGACCTTCTCTGAGAATGTGGGTTTCGAAAAGGTCCCTAAATTACGCCCGATGAATCATGAACTACACCTCCCACTGAGAAGAAATCCAACTTCTCCACAACGGCGACATTAACATTGGGTTTCAGCGAGTTCGGCGGGGGTGCTCTCCAATTGATAGTTTGCAAACTAAGAGGGTAAGAAGGAGTTGAATTTATCACCTGGCATCGTTGAAACTCCCTCAAGAAAATTTTAGAATCTTCAATTATGACCTTAGCACTTTTGGAGCAATGATTATGGTATATATTGTTTCTATCCTTCTATAACACCCATGAAACCATACAAAAAAAATCGAGCTCCTGTGATGAAAGCGCTTTGAGCATGCGGAGGCAAACTCCTCCAAAAGATCTTTGCTTGCACGCTAAAAACCGAGAGAAAAGGTAGGAAATGTGCCAAACCTCTGTTACAACTTCATAGTCACATAAAGCGTGAAAGCTATCCCTTGAGTGAGCTCCACATCGGGGACAGAAAGTGCTGTAGTCAATCCCCCGTCGGCGAATATTGTTCAGAGTAGGTAACAAATCATAAAAAGCCCGCCAGATAAAATGCTTTACTGTCCCAATATCTTAATATTCCACAATTTCTACCACCATGACTTATGAAGCGGACCAATTTAATGCATGAGAATCAAGAAAGCTGAGACAATTTACTTGTGTAAACAATTGAGTGAAGCGGCAGAAGCTTGCGAGGTAAGGGTCAATTTGCTTTCAATGCATGCTAAATTAGAATAATAAAGCAGAATGGGACAACATGCAAGATCTCTCTCTCTCTCTCTCTCTCTCTCTATATATATATACACACACATATATATGTATATATCAAAATACAAAGAATTAAGCAAGATGCACGCCCTTCAATTATACATATTTGATCTTCTATAGAAAAAAAGATAAATAATCAATCCCTCTTTTTTAAATCATATAATAAAATAATGAAACTGGAAAAAAAAAATGCTTCATTTGTTTAACACGAGCCCATGGACTGAAAAATCCACGTTTCTATTGATATTTTCACATAATTTTCTGTATTTTGAAAGTGCCAATATAAAAATAGGGTTGTCGTATCCTTTTCACAGAATATCTAGAAATTTTCGTTAGAAATATAGGCAGATATCGATATTTTGATGGAAATATCGATTTCTATAAAAACTGTAGTATTAAATGACAAAATATTAGGAAATTTTACATAAATTTCCATGGATATATCAGCGAAATATTGACAAAATATTTATGCTTTATATGTATTTCTTTAATTTATTTTTGAAATGTTATAAAATTTATGTCTTTTTTTTTATTTACTTTTTAAGGTAGTCTTTCATAAATTTACTTTTCAATGTTATAAATTCATGTTTTTTATATACTTTTTACATATAGTTTGTAATCTTTTGAATCATGATGAACTGTATTTGATGAGATGGCCAAATCTGTGAGGTAATAAGACTGAAGGAGAACTGAAAGAGTGGAGAATTTACTATTATTTCTTACTTCATAGTAGGGGTGTTCATCAGTCGGTCTTCATCAGTGTTTGGTCAATTAGTTGTCGATCGACGGTGATCAGTTTTGAGAAAGCAAAACCAAAAGTCGATTGAATAGACAGGGAGTTGGTCGGTTTTCGACCGACAATGGTCAATTTTGTAACAGTCGATTTTGGTCTATTTTTGACAAGAGTAAGCCAGAATACTAAAAGTAATCCATCATTTTAAGAGCAATAACGATATTTATTTAGTCCAAATCTAATTTATTAAAGAAGTCTAAAACATCAATATGAGAACACTAATGTATGAGTTAAATAATCTAGCAACAACTCATTTAAATGTAAAAATTCTACCTTTTATTCATATATTGATATATATGAATACATAAAATATTTATAATTTTTGGAAGGGTAAAAAAGCTCTTCTGAAAACCGACCGTCAACTTTTTATTGGCGGTCGGTTTATGACTAACTTGGTTGGTTTTTGTTTTTAAATCTATTTTGTTGATTTTTTTTCGGTCAGTTTTTAGCTCTTTTTTTTATCAGCCCTACTTCATAGCAACTTTACTCCTTGGCATTAGAGAGATAGTATGTAGGGATCAAGAGATATACATGGCATGTTTAGAATTATATAAAAAACTATTTAAATTTCATCTTGAAATCAATATTATTTAAACCCAGAAGGTATTTTAAATACGTTTGAACCTCCTAGAAGTTCTTTATGGTATTGATATTTTCTTATGTTGTATGATATGTATGTAGAATATTTTTATTAGGTTGACTTTTAACTATTTTACTATTTGAGATCATATGCTTATCATTTATCATATTATGATAATTTTTTACCATTCATAATTATCATATATATTTTGGATGAGAGTTTCATCTAAATTATACATTATTGACAATTTTAGAGTTTCTTAAAGTCTCATTTAAAAATAAAGTGTTTTAAGATGACTTTTTGTATTTTACGTCAATTGACACTAATATTGATATTTCCATCGATATTTCCCTAAAATCTAAGTACTCAATATTTTCTTCCTTGCACGAGCCTCACCACTTCCACACTTCACTAAACTGAAGAAAGAGATATGGCATTAGAGTTAAGGAGAATGTGTAAGGAGGTTTTTTATTTACGTTTGTGTTTGGTTATTTTCTTTAAAGCATTTTAGTGGAGAGAATGAAAGCGATTATGCCATGTGTACAGTGCACATTAACTCATTGCTTGGTTTATGTTATTGCTTTTCTAAAACAAGATTGCTTTTAGTATCGTGCTTGGTTATTTTAATCAAAAACCGACAGAAATTAACCATTACAAAACTGATCGTCATTGGTCCAAAACTTACTGACTCAGACTATTTGATCAGTATATTGGTTATACTTTTTGAAAACCGACCGATTAAAATCCAATAGAAACCGATCGATAAACTTTTTTCTTTTGAAGATTATTCCAACAATTTATTATTATTTTTTTCTCTTGGAGGGAAAGCGCATCCGGTTTTGCGCCCTCGAGACCACTTTTTCATTAGAATATTCCTTTCCTCATTGTGGGTCCTCACCCCTTGTAATACACGGACATTTGACGTGTTATCATCTTACTGACAAAACTTTGGATGAAGGGAATGAATTTCTAAATTTCAGAACCAATCATAGCAACAAAAATTACATAATTTGAAACTTTAAAATATGGATTGAACAAAAAATCGACTGTCAAAAAAATTTGCTATCACCCGCGGCCGTTGTTGAATAGTTGTTTATCCGGAACAAATCTATACCTTTAACCTTTTGTTTGATAAAACGGTTCTCATCATTTTTTTAGTTATAAATAATATAAAACTTTTATATACTACAATAACAATAAAAAAATTACTACAATATAAAGCTCTCACATAACCATTGGTTTTTATTACCCTTTCAAATACCCCAAGTTAAATCATTCTCAATTTATTTTTTTTATTTTTAAAACACTATGAAAATATCTTTCAAATTTAAGAAATCTTATAATTTTTTCTTTGACAGACATTATGAATAAAAAAAATGAGCACAAAATACACCTATTCTTAAATAGTAAAATTAATCTAAAAAAACTTTCTTCATCGACGAGCTATCATAAAATTTTACGTTATTAACACTAATCGCTCCTAAATTTTAGGATGTACTCTCACTTTGTCCGTCTAAACTTTAAAAATCATCACTTTACTTCTGAACTTTTAAAACTTCCTATTTTACCTCTTGAATTTTAAAAATCAGCATTTTACTCTTGAAGCTTTCAAAGCTCCTCACTTTGTCTCCTAAATTTTTGATTTTTCATTCAAATAAACAGAATTAAGCCTATGTGATTTGCACATGGGTTACTTGTAAAGGCAAAAACTCTTAAGTTTTGTTTCACGCTAATACTCTCACTTGATGCCTTTGTTTTTTTAATCTGAACTCTCATTTAGAAAGCATTTGCCTGCACATTTCTTCTCGTTTTTAATGCGTAACTCATTTAATAAGTCGATATTATTCACCAATATTTGAATTTGAATACTAAAGAAGATGAGTTACGTATTAAAGATGAGGAGATATAGACGAACAATATCAAGAAGAACAGACCCTTCTTAAATGAGAACAGATTAAAAAAAATGTTAAATGAGAGTGTAAACGTGAAATAAAACCTGAGAGTGATATATGTTGGATCAAAATCTAATTATGGGCCAATATATTAAATAAATGTGAATTAAAGGCTATCAATAAGGTTGCCAAATTAAAAGTGATCAATTTAGGTTTTAGGCTTTTAATGCATCATTAAGTGTGGGCCTCCTATGTGTAGAGACCAAAAAGGGAAATTACTAATTTTATGATGGGCTAAATTGGTAATTAAGGATAATTGCAAGGGTTTAGCAATTATATAAAGGGGTTGTGGTCCCCAAGTCAGTACGTACATTATTTTTCTGTTACCCATCTACGAAAAGATTACAGAACATTCTGACAGAGAGGATTTACGTACCAGACTTGAAAGATCCTCAACCAAAAGACTCAAGAATCACATTCAATCTATGGATTCAGGTTAGCTTTCGCATCTTATTAATATTCTTGATGATTTGACATGAACGATCCTGGGTGATGATGGTTTTCATCACAATTTTATTCTAACAAGTGGTATTTAGAGCCTCTTCATGTTGAATCATTGGGAATCAATAATTTTTTCAGATGTGATTCTCATTAAAAATTCTCAAATTTAACAATCTATAGTTTCTTTAAAATTGTTAAATTTAAGAACAATTGTTTGAATTTTTTGGTTGAATATCAATTCGGTTAAAGGTTATATATATATATATATTTTTAACTACTGCCCGTATACGGCTTGCCGAAAAGAATATATATAAAAAAAAAAGTCCATCAATGTTGTGTATTCTTCCTTCGTGAAACAACCATTTTTGGGGTTATATATATATATATATATATATATATATATATATATATATTCAAGATTAACGTTTTCTGGATTCAATAACAACGCCGGCGGCAACCTTACGTCCGCCGGCGAAGGATTCCGTGCACGGCTATGAGGCTGCGTCGGAAAGACAGAGGTTGTTCAAGAAAGTGGCGGCCTCTGAGGAATTATAAAAAAAAAAGAGGGGTTTTCGCCGGCGACTGGCTCCACCACTGCCGGCATTGGCCGTGTCTGGGCGCGACCTGGAGTAGAGGAGCTGCGACCGTCTGGCCGCAGCAAAGGGGCGGCGGCCGTTAGGCCGCCCGTTCTTCACCCAGGGGTCGAAAGACCCCTAGGGTTGGCTTGGGGAACTTCTGGGCTTTGGTCCAGAACATCTGAGCCTTATACACGGGCCCAAGGGCCCGTGACAACAATACACCCAGGGTACACCCTTGGGTGACCAGAATCCCAAAAAAAAAAAAAAAATTAAACAGGCCCGTAATTGGTTTTTGTGAGATAATACGCGGGCTGGGCCCGTGACAAGTAAGGTCACCAGGGGCTTAGCCCCTGGGTGACCGAATATTAAAAAAAAAAAAAAGGGGGGAATAAAAGGGGGGCTGGATTAAGATCCGGGTAGGGTTCTCCCGACCCGGTCCTGCCCCGACTTGTCAATGTTGACATTGACTAATTTTTTTTTATTTTTTATTTTTTTTATTATTTTTTTAATTTTGGTACAATTTTAAATTCAAATATTTGTATTTTATATATATTTTGAGATGAATTAATTGAAGCAACATGTCACCAAAGTGGCCTCTCTTGTGGAAATTAATTTGTTTTGAATAATAAAAGGTTGTGTTTATGTAACTTATGTGAATATTGATCGGCCCAAAGGAAGGCAATATTTGACAGAATTACATGAACACCTGTGGTGATAAACACGTGATGATTATTCGGTTTTACATGTAAGCAATAAATCAGCCCAAAGGAAGATTTATTGTTTGACATGCTCTTATTGTCAGTGTTTGATTACTACACCAAGATATCACTTACAAGTTAATATTTCTGTCCAAAGACTAAATATTAATGGAGTGCCCAATATCTTGAGATGGGTTTACCTTTATTTGGATTTATTGTTGTTAATTATGGATTCTTATGTGAGCTTGTTTTGGTTTTGTTTATTTTGTTCTCTGATTCAGCTACTAGTTCTGCCTCTAATATTACTGCCAACATCAATTCAATTCCTATGCTAAATGGTAGCAACTTCAAATCATGGCAAGAGAACCTCCTAATAGTTCTCGGAGTCATGGATCTCGACCTTGCGTTAAGGGTTCCTTCTCCCGCACCTATTACAGATAAAAGTTCCTCTGATCAAAAGAAGGACATGAAAAGGTGGGAGAAGTCAAATCGCATGTGTATGATGATCATGAAGAAGGCCATTCCAAAAGCATTCAGGGCACTATATCGGAAACGATAAAGACAGCCAAAGAGTTCCTTGAGGACATTGAGAAGAGATTTGCCAAAAATGAAAAGGCTGAAACAAGTACACTTTTGGCAAACCTCATCTCAATGAGATACAAAAGTAAGGGGAACATCAGGGAGTACATCATGGAGATGTCTCATCTTGCTTCAAAATTAAGAGCACTTAAGCTTGACCTTTCTGAGGACTTGCTAGTGCATTTAGTTCTTATATCTCTTCCTGCACACTTCAGTCAGTTTAAGGTGAGCTACAACTGCCAAAAGGAGACTTGGTCTCTTAATGAGCTCATCTCACATTGTGTGTAAGAAGAGGAAAGGTTGAAGCAAGAAAAGACAGAAAGTGCTCACTTGGCTAATACTTCCAAGGACAAAGGGAAGAAAAGGAAGAAGGATAAGGAAGCTGCAGTCACAGCACCTCAAAAGAAGCAACAAAAGAGACCGGTTGATCCGGAAGGTACGGGTTGCTTCTTCTGTGGAGCTGCAGGACATAAAAAGAAGCATTGCACCAATTATCACGCTTGACGTGCTAGAAAAGGTATGCTTCTTAATTTGGTTTGTTCTGAGGTTAATTTAACTTCGGTACCTAAACACACTTGGTGCATGGATTCTGGTGCATGGATTCTGGTGCAATCACTCACATTAGTGTGTCTATGCATGGATGCCTGAGATGCCGAAAGCCAACTGATGGTGAAAGATACATCTACGTGGGCGATGGCAAGAAACTTGAAGTTGAAGCAATAGGAAAATTTAGATTATTGTTAAAGACTGGATTTTATTTGGATCTTGATGAAACATTTATTGTACCGTCTTTTAGACAGAATTTGATTTCTATTTCAGCTCTGGACAAATCTGGTTATTCTTGTTTATTTGGAAATGGAAAATTTAGTTTGTTTCATGATTCAAAATTAGTTGGTTCCGGTTCTTTATCCGGTTACGATAATCTTTATTTGCTTGATACAATTGCTTCATTTAATGAATCCTTGCAATTAAGTACACGAGGTATAAAGAGAAAATTAACCAATGAGAATTCAGCTGCGTTATGGCACAAGAGATTGGGTCATATCTCCAGAAGGAGAATAGAGAGACTTGTGTCACACGAAATTCTGGACCCCTTAGACTTTACAGATTTTGATATTTGTGTTAACTGTATTAAGGGGAAACAAACCAATAAAAGGAGACTTGAGGCCAACAGGACTTTGGACGTCTTAGAACTTATACATACAGACATTTGTGGGCCATTCCCTACGGCTTCTTGGAATGGTCAACAATATTTTATAACGTTCATAGACGATTTTTCCAGATATAGCTACATATATCTCATTCATGAAAAGTCACAGTCGCTGGATGTGTTCAAAAATTATAAGGCTGAAGTTGAAAATCAACTCAGCAAAAGGATTAAAAGCGTCAGATCTGACTGTGGTGGTGAATACTATGGTAGATATGACGGTTCAGGTGAACAACGTCCAGGACCGTTTGCTAAGTTCCTAGAGGAAAGCGGTATCGTCCCACAGTACACTATGCCGGGTTCGCCCACTATGAATGGTGTTGCTGAAAGACGAAACAGAACGCTTAAGGACATGGTGAGGAGTATGATTTCTCATTCTACCTTACCAGAATCACTCTGGGGAGAAGCACTTAAGACTGCAGCATATATCCTTAACAGGGTTCCAACTAAAGCAACTGCCAAAACCCCTTACGAACTTTGGACGAGCAAGAAGCCTAGTCTAAAGCATTTGCATGTTTGGGGATGTCCAGCTGAGGCAAGGCCTTATAGGCCTAATGAAAAGAAACTGGACTCAAGGACAGTTAGTTGTTATTTTATTGGATACTCTGAAAGATCCAGGGGGTACAAGTTTTATGATCCCACGACCAAATCGATATTTGAGACGGGAAATGCTAGGTTCTTTGAGGATGTCGAGTTTGCGGGGGGAGATATGGTTAGGGACTTTGTCTTTGAAGAGGAATATGTTGATATTCCCACAGCTGTTATTGACATTGATCAGGTTTATACTCCTGACATCGTTCAAGAAGCAGACCCAAATCAAGACAATGTCAGAGAATCTCCCATTCCAGAAATTGTTCTAGAAGAACAAACTCAACCACCTCAAGAACCTATGCCATTAAGGAGATCCACTAGAGAAAGGAGAAGTGCGGTGCGAGATGATTACATTGTATTTCTCCAAGAACATGAGTATGACATTGGTATGGTGGAAGATGATCCAATCAACTTCCGTCAAGCCATGGAAAGTTCTAGATCTCAAGAGTGGATTGATGCCATGAATGAAGAGATAAAGTCTATGAAAGACAATGACGTTTGGGATCTTGTCCCATTGCCGGAAGGTGCCAAACCCATTGGTTGCAAATGGATATTTAAGACCAAAAGAGATTCGAAAGGCAATGTGGAGAGGTATAAAGCTCGTCTTGTCACAAAAGGCTTTACACAGAAAGAAGGCATTGATTATAAAGAGACTTTCTCTCTGGTTTCTTCGAAAGACTCTTTTAGGATTATAATGGCATTAGTGGCACATTTTGATCTTGAGCTTTATCATATGGATGTTAAGACTGCGTTCCTCAATGGTGACATTGATGAAACAATCTATATGGTGCAACCGGAAAACTTTGTGTCAGGAGATGCAAAGAATATGGTTTGCAAATTAAAGAAATCTATCTATGGGCTCAAGCAAGCTTCTCGTCAATGGTATTACAAATTTCATTAGGTTATCATCTCGTTCGGTTTTGAGATGAATTTGGTCGATGATTGTATATACCATAAGTTCAGTGGGAGTAAGTATATTTTTCTGGTTTTATATGTCGATGACATTTTGCTTGCTAGCAACGATATAGGCTTGTTGCACGAAACCAAGAGATTTCTATCAAAGAAATTTGAGATGAAGGATCTTGGTGACGCCTCTTTTGTGTTGGGTATACAAATACACCGGGATCACTCTCGGGGTACTTTAGGATTATCACAAAAGGGCTATATCGAAAAGATTCTTAAGAGATATGGCATTCAAGATTGTAAACTAGGTGATACCCCTATGGCTAAGGGAGACAAGTTTAGTCTCAATCAGTGCCCTAAGAATGATTTTGAGGTTAAGGAAATGCAGAAGATTCCTTATGCGTCAGTAGTAGGGAGTCTAATGTATGCTCAGGTTTGTACGCGTCCGGATATTGCGTACGTTACAGGGATGTTGGGCAGGTACTTAAGCAATCCTGGAAAGGATCACTGGGTAGCAGCCAAACGAGTCTTGAGGTATTTTCAAAGAACAAAGGATTACATGCTCACGCATCGGAGGTTAGAACGGGTTGAGATCATTGGGTATACTGACTCTGATTTTGCTGGATGCCAAGATAGTATGAAATCTACATCGGGCTATGTCTACCTTCTGGCTGGAGGTGTTGTCTCTTGGAAGAGTGCTAAACAGTCTCTTATAGCATCTTCTACAATGGCGGCAGAGTTCATAGCGTGTTATGAGGCGTCCAATCATGGAATATGGCTGCGAAATTTTGTCACGGGGCTGCGTATAGTGGAAAGTATTCAAAGACTACTCAAGATATTTTATGACAATAAGTCAACAGTTTATGTATTCCAACACAACAGGAGCTCGACGAAGTCAAAGCATATAGAGATCAAGTTTCTAGTTGTGAAAGAAAGAGTTCAGAGTGGACAGTTGTCTATAGAGCACATCGGCACAAACTCCATGATTGCGGATCCGCTTACTAAAGGATTGCCACCCAAAATGTTTCATGAGCACACTGATCGTATGGGTGTCATATCATTTTAGGATATTTAGTTTTAGTAGGAGTTTGTAATTTTAAATGCTCTTATGATATAGACATTTTTCAGTTATTTCAGTTTATAGATATTTTGAGGTTATTTTCTGCAGAAATAAAGTTTTTAGTTTATTCGCACTTTGATTTTGGTATGGTTTGATCTCACTAAGGTTTTCAGGTGGACTAGTTAGAAATAGGCATGTTAAGATCACATTGCACGAAATTTTCATGCTACACATCCATACTTGATCTTGTCATTAGTTGTATTGGTATATGTGATCATTGATGGGTCTAGTTACGACATATGTAACGAAGGTCGCTTTAGTCCTATATTGATATAGTTAATGGACAAGATTGTTGAGATACATAAGGTTTTGATAGCAAAATTCATGAGCTCATAAGGTATAATTCATATCTGTAAAGTTTTATATATAGCCCAAGTAAGAGATTGTTGGATCAAAATCTAATTATGGGCCAATATATTAAATAAATGTGAATTAAAGGCTATCAATAAGGTTGCCAAATTAAAAGTGATCAATTTGGGTTTTGGGCTTTTAATGCATCATCAAGTGTGAGCCTCCTATGTGTAGAGACCAAAAAGGGAAATTACTAATTTTATGATGGGCTAAATTGGTAATTAAGGATAATTGCTAGGGTTTAGCAATTATATAAAGGGGTTGTGTTCCCCAAGTCAGTACGTACATTATTTTTCTGTTACCCATCTACAGAGAGATTACAGAGCATTCTGATAGGGAGGATTTACATACCAGACTTGGAAGATCCTCAACCAAAATACTCGAGAATCACATTCAATCTATGGATTCAGGTTAACTTCTGCATCTTATTAATATTCTTGATGATTTGACATGAACGATCCTGGGTAATGATGGTTTTCATCACAATTTTATTCTAACAATATAATCTTATTTTTACCCTTATAAGTGACCTATGTGCGAACCATATCTTTGAAACAAGGGTAGAATGATGATTTTTAAAATTCAGAAGGCAAAGTAAAAAGTTTTGAAAGTTCATGAGATAAATTGAGGGAGATCCTAAAATTTAGGGCCATTAATTTTAATAACTCTAAAATTTTTCTTCCCTACCTTTTGTGACTTAAAAAGATAGCACAAAGAAACCATATGATCAGATCCACAATTATAACTAGTGCATTAAAATCATTATGTTGTTTAGAATTTCTTCCCCACTTTGTTTGGTAGAGATAAAAAGTGGGAAAAGCCTAAGTTGCTGACTTTAAAATAAAAAATAGTTAAGACGTGCTTTGTCTGGTAGAGAAGGTAGTGACTGTTAGTGGGTGTCGTCTCGTCCTTCTATTGCTGGTACGACTGAGGAGTAGAGAAATGAGCATAGGAAAAAATTGTAGTGAATTTATCAGAGGCAAAAGAATATATATAGTTGTACCACTGAGATTAATATTTAAGACCATAACCACAGGTGGTAATAGTACGATTACAAAGAGGTTCTATTTGGAGATTTAATCAACTAAAGGTTAAAAGTTTTTCATTATGCGTAATAAATTTCATTGAATTCTGTCTTGTTATTTGATGAAGACCGAAGCCCATGATTCTTACCGGTCCACGTGTAATATCAGTAGATTTTAAAATATGACTGGTCTGATGCGTGAAGACTGATACAATTTTAAGCATATATTTTTAAGCATATATATATATATATAGGTATATATATGTATATAATTGAATAAAAGGTCAAGCCATGATCATTACATTAAAAAAATTATCATAAAATTCCTCTCTTTGTATTGACCAACATAAAAAAAAAAAAGACTGCTTCTTTGTCCATTTTTTCTTTAATTTAATAATCCTAGATAAAGTATTAACAACGGTCATGATTACTGTGCTTTCTTTACTGTTCTTTAAAAAATAATAATAATCATGATTAGGGCCGGGCCCACTTTTAAGTTTAGTGAGGCATTCCCAATATATACTATTTTGGAAAAATATGAAGAATTATATTACAATATTTACCAACGACTACGAAATATATGTTGAGAATTATACCAAATGAAAGCACTTTATCATTAGGGTTATGTTCTAAAACGTTAGATTTGTAACAAAAATATATTTGTTTTGTGTATTTTGTTTTTTAAATTTTAATATGATATCAATCAAATCTAAGGTTTAAAAACATTGCTAAAAAGAATAGGCTATCATATAAGTGTTTTCTTCTCTATTTTATACCTTGTATTTTGAGGTTATAAAATTAAAAACCATACTCTATATTTTGGATTGGTATTACATTTACACCTTATGCGTAAAAAGAGTAGAAATAAAAAGGATAAAGATTAATGAGGGCGTATATCTGAATATTAAATATCAATGGGGCAAAAATTTTAAAAAAAAAAAATTTTCAAGGGTTAAATTTTATATTTTAAAACGGCGCCGTCACTTTTCGTGATCCACACATTAATCAGTTTCCTTGGTAATTGATCAATTGGATGCCCCACACACGGCATTTTTCTTTCCATTACGATGGATATTTGCTTCAAATGACTTTTGGGTTCTTCGTAGATCTTTACAAGTTCAACTTCTAGTTTTCCCATCCTTCTCGTTGTACTAATAAGAAACACGTGCATACATTAGTCAATTGTTGATTTATAGCATAAATGTAGAATATTTAAAAAATTAATTTTTTTCACTTGATTTTTTATCCTGTTTAAGAACTTTGAAGAGCTATGCAATCAATTGATAAGAGAACGAAAATTCTAAAAATAAAACACGAAATGCTCATTGATATATTTTCGCTTGAATTAGACCATCAAAAAATATTTCTAAAATTTTACTCGATTCGGATAATTTTTTACAAAATGGAATCAATAAACAAATTCGTATTTGTATTTGTAGTACATTTTCAAGCTATGTTATTTCCGTTGTCTGGTGACAGTGTTAGGCTTTATTGGTAGGGGCAAACTTTTTTTATCAAGATTATAATAACACGTAGAAAGTTATTAATTTAAGGGATCAAGTCTAATTTATATACATACATATTTATTAAAATTAAAATAATTGTATGTTAAAAAAAAGGGGGAGGGGCATTCGTCATTGAGCATGTCCCGTTATGTAATACTGCTTTGCAAAGTGCATACAAAAGGAAAAAGAAAAGGTGCTTTAACACCCCCCCGGGTCATGCTTGTAATGTAGTAAGAATTGTGATAAACGTGCTTGCCAGATTTTCTTGGTAAATTAATTAAGCATGTGCCGTACACTTGTGTTCTTCTAATCATTTCTGTAGATATTTGCCATTCAAAGACGTTTTCATTGTGGGGCATAAGTTAAGTTTCACTCTTGAGCTTTACTCTAAAACGCCTCATATCGTTAGGAGATGATATCCTTACTTATAAACCATTACTCATAATCATTTCTAGGTTATGTGTAACTGTACAACCCACCCTTTTTTGACGTTATTTATTTGAATTATGGTTGTCACAATTATGGGGCCTAATTTCATGTTATGATGAGTTATTGTCGTATAAGAATGTGTTAAAACGGAATCTGTGAGATAGACTAAAAAAAAAAAAGCAAAGAATTAAGTGGTGTGTGATTTTCTTTTTTAAATTTTTTATTCATTATAATGAATTTTTTATAGGGACTGAAAGTAGACATAGCTCTCACATCAAAAAATGATGAACCATTATAAAGTTGTGTTCATTTTTTTGCTTATTTTTATTTCTATGAGTTTGTTTGCTCTTAATAGAATTAGGGTTAGTAACACCATAATCTACTAAACGAAAATATCCTTCACTGCTTCTATATGTCAAAAAAAAAAAAAAAAAACTGCTTAGTGGATCTACTTTCCAAGTCTGGTAGCCAAATATTGGATTCCCAAATTTTTTTTTTTAAATGCTGAGAAAGCCTTTGGGTAAGGTGTGAGAAAGTATTCAAACGTTATAATCATCTGTACAACGAGAGGATCATGATATTAGAAATAAAACATTGATCAATAGAGTTTTTAGGTAAAATAGTTCTTGAACGTTTGTTTTTATTTTGGGGGAATTTTCATAAATATCATCTTTTATCACTTATTTTTTCTAAATACCACAAATGTTTAAGTATGACACAATTTAAACATGTAATATGAGTAGTAATATGGTACAATTTTTTTTAAGTGCAGCATGAAACACATTTCTAAAAAGTGTGGCACTACATGTAATTCATTTTGTCTCTCTCTTTACTGTGATGATAGTTTGATGTTTGAACTTTAAGTTTGACGACGGTCCTTTTGAATTTTCAAAATGGTGAAGTTGAGACATAAAAAGTAATAATGGTTGTTAATATTATTGATGTGTATAAAATTAGTTTAACTAAGTGTGACAACCATAATTTTCTTGAGGGGAAAAGGGTCAAGAAATGGTGGGTTGTGCAGTTCTATATTGCCTGAGAATAGTCATGAGTAATGATTTATAAGTAAGAGCACCATCTCTTAATAGAATGACACTCTTTAGGGTAAAGATCAAGAGCAAACCTATAGGGGCTTAGGCTCAAACAGACTATATCATAGTAAATGGAGGTGTGGGTGGTTACATTGACTAAAGTATATATGCACATATGAAAATGAGAAAAGGCACGTTACCCTTTTTGGGAAAGAAGGCACGTGCGTAAGGTTTAGAAATATATGTCTAATTAAACCCTTATGCAAATCTGAAAATGAGAAAAAAAAAATGCTTTTAAATTTTATTTTAACTTAACAAACATAATATAAAGTTCTCAAAATGATGCTCATGCAATGCCCCTAAAACTCCCTACTTGAATGGTTCAAATCCAAATTTTCTTTTACAATGCCAATTGAGTAATCAATTTTGTCTCTCTTTCCAAAAATAAATCCTTTGCGTTAAAGGGGTGGTCAAATTTTTTTATCAAGATTATTCTAATGTGTATTAAGAAAAGTGCATGTGTTGATCATGTTATTTTTCAGTCCTTCATTGTTTTTAAACCATAGTTTGTAATTAGATTAGGGATTTTATATTACATAATAATAAAAATAAAATAAACAACGCAAGTATTTATATTAATAACGTGCATTAAAATATTACATAAAAAGTTTACAGACATGATATAAATATGTTTCGAGAGTAAAAGCACTCCGTATAATCAATTATCGAAACTATAAATACATGGAGATTACTAAAGCATTAATAAAAAAGATCAGAGCTTAAATGGGATATGTAATTTCAAGAGTACTAGTTACTCCTTAATATTAGTGATCCCGATATTAGAATCAATAAATCTAAAGGTTTTAACAATAGCATACCACAAAATATAGGATGTGGAGGAGTTATTAAGGACACCACAGACAGACATGCTATGGGTAAAGACAAAAGATTATAGGTGGAGGTTCAAATCCAATGGCCGCTTCTTACTTTCTTTCTTCCAATTAATCTTGGACGTTGTAGTGCTGGACTTTAAAAGAACTACTTGCATCTTGTCAAGAAATTCTTTAGTTGTTGAAGCAGTAACAAAGATTTGTCTCCTCAACTCTACAAAGAAGTTTTGTTCTATAGTGTAATTTAAAAACTCTAAAAAACCGACATAAAAACCATTTACATTCAAAAGATCAAGGGTTTAGAGTGAATACCTAATAGATTCCTACTAGCAACTATGAATATCTCCTCAAGGATGCCTAAACCATCAGGTAATGCTATGTAAGCGTCAGAATTATTGAACATGGCTTTCAAACACTTAGGGATGTCCAAAACTCTCTTTTTCCTTACCTATGGTTTTTCTACAGAGGTTCTCCTTAGCTAGGAGATGAATGAATGATAATCCCTACGATATGACTACTCCCAGAATGTGTTGTTATTGATAATTCCACATTAACCTAAGCTACCTCCCCTATAAATCAAGTTAATCTTTTTTACTTACTAAGACTTGTCCTAAGTGTTTTGTGGCGTTTAAAGAGACTTTATCTTTACCTCAACTAGAACCACGAAGGACACAGAAGGTTTCAATTTTCCTAAATAAAAGGGAGGAAGACATGTTTAGTTTCTAAAATAAACTGACTCTTTTTCTGCTATTTTTTTTGGGTTTTTTTCTTGAGTCTGCTTTGCCTAAACTTTGAGTTCCAAATGAGACCTTAAAGAAGATGAAAATGCAAAAGGACTAAGGAGTTATGACAGGTAAGGAGTTAGAAAAAGCCGAACCAAATTGGAGCAGATTTTGAAAAAAAAAAAATGCAATTAGACTGATTTTTGACAAATAACACTCTAAATGTACGACATTTGACAACTTACAAACAAACAAACAAAACCCGATATATTTAACTATACACTTTGACAAAATACACACGAATCTAGAAAAGTCAGTAAAAGACATATGAAATACTATAAATCTTTTGATAAAATAAACACAAATATAGAGAAATCAGTAAAAGACATATGACATACAATAAACCCTTTGAGAAAAACAACACGAATCTAGAAAAATCATTCGAGATCTAAAAATTTCAAACTAATAGGAACAAACACGTGATGCATCTGACAAGGTAATATTTTTTTAAATAAAACAAACACAAATAGTTAACAACTACTATAACAATAAAATAAAAAACAAACATTTATTCTTTAACACTTACTGTTACAATCTAAAAACAAACAAATACTCCAAACACAAAATACTTTTTTTTTTTTTTTGCAAAAACACTCAAATGACCTCTATAGATTAAGAATTTACACCCCATCTAATTTTCTTACAAACAGACAAATATGGTCTTTAAATGCCAGATTCTTAAGGCGTTGTCTTTCTACATAGAATTTGAACCAGAGATTAGCTTGGACATATCCACCCAAATGGTTTTGAAGAGAAGCATGGAGGTCATCCAAGTTCTCTTTAGAAAGGTCATCTTTGCAAAAATGAATTTTGCCATTCCTATTTACTGACAGAGATCCATGTGAACAACACTTACCCTTGCAAGTTTGTTGCCTAGCATGGGCACTTTTTCTCATCATACTATGACTAATACCTATACCTGGAAGGCCGGTCCTCTAATTGAAGTCACTTAGAGGAATTTTTCCTTCGATCAGCATCCTCACATCATTAGGGATTCCAAAACGCATGAGAATCTGCAGTCGAGTGACTCTTGACTTGTATTTTTGCCTAAGAACCTTCTAAGAAAGTGAGCAGAAATATTTTCTCAGGTGATTGTACTTTGAATCTATGGAAAACAGAGAAAAAGAAAGAAGAAAGAAAGAAAGAAAGAACGGAAGTTTAAGATCTAAAGGTGGTTTACTAAAATTCGAAGATGGTTGAGGAGTTGTGAATGAGATTCGAGTTTATGAAAAGAAACAATAGAGAAAATCTAGAAAATTAAGAACAAGCTTCACTTTTTAAGAGAAAGTATGAGAGAATTTTAGCGAGAAGGGAGTATTTTAAAGAGAGAAAGAGCTCACCAAATTTGAGCTTTAAGGCACAATGATAAGATTTATAAATAATGTAAGATGTTGTGCTGCGCACTATTTTGAACACTAGACTAGGCTAAAATGGACATGCCCAACTGTTCTTGACAAGTCTGTAGATAACCAAATTTCAATATCTCTTTTAACAAGGACTAGTTCACGAAATTTAATTTCCTTGGTCTGTGGGAAAAAAAAGAAGATATATATATATATTTATGTAATTATGTATATACATATATATAAGAAGTAGAAGGCCTTACTTTAGCAATAAAGAAGTTGTCATCTTGATTTGCAATGCTATATCCACACCGACCATCACATATGTATCCCATATGAAATAATAAGCGGGAAAAAAAGAAAAAAAAAAACAACAAACAAACAAACCAGGCGGGCCGTGGCCGGCCCCCGGCAGTGTATGTACGCGCTTATGAAGATGAGATAAGGCACATTACCATTTTGGGATAGAAGGCACGTTCGTAAGGTTACCCTTCTGCAAATCTGAAAATGAGAGAAAATGCGTTTAAATTTTTATTTTAACTTACAAACATAATATAAAGTTCTCAAGATGATGCTCATGCAACGCCCCCTAAAACTCCCTACTTGAATGGTTCAAATAAAGAATTCAAATCCGATTGAGTAATCAATTTATCTCTCTCTCCAAAAATAAATCCTTTTGAGACATAACCAAACTTTATACTCCTTCCTTCTTCTTCTTCCTCCCTTTTTTTTTTCCTTTTTTTCTCGTTCATGATTTCTCCCGAGTCCTGCAATAACAAAATTCCAACTCAATGTACTTTTAATTTGATTTATTTTTGCTAGTGACTTTTTATTTCAATCTATATCTGCTAGTAATAAAATTACCAGCTCAATCACTTCAACCCTTAAAAAAAATCTTTTCCAAAACGACACAATAATAGACCATTCAGGGATACTTGCATTCAATCCGGTCCAATTGTGCTGCCTCAATAATTTGTCCCATCGATAATGTCGCTTGAGAATCTATCCCAAAATTAATGAAGTGTTTGAAAAAATAATAAAAACAGTTAGTTAGAACCATTTTTACTGTAATATATAAAAATTTTATATTATAATTTTTTTTTTATTATTATAATATATAAAAATTTTATACTGTTTATAATTAAAAAAATAAAAACTATAATTCTCGTTGCCCTTTCGAACACCCAGTAAAGTGTCGTTTGAGCAAAAATGTGGCACACACACCCAACGCGTACAAGGAGTTGGCAATTGACCGCAAAATGCAAAAATCAATTGATGCGAAAGCGACTGATAATGAATTATTATTAATTTACGTTCAATCATGCAGTTTGGGATCTAACTGCCACGTCACCATGTTTGTCGTATTGAAAGCTAGAATATTCATTTTTCTACTGTGGGTCCGATCTGTAGAATAATCAAACAATTGCGTACGTCGTCGTATCATTATCTTATGGGACCATGGTGTTGTCAAGTGTTGGTTGGTTTTGTTTTTTCCTTTTTTTAAGAACTTTCTTGTTTGAAAAAAATTAGCCACATTTTTAAAAAAAGCAAAAAAAGAATGGCCGCGATTATTACAAACTTGTTTTTTGCTCGTGAATATTACAAATTTAATCCTACACGTGGTTTATTTAGCTTGAACTAGTTGTCTATCCAATCCTAGAGTGCTAAACAGCACCAAGATTTTCTGTTAATAATGCGCTTTAATAATTTACTATAATAATTAATATAGTTCTAAATGCTATATTTTTTTAATGAGCACAAAAATGCTATATTTTTTAGTTTAATTATCAAGCTTTAAAATTAGTAAAAAAATTATTTTAAAATAATTCAAAAATAATAATATCTAATAATAAAAATTAAAAGCCAAACTTGATGTATGTCAAATTTAGAACCCAGTATAATGTATGTCCAAAGTAACATAAAAGACATTAAAATGGAGAGTAATTTCTTATTTAAATGTTAAAATTAAGCATTCACTGCCAAAAAAAAAAAAATAGACCCTAAGTCATAATAGATTTTAGCAAAACTTTAAGTCACAACATTAATGTAAACTTAGCTACAAACTTCAGTTTAATTTTTATTGTGACTAAAACTTTTAGCCATAGAAATATTTTGTGACTGAAAATTCCGTGGTTAAAAGTTTTAAAGCTTTAGCCATGGAGTTTTTAGCCACATAAACATTTCATGAATAAAAATCCCGTGGCCAAAATTTTAAGTCATAACAAAATATTAAACTAAAGTTTGCGACTAATTGTAAATGTTGTGACTAAAAATTTTACTTAAAATTATTGTGACTAAAAGTCTAATTTTTTTGTAGTGATTGACATAGTAATTTAACATTAAATTGGAGATGCTTTAACGTTCTTTTATTACAATAGATTTTAGAAAGAATAGTTTCAAATTAAGAATTTTCTTTTTTTAAAAAAAATAAAATTTCGTTTAAATTAAAAAAAAGTACAAACAATGTCGCTTAAGCCGTTTATGAATAACAAAATCTATCCTCGACCACTGTTAGATCCACCAATGTAGACAAAGAAGGCTAAGGATACATAACTAACAAGAGAGAACACAACAAGTGAAAAAATCATATTTCAAAACTTCTCCTTGCATTGCCCAAATTACACTTATCTATTGCAATTAGTTTGACTCGAACTCAAAAATTTATTGGGGGAGAAGATCAACCTTGCTACCTAACAATGACTGACTCATAACGTCAACTGTTATTAGTTTATTAGCCATGAGCGTGTGGCACGTTGCACCACAATCAAGAATCCGAACCGTGATGATGTCACATATACATACGTGATAAAGAAAAATGCACGTAAAGTGAATGTGTTCAAATTTGGCATAGGGGTTATAGTGTGAAAGCACCATAATAAAGAGTTTGAAAATGCGATTTACTCTTTCCTTTTTCGTTTATATAAAGAGGGCTGGATATGTTACGCTTTTTGATCACATTTACAGATATTTTCTATCAAACGCATAGGGCCTTTGAAGTTGGCTAAGTCGGAAAGGTAAAGCGATGCTTATGTCGTTTTTGAAGCTTTGTCGACGGGCGCTGCCGCTCCAACCAGGTCTCTTTACTTGTATTTCCAACAAAGAAAAAAAAAAAAAACTTATCGTTTTATTATCCACCTTTTCCAACTCTCATTTTAAATTCATTTGTTGTATTTCTAGATTTAACATCTATAAGTGTGTTGACCAATCTTCTTTACATCTATTTGATTTTTAACACAACAAAACGTCACCCCTTATATCCCCACTATTGACACCAAAATACCGATTTGAGCAAAAAAAAAAAAAAAAAAACCCACAAATATCGGCCTAAGATATTATTGGATTCAATTATTTGTGCATTTGTGTGTTCGTTCTTTTCGTGGGCAATGGCCAAGTTTTGAAGTGCATAAGCATAGAGCAAGATGTGGAAAATTTCTTTTTCTTCTTTTTGGTAAATTGCAAAGACGAATCTTCCCGTTTGGTTCGAGTATTTGAATGAAGATTTAAATTTTTGTGAGAAAAAATACTGTAGCAAAATGATTTGAACCGTGATTCAAGTATCGAAACAAACGGGCCCTTAGTAGTGGAAAATGCGTAGTTCCAATGATCCAATGCATAAAAAATTAAGACAAATGTGGTAAAAGTTTCATGTCCAGTTTTATATTGTTTAAATTTACATATTTAAATTTTGAAATGATATTCATTTAAAAAAAAAAGTTACAATACTATTAAAGAAACTATACAATAGGAGGATTACAAAAGGCAATACACATATATATGCATAAGAATAGCAATATCATGTTTGAAATGGTCTCCAATATACCATTTGTAATTTTTTAAGCAATATCATGTTTGAAATCGTCTCCAATATACCATTTGTAATTTTTTTCCTTCACGAATGTAACTAAGTTTGTATGTTTTTGTGAAACAATTAGTTTGCATATAACACTTAATAAGTGGAGTCCAATAATATAACATTCAATGTTACATTTAAACAAAATAAATATTACCACAAATAAAGACAGCTTAGTTGTTTAATATTACATTTGCAGAAAATGAAACTTGTAAATGTTGCACTTATCACGATATCGGATTTGAGCGAAACCAATCATGTTTTTGTTAAAAAATAAATAATAAAATAAAATAAATAGATAAGTTCCTCGGGAGTAGAGCTTGATCTTTTGAAGATTGAGTGATAATTTTTTTAAAAAGGAAAAACAACCCCCAAGATTCTGAAAGCCTTATTTTAATTTTGATTGTCGTTTTATTTAATGCTTTTTGGATGTTTTTCAAATGCAGGAGCATCACCCCCTTCCCCGCTTCAACGTCAAATCTCTCCTATAAATACAACCCTAACGCCTTTACCGCCAACATTCTTCTTCCTCTTCTTCCCTCGATCTTACAGCCATGCTCTCTGTTTCTCCATCAATCAGGTTCGATTTCTGAATCTCTTTCTCTGATCTCTCTTCGTTCGAATGTCTCGGTGATTTTGGTTTTTGTTGTTGTTGTTTTGGTTGCAGAAAAGAGCCACGGTTGGGAGTAGCGCGGAGGCGAGATCGTTCTTGGATCGCGAGAATGGTGGTGCTGCGGCGGCGGTGGCGGAGGTCTTGTTGTCGGACGATTTCGATCCGACGGCGGTGGTGGTGGAGCCTTTGCCTCCGGTGGTGACGTCCAACGGCGTTGAGGAGGAGATCAAGAAAAGGGAGATCGTGCTGGGACGGAACGTGCACACCACGTGCCTTGCTGTCACGGAGCCCCAGGCCAACGATGACGTCACCGGCGATACGGACGCCTACATTGCCAGCGTCTTGGCTCGCTACAGAAGGACCCTCATGGAGAGGACCAAGCACCATTTAGGTACGGACATTGTCGAAACGTCGTTTTTGGTTTTCTGTAGTTTTAGTTCGAGTTTTTAGGAATTGTTTAGGCTATGATATAACTGTTTGGGTCGTTATGTAATAATTTTGTTGGTAATTGAGTAATGAATAATAATAATAAAAAAATATGAAAGTCGACAAAATTGTTAGCTGTTAAAAAAAAAAAAAGCAAATGAGCACAACATTGCCAACTTTACAACAGAATTGACATTGTCAATTTGTGTTTGGTTGAAGTTTGTTAATACGTAAATTTAGGCTCTTGATTTGAGAAAATGATACTGAAGTGTGAGGAACACGTTTATTGTGGGAACTGGTTTTGAAATGTTTGGGATTTTGCATCTGTTGCAGGATATCCTTATAATTTGGACTTTGATTACGGAGCGCTAGCGCAGTTGCAGCATTTCTCCATCAACAATCTGGGGGATCCATTCATCGAAAGCAATTACGGTGTGCATTCGAGACAGTTTGAAGTTGGTGTGTTGGATTGGTTTGCCCGTTTGTGGGAAATCGAAAAGGACGAGTATTGGGGATACATTACAAATTGCGGTACTGAAGGCAATTTGCACGGGATTTTGGTTGGGTGAGTGTATGTTGTTTGTTTTTTTGGTCGTGGACTATACTTGTTGTAGTTTATACTCTAACTAATATGTAAAGAACTTCGATTCGGTTTTGTGCAGGAGAGAGGTTTTTCCGGATGGGGTTCTGTATGCATCGAAAGAGTCCCATTATTCTGTTTTTAAAGCAGCACGAATGTATAGAATGGAATGCGAGAAGGTTAATACCCTTGTCTCGGGTGAGATTGATTGTGCAGATTTTAAGGATAAACTCCTTGCCAACAAAGATAAACCTGCCATTATAAATGTTAACATAGGTATCTCTCACTCTGTCTATGTGACACCCGTTATTCCCCTAAGGGTATTAAGGTAATTAGATTAATTTTTAGTATATATATATATAAAAAAAAAAAATCAAATCAGAAAATTGAGAGAAACTCGAGACTTTCTCTCTCCTCTTTCTCTCTCTAGAATTTTCTCTCTTTCTCCTCAAATCTCGTTTGAGATTCCGGCGTTATTTTTCGACACCTCCCATACCAGTGGGAAGCTCTCGTTGAGCTGAGTCCAACGAGGTGTCGTGCCACCCAAAACACCGCCGGAGGAGGGCTCACGCGCCGCCCAAAGTGGCAGTGAAACCCATATTTTCCCGACGTCGTTTCTCTGCCGTCCGACCACCAATTTACGTGATTTTGGTGTCTATGGACTCAGTGTGAGGAGAGGAACAAGATGGTACCAATTTCCCAGCTCAATTCTGGCTGGAACAGCTTCGCCGGAGCTGCCCCGTCGCCGCCGTGGAGCCGCCGTCGGAGCCGCCGCATATGGCAGCGGTGTGGCACACCGCCGGTGCCAAAATGATCAGAGGGCGACGGCGAGCAAGACCCCTCGGTCAATTGCTCCATTCCGCCGCCCCTCGCCGGAGAACGAAGACGCCCGCCACCGTCGTCGTGGGTGAGGTTGGGTTGGCCATTTTAGGCCGTTTTGTGCCAAATTGAAGGCACAAACATCTTCAGAGGACCGAGAGGAAGAAATTCGATACCTCAATTGCACGAAATGATGGCCGGAGGACGGAGAACGGCATCTCCGTCGTGCACCGTCGTGGAGCTAGTGGAGCCGCCGTTCCACGCAATGTTGAGCTGCCCCACCATAGGGGAAATACTCAGAGGAGGTCGGGGAACAATTCCCCCACCTCAATTTCACGGTATCTCCGCCGGAGATAGGAGATCGGAGCCGCCGGTTGTGGCCGTGAATTCCGTCTTCGATTTGCTATGTTAGAGGTCGAATTGGGTGAAATTGACCCCGCCATTGGACTCAGAAGGGTCGATTTAGGGGGGGTAGGCCCGAGCCCAGCTGCCAACGGACCCCGATTGACGCCGGTCAACGACGGTCAAAGTCAGTCAACGCCGGTCAACGCCAGTCAACGGTGGTCAACGCCGGTCAACGGCCAGTCATAGGCTAAATTGGAATTTTGTGATCCGGACCTCCGATCGAAGATCCGAGACTGCCTCCTGACTCGTTTCGATGCTCTGGATGCAATGGTGACCTCCGTTTGAGCAAATTCCACTCCGATGAAAATCATCCGGTACCAACTGCACGCGAATCGAGGCGATTCAAACAGCAGTATCGGAGTCCAGAATGACGTTTTCAAGAATGTATGATCTCCAG
The DNA here is from genome assembly GCA_025403435.1 of Artocarpus heterophyllus. NCBI lineage: Eukaryota > Viridiplantae > Streptophyta > Magnoliopsida > Rosales > Moraceae > Artocarpus > Artocarpus heterophyllus. The sequence goes on from CM046334.1 coordinate 17,314,189, forward strand.
GAAGCATTCCTAGCCATTCATAGTCGCTCGAGGAGCACTACAGAGGATGCTTCGTAGATACAGCGAGATACAACTGGATCTGTTTTGCTTGGAGTTCAAGATCAAGGGAGTATGGAGCTAACGTTAATTGATTCCAGGATTAAGAGACTGTTGATAAGCTTGAAAGGTAGGGATTCTATTACTCATCTTTTGTGAGGTTTTTATAGAATTAAAATTGATTGTTTTGCCGCAATATATATATATATCTATGTTGAACTGATATTATATGAGTATCACATATGAAATTATGACATGGACTCGTCTTGTATTGTACGGCGAGGAACATAATGAATTGACACATGTTATAAATTGAGAAGCATGGTTAGGAAAATTGACTCTATTAATAATGATTTAATATAGAGAAATGATGAGATATGAAGAGGGCGACGGTTACGTCCTTGGGCATGAATACCCTAAAAGGTGAAATAGGGGAAGGTGATGACGCTTCCTTGGGTTGAAAGTCCCAGAATACACTGTACAGGAATCGATTTGGTAAGGACTCGGGGCTTGATGTCCCCTCACCGGAACACCCTTGGAATGTTTATAGGGTGATCAAGTGCGCCCATTTGGGTTTCGATGAGTTGAGTGATACTCAATTTAACATGGATACCTAGGAACAATGATGATTGGTAATATTTGTATAAATGTGTAATTATGACACTTGGTAATGATTAACTACGGTATCCATAAGATGTGATCATAATAAACCTCATAATCTGGAATATGATGTGACTTACTAACCATGCAGATTTTAATGTGGTAATGATAAAAACCTAAAGGTGAGTAATGGCTTTCTCTACTGAGCATAGTGTTGCTCATTCCCTTATGTTTATATCTTTTCAGGACTCACTAAGTGTGAGGTGGCTACGAGAAATATAGTTGAGGAAGTGATGTAACTATATTACATTGGGACTGCTTCAATTGTTGAGAATGTTCTTCATGATAATGTAAGCATCAATTGTTACTTTCTGTGACTGTATTACAATGTGTTGAGGGTTAAAATGATGATGACAACAGTTTATATTATTAAATTTAAGGTGCTACATTAAAACTGTGGTTTATTTATCGTTTATATTTTTATTTTTGAGTTGAGAGTTTTCATTTAAGTCCCGGGCAAATTTTATTTTTAAGGTTTTACTTTTATTATTTATTTTTATTTTATCTCATTAAAAACTGTTAACCCCCATATAGGGGCGTTACAGAATTTTTGGTATCAGAGCTTAGGTTCGGTTAACCTAGGGAGTGTAGCACCACTTTAAAAAAATATATTTTTGAGATGGTTTTGAAGCTGAATTTTTATTGTCATCATCAAAATGAACCTTCACATTGATTTATACAGTCTAGAAGGATGTAACATGGAAAGGCCATAGAATGAAAATATCAATAGTTATATGAGTACAATAATTATATAGAAGGAAAGTATTAATAGTTATAAGGGAATGATAATTATATGGAATGAGTTTATAAGTAGATTGCTTATGAGAGATTCGTATAATATTTGGATCTATAAGCATATCTAATTCGTATAAACGATGAGAAATTCGTGTAGATACGAGGATTTAAAAGCCTTTTGTCTCGTGAAAAACAATAAGAAATATGAGGCTTGACTTATTGATTTTAAAGTTTGACATAGATATGCCAAATTTTTCGTAATTGATTCAAACCTAAGTAATGATTATGTGTGGATTCGATGGAGCACATAAGTGTCAATGTCTTTTCTTAAAAGTTCTATATATTTGAGGAATATGATATAAGTTGGGAATCATGGTATTGAATCTTGAGAGAGATAAATGTTAGACTTTTGGTCTGTTGAGACTGTGTAAAGTCTAGAATGCATGAATCTCAAAATTGGAATATTTCGTTACGTACATTGTATTTAAGTGTATCAGTGAATCTTTTGGTTACCTAAGGTTTTGTTATATGAAGAAATTATATATTGTATGAGTAGAATTGTGGGGATTGTAGATATTCTTAAGTAGTAACATCAAGTGTCTTTGTTCATTGATATGGTCTACGTTGAAAGACGTAAATCGTATTGATTTCAAGGTTAGTCACATTCTAAACCCTTGGTAGCAATGATGATGAATCCATTGATAGATGTTGAGTATTAGGAATAACATATGGGTGTATGCATTGTTCAATAAGGTTTTGATTAAAACAAAATTATTTGAGTTGCTGGATCATTCAGGAAGATCCTTGTTGTCGTTAAATTCGATTTGTTGTTTATAGTTAACTTTATCTATAGTGGACTTTGAATTGGGTTTAAGATTTATACAAATTGGTTTTCAATTTTATGTTTGTTATTTAACTCGTTCTAAATGTGTTAAGGCCCGAAACAACCTGACCATTTTCAACTAAGAACATTTGGGCCTAGTTCAAATCTTAAATCAGTTTGATTCACACTGTCTCTCCCACGTGGTCTCTATACGTGTCATATACAGTGGTTTAATCATTGTTTACAAATACGTTTACTGTGCATAGGAGCTTATTTCTCCGAGTTCACTTTTTCTCTCTTAATTTGTTATTTTCTCTTTAAATCGCAAATCCTCTTCTTTTTCATTAAAAATTCTTCTTTTCTTCTAAAAGAAGAAGGAATTCTAGGATTCTGCAATTTACTATCTTAATTTTTCCTTTCTATTTACTCTTCTTTCATCTCATCATGGACCCAAAGTACCAACACCTGAGAAAGTATTTCCCATCACTCTCCCAAAAGATTCTCAGAAAGAAATACAAGGCTAGAATTACTCGGTTGTGGATTCTTATGCGTTTTGGCATCCCTTGTGATGTGAGAATGTTGATAGAGGGAAAAATCCGTCCGAGTGACTTTAGTCAAGATGTCGGTTTACCAGGAACAGGTACCAGTCGTAGTGCAATGAAAAGAAGAGCTCGTGCCATCGTGGTCACTTGTAACAAATGTGGAAGACAAAATTGTAACGGTAAATGTACTTCACCTGGTTATATGTCTACGAATAGAGAGGATAAAATAAGGTTTTGTAGGGATGGACTTTCAAAGGAGAACTTGGATAGCATCCATCCTCCTCTTCACAGTCACCCTAGTGGATATGTTCAAGGAGCTATTTTTAAACTCTGGCCTAAATTTTATACAGAAAGACAACGCCTCAGGAATATGGTATTTCTAGATCCTGTTTGCCAAGCCATAAGAAAACTGGATGGGGAATAAGTCATCGCTCTATAAAGGTTATTTAGTCTTTACTTATTTGAAGCAGTTTTAGCTGATGTTCAACAGTTTGTGTTTTTCTTTTACTCAGAATATTTGCTTTTGTGTTTGAAATAATTGTGATTATTAGATTGATACAGTAAGTGTTAATATCTTATTTAATTTATGATTTTCTTAAATATATATATAATAAAATATATTATCTTATCAGACACGTCACATACGGTACAGTAATATGTTTGAATTTTGAAAAGCTTATCCAGATATTTCAAGATTTGTGTCTCAAATTTCAAAAGTTCTACAGTATTTGTCGTTTATATTAAATTTCTAGACTTGGTGTATATTTGTCAAAAAGTCTACAGTTGTGTCAAGAGGGTCTTCTGTCGAATTGTTCTCAATTGTCAAAAGTTATACAATTAGAGTCTAATCTTTTTCAAAAAGTGAATCAGATTTTCTGTAAACTATCAATCACCTTATCTTACTTTCTTATCCGCACAAGATTTTGTTTAAATCTTTGGATTACCTTTTCATTTCCTACTCGTCTATCTCTTTAGCCCTTTTTGTATATTTCTCATCTTTAAAATCTCATGTAGAACCCGAAGTCTAAGTGGAGCAGACATTAAGCAACCACTTCTATAAACCAAATATGTCTACCTCCCAGTCCACGAAGAAAATAAAGAATGTCTGTGTCTTTTGTGGTTCCAGCCTTGGAAAAGATAAAGCTTATTTAGAAGCTGCAAATCACTTAGGGCAAGTCCTAGCACGCAAGAAGATTAACATAATCTATGGGGGTGGTAGTATAAAAATGATGGTAAATATGGCACTAGCAGCTAGGTCTAGCGACGCTACAGTTGTAAGAATTTGGCCTCATATTCCAGTTGAAGGAAACCTTTATAAGGAAGCCATAGGTAAGGGAGAAGGAGTCAGGAGTATCCCTAGAAATTTTAAAGACATAATCTATAATTCTGATGCTTTTATAGCATTACCTGGTGGTCTAGGTACTCTTGAGGAAATATTTGTAGTTGCTTGTGGGCAATTGTTGGGCTTTTATTCCAAACCTTTGGGACTGCTGAATGTAAATGGTTTTTATGACGGTCTTTTGAAATTTCTAGATTACGCTGTGGAAGAAAACATCACTACAGAATCGGAGAGACAAATCTTTGTTACTGCTTCAACAGCTGAGGAATTGATAGATAAAATGCAAATCATACATCCAGAATCCGACACTGCAACATCCAAGCTTGAATGGGAAAGGGAAAGCCGGGAGCGGCCAATTGATTTGAATCTCCATCTGTAATCTTTTTGTTTTATCTTTGGCATATAGGCATGTGTGTTCGTATTTCGTGTGTTACGAATAACCGGTTGCCCTGTATTCTGTGTTTCTTGTGGTACGTTGTTGTTCAATCTTTTAGATTCATTGAGCCTAATGCCGGGATGGCTGGATACGAAGTACTTGATGCTCTCGAAACGCATCCTTCTTAAGGTCCGATCTTTTGTTTATCGATGTTTTTGTATCCTCTAAGCATGCATGATATGGATAGCTGGTATACGGAGTGCCTTGTACTCTCGAAACGTATCCGTATTATGTTTGTAATGTGTAATATTCTGTTAATATGATGTGGAAGTACCAGAGTCAGTTATGAAGATATTCCATATGAAATATGAGTATATTATTTGGGCTGAATGTTTGTGTCATGAGGATAGCTGTTTAATGAAAAATATGTCGGGTATGTTTGCAACCAGAGATTCCGTTTAATATCTCTATGAATAAGTTTAATGTATGGTTTTGAATAGAAGTGTTTGTGATATATGTTTTATGATTATGTTTTAGTTTATTAGTTGAGGTATGAAATCAAATATATTTGACTTTTCCTTACTCAAAAAGGAAAAGGAACCTAAAGATGAAGTATATAAAATTTCTCTAGCAATCTCCTTAAATGTGATTGTAAATCACAGTCCATGGACAATGAAGGACTGGAATCATGGTATGGTCAATATGTATGCCTGATCAGATTCTTAGACTATTATACGGTGTTATAAGTTAAAACTTGTCAGAAATACTCTCATTGAGGGATTTAGAATTTAGAGTAAGATTTATTATGCAAGTAAATAAGTGGAAATACGATAACTTAAATTTGGAAGATAAACAACATTAACGGTTAGACTCGGAATTGGAATCATAATTTTTACTAGTATTACTAGAATTGAAATTTCGAGGACGAAATTTCTTTAAGGGGGGTAGAGCTGTGACACCCGTTATTCCCCTAAGGGTATTAAGGTAATTAGATTAATTTTTAGTATATATATATAAAAAAAAAAAAAAAAAATCAAATCAGAAAATTGAGAGAAACTCGAGACTTTCTCTCTCCTCTTTCTCTCTCTAGAATTTTCTCTCTTTCTCCTCAAATCTCGTTTGAGATTCCGGCGTTATTTTTCGACACCTCCCATACCAGTGGGAAGCTCTCGTTGAGCTGAGTCCAACGAGGTGTCGTGCCACCCAAAACACCGCCGGAGGAGGGCTCACGCGCCGCCCAAAGTGGCGGTGAAACCCATATTTTCCCGACGTCGTTTCTCTGCCGTCCGACCACCAATTTACGTGATTTTGGTGTCTATGGACTCAGTGTGAGGAGAGGAACAAGATGGTACCAATTTCCCAGCTCAATTCTGGCTGGAACAGCTTCGCCGGAGCTGCCCCGTCGCCGCCGTGGAGCCGCCGTCGGAGCCGCCGCATATGGCAGCGGTGTGGCACACCGCCGGTGCCAAAATGATCAGAGGGCGACGGCGAGCAAGACCCCTCGGTCAATTGCTCCATTCCGCCGCCCCTCGCCGGAGAACGAAGACGCCCGCCACCGTCGCCGTGGGTGAGGTTGGGTTGGCCATTTTAGGCCGTTTTGTGCCAAATTGAAGGCACAAACATCTTCAGAGGACCGAGAGGAAGAAATTCGATACCTCAATTGCACGAAATGATGGCCGGAGGACGGAGAACGGCATCTCCGTCGTGCACCGTCGTGGAGCTAGTGGAGCCGCCGTTCCACGCAATGTTGAGCTGCCCCACCATAGGGGAAATACTCAGAGGAGGTCGGGGAACAATTCCCCCACCTCAATTTCACGGTATCTCCGCCGGAGATAGGAGATCGGAGCCGCCGGTTGTGGCCGTGAATTCCGTCTTCGATTTGCTATGTTAGAGGTCGAATTGGGTGAAATTGACCCCGCCATTGGACTCAGAAGGGTCGATTTAGGGGGGGTAGGCCCGAGCCCAGCTGCCAACGGACCCCGATTGACGCCGGTCAACGACGGTCAAAGTCGGTCAACGCCGGTCAACGGCCAGTCAAAGGCTAAATTGGAATTTTGTGATCCGGACCTCCGATCGAAGATCCGAGACTGCCTCCTGACTCGTTTCGATGCTCTGGATGCAATGGTGACCTCCGTTTGAGCAAATTCCACTCCGATGAAAATCATCCGGTACCAACTGCACGCGAATCGAGGCGATTCAAACAGCAGTATCGGAGTCCAGAATGACGTTTTCAAGAATGTATGATCTCCAGGAAGCATTCCTAGCCATTCATAGTCGCTCGAGGAGCACTACAAAGGATGCTTCGTAGATACAGCGAGATACAACTGGATCTGTTTTGCTTGGAGTTCAAGATCAAGGGAGTATGGAGCTAACGTTAATTGATTCCAGGATTAAGAGACTGTTGATAAGCTTGAAAGGTAGGGATTCTATTACTCATCTTTTGTGAGGTTTTTATAGAATTAAAATTGATTGTTTTGCCGCAATATATATATATATCTATGTTGAACTGATATTATATGAGTATCACATATGAAATTATGACATGGACTCGTCTTGTATTGTACGGCGAGGAACATAATGAATTTACACATGTTATAAATTGAGAAGCATGGTTAGGAAAATTAACTCTATTAATAATGATTTAATATAGAGAAATGGTGAGATATGAAGAGGGCGGCGGTTACGTCCTTGGGCATGAATACCCTAAAAGGTAAAATAGGGGAAGGTGATGACGCTTCCTTGGGTTGAAAGTCCCAGAATACACTGTACAGGAATCGATTTGGTGAGGACTCGGGGCTTGATGTCCCCTCACCGGAACACCCTTGGAATGTTTATAGGGTGATCAAGTGCGCCCATTTGGGTTTCGATGAGTTGAGTGATACTCAATTTAACATGGATACCTAGGAACAATGATGATTGGTAATATTTGTATAAATGTGTAATTATGACACTTGGTAATGATTAACTACGGTATCCATAAGATGTGATCATAATAAACCTCATAATCTGGAATATGATGTGACTTACTAACCATGCAGATTTTAATGTGGTAATGATAAAAACCTAAAGGTGAGTAATGGCTTTCTCTACTGAGCATAGTGTTGCTCATTCCCTTATGTTTATATCTTTTCAGGACTCACTAAGTGTGAGGTGGCTACGAGAAATATAGTTGAGGAAGTGATGTAACTATATTACATTGGGACTGCTTCAATTGTTGAGAATGTTCTTCATGATAATGTAAGCATCAATTGTTACTTTCTGTGACTGTATTACAATGTGTTGAGGGTTAAAATGATGATGACAACAGTTTATATTATTAAATTTAAGGTGCTACATTAAAACTGTGGTTTATTTATCGTTTATATTTTTATTTTTGAGTTGAGAGTTTTCATTTAAGTCCCGGGCAAATTTTATTTTTAAGGTTTTACTTTTATTATTTATTTTTATTTTATCTCATTAAAAACTGTTAACCCCCATATAGGGGCGTTACAGAATTTTTGGTTCACCTGAGTGCGAAAGTTTTTATGTTTTATTTTTGCATTACTTGATTTAATGACTCGCTTGTACTGTAGGAACGACTGTCAAGGGAGCTGTTGATGACCTTGATTTTGTTATACAAACCCTTGAAGAAAGTGGTTTTCATGACCGGTTCTACATCCACTGTGATGGGGCATTGTTTGGACTTATGATGCCTTTTGTCAAACGTGTAAGTCATCTTAATGCCAATAGCAATGTGATATATGGGGAAACCTCGTTTTGTTTTTGTTGTAATAGCTTGATATTGACTTTCAAATTTTGCCGTGTAAAATTGTCACGCCCCGGAGTACGGGAGGTGACGTGGCGGAATATTTAGATTAATTAAAGGAGAATTTAATTGAAATTAAGGGTTTAAAAATCCAATTAAGCAAGAAATAAAGAGATTTTTCCACCACATTTGATAAAGAATTTAAAATCATTAAACAAATAACAATAATTGAATAAAAACCGCGAATATGGGTTCCACAACCCACAACTTGTGCACACACATGGATCTGACAATATCACAAATACAATTACAGTCCAAGTACAAATAAAGTTAAGTCTTACATGCCTTGATTAATAAATACAGAATGTAAATAGATTCTCCTATTGCTCCTGAGTTCGGTCCGAAGAATCTTCTCCAAACCTAAATGGGAAACCACCTAGAGGGGGGGGGGGATTTAAAACAGATAAAACGTGAGCGAAAGGCTCAGTAGGACTAAGTTTTATAAAATAATTTAATGCAAAGAAACATAACATTATCAGGAGTTATGCAAGAAGAAACTTGAATAAATAAATAAATAAATAAATTGAGTAGAACCGTTCTGACACAGAACAGTCTACTCGTCAAACCAAAACACCAGTTTACATTTACCTAGGCAAACCATGATATCACCACCGTAGTGGCCCAGCTGGGTTTCGGGACCTGCCCCCAAGGTCGATCACGACCCGATCTCTGATATGGCATCATGCCTATGTGTTTATTATCATTATCATTCAAAACCCAATTACCGAGTATTGTCAATTACATTCATTATGAAATTCATTTCATGTCACGGTATATAAAAATATAACCGATAAAATCATTTTCAAACAACCGTTGAAAACATTTTGATAGAAATCATTTTCAAAGCCAAATCATTTCAAAACCAGGCTACCAAAGAAATAGGATAGAAGTCCTACCTCAGTACTCGTGCCGGTACCCCACACCGTAATCCCGGTCCGCTATACGTTAGCTCCACGGAACCACGAACAATCCTAGATACCAACTAAGTCAATCAATATCTAGTTCGAAACATTCTATGTTACTAAATCATTTCATGATGTCCTAGTGTGCCATTTGTATCATTAAAATCATCCTATAAGGTTGGGATTTAAATCAGGGTTCAAAATAGTGAAAACGGGTAAAAATCACAAAATTTTCCATGCCTCGGTCGGCCTGCCGGACGCCCTGCTTCGGCCGACTGTACAGTTCGGCCTGCCGGAAACGAGGTTCGGCCTGCCGAACATTTCCCCAGATTCGGCCTGCCGATCGGAAGAACACCGGCCTGCCGATCATCACTTCGGCCTGCCGAACATGAACTTCGGCCTGCCGAACTGGGAAAATCCAGAAATCCCAGCCACGGGTTTCTCGATCCCCAAAATCCAAATCTGAATTCCAACCTGTTTTTCTCAAATCCCAGGCATGAAAAACAACTATAGTTGATAGAAAAACATTCTAAAACATGTTTGGAATCATTTAAACAACATTTGAACTCAAAATCTTCAAAAATCCGAAAATGAGAAAAAGAGGAGAAAAATAAAAATCTTGAATCCAATTCGTTTTTCTTCAATCTAGGTTTAGATTCTAGTTGTTCTAAGCTCATTTAACACAAATCCACGGTTTTCTAAGCTAAAACAAACTTAGATTTCAAAAACACACAAAATCGAAAATTTTGTAAAAAGTTTAGAAATTTCGAATCTAACCTCGAATCGAAGCTTCAATCCGCGTTCTCGGTCGCCGAATCACGTCCCCGAGCTTCCTCCTTGCTGTTCCGAAGCTTGGATTCGAATGGAAATCAAAAATTTGAGAGAGAGATTGAGAGAGAGGGGCTGCCGAGAGAGTCCAGAGAAGAAGAGAGAGAGAGCTCGTGAGAGTGAGGAGAGAGAGAGAGGAAAGGAAAATAAATAGAGAAAATCGGTGGGCGGTTTTACTATGCGAAAACCATGTGCCGCCCACAGTTTTGTAAAACAGAGTATTTTTAACATTTTACAAATTGTTGTGTTTTAAAACTCAAAACATCATTTTAAATCAACAAGGAATCTTTTGAACACATCAATTTAACAAAACAACCAAAAACTAAAAATCCAACCAAATAATCTAATTAAAGTTAAAACTTTAATTATGGCACACTAATTCATCATTTACATTACATTAACGTTAAATAAATTTCGGGACGTTACAGCTCTCCACCCCTAAAAGAAATTTCGTCCTCGAAATTTACAACTCATCTCAAAAACAAAACAAATGCGGATACAATTCCCGCATACTCGACTCTAATTCCCAAGTGGCTTCATCAACACCGTGATGCTGCCACACGACCTTTACCAACGGTATCTCACGACGACGCAAGCTAATCACTTTCCAGTCGATGATCTGAATCGGCACTTCTTCGTACGTCGTATCCTCCTGAACCTGCACATCGCGAAACGATACTATCTTACCCTGCTCAGGTGGACACTTCCTAAGCATAGACACATGAAACACATCGTGCACATGAGAAAGTTCGGGCGGAAGATCAAGCCGATAAGCGACCACACCAACACGCTGAGCGATCTCGAACGGCCCGATATACCTCGGCGCGAGTTTCCCACTCACCCCGAACCGCATAGTTCCCTTACGAGGTGACACCCTCAAGAGAACAAAATCTCCAACCGCGAACTCTAAGGGTCTACGTCTCCTATCTGCGTAGCTCTTCTGCCGACTCTGAGCTGCTCTCAACAGATCCCGAATCACCGCGACTTTCTCGTTGCTGTCACGAATCTCATCCGGCCCAAGAATAACTCTATCTTCCGGCTCGGCCCAACACACAGGTGACCGACACGGTCGCCCATACAATGCCTCAAATGGTGCCATACCGATACTCGCCTGATAACTGTTGTTGTACGCGAACTCCGCCAAATGCAAATGTTGCTTCCAATTCCCGCCGAAGTCCAACGCACAAGCACGCAACATATCCTCGAGAACCTGAATAACCCGCTCAGACTGCCCATCAGTCTGAGGATGAAACGCCGTACTGAAGTTCAAATCCGTACCCAAAGCCTCCTGAAAACTCCTCCAGTACTTAGCATTAAACCTGGTATCTCGATCAGAGGTGATGGACAAAGGAACTCCATGCAACCTCACAATATTCTGCAAATACAACTCCCCGAGAATCTTCCTAGAACACGTCGACCTAAACGGAATGAAATGTGCCGATTTCGTCAACCTGTCGACCACAACCCAAACTGCATCATGCCGCTGCTCCGTCCTCGGCAAACCTGTGAGGAAATCCATCGTCACATGCTCCCATTTCCACCCTGGAATAGGAAGCGGCTGAAGCTGACCTGCAGGCTTCTGGTGCTCGGCTTTCACCTGAAGACACGACGAACACTTGGCCACGTACTCGCAAACATCTTTCTTCATGCCTCTCCACCAATAGTGCCTCTTCAAATCACGATACATCTTGGTGCTCCCCGGATGAATAGCGAACTGAGACCTATGAGCTTCATCTAGAACGGCTTTCGTCACCTCGGCGATAACTGGAACTGCAAGACGCTCCCGGAAGTACAACGATCCATCTGCATGCACGCTCCATTCCTCGAACTGCTCCCCGTTCTGAATCCGCGACCAAATCCCCTGCAAATGTCGATCCTGCCACTGACCTTGCTTCACCATCCGAACAAGAGCTGGAGTCGCTTCCACATGATACAACAAAACTCGATCACCGTCGTCATGATACTGTAGCCGATACTCACTCACTGTCGCATCCCTGCTCCAGTCCTCAAAAATCAAACAAGCGAGAATCCCTGAAGACTTTCTGCTAAGCGCGTCCGCTACCACATTAGCTTTTCCGGGATGATACTGCAACACGAAATCATAATCTTCCATGTACTCCACCCATCTGCGCTGCCTCAAGTTGAGATCCCTCTGAGTGAACAAATGCCTCAAACTCTTGTGATCGGAGAAGACCTGAAACGATGCCCCATACAAGTAACATCTCCAAATCTTCAGCGCGTAGATCACCGCTGCAAGCTCTAAATCGTGAGTAGGATAATTCCGCTCGTGAGGTCATAGCTGTCTCGATCCGTACGCAACCACACGTCCATGCTGCATCAACACGCATCCAAGTCCGCGCCCTGAAGCATCAGCATAAACCTCATACGGCTCGTCACTACTAGGAATAACTAATACTGGAGCTGAAGTCAACCGGTTCTTCAATTCCTGAAAAGCAGACTCACAGTCTTCATCCCACTCAAACCTAACGTTTTTCCTGATCAACCTCGTCAACGGAGCTGCAATCTTCGAAAAGTCCTTTACAAATTTTCGGTAATATCCAGCAAGACCTAAGAAGCTGCGAATCTCCGCTACATTCCTTGGTCGTTCCCACTCCAATATAGCTTCAATCTTGGACGGATCCACTGAAATACCATGCTCCGAAATGACATGACCCAGAAATTTGACCTCGGTCAACCAGAACTCACACTTTTCCCTCTTAGCATACAACTGGTGCTCCCGCAGAGTCTGAAGCACGACCCGAAGATGCTGCTCATGCTCCTCCCATGTCTTAGAATACACAAGAATATCATCGATGAACACGATCACAAACTGATCCAGATACGGCCTAAATATCCTGTTCATCAAATCCATAAAAGCTGCTGGAGCATTCGTCAACCCGAAAGACATAACCAGAAACTCGAAGTGCCCATACCGAGTCCTAAAAGCTGTCTTGGGAATATCCTCTTCCTTGATTCTGAGCTGATGATAACCTGACCGCAAATCAATCTTCGAGAAGTACCGTGAACCTCCCAACTGATCAAATAGCTCATCAATCCTAGGCAAAGGATACTTGTTCTTCACCGTAACACGATTCAACTGCCGATAATCCACACATAACCTGAGAGTCCCATCGTGCTTCTTAGCGAACAAAACTGGTGCTCCCCACGGAGATGTGCTATTCCGAATATATCCTTTATCAGCAAGTTCCTGAAGCTGTTTCCTCAATTCCTTCATTTCTGCCGGCGCCATCCGATAAGGTGCCATAGAAATCGGTGATGTCCCTGGAAACAACTCGATACCAAACTCAATTTCCCGATACGGTGGCAATCCTGGCAACTCGTCGGGGAAAACATCCTCGAACTCATCAACCACCGGAATCGCTACACTACTACTCGAAACATAGGGCTCGCAATCTAGATTGGCAAGAAAAGCAAACAATCTAGATTCCTTCGCCCTCCTAGACATGACTTCATGAGACGCTCACTCATTAGCCAATCACCACCACCTTGGTAAGTGATTACCGTCCCACTTTCAGACACTAGGGTCACTTTTCTAAGTTGGCAGTCCACAACTGCACTATACCTGGACAACCAGTCCATCCCTAAAATCACATCATAGGAACTCATGGGGAGTATAATCAAATCACTTTTCAAAATCTCATCCCCAATCTTTATTTTACAAGATTTACACATACTATTCACACACACCCGCCCCAAAGGAGAAGTTATAACTAGGGGTTCATTAAACTCTTCTACTTCTAATCCCAAGGCATGTACAAAAGAACTCGAAATGAGAGAATGAGAGGCACCGGTATCAAATAAAACGCGAGCTAGAGATCTAGAAATCAAAACCATACCATCGACAACTGCGTTACCAATCTGAGAATCTGACCCTCCAGATGCCATTGCATGAACCTGCACTGGCGCCTTCCCTTTTCCTCTACCGACATTGCTGGGTCCTGCATTACTCGGCCGATACTGCTGAGATGGAGACGACTGCACACTACCTGTACTCGGCGCTCTATACTGAGGAACACTACGCTGAAAATACTGCGGCTGCTGTCCCCGTGCCGGATATGAGAATTGCTGAGGAGAAAACTGCGGATACTGCAACTGCGGGTACTGCAGAGGCGGAGGTAGGGTCTGAGGCTGAGGCTGAGACGAACGACTGGCATCCTCCCCGGTCTGCGATCCAAGACGAGCACTCCTGATCGGGCAATTCCTCTTGATGTGTCCGGGCTGCTGACAGAAATGACAATGAAAGCTGTAGGGGTTGCTGCGCCCGCTGCCAGACGAACTGCTACTGCCACTGGTCGCACCGCCTTGCTTGCCTTTCCCCGGAGCTGGACGACTACTGGTGCTCTTCCTGCCACTCCTCTGCGGTCCTCCTGAAGCCTTGGCTCGGTCCTCACAATACTGCACGTAATCATTCTCCACGGAGATCGCCGACGACACAAGCTCTCCGAAACTCCTAAGCCGTAGAGCAACCAACTGTCGCCGAATAGGAGCCTTGAGTCCTTCCTGGAACTTGATGCATTTCTCGCGCTCCGATGCCACAGCTGATGGAGCAAACCTAGCTAACTCGCTAAACTTCGCCTCATACTCCCGAACTGACATATCACCCTGCTGCAATCTATAAAACTCAGCTGCCTTCTGATCTCTATATCCCTGCGGAAAATACCGATCATAGAACAGATCCTCGAACTTGTCCCAACCGATATCGCCACCGCGCTCCAGACGCTTAGTTTGTTTCCACCAGGTGTTAGCGCCACCCTCGAGCTTATACGCCGCAAACTCCACACGATACTCCTCAGGCACACCAAGGGTATCCAGATGCTTCAAGATCGAATCCAACCAATACTCTGCTAACTGCGGATCCCCATTGCCATCAAAAGTCGGAATAGACGCCCGCCGAAATTCCTTAAAGAAAGCATGCCGACTACCAACACTGGAGTCTTCCGGTCTAGTCCTGGCTGCCATCTGCCGGAAAGCCGCAATCATAGACCTCATCAGGCCCTCATCATTTCCGAACTCGGCGTCAGCTGTCGAACGACGTCTAGGTGCCATTCTCTCACTTCTGAAAACAAAATTGGACTGTCAGAGGTATTTCATTGTCAAACCTATGTGTGCACAATTCCCAAGGTTCATAACCTTGAGCTCTGATACCATTCTGTCACGCCCCGGAGTACGGGAGGTGACGTGGCGGAATATTTAGATTAATTAAAAGAGAATTTAATTAAAATTTAAGGGTTTAAAAATCCAATTAAGCAAGAAATAAAGAGATTTTTCCACCACATTTGATAAAGAATTTAAAATCATTAAACAAATAACAATAATTGAATAAAAACCGCGAATATGGGTTCCACAACCCACAACTTGTGCACACACATGGATCTGACAATATCACAAATACAATTACAGTCCAAGTACAAATAAAGTTAAGTCTTACATGCCTTGATTAATAAATACAGAATGTAAATAGATTCTCCTATTGCTCCTGAGTTCGGTCCGAAGAATCTTCTCCAAACCTAAATGGGAAACCACCTAGAGGGGGGGGGGATTTAAAACAGATAAAACGTGAGCGAAAGGCTCAGTAGGACTAAGTTTTATAAAATAATTTAATGCAAAGAAACATAACATTATCAGGAGTTATGCAAGAAGAAACTTGAATAAATAAATAAATAAATAAATTGAGTAGAACCGTTCTGGCACAGAACAGTCTACTCGTCAAACCAAAACACCAGTTTACATTTACCTAGGCAAACCATGATATCACCACCGTAGTGGCCCAGCTGGGTTTCGGGACCTGCCCCCAAGGTCGATCACGACCCGATCTCTGATATGGCATCATGCCTATGTGTTTATTATCATTATCATTCAAAACCCAATTACCGAGTATTGTCAATTACATTCATTATGAAATTCATTTCATGTCACGGTATATAAAAATATAACCGATAAAATCATTTTCAAACAACCGTTGAAAACATTTTGATAGAAATCATTTTCAAAGCCAAATCATTTCAAAACCAGGCTACCAAAGAAATAGGATAGAAGTCCTACCTCAGTACTCGTGCCGGTACCCCACACCGTAATCCCGGTCCGCTATACGTTAGCTCCACGGAACCACGAACAATCCTAGATACCAACTAAATCAATCAATATCTAGTTCGAAACATCCTATGTTACTAAATCATTTCATGATGTCCTAGTGTGCCATTTGTATCATTAAAATCATCCTATAAGGTTGGGATTTAAATCAGGGTTCAAAATAGTGAAAACGGGTAAAAATCACAAAATTTTCCATGCCTCGGTCGGCCTGCCGGACGCCCTGCTTCGGCCTGCCGGAAACAAGGTTCGGCCTGCCGAACATTTCCCCAGATTCGGCCTGCCGATCGGAAGAACACCGGCCTGCCGATCATCACTTCGGCCTGCCGAACATGAACTTCGGCCTGCCGAACTGGGAAAATCCAGAAATCCCAGCCACGGGTTTCTCGATCCCCAAAATCCAAATCTGAATTCCAACCTGTTTTTCTCAAATCCCAGGCATGAAAAACAACTATAGTTGATAGAAAAACATTCTAAAACATGTTTGGAATCATTTAAACAACATTTGAACTCAAAATCTTCAAAAATCCGAAAATGAGAAAAAGAGGAGAAAAATAAAAATCTTGAATCCAATCCGTTTTTCTTCAATCTAGGTTTAGATTCTAGTTGTTCTAAGCTCATTTAACACAAATCCACGGTTTTCTAAGCTTAAACAAACTTAGATTTCAAAAACACACAAAATCGAAAATTTTGTAAAAAGTTTAGAAATTTCGAATCTAACCTCGAATCGAAGCTTCAATCCGCGTTCTCGGTCGCCGAATCACGTCCCCGAGCTTCCTCCTTGCTGTTCCGAAGCTTGGATTCGAATGGAAATCAAAAATTTGAGAGAGAGATTGAGAGAGAGGGGCTGCCGAGAGAGTCCAGAGAAGAGAGAGAGAGAGAGAGAGCTCGTGAGAGTGAGGAGAGAGAGAGAGGAAAGGAAAATAAATAGAGAAAATCGGTGGGCGGTTTTACTGTGCGAAAACCATGTGCCGCCCACGGTTTTGTAAAACAGAGTATTTTTAACATTTTACAAATTGTTGTGTTTTAAAACTCAAAACATCATTTTAAATCAACAAGGAATCTTTTGAACACATCAATTTAACAAAACAACCAAAAACTAAAAATCCAACCAAATAATCTAATTAAAGTTAAAACTTTAATTATGGCACACTAATTCATCATTTACATTACATTAACGTTAAATAAATTTCGGGACGTTACAAAAATGGACTTAAAGGTTTTGTATGCCCTCTTAAGAGCGTAAGAATGAATTGAACGATTGTCTCACCATAGACCTCCATTCCTGAATTAGTAATCATGACAAACCTTGTTGAATTAGAGTCCCTGGTTTAACTTGAACATATGAAGACGTGTCTGCACTAAAAGGCTTAGATTTTTTTTTTAAAATAAATTTTTGAAGAATAACATCTGAGATTATTGTTTGTTGCTTTTTTATGGCGATGAAAATGCTCGTCTAAAATAAGTGTTCTAACATATTAGGTTGAAGTCACACTGAATTGTAATCTATGCTAAGACTAATTATTGGATCTTTGTTTTCGGTTGGCTGTGGTGAGCAGGCGCCGAAGGTTACTTTCAAGAAGCCCATTGGAAGCGTGAGTGTCTCTGGGCACAAGTTCGTCGGGTGTCCGATGCCTTGTGGTGTTCAGATAACTAGGCTGGCGCACATTAATATCCTGTCAAGGAATGTTGAGTACCTTGCCTCGAGGGATGCCACAATCATGGGAAGCCGGAATGGCCATGCCCCTATTTTTCTCTGGTACGCACTCAACAGGAAAGGTTACAAAGGGTTCCAAAAAGAAGTCCAAAAATGCCTTAAAAACGCTCACTACTTGAAGGACCGGCTGCGTGGTGCGGGGATTAGTGCCATGCTAAATGAGCTTAGTAGCACGGTTGTATTTGAGCGGCCTCTTGATGAGGAGTTTGTTCGCAGGTGGCAGTTGGCATGCCAAGGAAATATGGCACATATCGTGGTGATGCCCAATGTCACAATCGAGAAGCTTGATGTTTTCTTGAATGAGTTAGTTGAAAAACGTTCAGGCTGGTACCAGGATGAGAAAGTCCTGCCTCCTTGCCTTGCCGATGAGATAGGAGCCGAGAATTGTGCTTGCAAACTGCACAAGTGTTAGAACTTATGCTCCATTGTTATTTTATCTGTAACTGAACTCTTAATTTTTGTAGTATTTATATATTTTTAAGAGTGGTCTTCCTCTTAATTAATTTGATGCCTCACATTCCATGGAGTCGGCCCTTTTAAAGATGCATTTTAGTAATCCTATTTACAGATGTTTTAGACCATAGCATCAATACTCTGAGCTGCCCTTGTTGTTGATGTATACACACACACACGTATATATCTTTTAAAGATTTATTAATGTGAGGTGAAATGTAGTGAACAGACACATGTACCCAGTGCTTGTATGGGTGAAATGGGGAGGGAAACAAAATGTTGGAGATTGGAGATATTTTGGGATGGAAGTTGATAAACTTAATGTTTGGTGGGGGGAAAGTTTGCATGGAAAGAGAAATAGGGTGAAAAAACTAATAGGTGGGTCTTACCATATTATACCTTCTCTCGATTATCATATAGGAAACGGTGAGAGTTACGTAAATGAGGTAAATTTACGGAATTGTTTATCCACATTACACCCGGCGAAAGGACCCAACTTTTTTATTTTTTTATTTTGGTGAGAGCGTGACAACCTATTGTACGCCGGACGCATGGAAAATGACCACCTATTTATCTAAAACTTCAGTTTCAACCCATTTTAGTTGAACAAAAAGTCAAACAAGCATGTGAACAAGAAATCCTATTTTTACCAGAGGTAATTCTTTATCCCCTAATAAATGGAAGTCTTTATTGGAATATTAGGGACAATCACTGGTATATATCTAAATATGCCCTTGAAAAATTATCTGAAGTATAATTCTAATTTTCTTTGCGTTGCTGAGAATTGGTGATTTGGCTTCGATTCCAGATAATTTTTGGCATTTCATGGGTTTTGCTCATATCTGTAGTAATATTCATGGTATTAAACTCAAAATCTTTGGTTTCTTTAGAAAAAATAATATTTGATCCTTTTGTTTTTGAAAAAAACCAGAGATTTTTGCATATCACATGTCTTTAAACTTTGTAACCTTTGCGTTAGATATTTGATCTTCAGTGAATGCTTGATGCTCCATCGTGCTTGTCTTGCTGCCGGTTGATTTATGGAGACACTCCAAAGCTTAGTTAAACAATAATGGAGATGTTTTTAGAGCAGGTAAAGAAGAAAATGGTGAAAAAAATAAAAAAGTTGGGGAAAGTTCCCTTCTCATGAATTTCATGTGCTATTTATACTTGATTTGTTCTTATATGATGATTGTCCAAATAATAATTAAATTTTTGACATGTCATCTTTTTTTTGGACTTGCGTTTTCTCTGATTTTTCTTTCCTAGAAAGGGCCTAATTAAAATGTTCATTATTCTTTTTTGTCTTTTCTTCAAGATTCATGTGTATTCATGGATTTTTTGTTACTAAGCATGTAACAGGACAAATGTCAGGTTATATGTGGTTTCTTTGTTATATGTCCATGAATCCTCTTAATAAATATCTGAAGGTCGTTTCAACCTTCTTATATTTGCTTGGTTTTGGGTACTTCTTGATATAATTCGTATCAAGGTGGAAATCGACCTTATTTTTCGAACCATTGGAGTTCTGTGGCTCGTGACTATTTTATTCACCTGTCATCGCTGTCGATTATCGAGGTCGAGAATAAAATGACACATGTCAATGTCTCATTGGTTCAACAAAAATCCTTAATCTAACCCTGTTTCCTTGACTTTCGAATGTCTAGGAAAACAAACGTTAGGTATTCTGAGGGTTACAACACATGTCAACCTTATTTACCCTTTTGTCATTTCGCATTTATTAAGCGGCTTCCTCTAGCTGTTGTTTTGTTTCCCGTGCGTAGGAAATGATGGTCGTAATGATTATCTGTGATTTTTAAAAAAAATCTTCCAAAAATTTGCGTCGTTTTATTTTTTTTTCATAGGTTTATAAATAGGCTTTTCCCTTCTTTCCTCATTTTTTTCCTTCTAGTTTTTGCTTCTAAGTCTTATCCTATTCTCCTTCTCTAGCCCCCTAAATTCCATGATTCCTCACTATTTAGGTTCGTCTTTGTTTATTTACCCCCTTCCATTGACCAGTGAGTTTCATTCTGTTAGACGCGTATATCTTAAAGAGTAAAAATATAATATATTTTTTGAGACATTTTTATCAATAAAGAATTTATTTATTATTAATATACCAAACCTGGTCCTCTTTACGTTCATATTTGTTGAATGTATGTTAAGCAAACAATAGTCTAAGACTATCGGTCTAAACCTTTAAGAATTGGGCATAGGATGGATAGATTATGCGGACGATACGATTCTTAAGGTGATGGTCTAAATCATAAGATCTGCAATCGAGGGAATAAAGTTGGGCACTTTATTCATGTAAATATTATTATGTTGTCTATATCCCTAATGGGAGATGGTTTGTCTTGACCATACAAGGTGAACTCTGTGAATAGAAACATTGGTACATTGTCATAGGTGACGATGTGTTGGATCAGGACATAAAGTGAATTAATTTGGATTAATAATTTTTTCTCGGTAAATCGATTCACTTTAGATAATCATTTGTATTGTATCTTAATCTTGAGATGAATAGTGGGCCCGTTGTCTTGACTTGTGTCTTTTGATGTACTAAAGGGTGACACTCACATTTTAATAATGGTATGCATGCCTATACGTCGGAGGCATGACTCATGATAGCGTAGACCTGTTATTCATAGATATTGAATCCATAGCTCCTCTTTAGGAGTAGTGATATCCTCTTATATGCGTTATCCTATAATTGAAAAATTGAAGCGCTTAATCATTTGGTTACATAAGTGTAACCGAATGATATACCGTCTTTGGATGGTAAGTTTTCCGATGGTGAGATAGTGAAACGTAAGATAAAAATAATCATAAAGGTAAGACAAAACTTGTTCTTAAGCCGATTATGGATAATCCTAAGGGGATATGATACATTATGATATGTTATAAGGACTTAGCTATACAGGCTTCGTAATTCTATATAGTTCAAGGGTGCAGCTCTAAGCTTTTAGTAGAGTAGCGTTGTATTGATAATTGTGAAATGTATATATGGGATATTAGGTTTCATAATTATTGAGAGCTTGAACTATATAGGTCCATTTGGTCCCCTTTGCTATCTCACAAAAATCCTGTAACGATACAGCATGCTTTTTCAATAATTAGTGACTTACGTTAAATTTATCAGATTGGCTGAAATTCAATAAAATCAAATCATTCATGTCTGTTTATCAGTTGAATTAATTTTGTGACAAAATTAATTCAAGATAAACTTATTGAATTATTAGAATCGGATAATTCTTGTCTATTTATCAGTTGATTTAACTTTGAATAAATTAAATCAAGATAAACTAGTAGAATTATTAGGAATTTATTTATTTTCCTAGAGATTATCTAGATAAAGTTGTTTTAATTAGATAACTTTTCTATTGGGTTATTTGAATTAAAACTGAGACTTTATCCTATAGAATCTCGGGTGGAAAATAAAAGATCCGCTGAGATTTTTATTAACCTGAGGTTCGGCCTACCGATGAGGCAAGTTTGGCATGTGGGTTAGAAAAATTGGCATGCCAATTGCGCGATAAAAAGATCATATGTTTTCACGCAGATTTCATCAGATATTAATCTGAATTTGATTCTAATTCGAATTTTTGAGGCCTTATCTGATAAGGACTGACTTCTAGGCCCAACCTCTATAAAAGGGGAGTGAGTCTCATCATTATTTAGATTAATTGAGAGATTAAGAGTGATACTCTGCTAGGGATATTCTAAAAACTCCCTGAGAGCTCTTGTTCACAAATCACGAATACTAGCTTTGGGTTCTCTCAATTAGTTGGAATTAGAGTCACCTGGGGGAAAAGCTCTACGTGTGAGCCCACACTCACTCAAATCGTGGATAGAGAATAGCAAAGAAGGCCAGTTGGTTGAGGTCCTTCTGGAACGTTACCTCTCTTTACTGATTGAGGAAGCTTTGTGGCATTTACAAGGTTAGTAAGATCTGGTTAATTTATGCATATAACGTGTCAAACTTGTGTTTTGGAAAATACTCTAATATGAAAATTTTAAAATTCCATTGCATACTATTTTTCCAATATCAGAGCCATAGTTTTTACATAAATTTACAAGTTTGTGATCATGCTATATATATAAATTATGTGATCTTGATCTCTCCTATGCTTGAATTTAATTTTTAGAGAGTTGGCACTCTAGGATTTCTATATATTTTTATGTTGTCATGGATTATATGGTGAATGTTTATTAATCAATTATGGTTGATTAAATTATTGTTTAATTAATTAATTCATACTGTTTATGGTTCCTTATAGGTTAGAATGTATATCTAGGTTTTTTATGTAATTAGATAGCGGAGTATCATTTCCATCTAGGAATTATTATTTAATTTTAAATTTGTAAGAATTTTGTAATTAAATAATCATTTGGAGAAGACGGATCTAGAAGAAGGATGATGGCATTTCTAGGTATTTCTTGAGTCTCTAATTTTATGTTTTGAGTTATTGAAAATAAAATTGATGAATTGCATTAAAAATTATATTTTCTAGAAAGGGCGATTTTTGTTTGCTCGGCATGCCGAACAAGCATAAGCTCACCTAGTTATTTCATACTGTAGGAATTTTCACTAGAAGGTCAGAATGAATATGCTGATGAGTTGGCGGGGGAATATGAGTAATGTGCAAACCAGGGTGTAGATAAGATATGTTTCCATTGCTATGTATTTTAAGTTATTTTGGATCATGATATATAAATGATATAGTATGGTTAAGTGAGACAAAACCTTTTTTGGATATTCTATGTAGGTGTTGTTTTAAAAAAATATGTAGGTGTTGTTTTAAAAAAAAAGTTGCTTGTGTAATTATACATATAATTATGAAAGAAATTTCAGTATGTATGTGTAATATATTTATTAAAAAAAATATTTTCAAGTTTTTATAGATAGGTAAGTAAGGAAAACGTTAAACCACAACCCGTAAAAAGGCGAGTTATGACAGTTGGTATCAGAGCGGATATCCTACTATCCTACTGCACATTGCCACATACTCCTCTGCCACCGCTCAAGTAAGATAGTTTAATTTTAAGTATAAGAATGTTAAGATTTTACTTTATATGAAATTATTATATTAATTAAGATAAATGTAGTAGATGACGACACCACCTAATGAACCAAATACGGAAGCAAATCAAAGGGCAAGCATTGCTTTCCAAGATATGATGCCACCACGATATTACAGGAGTCGACAGGCCATGGTTTCGACTGAGTGGCTTCATGCCATAGAAGTAATTTTTGCCACATGCCATACCCCACCCTACCTTCAGATTTTATTAGCTTCGGGACGATTGTAGAAAGAAGTGCTTGCATGGTGGCTTAGGATTGGTCCCGACGAGCAACGTATGGACTGACAAGGTTTTAAGGAACAAATTTTAGCTGAATTTGCACCTTTACTACCTGTTGATGATATGCAAGTTCAAGTGCACCTGTTAGTATGGGCAGATTGGCGTCGTCGACTTTATATACGTGTAGAACCGATATGGGGATGGTACATAGGAGAACCAGTGAACCATTATATTTTAAGATTTTGTTGTACCATGATACCATTGATCCCACTAGAGATACCTTTGCGGCGTATTTGTGATTTGATTTGGCGAGACCTGTCTGTGGAGATACAGCAACAGATTTAGTACCCTAGAGACTTCCCCAGCTTAGATGACTTCATTATGGAAGTGCTGCATGCAGAACAGAACATGGTAGCACCCCTTGAGGACCCTCCAATGGAAATGGGTGAGGATGACGAGGAAGAGGAGGAGGAGGAACCTGAGGACGTTCCCGTACCCCCTGAGCCTATTATTGCTAGTGATGATGAATCCACCAACTTTAGTGAAGAGGAGGAGGAAGACCTAGAGGAGGACCCGAAAAATAATGATATGTCAGAGGTTGACTCGGAGTAGGAATAAAATGGGCTCTTGATAACTTTTTGATACTGTTAGTGTATAGAACTATGTGGCTAGTGTAATTTTAACTTGCTGATTTTGTACATGAGTGTACTACCAGTAAAGTGGTGTCCTTTTCAACGGTAATGTTTATGTTGGCCAGAAGAAATGACTGCTCTCAGAAATGATAAAAAGTTTGTGTAAGAAAGTTTACTAGGTGTGTATGTTAGCCATCTATGTAAAGTTTTGACAGTGGAAGATGTAAGAGAAAAGAAGAAATTAATGAAATGATAAGTTTATGTTATTGCTTGCATTTATATGGATGCATGTGACTTGAAAAAATTTTGATAATTTTATTAAGTCAGTAATATAAGTGTTGATGTAATGTTATTATTTTACAGTGGGATTTTAAACCGTAATCGATGGTGGAAGTACCTAGAGGACCAGTAAACTCAGATTTAATGACCCTGATTGCTGAGCTACAATAGAGGCTCCAAGCTCAGGAGCAGGAGATTCAAGGGTTGAGAGAGCAGCTGGCTCAGCAAAAATCTACACCCTTAGCACGTGCGGCTTCTTCGCCACCACCACTGCTGACCCCGCAGGTAGAGCCGGTAGTTCCAATAGCTCCTACAGTTCTTGTTACTAAATTTTATGAGAGATTTCGACAGATGAAAGTCCCAGAGTTTGACAGTTCTACAGATCTGTTGGTTGCAGATGACTGGCTCACTGGTATTGAGGGTTTTGAAGTTTATGGGACTTAGCGATGGTGAAAGAGTTCTATGTGCCTCATTCTCTTTCACTAAGGATGCGAGAAGATGGTGGGAATCTGTTGAAATGACCTGGTCTGAGTTTGTCGAGGAGTTTGGACGGGCTTATTTTAATGTGGAAACTATGGCTGCACAACAAGAGGAATTCAACAATTTTCAACAACAGAATCTATCAGTGGTTGATGCTATGAGAAGATTCAATCAATTGGCACGTCTTTATCCTAAACTGGTGCCTACTGATCAAGAAAGAATAAGAAGACCGATGAGGACCGATGAGGATGTTTTGGACCAATATTGCTCTTATAGTTAATAGTGGAGGGCAAGCTCCTATGGATGTGGAAGATTGTATAGAACAGACGATGAGAGCTGAATTCAGGATCTCCCATGATAAGTAAGAAAGGGTGAAGATCTTTAAGGCTCGAAGGGAGGAAAAGGCTTTGGCTAAGCAAAACCAAGCCTCGCAAGTAAAAGGACAGGGAAGTAATTTGAGCCAAGGTCAGACTTAGAGCAATAAAACTAGGCACAATCGTAATAACAATAATAAGAGAAAGTGGAATGCAAACAACCAAGGAAACCAGAAGGGAAAACCCTAGAAAAGAATAAATGATGGAGGAAATAGC
Organism: Artocarpus heterophyllus; assembly: GCA_025403435.1. Lineage (NCBI taxonomy): Eukaryota > Viridiplantae > Streptophyta > Magnoliopsida > Rosales > Moraceae > Artocarpus > Artocarpus heterophyllus. Next base: position 17,339,798 of record CM046334.1, read on the forward strand.
AAACCTCTCTGCAGTCAATGTGTTAAAAGACATGCATGAGAGTGCAAAGCGGGCACTAATAAATGTTACATCTGCGGCAAAAAAGGACATTATGCCAGAAACTGCTACTCCATTTTTCAGAATCAGAATAGTCAAAACCAGCAAAGGCCCCAAGGAACTCAGCTGCACACGGTTCAAGCATAGATTGAAGGACCCAACATCAATCAAAGCCGACTGGAAGCTCCAGAGCCTAGTGGATGATTCTATACCTATGCTAAGAAAGAGGATGATGCAGGAACCTCAACGGTGGTAACAGCTGATTAGCTCTCTATTTCCAAAACTAATGCTTATGTTTTATTTGATTATGGAGCAACACATTCGTTTGCATCACATAAATTTGTAAAACGAATAGGATATGAAGGGGATAGGATAGAACAAACCTTTAAGACTATACTTCTCTCTAGGGAGGTATTAAGTTTTGATTATTAGCTATGCCATGTACCAATTATCATTTGTAGTAGAGAATTGTTTATCGATTTAATAATAATCGATATTCAAGATTATGATGTTATCTTGGGAATGGATTTCCTGGGAAAATATGCTGCTAAGATTAATTGCCGACATCGCAAGGTCACATTTTGACCTTCCAAAGGTGAAAAGTTTGTGTATTCAAGGAAGATTCCCAAAACTCCCAAGGCACTAATATCGGCATTGAAAGCAATGAAATTGTTGGAGAGTGGATGCACCAGTTATCTGGTGAATCTAGTGAATAAAGACCAAGAAGCTTAGTTAGGACCAAAGAACGTCCATATAGTGAAAGAATTCATCGACGTGTTTCTGGATGAACTACCCGGGTTACCGCCGGAATGAGAAATTTCGTTTGAGATCGAGTTGACACTTGATACAGCTCCAATCTCAAAGACATTGTACCATATGGCTCCAGGGGAACTTAAAGAACTTCAGGTGTAGTTGCAAGAATTGTTGGACATAGGATTTATTCGGTCAAGTGATTCTCTATGGGAAGCGCCTATTTTGTTTGTGAAAAAGAAAGACGAAACTTTACGAATGTGTATTGACTACCGGGGATTAAACAAAGTCACGATTATTGATGATCTATTTCATCAATTGAAGGGAACAATAGTATTTTTGAAGATCGATTTACGTTCTGGGTATCATCAACTTCGAGTTAAGGAGGAGGATGTACCAAAGATGGCGTTTCAAATGCAGAATGGGCATTATGAGTTTTGTGTCATGCCATTTGGCTTGAGTAATGCTTCGACAGCTTTTATGGACCTTATGAACTGGATTTTCAAGGATTACCTCGACAAATTTGTCATCATTTTGATCGACGATATCTTGATTTACTCAAGAACACTAGAAGAGCATGAGAAACATTTGAGGCTTGCACTACAGTTGCTGAGGAAGCATCAATTGTACACCAAGTTCTCAAAATGTGAATTTTGGCTAGAAAAAGTTCATTTCTTAGGACATGTGGTCTCACGGGATTGAGTTTTTGGTGACCCTTCAAAGATAGAAGCAGTAAATAAGTGGCTTACGTCGAAAAGTGTTACCAAGATCAGGAGATTCCTAGGTCTAGCGGGCTATTATCGACGTTTTATGGAAGGGTTCTCTCGACTCACAGCACCACTCACGGCCCTTACACGGAAAGTAGAATGGACCAAGAAGTACGAGGAGAGTTTCCAAGAATTGAAAAGATGACTCACGAGTGCCCCGATACTGACCATACCAGATCCGAACCTAGGAAACTTCGTGATTTATAGCGATGCGTCAAAAAAAGGCCTGGGAGCCGTACTCATGTAAAACAGAAAGGTGATTGCGTATGCATCCCGACAGCTAAAGGATCATGAAAGGAACTATCTAGCGCACGACTTGGAATTAGCAGCAGTTGTATTTGCACTGAAATTTTGGCGCCACTACTTGTTTAGAGCTAGATGTGAGATTTATATCGACCATCAGAGTATAAAGTACATTTTCACGCAAAAGGAACTCAATATGAGGCAAAGAAGGTGTCTCGAACTAGTCAAGGATTATGACTATGAAATCTTATATCATCTCAAAAAAGCTAACCTAGTAGCTGATGCACTTAGTCGTAGAGCAATGTCTTCTCTTATAGTGATGCGATAGATACCAAGATCTCTTCAAAAGATTTCATGGAAGCAGAAATAGAGGTGGTCACATGAATATTAGCTAATTTGTCATTCCGACCAACCATCTTAGAAAATTTGAAGGAACGACAAGAAGCAGATTCTTCATTACTCAAGTATAAAAATGAAGTCCTTGAGAATAAGGAAACAGAATTTAGCATCTTGAAAGATGGTATCCTCCACTATAGGGGCAGGTTATGCATTCCCAATGATGAAGAACTAAAGAAGCAAATAGTAGAAGAAGCTCATGAGACACCCTATGCTGCTCATCTAGGAGCTACCAAAATGTACAAGGACTTGAAGGAACATTATTGGTGGCATGGAATGAAGAATAATGTTGCACGATTTGTAAGTAAATGTCTCACTTGTCATAGGGTGAAAGCTGAACACCATCGATCGGCAGGTGAGCTGCAAGAGATTGAAATTCTAGAGTGGAAATGGGACTAAATAACTATGGACCTAGTGACCGGACTACCCAGAACTACAGGAGGACATGATGCTATATGCGTAATTGTGGATAGAATGACCAAAACTACGCACTTTTTACCCATTAAACTTAGCAGTTCTGTCGAACAGTTAGTTGAATTATATGTCGCTCAAATAGTTAGATATAATGGAGTCCCGAAATCCATCATCTCTGATTATTGATGGTCAGTTCACTTCCAAGTTCTGGAGGAGCATTCATCAAGTAATGGGAACAAAGCGGACTTTTAGTATAGCTTTCCACCCTCAAACAGATGGTCAGTCTAAAAGGACCATTCAAACTTTAGATAATATGTTGAGAGACTGTGTGCTAGACTTCAAAGGAGGATAGGATAAAAAGCTTCCACAGATTGAATTCGCATACAACAACAACTATCAAACCTCCATAGCTATGGCTCCATACGAAGCTCTACACGAAAGAAGATGTAAATCACCCTTGTATTGGTATGAAACCAGAGAAAAGGCGTTATCAACCATAGATTTTATTCAAAGAACAATGGAAGATGTAAAATTAATCCACCAATGGATGGAGACGGCTTTTAGTCAGCAAAAGAGTTATGCTGACTGACGATGGAGACCTTTAGAGTTTCAAGTGGGAGACTTGGTCTTTTTGAAGGTAACACCAATGAAAGGAGCAGTAAGGTTTGGAAAGAAAGAGAAACTCAGTCCAAGGTACATTGGACCATTTGAAATCCTGGAAAAAGTAGGCCGTGTGGCTTACAAGTTAGCCCAACCCCCTGAAATGGCATCAATACATAATATATTCCATATATCCATGCTAAAAAAATATGTACCTGATCCCTCGTATATACTTCCGTATGAGCCTATTGAGGTGCAAGAGAACTCGTCCTATAAGGAGAAACCAGTTGAAATCTTGGCTCGAGAAGAGAAGGAGTTACAGAACAAAAAGATACCACTTGTTACAGTTTTATGGTGCCATCCACAAGTGGAAGAAGCAACCTGGGAACAAGAAGATGAAATGAGGAGAGTCTACCTGGAATTGTTCTAATTTTCAAGGACAAAAATTTTTAAGGAGGTAGGTTGTAATGGCCAAGGGAAATGCATTAATAAAATCCAATATTTAATTAGATTTAATTAATGAATTTACCCTTATAAATCGTATTTTTGTAAAAATTACGATAATGTATAATAAACAATATTAGTAGGAAATTTTACGATAAACTTGATACGATATTGGATATTACTAAATACAGATTTTATGAGCTTAAAAGCTTAAAAATTTGTAAAAAATACCCATGAAACAAATTTTATATCACAATTAATTATAATCTTATGGTATAAATTAATGGGTGATTAAGATCAAAATAAGGTAGAAAAGTAGGTCAAAACCTTAAAACAACATAAAAGGGGTTCAACGTAGTGTAAGACACTGCTAAGATAAAAACACAGATACAGAAAATACTACGTTTTGACTCCAAAAGTGAACCAAAGAATAAGAAGGATATTTAATACAATTCAAGAATATGTTTTCCAATGGTTTCACCTCAACGGTACAAGAAAAATACTACGTGGTGAAAAATTATACTGTGTAAACTTTTGGAGCCCACCAAGTGGACCCCCATTGAGATTTTATTGGGCCACCATGCCATAAAAGGTGGCCAATCACAACAAACCACCTTAGTCACCCAATTAATTACTTGGTGAGTCACTTTTTAAAAAAAAAATGTTAGAAGATAAGAATAAATTAAGGCATGTATCATCAAAACCAATCCATTTTTCCCTCCTCCCAAAACCGACAGACCTTGGTTATTTCTCTCAAAAATTTTGTTCAAACAAATCCTCTCATATAGCCATTTCCAAGTAAATTCGAAGTAGAACCAAGTAAAAGCTCAATTTTTTTTTTTTAATTTTTAAGGTAAGATCCAAACTTTTTCTAAGTTTTTTTTTAGTGTTTCTTTGGGGAATTCAAGGGAGTTAATGAAGGTTTTTCTTCCATGAAATATGTCTAGGAGAATTGGCAAGGAAATCAAGTGTTCAAGGTGCAAGATCACCACTTTTTCTTTGGTAAAGTTAAATTCCCCCAAATTTCAAAGTTTATGATGATTTTGTTTTGGTTCCTTTAAGTATGTTATGTGATGATTTGGAATGATCTTATGGCATGTTTTGAGGTGAATTTGAGATATGGAGGTGTAATTTTGCTATTTGGTGAAAAAAAGGATAGTTTTTGTAAAGTTTGAGTGTTTAGGGTTAGAATTGTAATTGGGCATGAAAATGGTTTGAGGAAGTATAGAACCAGCCTTCACAGTGGTAGAAATGTTGTTTTAAAATTGATTTTTACAAAAATGACCTAAGGACCAAATTGCGAAAAAATTCTTGTTTTTGGTAGAATTAAAAAAAGGCCAAAAACTCTCCTTTTCAGTAGAAATTTTGAAAAAGTTAAAACATAAAAGTTGTAGATCTTGATAAAACTGTTATGTATGGTAGGCGGTTCATGAAAAATCACTTCCGTTTGTGAGATATAAATTTTACAAAATTTGTTAAAGTTGGGAAAAAAAATTTTAAGGGCAAAAATGTCATTTTCCATGAATGAGCAGTACGGGGCCCCAAACGTATAAGATAGAGAACAACGAGAGAATGGTTGAACTTTAACTAGTTGAAAAAGTATTCTGAATAGTAATCGAAAAAAAATATACCTTATTGACATATAGCTAAATAGTGATGATTTAGCTAATAATGATATAATTAGCCAAATAGGTCCTTAAACGAGTAACAAGGAAAACCTGAAGACAGTTTTAATAGTGGCAAAAACAAGTAAGTTTCAAACCCACCTATAGTATAAAAAGTAGGTTTAAGGGTATAGTGTATTTATGTGAACATGTCTGTGTGTTCTACACAATTAAAAAGTGTAAATGTTTTGCACTTAGTATGAGCATATATTGTCATGCATGGTATGATAATCAAAATAATTGGACTGATAAATGAAACACTAGAAATAAGAAAAGTGTCGTACCAGCTCCCGAAGCAATGGGGAGTTTAAAGTTAAAGTTATGTTATGGTCTCGTTGTTACGAAGACCTATGTGCACATATGGTACGAGCACTTGGGCTTTAATGAAAGAAAAGATATAACAAGAATAAGAAATGTTCATAAGATAGCATAAATGGATCATGCATATTAGTATAAGATTTATGTAGGCTATGTTTGGACTTACTGAGCATAAGCTCACCTAGTTATTTTATGCTGTAGGAATTTCCACTAGAAGGTCAGAATGAATATGCTGATGACCTAGCGAGGGAATATGAGCAATGCATAGACCAGGATGTGGATACCACCACAAATATGTTTCCGTTGCTATGTATTTTAAGTTATTTTGGATCATGATGTATAAATGATATAGTATGGTTGAGTGAGACAAAACCTCTTTTGGACATTCTAAGTTGGAGTTGTTTTGAAAAGAAAGTTGCTTGTGTAATTATACATATAATTATAAAAGAAATTTCAGTCTGTATGTATAATATATTTCTTAAAAAAAATATTTTCAAGTTTTTATAGATACGTAAAGGAAAATGTTAAACCACAACCTGTAAAAAGGCAGGTTGTGACACCTGTCTAGATTCTAGGAGATCGACTTCAAGTTTTGTGTTTACTCTAGGCGGCGGTGCCATCAGTTGGAGAAGTGTGAAGTAAGATTGTACTTTAGATTCAACGATAGAGGCCAAGTATATGGCAGTTAGTGATGCTTCAAAAGAAGCAATGTGGCTCTGCAAGTTCCTTAGGGATCTTGAGGTAGTTTTTGGTATGGATAAGGCGGTATCACTGTACTGTGATAACAGTGTGTCGGTAGCTAATGCTAAGGAACCAAGATTTCACAAGAAGAGTAGGCATATTGATCAGAAGTATCACATGATAAAGGACTTCATCGAGGGCGGGTATGTCACGGTGTGCAGAATCACGTTAGAGGACAATTTAGGTGATCCATTCACAAAGACACTTACTGGGAGAGTCTTCAAGAGGCATATGGAAGCTATGGGGATATGAGATTTGTCATATTCACTCACTTAGTGCAAGTGGGAGATTGTTAGACGTGTATGCCCTAAGGAATAAAAATGTAATATGTTTTTGGAGACATTTTTATCAATATAGAATTTATTTATTATTAATATACCAAATCTTGTCCTCTTTACGTTCATATTTGTTGAATGTATGTTAAGCAAACAATAGTCTAAGACTGTCTGTCTAAACATTTAAGAATTGGACATATGATGGACAGATTATGCAGACAATAGAATTCTTAAGGTGACAGTCTAAATCATAAGATCCACAATCGACGGAATAAAGTTGGGTGCTTTATTCATGTAAAGATTGTTATGTTGTCTATATCCCTAATGGGAGATGGTTTGTCTTGACTATCGGAGGTGAACTCCGTGAATAGAAACATTGACACATTGTCATAGGTGACGATGTGTTGGATCGAGACATAAAGTGAATTGATTTGGATTAATAACTCTATCTTAGCAAACCGATTCACTTCAGATAATCATTTGTATTGTATCTTAATCTTGAGATAAATAGTGGGCCCGTTGTCTTGACTTGTGTCTTTTGATGTACAAAAGGGTGACACCCACATTTTAATAGTAGTAAGTTTTTCGATGGTGAGATAATGGAACATAAGATAAAAATAATCGGGAAGGTAAGACAGAACTTGTCCTTAAGCCGATTATGGATAATCCTATGGGGTTACGATACGTTATGATTTGTCATAGAGACTTAGCTATACGGGCTTCGTAATTATATATAGTTTAGGGTGCAGCTCCAAGCTTTTAGTGGAGTAGCGTTAGAGTTGATAATTATGAAATGTATATCTAGGGTATTGGGTTTCATAATTATCAGGAGCTTGAACTATATAGGTCCATTTGGTCCCCTTTGCTAGCTCACAAAAATCCTGTAACAATACGGCGTGCTTTTTCAATAATTGGTGACTTATGTCAGATTTATCAAATTGGCTGAAATTTGGTAAAATCAGATCATTCATGTCTATTTATCGGTTGAATTAATTTTGTGACAAAATTAATTCAAGATAAACATGTTGAATTATTGGAATCGGATAATTCTTGTTTGTTTATCAGTTGATTTAATTTTGAATAAATTAAATCAAGATAAACTTGTAGAATTCTCAGGAATTTATTTATTTTCCTAGAGATTATCTAGATAAAGTTGTTTTAATTAGATAACTTTTCTATTGGGTTATTTGAATTAAAATTGAGACTTTATCCTATAGAATCTCGGGTGAAAAATAAAAGATTCACTGAGATTTTATTGTAGGTTTGGCATGCCGATCCTCAAGTTCGGCCTACCGATGAGGCAAGTTCGGCATGCCGGTTAAACAGATCGACATGCCGATCGCACGATAAAAAGATCACGGGTTTTCACGTAGATTTCATTAGATATTGATCCGAATTTGATTCTGATTTAAATTTTTGAGGTCTTATCTGATAAGGATTGACTCTTGGGCCCAACCTCTATTAAAGGGGAGTGAGTCTCATTATTGTTTAGATCAATTGAGAGATTAAGAGTGATATTCTGCTGGTGAGATTCTGAAAACTCCCTGAGAGCTCTTGTTCACAAATCACAAACACTAGCTTTGGGTTCTCTCAATTGGTTGGAATCAAAGTTACTTGGTGGAAGAGTTGTACGTGTGAGTCCACACTCACTCCGATCGTGGATAGAGAATAGAAAAGAAGGCTAGTTGTTTAAGGTCCTTCTAGAACGTTACTTCTCTTCACTGATTGAGGAAGCTTTTTAGCATTTACAAGGTTAGTAAGATTTGGTTAATTTATGCATATAGTGTGTCAAACTTGTGTTTTGAAAAATACTCTGATATGAAAATTTTAAAATTTTGCTACGTACTATTTTTCCAACACATTCGTCTTTTCTTATTCTTTTAGTTGCTTGATCAATTTTTCTCCTTTTCTATCCTTATTACTTTGTTGTTTAATCTTTTATATTTGGCTTTTGCAGCCCCATTAGCTTTTGAAGGTTATTACTGAGTTCCTTCTTTTAGTTTTTCACCCAAACCTTTAAGTAAGTCGCTTTATCTTGCTTTATTCTTGCTATTACATTTTGGGAATTTCATTTTTTTTTTTCATTTCTTCTAAGAATAGGAATTCTATTAAAACCATGACTCTGTAAACTTTAGTCTTGCTAATCGTTGTGGCTTTTCTTTGAATTTTTCTTTTTCGACCTGAGTGCCTATCTTAAGTTGTCTATAATGTTTCTCTTTATTTTTATATTTTTTCTTTTCTCTTTAAGCAAGACTCTTTTAGTGGGCTAGGCTTGACTTCTTGATTTTTAAAATTTAAGCTTTTATATATACAGTTTGAGGATAATTTTGTCATTTTAAAAATTTATGGGCCCATTTTGCCCTCTTTTCTTGATTGACTTTGTTTTTATTTTTCCTCTTCTAACTCTAGATGGTTTGTTCTCATTAACTTCAATGGCTGAAGAGTGAAATAGAACGACAAGACCATCTGGAAATTGTCCTGCTTGAGAAGAATTTCTATTAGATGTTAGGCTTGCTCAGTCGATGAAGTTTCATTTGCCTGAGGGTGCATACATCGAATAGATTATGAATCCAAATGGAGAAATAGAGTTGGGATAGCAGAGGATGAAATCATTGTTGGAAAACTAGTACGTAGTAGAATTTTAAAAATTTTAAATTAGAGTATTTTTTAAAACATAAGTTTGACATGCTAAATACATAAATTAATAATAGATCTTACTAACCTCTCCTGTAAATTGAAAAGTGGCAGTAATCTGTGAAGAGAAGAACGTCCCAAAAGAGCCTCAATCAATTGGTCTTCTTTGCTATTCTCTATTTACGATTGGAGTGTGGGTGGTCACACATCTTACAGCTTTTCCTCCGATGACTCTTTCCTTCCAACCATAAGAGAAAACCTAGAGCTAAGATTCTTGATGTTGAACAATAGCCCTTAGGGAGTTTTAGAGTTTTTCTCACTAGAGTACTCACTCTATGCTTCTTAAATGATCTGAATAAAAGAAAACTCAGCCCGTATTTATAGTAGTCGGATCTAAAGGTTAATCATTATTAGATTAGGACTCAAAATTCAAGTTTGGATCAGTTTTAGAGTAAAAATGTGTGAAGCAGAATCTGACTCTAACTGCCGCAGTCAACTGCGCCTTGTGTATTGCGATCTACCGTGGTCGTGATACTGGAGTTTGAAACGAATTCAAACTCCTCAAGCTGACCTGATAGATCCAATCTCAACCAATTAGATAAATCCTATCTTATTTAACCCGAGTATCCTTTATAGAGCCTCAATTTTAATTCAAATAACCTAATGAAAAAGTTATATGATTAAAATAGTTATATATAGAAAAACCCATACAAATAAAATATTATCTAAATAATTTAACATGTTTATCTTGAATTAATTCAAAAAATTAATTTAACCAATAAACTGACACGAATTATAAAATCCAATCAACTCGAATTTTAGACAATCTAATAATTTAACATAAGTCACCAATATGTAGGAAAAACACGCCGTATCATTACAAGATTTATTATGAGCTAACAAAGGGACCCGATGGATATATATAGATCAAGCTCCTATAATTATAAAATACAATATCCCAGATACATATTTTATAATTATCAACTCTAACGCTACTCTACTAAAAGTTTAGAGCTGTACTCTCAAACTATATAAAATTATGAAGCTTCAATAAGCTAACCATCCATGATATATCATAATGTGTCACATCCTCATAGGATATTCATAACTAGCTTAAGGATAAATTCCATTTTACTTTCCTAATTATTTTTATCTTATATTCCATTATCACACCATTGGAATACTTAATATCTAAAGATAGTACACCATTCGGTTACACTATATATCCAAATAGTTGAGCGCTCTAGTCTTCCAATTACAGGATAACACATATAAGAGAATATCATTAACTCTACAAAAGAGCTATAGATTCCATATCTATGAATAACAAGTCTACGTGAATCAAGAGTCATGTCTCTAACGTACTGGTATACATACCATCATTAAGTCAGGATGTTAGCCTTTGGTATATCAAAAGACATAAGTCAAGAATATGAGCCGTTTAGTTATTTCAGGATTAAGACATAACACATATAATTATCTAAAGTTGAATTGATTTGAACAAACAGAATTATTAACCAAATCAATTCAACTTTTTGTCCCGATAAATACATTGTCACCTATGACAATGCACCAATATTTCTACTCGCGGAGTTCTACTCTGATGACCAAGACAAGCCATCTTCCATTAGGGATTTAGACAACATAACAATCTTAGCATGAATAAAGCACCTAACTTTATTCCCTCGATTGCGGATCTTATAATTTAGACTATCACCTTTAAATTTCATGTCTTTTACATAATTTGTCCATTATATGCACAATTCTTAAACATTTAGACCGACAGTCTCAGACTTTTGTTTACTTATCATATATTCAACATAAATGAACATAAAGAGGATAACTTTTAGTATATGAATAATAAATAAGGTCTTTATTGATAAAATGTCTCCAAAAACATATTACAAAATTTTACTCATTAGGGCACCTTGTCTAACAATCTCCCACTTATACTAAGTAAGTAAACGTGATATGTTACGCATCCCTATAGCCCCAATAGGCTATAATGTCCTCAGATGCAATCAAACACATTTTCACATTTCCATGATGTCTTTTATCATATGATACTCCCGATGTACATGCTTACTCTTCTTGTGAAATCTTGGTTCCTTAGCATTAGCTATTGCTATAGTGTTATCACAATACAACGATACCACCTTATCCATACTAAGAACTACCTCAAGATCCCCAAGGAACTTGTGGAGCCACATTGCTTCTTTCGAAGCATCATTAGTTGCCACATACTCAGCCTCCATTATTGAATCCAAAGTGCAATCTTGCTTGACACTTCTCTAAACAATGGCACCACCGCCTAGAGTAAACACAAAACTAGAAGTCAATCTTCTTGAATCTAGACATGATTGGAAATCTGAATCAATTTATCCTAGATGTGTTAGATCCTCACCTGAATACATTAGCATATAACCTCTAGTTCTTCTCAAGTACTTGAAAATATGCTTAACCGCAACCTAGTGGTTTGGTCCTGGATACTACTGAAATCTATTACTATCCTGACCGCATAACAAAAGTCCTATCATGTGCAAAGGATTGTATACAAGAGACTACCCATTGCCGAAGCATAAGGCATCTTCTTCATGTTTTCTCTTTCTTCATCAAACTTTGGAGAGTCTTTCTTAGAAAGAGTCATTCTAGACTTAGATGGTTGCCCACCTTTCTTGGAATTTTGCATTGCATGCTTCTCAAAAATTTTATCTATATAAGCAGCTTGGAAAAAAGCTATCATTTTGTTCTTTCTATCCTCAAAAATTAGGATACCTAGAACATAATTAGCTTCACCGAAGTCTTTCATGTCAAACTGCTTGGTCAACCATAATTTGACCCATGATAATGCCCCAACGTCATTGCCAATTAGTAGAATATTATTTACATATAGTAGTAGAAAAACCACCTTCCCATCCTTAATGTGTTTGTAAACACATGGTTTATCCACATTTTCTTTGAACCCATAAGTCTTGATCACCTGATCAAATTTTAAGTTCCAAGAACAGAAAGCCTGCTTAAGTCCATAAATTGACTTTAGCAGCTTACAGACCTTACCCTCTTGACCCTTAGCCTTGAACCCGTTTGGCTATATCATATATATGGACTCTTCAAGATAGCCATTCAAAAAGGCCTTCTTGACATCCATTTACCAAATCTCATAATCGAGAGCGGCAGCTATGGACAAGAGAATGCAGATAGACTTAAGCATGGCTATAGGTAAAAAAGCTTCATCATAATCTATTCCTTCCTTTTGCGTGTATCCCTTAGCTACCAGTCTAACCTTATAGGTTTCAACTTTCCCATCTACTCTTCTTTTTCTCTTATAGATTCACTTACACCCTATGAGTTTTACTCCTTTAGGAAGATCTGCAAGTTCTTAGACTCTATTAGTCTCCATAGACTTAATCTCAGTGTTCATAGCTTCTGTCTAGAGCTTTGAATCAACATTCACCATAGCCTCTATGTAAGTATAAGGATCTTTGTCATGTTCAACCGGTTCAGCCAAGTAGGCTTTAGCATTGAACATATACCTCTTGGGTTGACGCCCGATCCTCCCACTATGCCAAAGTCCCTTAGGTTATTGTTTGGTCAGTTTTTCTATATTGATTGGATTGGTTTTAACCGGAACCCCCAAAGTGATCGAATCACTCGCCAACTCCTCAAGTACCACTTTACTATGAGGCTTAAAGTCGTTTATATAACTTTCCTTAAGAAATGTTGCATTCGCTGAAACCACGACTTTATTTTCTCTCGGATTATAGAAATAACCCCCTTTAGTCCTTTATGGATATCCTACTAACACATAAACTTCTGAACGTGCTTCTAACTTGTTCGCTTCCTTGTACAAGACATAAGTCGGACATTCCTATATGTGAATATGGTTTAAGGATGTCTTCCTACCTATCCATAACTCATGAGGAATTTTAGGAACCGATTTTGAAGGCACATTGTTCAAAAGATAACATGCGGTTTGTAGTGCATATCCTGAAAAGGATAAAGGTAAGGTAGAATAACTCATCATGTGCCTAACTATATCCAACAAAGTCCTATTCCTTTTCTCAACTATGCCATTCTGTTGCGGAGTACCCAGTGCAGTCAAACAAGATAAAATCCTATTCTCTAATAAGTGTCCTAAGAACTCATCGAAGAGGTATTCACTTACCCTGATGTTCATGGGACCACAAACATCACTGTCCCTTCAGCCCTATTACTCTTAGACCTAATGGTCTTTTGGTCATTTTGCCTTCTAAACAAGATTCACATTGTGATATAGATTCCACCTCTAATTGACTTAAAGGTCCATCCCTTACCAACCTTTGAATCCTATTTAGGCTAATATGACCTAATCGCAAATGCCAAAGATAAATCTTATTAGAGTGAGAAGTTTTAAGTATTTTAGAGTTATTATTAACCTCAGTGTTAAGTAGTATGTCTATCTTAAGTTTGATAAAATAGAGATTGTTTTGCATCCATCCATCACAGATAAAAGATTTATTTTTACGAATCACTACTTTATTATTAAAAGATACTGAATAAGAGTCTTTAAATAAACAAGCTACAGATATTAAATTCCTTTGAAGTTTAGAACATAAAAGCAATCTTTCAAAACTAAAATCCTATAATTATCAAAATAAAGATAGACGTCTCCCACTGCTTCAACTAACACTAACGATCCATCACGCAGCCATAACGTGAAGTCCTCATACAGTAGACTTCTAGTTTCCTTGAACCCTTGCAAAGAAACACAAACATGATTAGTTGCTCTAAAATCTATAGCCCAAATGTCACTTGATTTCTTAACTAAACAAGTTTCAATAACCAGAAAGTCACACTTACCTCCTCAAGAAAGAAAGTCTTTGCAATTCTTCTTGATGTACCTAACTCTTCCACAGAAAAAGCACTTCAGCTTCTTTGGGTTCTTTTTTTTTTTCTTCTTATCCTTGCCTTTTGTCAGGATAGAAGACTTCATGTTCTTAGCCTTCTGCTTCTTTCCATTCTCTGGGTTAGGATTAGGACCAGACCTAGCCACCAAATTAGCCTCACCACTAGCAGGAGTTTCCTTGATTAGATTTTCAAACTCTTGTAATTGCTTCATCAACTCAGTCAAGGTCACATCCTTTCTATTGCTCAAATTATATAAAGCTCTAAATGGGATAAACTCCTTAGATAGAGTCTCAAAGACCATAGTCATTTGTGACTCTACATTGATGTCAGCTCCATGGGTTTGAGCCTCTACGAGGTAGCCCATGACCAACATCATATGCTCTTTCATAGGAGTCCCCAATCTTTTTTTACAGTTTAAGAGTTTTCAAAGAGCCCTTTGCCTTTTTATTAGGGCTTGGCCTCCAAACATGTCATCAAGATTATCTAAGATATGCTTAGCATGTCATAATCTTTATATTGAGCCTGCAGCACATTATTCATGCTAGCCATAACATAACAGCGGGCCTAATCATTAGCATCTTTCCACCGATCATACGCTTGGATTTGCTCATTAGTAGAATCCTCAGTAGGTTCGGTAGGACATGGGGTTGTCAATATAAATTTCAGTTTCTCAAAGGGAATGATGATATTTAGGTTTGAGAGGATACAGTGCCTATTTACAGAGATACTTTGAAGCTTAGCGAAACTATAATGGAGATGTTTTTAGAGTAGGTAAAGAAGAAAATGGTGAAAAAACATCAAAGAGTTGGGGAAAGTTCCTTTCTCATGGACTTCATGTGCTATTTATACTTTATTTGTCCTGATCTGATCATTATCCAAACAATCATTGGATTTTGGACACGTCACCTTTCTTTTTGGACTTGGGTTTCCTCTGATTTTCCTTTCCTAGAAAGGGCCTAATTAGAATGTTTGTTATTCCTTTTTTGTCTTTTCCTTGGGATTTATGTATATTCATGTATTTTTGGTTACTGAGCATATAATAGGACAAATGTCAGGTTATAAGTGGTTTCCTTGTCATTTGTCCATGAATCCTCTTAATGAATATCTGAAATTCGTTTCAACCTTCTTAGATTCGCTTGGTTAGAGGTACTTCTTGATATAATTCGTATCAAGGTGGAATTCGATCTTATTCTTTGAGCCATTGGAGTTCTTTGACTTGTGGCTATTTATTCACTTGTCATCCGTGTCGATCATTAAGTTCGAGAATAAGAAATGACATGTGTCAACGTCTCATTGGTTCAGTAGAAAATCCTCCATCTACGCGCTTTTCCTCGACTTTCAAATGTTGACGAAAACAAACATTAGGTATTTTGAGCATTACGACACATGTCAACTTATTTACCCTTTGTCATTTTGCATTTATTAAGGGGCTTCCTCTAGGGTGTCGTTTCATTTCCCATGCATAGGAAATGAAGGTCGTAATGATTACCTTTGATTTTTAAAAAATTTGCCCCTTTTTGCTGTTTCCAAAATCATGTTGCTTTAGTTTCTTTCCATAGGTTTTGTAAATTGGCTTTTCCTTTCTTTCCTCATTTTTTCTCCTTCTAGTTTCTTCTTCTAAGTCTTTTCCTATTCTTTTTCTTTAGCACCCTAAATTCCATGATTCCTCACTATTTAGGTTCGTCTTTGTTTATTCATCCTCTTCCATTGACCTGTGAGTTTCATTCATCTTTTCCTATTCTTTTAGTTGCTTGATTCTCCTTTTCTATCCTTTTTACTTTGTTGTCTAATCTTTTGTATTTGGCTTTTGCAGCCCTGTTCACTTTTGAAGGTTATTACTGAGTTCCTTTTCTTAGTTTTTCACTAAGACCTTCAATTAAGTTGCTTTATCTTGCTTTGTTCTTGCTATTACATTATGGGAATTTCATTTTTTGTTCATTTCTACTAAGAATAGAATTTCCATGCTAATCGTTGCTGTTTCTCTTTGAATTTTTCCTTATCGGTCTGAGTTCCTATCTTAAGTTGCCCTGAATGTATTTGTTTATTTTTATATTTTTTTCTTTTCTTCCTAAGCAAGACTCTTTTAGTGGGCTAGGCTTGACTTCTTGATTTTCAAAATTTAAACTTTTGTTTGTGCGGTTTGAGGATAATTTTGACAATTCCAAAATTTTGTGGGCCCATTTTGCCCCATTTTCTTGGTCGACTTTGTTTTTATTTTTCTCTTCTAACTCTAGATGGTTTTTTCAGGTTAACTTCAATGGCTGAAGAGCAAAACAGTCTTGCATGACCATCTGGAAATTGTCATGCTCGAGAAGAATTTCTATTGTACTTTAGGGTTACTCGGTCGATGAAGTTTCATCTGCCAGAGGATACAAGCTTACGTTGAATAGATTATGAATCCAACTGGAGAGATGGGTTCGGGATAGTGGAGGATGAAATCATCCTCTCTAAATCTCATCTCTTAGTCCTACGTCAGCCATTGCATCCTCTTATTCACTACTTCCTTTGAGTCGCTAATTTGGCATGATGTAAATAAATTCAAACTGAATAAGATATTGGATGTCTTTTTATGTGCTTAATCAACGTCGAGGCAAACGATTTAGACCATTTAGACATCCTTAATTGCTTCAACATCCGACCCATAAAACACAAGGATGGGCAGCAGGGACATTACATGAAATTGACCACGATGTTAAAGCTATTGGGACAATTGTCCTCGAATGATAGTAATTTTTTGAGGCAGGATGAAAACCGTTATGTGGTGAGGGGCTTGTGCAATCCAAATGTTAGTTCACAATTTGATTTTCTGGTAATATTCTCAATTTACATTGTGTGATTGTTCTTTGTTTCGTTATTTTCTTCTTGTTCCTCGATTATTTCTAACTCTTTGGTCTGTTCAGCTACTAGGGCTCTTAATCCTTTTTGCCTTGGTGAAGATTGCAGGATTCAAGTGGTTGACTCCTTGCTTGCTAGTGGTGATGTTAGACATAGGTGCCCTAAGGAGTAAAATGTTGCAATATGTTTTTGGAAACATTTTATTAACAAAGAGTTTATTTATTATTCATATACCAAATGTTGTCCTATTTAGATTCATTTTTTGCTGAATGTATGATAAGCAAATAAAAGTCTGAGACTGTTAGTCTAAACCTTTAAGAATTGTGCATATAATGGACAGATTATACGGAAGACATGAATATTGAAAGCGATGGTCTAAATCATAAGATTCATAATCGAGAGAATAAAGCTGGACACTTTATTCATGCTAAGATTATTATATTGTCTACATCCCTAACGAGAGATGGCTTGTCTTGGTCATTAGAGTGAGACTCCGCGAGTAGAAACATTTGTACATTGTCATAGGTGACAATAAATTTATCGGGACAAAAAGTTGAATTGATTTGGTTAATAATTCTATTTGTTCAAATCAATTCACTTTAGACAATCATATGTATTGCGTCTTAAGAAAAGAAAAGGAGTTGAGCCTTTTGAAACTGACAAAACTATTGGTAAAAAAATGGTCAAAAAGATACTTGACGTTTCTAAGGACGCAAGTATTTTGCAAGATAGAGAATCGACTTTGAAGGCTGTAAAGAGCTTCAACTTTTCATCAGATGAAACAATATTAAGTGGAAAGTCCCTAAACTGGCTTTGCAATGAGTCTATAATACTTCTCAGATAGGTAATTTTTGAGCACAAGTCCTACTTCGATTCAAGCCGTTTTCATAATTTAATTTTTAACCTTGCATTTCGTAGGCCTTTCAAATCTATAATATTTTCGTGAATAAGGCCGAGTTTAAACATGATAGACTTACCATACTTACTTGAGAGATGGATTAAAAGCTCAAGAAAGCTGAAGTAGAGAGAGATGAGGTGCTGAAGGAAATGAATGAAGTTGTTGTTGCGTTGGCTTCATCGAACAAGAAGGTTCTCAATTTAACCAGCAACCTTCGGATAAAGGACGAAGAGCTTGATTGAGTGAAGAAGGAGGTGGAGGAGAAGGACTGTGAAGTGGAGGCAATCAAAGAACAGGGTAAGGACTGGGATGATGATGTAGAAATTATAAAGCTAGAAGACATTCTAGCCCTTGATGCTAACTACGATGTGGAGGAGACTGGTGTGGATGTAGTAGCTCTCGAGTCTACTAGAAATGAGGCCTTGACAGCCAACAAAGAGATTGTTGAGGGCATCACAAACTAGATGTAGCTTTTTTTTATATCTTGTAATAAACATGCCTTGTAATGAACATTTTTTGTCCAATTCTTGAATCAAATATCAGTTTTTCTGCTTATGATATCTATTTTGGTATTGATCCCCCTTTAAAGTTTCATTCATTAATAATTAAACTTTGAATTCATTACTGTCACTCTGATCAGTCAAGTTATAATAAGACTCGATAATTCCAAACATCAAACAGTCACTATAAAAACTGTTCTAAATTGAATCGAGACTGAGTATATTTGTTTAATACATTTGTCATAATAAACATAAAAACTAAATTGGATGAGATTGATCCATAAAAAATGGTTAAGCCATGAAGATGGCAAATTGAATTGAACACTAGATGAATTGATCAAATCTAGTGTTGATAAATTTGAAAGCCATGAAGATGGTTGGTCATAATGATAGCATGTCGAATTGAACACTAGATGAGTTGATTGAATCCAATGTTGATAAAATTTGAATGCCATGAAGATGGTGGTCCATAATGATGACATGTCGAATCGAACACTAGATGAGTTGATAAAATCCAGTGTTGATGGTAGTGAGATTAGACATCATAACGCATAGAGCAAAATAGTTGTTGTGATGATAACGTGGCTGCACTCGTTTATAGTACACGGGCCACCTATATACCCATGTGTAGGGATCAAGCTAGATGTGGTTCAATTTTACATGCCTAACACCAAACAAGTCAAATGGGATTACAAGAAACTTGCAAAAATTAATAGAAAATTGTTCAGTTCAAACTATTACAGGAAGGCTAAGTATAAAACTTTCTCATATGATGGATGTTCCAACTTTTCCTGATGATATAGCCATCAAGTTTCTCCAATTTGTAAACTCCGTCACGTACAATGCCTCGGATTTGATATTGTCCTTCCCAGTTAGCAGCTAACTTGTAATGACCGAGAAAAATATCATCAATAAAACCTAATATTTAATTGGGTTTAATTAATGAATTTACTTTTAAAAATGTAAATTGCTGTAAAAATTGTAATTTTTGTAAAAATTATGATAAAGTAGGAATAAACGACATTAAATGTAAATTTTATGGTAAATGTGATGCAATGTTGGATATTGCCGAATACAGATTTTATGAGTTTAGTTACTCAAAAATTTGTAAATAATATCCATAAAATGAATTTTATATCACGATTAATTGTAAATTTGTGATATAAATAAGTGAATAATTAGAATGTAAATAGGATATAAAAGTTGTCCAAACCCAAATCAGGGGTAAAAAGGAGACCGAAGCAGTATGAGTATACAGCTAAATGAAAATACAGATACGAAAAATGTTATGATTGGCCTCCAAAAGTGAATGAAAAGTAAGTTAAATATTTTTATATAGTCAAAGGATAGAAAGTGCACTGATTTGATTATGGCTATATAGGAAAAATTTTGTGTAGTGAAAAATTATACAGTATAAATTTTTAACTCCACAAAGTGGACACTCCTTGGTTTTCTATTGGGCCACATGTCTAGAAAAGTGGCCCAATCACCTTGTGACACCTAGTGGTATACTCATGGGTTACCATGAGTCACTAAATGTGATAAGGAAGCATTTAATGCAAGGTTCTCACAAAATTTCATTTCCTTTCTTCTTCTCTAAGTTCCAGCAGCCATTCTTGAGACTTCTAAAAAAAGTTCTCAAGCCCAAACTTTGCAAAAATAACCCCAAACAAGTTTTACAAGCAAGTACAAGGATTTTTCATAAGTTTTAAGCTAAAATCCTAAACTTTTTAATGAGTTTTCATGGGATTTTTCATGGGTTGAAGAGAGAAATTTATCCATAGTATTTTTGTATTGAAAGGAAGCTTAGGAGGGAGTTCAAAGGGATTTTGAAGGAAGTTATTTTGGTAAGTTTTAAGTTTTAAAGTTTTGAAGTTTTATGGATTTTATTTTGATTTCTATTCTTTCAAACCCATGTCAGTTCTTAAGCATGTATTTGCTGAAATTTCATGCATATATGAAGTATGACATGTTTAAGTTGTGAAATTTTGATTTATGGTGTAAAATGATAATTTTTGCAAAAAGTATTATTTTTGTAAATTTAATGTTAGTTTTAGTAAAAGTGATGTTTGAGCATGTGAATGTTTTGATTAAGGCATGGAATGGTTTCTGTAGGGGTAGAATTGCAAGTTTGAAATAAATTTTTGTAAAAATGCCATAGGGACTAAATTGAAAGAAAAATATTTCTCTCGACAGAATTAAAAATGGCCAAAAACATCCTTGTACAGCGAGATTTGGGAAAAGTTAAAACACAAAAGTTGTAGATCTCGACGAAACTGTTAGGCATCATGGACGGTTCGTCAAAAAACTTAGTTGTTTGTGAGATTTTGATTTTTCAAAGAATTTACAAAAATTGTGAAAAATTTTAAAAAGGGCAGAAACATCATTTCCTAAAGTATTTTGAATATGGTACTTTGAGCAAAAATGATCCTTAAGAAAATAGGAAATTTTTGAAGCAAAGAAGTAAATTTTAGTCCTAGGGGCAAAATTGTCAAAATTTTCAGTTCAAGGACTAAACCATAAAGTTTAATGAAAATTGGGCATAATTGAGATATAAAGAGCTTTGACCCACTAGGGTATTATTTTAAAATTAGTATGTGGTTATTTTTATAAGAATACTGAAATCGAGCTCGGGTAGGTTAGTGGACCCACGGAGGGCAAAATCGTCATTTTTGCCCAAATAACCCAAACCGCTTTGAAATGTTTCCAATGGGATAAGAAAACGACTAGAAAGGTTCCTGCCCTTTGTTAGAAATGATAGGGTAAAGTTAGATAGAAATAGGAAAAACCAGGGGTTTTTAGAGTTGTACATAGTAATGCAACTCAATTTATTAACTAACGGATGTTTCGTATCAAAACATAGTGGAATTTGGCTCATAGCTTTGTAATTGGCCAACAGGATCCTAGGAGTCTAGGAGAAGAGAAATTGAAGTTAAGTTGCCCGACATTCGCATCAAGTAAGTACCCATCCCACCTACAGTATGAAATTGTAGGCTTAGAGTGCAAAATGTGTATATGTATTCCTGTGTGTATATCAAGGTGTATACCTATATGTATGCAATGACATAAGTATTTATAAAAATGAAAGGGTATACTTGTGAGTATATGGAATAGACATATACACCTAAGAGTATATAATGACATATACCTGAGTATATATGATGATCTGTACCAATGTGTATATTTTATGTTAAGTGCCTGTGAGTACATTATGCTATATATCTGTGCGTATATTAATGTGTACCAGTGTATATATTTTATGTTAAGTACCTGTGAGTACATTATGCTATATACCTGTACGTATATGTTATATACATGTGCGTATATTAATGTGTACCAGTTTGTATATTTTATGTTAAGTACCTGTGAGTACATTATGTTATATACCTGTGCGTGTATTAATGTGTATCAGTGTGTATATAAAGTATGTACCTGTGTGTACTATATCGTACAAGAGCATTTATGTAGATTTTGTTATGTATAACATGTGATCATCACTTCATGTATAGTATGATAACCATAATAAGTGAATTGGTAAACGAATCATCAAAAGTTAAGAAAAGTGTCGTACCAACTCTTGACTCAAGGGGAGTTTAAGGATTACAGGATGGTTACGGTGTTACGTAGACCTAAGTGCGCAATGGTATGATCACTTGGGCCCTAATTAAAGATATGAAATGATAATGATAAAGAAGGATTGTAAGAAAGCATAATGAGATCATGCATTTTATTGAATGTGCATGTGGGTTTATATGGGACTTACTGGGCGTTAGCTCATTAAGTATTTCATGTTGTAGGTATTCCGACAAAAATGTCAGAATAAATCATAATGATGAGCTGGCGGACGGATGATGTGTGCAGACTGTGTATGGTTTCCGTCACAGTATGTTTTTCGTTGTATGGTGTTTTGAGATATTTTGAAAGTAATGTTTGATAAGCTATATTGTAAAAGAAGTGTGATTATGTAAACACAAGTATATGTTTGTATTTCAAAAGTTGTTAAACCAGTATATGTACAATATTTATATAAAAGAAAAAAAATTTCCTAAATTTTTGCCCTAAAGTAAGTAAGAAAGAGTTTTATCACAGCCCGAAAAGGCGGGTTGTGACAGTTGGTATAAGAGCGAAAATCTTGCCACCCTACTACACATTGTCGTCTGCTCCATTGCCATAGCTCAAGTAAGATAGTTTGATTTTAAGTATAGGAATGTTTAGTTTCTAATTTTATATTCCATTGATATGTTAATTACGACAATAAATATAGTATATAGCAGAACCGCATCATAATCGTGATATGGAAACTGATCAAAGAGCCAGTATTGCTTTTCAAGATGCAATGCCACCACGATACTTTGGGAGTCAGCAACCTATGGTATTGACCGAATAGCTTCATACAGTTGAGGTAATCTTTGATGCTTGTCATACGCCACCACATCTCTAGGTTTTATTGGCCTCAGGATTGTTGTTGAGGGAAGCCCTAGCATGATGGCTGAGGATTGGACTTGATGAGCGACTAGGGGATTGGCAAGGCTTCAGAAAACAGATTCAAGCTGAATTCGCACCTTTTCCTCCAACAGATGTTATGCACATCCAAATGATTCTATTGTTGTGGGCTGATTGACGACTTAGGTTGTACTTACGTGGAGAACCAGTTTGGGGAAGATATATAGGGGAGCCAGTAGATTACTATATCTTAAGGTTTCACCGAACCATGATGCCATTGATTCCTCCCGAATTACCTTTACGGCGAATTTGTGATCTAGTTTGGAGAGATCTTCTTGATGCAGTCCGGCAGCAAATGCAATAACCAGGGAACTACCTCCGCATCTACGACTTTCTTATGGCAGTACTACATGCAGAGCAGAATGTAGTCGCACCCCTAGAAGATCCCCCGATGGATATGGAAGATGATGATGATGATGATAGTGATGAAGAGCCCGTGCCTCCTGAACCCATTATTGCAAGTGATGACGAATCTACTAACTCGGACGAGGAAGAAGAGGAGGATCCTGAGGAGGATTCCGAACATAGTGACATGTCAGGAGTCGAGTCAGACTAAAAAGAATTTATGAAGATTTTTGTAGTCTAACGTATATAGATATGGGATTAGTATTGTTTTGGGCTTGGTTGCCTCTGTATATGTATGAGTATGTATGTATGTTCTGGCAAGTAGTATCCTTCCCGACAATAGAGTATATGTAGCTGGAAGTGATAACTGCTCCCGAAAATGATATGAATAGTTATGTATGAAAGAAAAGTATGTATGTATATTAGTTATGCATGTAATATTATGAAGGATGTAAAAAGGAAATGGAAAAGGTTCATGAAATGAAAAGCATGAAGGTAAAGGAGATGAAATGTATGAATGCTAATGAAATGAAATGTATGAAAGTAAATGAAATGAAATGTATGAAGGTTATTGAAATGAAATGTATGAACTGAAATGTATGAAATGAAACGTAAGAAATTAGATATTGAGTTATGTTATCGTTTATGTTTGTATGCATTTATATGATTAAAGAATGGTCTTTATAAAATACTATTAAGTTAATAGTATATATTGATGTAACAACAAAATTGTGTGATAGGCTTGTAGATCTATTTTATTATCGATGGCTGATACACCCGGAGAACCTATGAACCCCAATTTGATGGCCATGATTACGGAGTTACAACAGAAACTCCGAGCTCAGGAGTTAGAAATGCAAGAGTTAAGAGCGTAGCTAGCGAATCAGAATCTCGAACCGCAGGCACGTGCAAACTCGCCACCCCCAGTAGTACCACCTCAACAAGTGGATTCTGGCTTTCCGGTAGCATCTGCTACCGAATTCTATGAAAGATTCTGACGGATGAAAGCCCTAGAATTTAATGGATCTACAGATCCATTAGAAGCCGATGATTGGCTTACTGGTATAGAATGAGTTTTAAAATTTATGGGGCTTAGTGACCGTGAAAAAGTCTTGTGTGCCTCATTTTCTCTCACCAAGGATGCTAGGAGATGGTGGGAATCAGTAGAACGTAGAAGGAATGTAAATGAAATGACATGGCCTGATTTTGTGGAAGAGTTTGGAAGGGCTTATTTCAATGTGGAAACGATGGCAGCCCAACAAGAAGAATTCAATAATTTTAAACAAGACAACATGTTAGTGGCAGATGCTATGAAGAGGTTTAACCAATTGGCGCGCTTATGTCCTGAATTGGTACCCACAGATCAGGAACGAATAAGAAGATTGAGGAGAATGTTTCAAACTAACATTGCCCTTATAGTCGATAGTAGAGGGCAAGCCCCTATGGATGTAGAGGATTGTATTGAACGGGCTACTAGAGCTGAATTCAGAATTGCCCATGACAAGGAAGAGAGGGCAAGAATTGTTGGAAACAAAGTGCGCAGCGGAATTTTTTAAAATTTTCATCAGAGTATTTTCCAAAATACAAGTATGACATGTTATATGTATAAATTAAACAGATCTTACTAACCTCAGTGTGCCGAAGAACCTCCGCGACCTGTGTAGAGAAGTAACGTTCCAGAAGAGCCTCAACCAACTGGTCTTCTTTGCTATTCTCTATCCACAACCGGAGTGAGTGTGGGCTCACACGTACAGCTCTTCCACCGGTGACTCTCCTTCCAACCAATAGAGAGAACCCAAAGCTAGTGTTCGTGATTTGTGAACAAAAGCTCTCAGGGAGTTTTCAGATGCTCACTAGAAGAGTATCACTCTTAATCTCTCAAATTGATCTGAGTAAATCATTAGACTCACTCCCTTTTTATACCTATTGGTCCTTGGGGTCAGTCCATATCAGATTAGGTCTCAAAAATCGAAATAGAATCAAGTTCGGATCAATATCTGATAAGATACGCGTGAAAAACGCGTAATCTTAGCTGTCGCGGTCGGCATGCCGAACTGTGAGATAGGCAGGCCGAACTGGCCAGTTCGGCAGGCCGAACTGCCGAGAAAAAATCTCCGCGAATCTTTTATTTTCCACTCGAGATTCTAAAGGATAAAGTCTCAGTTTTGATTCAAATACCCCAATAGAAAAGATATCTGATCAAAACAAACTTTATCAAGATAATCTCTAAGAAAATAAATCAATTCAAATAATTCTACAAGTTTATCTTGTTCTAATTGTCCAAAATTAAAACAACCGATAAACAGACAAGAATTATCCGAACGCCATAATTCAACAAGTTCATCTTGAACTAATTTCTTACATAATTAATTCAACCGATAAACAGACATGAATTATTTGATTCTTATAAATTTTAAACCAATCTGATAAATCCGACATAAGTCACCAATTATTGGAAAAGCACGCCGTGTCGTTACAGGATTTTGTGAGCTAGCAAAGGGGACCAAAATGGACCTATAAAGTTCAAGCTCATGATAATTATGAAACCCAATATCCCAGATATACATTTCACAATTATCAACTCCAACGCTACTCCACTAAAAGCTTGGAGCTGCACTCTCGAACTTTACAGAATTACGAAGCTCATGTAGCTAAGTCTCCATGACATATCATAGTGTATCGCATCCCCATATGATCATCCATAATCGGCTTAAGGACAAGTTCTGTCTTACCTTCCCGATTATTTTTATCTTACGTTCCATTGTCTCACCATTAGAAAACTTACCATCCAAAGACAGTATACCATTCGGTTACACCTATGTATCCAAATGGTTGAGCGCTCCAGTTTTCCAATTACAGGACAACGCATATAAGAGGATATCATTACTCCTAAAGAGGAGCTATGGATTCCATATCTATGAATAACAAGTCTACGCTATCAAGAGTCATGCCTCCAACGTACCGGCATGCATGCCACTATAGAGATGTGGGAGTCACCCATTGGTACATCAAAAGACACAAGTCGAGACAACGGGCCCATTATTCATCTCAGGATTAAGATACAATACAAACGACTGTCTAAAGTGAATCGATTTGCCAAGACAGAATTATTAATCCAAATCAATTCACTTTATGTCGCGATCCAACACATCGTCACCTATGACAACGCGCCAATGTTTCTATTCACGGAGTCCAACTCCGATGGCCAAGACAAACCATCTCCCAAAAGGGATATAGACAACATAACAATCTTTACATGAATAAAGCGCCCAACTTTATTCCCTCGATTGCGGATCATATATTTTAGACCATCACCTTAAGAGTCGTGTCTACCGCATAATCATCCCATCATATGCCCAACTCTTAAGGTTTAGACTGACAGTCTCAGACTACTGTTTGCTTATCATACATTCAACGAATATGAACGTAAAGAGGACAATATTTGGTATATATAAATGAATAAATTCTTTATTGATAAAAATGTCTCCAAAAACGTATTACATTTTTACTCCTTAGAGCATACATGTCTAACAATCTCCCACTTGCACTAAGTGAGTAAATACTGCAAATTTCGCATCCCCATAGCTTCCACATGCCTTTCGAAGACTCTCCCAGAAAGTGTCTTCGTAAATGGATCAGCTAAATTGTCCTCTGACGCGATCTTGCACACCGTGACATGCCCCCTCTCAACGAAGTCCTTTATCACATGATACTTCCGATCAATATGCTTACTCTTCTTGTGAAATCTTGGTTCCTTAGCATTAGCTACCGCCGCACTGTTATCACAGTACAGTGATACCGCTTTATCCATACCAGGAACTACCTCAAGATCCCCAAGGAACTTGCGGAGCCACACTGCTTCTTTCGAAGCATCACTAGCCGCCACATACTCGGCCTCCATCGTTGAATCCGAAGTGCAATCTTGCTTCGCACTTCTCCAACTGATGGCACCGCCACCCAGAGTAAACACAAACCCTGAAGTCGATTTCCTAGAATCCAGGCAGGATTGAAAATCCGAATCAGTGTATCCTAGAGGAGTTAAATCCTCACCCGAATACACAAGCATATACCCTCGAGTCCTTCTCAGGTACTTGAAAATATGCTTTACCGCAACCCAATGGTTTGGTCCTGGATCCGCCTGAAATCGACTCACAATCCCGACCGCATAGCTAATATCCGGTCGAGTGCAAAGCATGGCATACATGAGACTACCCACTGCCGAAGCATAAGGCACCTTCTTCATGTATTCTCTTTCTTCATAAGACTTTGGAGAGTCTTTCTTAGAAAGAGTAATTCCAGACCTAGATGGTTGCCCACCTTTCTTGGAATCCTGCATAGCAAACCTCCTGAGAATTTTATCTATGTAGCTGGCCTGTGACAAAGCTATCATTTTGTTCTTCCTATCCCGCAAGATCTGGATACCGAGAACAAAATTAGCCTCACCCAAGTCCTTCATGTCAAACTGCTTGGTCAACCATAATTTGACCGATGACAACGCCCCAACGTCATTGCCAATTAGCAGAATGTCATCTACATAGAGTAGTAGAAAAACCACCTTCCCATTCTTAATGTGTTTGTAAACACATGGTTCATCCACATTTTGTGAGAACCCATAAGTCTTGATCACTTGATCAAATCTTATGTTCCAAGAACGAGAAGCCTGCTTAAGTCCATAAATAGACTTTAGCAACTTACAAACCTTACCCTCTTGACCCGTGACCTTGAACCCGTCTGGTTGTTCCATATAAATGGACTCATCAAGATAGCCATTCAGAAAAGCCGTCTTGACATCCATCTGCCAAATCTCGTAGTCGAGAGCGGCAGCTATGGACAAGAGAATCCGGATGGACTTAAGCATGGCTACAGGCGAAAAGGTTTCCTCATAATCGATTCCTTCCTTTTGCGTATAACCCTTAGCTACCAGTCTAGCCTTAAAGGTTTCGACCTTTCTATCCACTCCTCTTTTCCTCTTGTAGATCCACTTACACCCTATGGGTTTTACCCCTTCGGGAAGATCCACAAGCTCCCAGACCCGATTAGTCTCCATAGACTTCATCTCAATGTTCATGGCCTCTGTCCAGAGTCTTGAATCAACATCCTCCATAGCTTCTGCGTAAGTATAAGGATCCCTGTCATGTTCATCCGGTTCAGCCAAAAAGACCTCCCCATTGAACATATACCTCTCAGGTTGACGCCCGATCCTCCCACTACGCCGAAGCCCCTGAGGTTGTTGTTCAGGTTTGTTTGGTTTTTCTACACCGATCGGAATGGTTTCGTTCGGAACCTCCGGAGTAAACGGATCACCCCTCAACTCCTCAAGCACCACTTTGCTTTGAGGTTTAAAGTCGTTCATGTAACTCTCCTCAAGGAAAGTTGCATTAGTTGAAACCACGACTTTATTTTCCTTTGGGTTATAAAAATAACCCCCTTTAGTCCCTTTTGGATATCCTACAAACACGCAAACTTCTGAACGTGCTTCCAACTTATTCGGATCCTTAAACAGGACATGAGCTGGACATCCCCATATGCGAATATGGTTTAAGGATGTCTTCCGTCTTGTCCACAACTCGTGAGGAGTTTTAGGGACCGATTTTGAAGGCACATTGTTCAAAAGATAACATGCGGTTTGTAGTGCATATCCCCAAAAGGATAAAGGCAATGATGAATAACTCATCATGGACCGAATCATGTCCAACAAAGTCCTATTCCTTCTCTCCGCTACGCCATTCTGCTGCGGAGTGCCCGGCGCAGTCAAATGGGATAAAATCCCATTCTCTAACAAGTGTCCCAAGAACTCATCAGAAAGGTATTCCCCACCTCGATCAGATCGAAGTGCCTTTATGGGTCTACCCAATTGCTTTTCCACTTCAGCCCGAAACTCCCTGAACTTATCATAAGTTTCGCTTTTGTGGTGCATTAGGTACACATACCCATATCTTGAGTAATCGTCAATAAAAGTGACGAAGTACTCATACCCTCCTCGTGCCCGGATGTTCATCGGTCCGCAAACATCACTATGCACAAGTTCTAGAACCCCTTCGGCCCTATTGCCCTTAGACCCGTATGGTCTTTTGGTCATTTTACCCTCCAAACAAGACTTACATTGAGGTATAGATTCCACCCTTAAGTGACTTAAAGGTCCATCCCTTACCAACCTTTGAATCCTATTCAGGTTAATATGGCCAAGGCGCAAATGCCAAAGATAAGTCTTATTAGAGTGAGAAGTTTTAAGTCTTTTTGAGTCATTATCATTTATCTCAGCATTAAGCAATAAGTCCATCTTAGGTTTGATAAAATATAGATTATTTTGCATCCATCCAGAACAGATAAAAGATTTGTTTTTACGAATCACCACTTTTTCATTAAAAGATACCACGTAGGAGTCTTTAAATAAAGAAGATACAGAAATTAAATTCCTTTTAAATTTAGGAACATAAAAACAATCTCGCAAAATTAAACTCCTATAATTATCAAAACAAAGATGGACATCTCCCACTGCTTCCGCTGAGACCAAGGATCCATCGCCCATCCGAAGCGTTAAGTCTTCACGAAGTAGACTTCTCGTTTCTTTGAATCCCTGCAGAGAAACACAAACATGATTAGTTGCACCGGAATCTATGACCCAAATGTCACTGGATTCCTCAACCAAACAAGTTTCTAAATATAGAAGATCACACCTACCTCCCTTGGAAAGGAAGTCCTTGCAATGCTTCTTTATATGCCCGACCTTACCACAGAAGAAGCACTTAAGCTTCTTTGGGTTCTTCTTCTTTTTCTTCTTGCTCTTGGTAGCAATAGGAATAGAAGACTTACCACTCTTGGCCCGTTGCTTCTTTCCATTCCCAGAGTTAGGATTGGAACCAGAAGCAGCTACCATATTGGCCTCTCCACCAGCAGGAGACTCCCTGATCAGCAGTTCAAACTCCTGTAACTGTTTCATCAGTTCTGTCAAGGTCATATCCCGTCTATTGCTCAAATTAAAAGTAGCTCTAAACGGAATAAATTCCTTAGACAGAGTCTCAAAGACCATAGTCATCTGAGTTTCAGCATCGATGTCGGCTCCATTGGTTTGAGCCTCAGCGAGGTAACCCATGACCAACATCATGTGCTCCTTTACAGATGTCCCCGGTCTCTGTCTACAGTTTAAGAGTTTCCGAAGCGCCCCTTGCCGCTTTGTTATGGCCTGGCCTCCAAACATATCCTCAAGATTATCCAAGATCTGCTTCGCAGTCTCATAATCCTGATGTTGAGCCTGCAGCACGTTATTCATGCTAGCCATAACATAGCAGCGGGCCTAATCATTAGCATCTTTCCAGCGATCGTACGCTTGGAATTGCTCATTACTTGAGTCTCCCGTAGGCTCGGGAGGACAAGGAGTTGTCAGTACATATTTCAGTTTCTCAAAGGATAGGACGATGTCCAGGTTCCGTTTCCAATCATTATAGTTCTCACCGGTTAATTGGTTTTTGTCAAGTATCGATGATAAAGCGTTTTTAGACATTTTCAATCTACAATAAAGAATCATATACCAAACATAAGCAAACATATTTAATAATTTAGTAAGATAACACAATCATGTAAATTATACAAATGTGTTTATGTGTCAAAACCTTGAAAATATCACAACCTTACAACGATAATTCCCAACTCAGAATTCAACAAGCTCCTAGGGGAGTCATGCCAAATTCAATCAGGAACACGGATCCCCTCCTGATTAATATATGCCATCCAGGACCCGTATGATCCAGCATATACTAATAATCGTTTCTTTGGCCATTAATTTTATTAACAGAGCTCCTAGGGGAGGTTAATAATAAAATTAACGTGAGTGTATAACCACCGTTTCAATATTTTATCCATGATTTATAATCACCACCTAGGGGTGTGCAACCATAAATCATACTAAAATACCTTATCCTTTTAGAGATCCAATCTGGTACATAATAGAAATCCCTTCCTAGGGGTTGGGACCATCATGTTCTTCCTATGGACCAACGATGGAGGCCTTAGGTTCTCTCTTCGAAAACCTTCTCCCACTCAATCTTTTGAAGTCAAGGTTTTATTTTAAAATTATGCATGAACAATTTTAATATGAGCGGCACTCCCTATTCTATATGACATGTTATCAATATACATGGTAAATCATATTATAATGCAGACAAGCAAAGCAATCAAGCAAAGCTACAAGCATAATAATAATAACCGTAATATTATGGTTCCACCCTAGAGAATAGAAAAACTAAGATTACAAGAGAATAATCGAGACATTTATCGATTCTTCATCCTTGAATCCTCAAGCTATATCCTTCTTCATGTAATATCCATCTTCAAGTCCTCAATCCCGTATGAATCGAACACTTCATATTTCCGGTCATATCCAAATTTAATGTTTCTCAGAATCGTCCCAAAAATAAAATTAAAACTGCACTGAAAAATTGCACCTTTTCTGGACACCTGGATGCTCTCTGTCGGCAGGCCGATCTAGGTGATCGGTCTGCCGATCATGGTGGTTCGGCCTGCCGAACATGAAGGTTCGGCCTGCCGGCAGAGCACCAAAATTTCTGCTCCCACTGTCGGCCTGCCGGACCGTACGTCCGGCCTGCCGATCTGTGACCTTCGGCCTGCCGAACTGTGAGGTCCGGCATGCCGACCGAGCAGAAAACCCTCAATCCAGAAAATACAATTTTAATGCAATTCATCAATTTTATTTTCAACAATTCAAAAACATAAAATTAGAGACTCAGGAAATACCTGGAGGCGCCATCATCTATCTTCAAGATCCGACTTCTCGTTCTGTCTTCTCCGAATAATTATTTAATTACAAAATTCTTACAAATTAAATAATAATTCCTAGACGGAGATGATAGTCCGCCATCTAATTACATGAAAAACCTAGATACACATTCTAACCTCTAAGGAACCATAACCGGTATTAATTAATTAATAAATAATTAAACAACATTTTAATCAACCATAATTAATTAATAAACATTCACCATATAATCCATGACAACATATATATTATATAGAAACCTAGAGTGCCATCTCTCTATAAAATTTAATTCAAGCATTGGAGAGATTAAGATCACAAAATTTATGCATATAACATGATCACAAACTTGCAAATTTATGTAAAAACCTGGCTCTGATACCAATTGTTGGAAACAAAGTGCGCAGCGGAATTTTTTAAAATTTTCATCAGAGTATTTTCCAAAATACAAGTATGACATGTTATATGTATAAATTAAACAGATCTTACTAACCTCAGTGTGCCGAAGAACCTCCGCGACCTGTGTAGAGAAGTAACGTTCCAGAAGAGCCTCAACCAACTGGTCTTCTTTGCTATTCTCTATCCACAACCGGAGTGAGTGTGGGCTCACACGTACAGCTCTTCCACCGGTGACTCTCCTTCCAACCAATAGAGAGAACCCAAAGCTAGTGTTCGTGATTTGTGAACAAAAGCTCTCAGGGAGTTTTCAGATGCTCACTAGAAGAGTATCACTCTTAATCTCTCAAATTGATCTGAGTAAATCATTAGACTCACTCCCTTTTTATACCTATTGGTCCTTGGGGTCAGTCCATATCAGATTAGGTCTCAAAAATCGAAATAGAATCAAGTTCGGATCAATATCTGATAAGATACGCGTGAAAAACGCGTAATCTTAGCTGTCGCGGTCGGCATGCCGAACTGTGAGATAGGCAGGCCGAACTGGCCAGTTCGGCAGGCCGAACTTTCTGATCGGCAGGCCGAACTGCCGAGAAAAAATCTCCGCGAATCTTTTATTTTCCACCCGAGATTCTAAAGGATAAAGTCTCAGTTTTGATTCAAATACCCCAATAGAAAAGATATCTGATCAAAACAAACTTTATCAAGATAATCTCTAAGAAAATAAATCAATTCAAATAATTCTACAAGTTTATCTTGTTCTAATTGTCCAAAATTAAAACAACCGATAAACAGACAAGAATTATCCGAACGCCATAATTCAACAAGTTCATCTTGAACTAATTTCTTACATAATTAATTCAACCGATAAACAGACATGAATTATTTGATTCTTATAAATTTTAAACCAATCTGATAAATCCGACATAAGTCACCAATTATTGGAAAAGCACGCCGTGTCGTTACAGGATTTTGTGAGCTAGCAAAGGGGACCAAAATGGACCTATAAAGTTCAAGCTCATGATAATTATGAAACCCAATATCCCAGATATACATTTCACAATTATCAACTCCAACGCTACTCCACTAAAAGCTTGGAGCTGCACTCTCGAACTTTACAGAATTACGAAGCTCATGTAGCTAAGTCTCCATGACATATCATAGTGTATCGCATCCCCATATGATCATCCATAATCGGCTTAAGGACAAGTTCTGTCTTACCTTCCCGATTATTTTTATCTTACGTTCCATTGTCTCACCATTAGAAAACTTACCATCCAAAGATAGTATACCATTCGGTTACACCTATGTATCCAAATGGTTGAGCGCTCCAGTTTTCCAATTACAGGACAACGCATATAAGAGGATATCATTACTCCTAAAGAGGAGCTATGGATTCCATATCTATGAATAACAAGTCTACGCTATCAAGAGTCATGCCTCCAACGTACCGGCATGCATGCCACTATAGAGATGTGGGAGTCACCCATTGGTACATCAAAAGACACAAGTCGAGACAACGGGCCCATTATTCATCTCAGGATTAAGATACAATACAAACGACTGTCTAAAGTGAATCGATTTGCCAAGACAGAATTATTAATCCAAATCAATTCACTTTATGTCCCGATCCAACACATCGTCACCTATGACAACGCGCCAATGTTTCTATTCACGGAGTCCATCTCCGATGGCCAAGACAAACCATCTCCCAAAAGGGATATAGACAACATAACAATCTTTACATGAATAAAGCGCCCAACTTTATTCCCTCGATTGCGGATCATATATTTTAGACCATCACCTTAAGAGTCGTGTCTACCGCATAATCATCCCATCATATGCCCAACTCTTAAGGTTTAGACTGACAGTCTCAGACTACTGTTTGCTTATCATACATTCAACGAATATGAACGTAAAGAGGACAATATTTGGTATATATAAATGAATAAATTCTTTATTGATAAAAATGTCTCCAAAAACGTATTACATTTTTACTCCTTAGAGCATACATGTCTAACAAGAATTTTCAAGACTCTAAAGGAGGAGAAGGCTTTAGCTAAGTAGAGCCAAGTGGTATAGGCAAAAGGGCAAGGAAGTGTTCCAAGTCAAGGGCAGTCCTAGAACCATCCAATTGGATGCAACCACAATGCTAACAATAAGAGAAAATGGAACGCGATTAGTTCAAAGAATCAAAAAGGACAGCCTCAGAAAAGAATCGGTGATGGAGGAAACAATAAGCCTCTCTGCAATCAGTGCGGAAAGAGACATGCTGGAGAGTGTAAAGCTGGCACCAACAAGTGCTTCCTCTGTGGCAAAGAAGGGCACTATGCCTGAAATTGTTTCTCCAATCCCTAGAATCATAATAACCAGAATCAGAATAACCAGAATCAGCAAAGGTCTCAAGGAACCCAGCTTCATGCAGTCCAAGCACAGATCAAAGGCCCTAGTATCAGTCAGGGACGCTTGGAAGCTCTATAACCAAGTGGACGAATTTACGCTTATATGAAGGAGGATGATGCAGGAACGTCGTCGGTGGTAACAGGTCAGTTTTCTATTGCCAATAATGATGCCTATGTTTTATTTGACTCTGGAGCAACGCATTCATTTGCCTCCCTTAAGTTTGCTAAATGGTTATGGAATGAATGGGATAGAATATAACAGACTTTTAAAATTGCACTTCCCTCTGGGGAGGTATTGAGTTCTGATTATTGGTTACGTCATATACTGATAATCATTTATGGAAGGGAATTGTATATTGATTTGATCATAATTGATATACAAGACTACGACGTTATCCTAGGAATGGATTTCTTGGGAAAGTACACGGCCAAGATTAACTGTAGACACCACAAGGTTACGTTCCGACCTTCTGGAAGTGAGAAATTCATGTATTCAGGAAAGGTTCCTAAGGCTGCAAAGGCACTAATTTCGGCGTTAAAAACAAAGAAGATGTTGGAGAGTGGATGCATCGGCTATTTGGTGAACTTAGCAAGCAAGCCACAAGAGGCTCAATTAGGAACAGAGAAGGTCCCCATAGTAAAAGAATTTGTTGATATGTTTCCAAATGAGTTACCAAGCTTACCACTAGAACAGGAGATCTCGTTCGAGATTGTGTTGACACCAGGTACAGCCCCGATATCGAAGGCACCATATTGTATGGCTCCAGGAGAGCTCAAAGAGCTACAGGTGCAACTACAAGAGTTGCTGGATAAAGGATTTATTCGGCCGAGTCATTTCCCATAGGGAGTGCTTGTATTATTTGTCAAGAAGAAAGATGGAACATTACGAATGTGCATCGATTATCGAGAGCTAAACAAAGTCACAAGTAAGAATAAGTATCCACTTCCAAGGATTAATGACTAATTTGACCAATTGAAAGGAGCGTTAGTATTCTCGAAGATCGATCTATGCTCTGGATATCATCAACTACGAGTTAAAGAGGAGGACATGCCAAAGACGGCGTTTAGAACACAGTATGGGCATTATGAGTTTTGTGTCATGCCATTTGGACTGACTAATGCCCCGACAACATTTATGGATCTTATGAATCGGATTTTCAAGGACTACCTCAACAAGTTTGTCATAGTTTTTATTGACGATATCTTGATATATTCAAGAACACCAGGGGAACATGCAGAGCACTTGAGGATCGCACTACAATTATTGAGAAGACATCAATTGTACGCCAAGTTCTCAAAATGTGAGTTTTGGCTAGAAAAGGTCCATTTCTTAGGACACGTGGTGACATAGGATGGAGTATCCGTTGATCCCACCAAAGTGGAAGCGGTGAATAAGTGGCCTACACCAAAAAGCATAACCAAAATCAGAAGTTTCCTCTGTTTAGCAGGCTACTATCGACGTTTTGTGGAATGATTTTCCCAACTAGCAGCACCACTCACTGCACTTACACGGAAAGCAGCAAAGTATGAATGGACTAAGAAGTGCGAGGAAAGTTTTAAAGAATTAAAGAGACGACTCACGAGTGCCCGGATACTGGCTATACCAGATCCGAGCATAGGAAACTATGTGATTTATAGTGATACATCAAAGACGGGCTTGGGAGCCGTTCTTATGCAAAACGAAAAAGTGATTGCATATACATCTCGATGGCTGAAGGATCATGAAACAAACTATCCAACACACGACTTGGAGTTAGCAGCGGTCGTGTTTACATTGAAGATTTGGCGTCATTATTTATATGGAGCTAAATGCGAGATATGTACAGATCATCAGAGTCTGAAATATATCTTCACACAAAAGGATCTTAACATGAGATAGCGAAGGTGGCTAGAGTTAGTTAAATACTACGACTATGAAATTTTATATCACTTGGGAAAGGCTAACCGAGTAGCCGATGCCCTTAGTCGTAGAACAATGTCTTCTTTTGCAATGATACAGTTAATGCCAAAACCCCTTCAGAAGGACCTGATGGAAGTAGGAATAGAGCTAATCACTGGGAGATTGGCCCATTCGTCGTTCCGACCAGTTATCTTGGAGAACTTAAAAGAACAACAAGAAGCAGATCTGTCGCTACTTAAAGCTAGGAATGAGGTTCTTGAGAACAAAGAAACAGAATTTAGCATCTTAAAAGATAGCATTCTCCATTATAAAGGCAGAATCTGCATCCCTAATGATGAAATATTAAAGAAACAAGTATTAGAGGAAGCTCATGAAGCACCCTACGTGGCTCATCCAAGAGCTACTAAAATGTATCAAGATTTGAAGAAGCACTATTGGTGGCATGGAATGAAGAACGGTGTCGCGCAGTTTGTCCCCAAATGCCTCACATGCCAAAAGATGAAAGCTAAGCATCAACGGCCAGCTGGCAAATTATAGAAATTGAAATTCCCGAATGGAAATGGGACCAGATAACTATGGATCTGGTGACCGGGCTACCCAGAACTACAGGTGGACACGATGCTATATGGGTAATTGTCGATAGATTGATGAAATCAACTCACTTCTTACCCATTAAACTCAGCAGTTCTGTGGAAAGACTAGCTGAACTATATGTAGCCCAAATAGTTAGATACCACGGAGTTTCAAAATCTATCATTTCTGATCGAGATGGTCGATTCACTTCCAAGTTTTGGAGGAGCGTTCACCAAGCTATGGGAACAAAGCTGACTTTTAGTACAGCTTTTCATCCTCAAACTGATGGTCAATCTGAAAGGACCATTCAAACCCTGGAAGATATCTAAGAGCCTATGTGCTAGATTTCAAAGGAGGATGGGATAAAAAGCTACCGTTGATTGAATTTGCCTATAATAACAGTTATCAAGCTTCCATAGGAATGGCTTCTTATGAAGCTCTTTATGGAAGAAGATGTAGGTCGCCATTGCATTGGTATGAAACAAGAGAAAAGACATTGTAGACAACGGATTTTGTGCAAAGGACGATGGAGGATGTGAAATTAATCCGTCAACGAATGGAAACTGCCTTTAGTCGACAAAAGAGTTACGCAGATCGGCGATGAAGACCCCTGGAATTCCAAATAGGGGATCTAGTCTTCTTAAAGTTAACGCCAATGAAAGGAGTAATTAGGTTTGGAAAGAAAGGAAAACTTCGCCCAAGATACATCGGACCATTCAAAATCTTAGAATGGGTGGGCAATGTAGCATATAAGTTAGCCTTACCCTCTGATCTCACATCGGTACACAATGTATTCCATGTATCCATGCCAAAGAAGTACGTACCAGATCCCTCGCATGTTCTGCAACTAGAGGAAATTGATGTGCAGGAGAATTTGTCTTATGAAGAGAAACCGGTTCAAATATTAGCACGAGAAGAAAAGGAATTAAGGAACAAGAAGAAACCTCTCATCAAAGTTCTCTGGCACAACCAGTAAGTGGAAGAGGCAACGTGGGAATGAGAGGATGAAATGAAGAAAAGCTACCCCGAGTTGTTTTGATTTTCGAGGGCAAAAATTCTTAAGGGGAGTAGATTGTAATGACCGAGAAAAATGTCATTAATAAAACCTAATATTTAATTAGATTTAATTAATGAATTTACTTTTAAAAATGTAAATTGTTGTAAAAATTGTAATTTTTGTAAAAATTACGATAAAGTAGGAATAAACGGCATTAAATGTAAACTTTATGGTAAATGTGATGCAATGTTGGATATTGTCAAATACAGATTTTATGAATTTAATTACTCAAAAGTTTGTAAA
This sequence comes from Artocarpus heterophyllus, assembly GCA_025403435.1. Lineage (NCBI taxonomy): Eukaryota > Viridiplantae > Streptophyta > Magnoliopsida > Rosales > Moraceae > Artocarpus > Artocarpus heterophyllus. Next base: position 17,378,389 of record CM046334.1, read on the forward strand.
TAATATCCATAAAATGAATTTTATATCACGATTAATTGTAAAATTGTGATATAATAAGTGGGTGATTAGAATGTAAATATGATATAAAAGTTGTCCAAACCTAAATCAGATGTAAAAAGGAGGCCGAAATAGTATGAGTATACTGCTAAATAAAAACGCAAATACAAAAAATGTTATGATTGGCCCCTAAAAGCGAACGAAAAATAAGTTACATATTTTTATACAATCTAAGGATAGAAAGTACACTGATTTGATCACGGCAATATAGGAAAAATACTATGTGGTAAAAAATTACATAGTATAAATTTTTAACTCCACAAAATGGACACTCCTTGGTTTTCTATTGGGCCACATGTCTAGAAAAGTGGCCCAATCACCTTGCGACACCTAGTGGTATACTCATGGGTTACCATGAGTTACTAAATGTAATAAGGAAGCATTTAATGCATGGTTATCACAAAATTTCATTTCCTTTCTTCTTCTCCAAGTTCCGGCAGCCATTATTGAGACTTCTAAAAAAATTTCTCAAGCCCAAACTTCACAAAAGTAGCCCCAAACAAGTTTTACAAGCAAGTACAAGGATTTTCCACAAGTTTTAAGCTAAAATCCTAAACTTTTTAATGAGTTTTCATGGGATTTTTCATGGGTTGAAGAGAGAAATTTATCCATGGTATTTTTGTATGGAAAGGAAGCTTAGGAGGGAGTTCAAAGGGATTTTGAAGGCTTGAAACCAAAAGGGTGTTATTTTGGTAAGTTTTAAGTTTTAAAGTTTTGAAATTTTATGGATTTTATTTTGATTTCTATTCTTTCAAACCCATGTGGGTTCTTAAGCATGTATTTGCTGAAATTTCATGCATATGTGAAGTATGACATGTTTAAGTTGTGAAATTTTGATTTATGGTGCAAAATGATAATTTTTGCAAAAATTTTTATTTTTGTAAATTTAATGTTAGTTTTAGTAAAAGTGATGTTTGAGCATGTGAATGTTTTGATTAAGGCATGGAATGGTTTCTGCAAGGGTAGAATTGCAAGTTTGAAACAGATTTTTGTAAAAATGCCATAGGGACTAAATTGAAGGAAAAAGATTTCTCTTGGCAGAATTAAAAAATGGCCAAAAACACTCTTGTACAGTGAGATTTTGAGAAAAGTTAAAACACAAAAGTTGTAGATATCGACTAAACAGTTAGACATTATAGACGGTTCGTTGAAAAACTCAGTCGTTTATAAGATTTTGATTTTTTCAAAGAATTTACAAAAATTGTGAAAAATTTTAAAAAAGGTCAAAAACGTCATTTCCCAAAGGATTTTGAATATAGTACTTTGAGCAAAAATGATCCTTGAGAAAAATAGGAAATTTTGATGCAAAGAAGTAAATTTTAGTCATGGGGACAAAATTGTCAAAATTTTCAGTTCAGGGACTAAACCGCAAATTTTCAGAAATAAAGAGATTTGACCCACTAGGGTGTTATTTTAAAATTAGTATATGGTTATTTTCATAAGAATAACAAAATCAAGCTCGGGTAGGTTAGTGGACCCACGGACGAAAAAATCGTCATTTTCGTCCAAATAACCCAAACCGCTTTGAAATGTTTCCAATGGGATAAGAAAACCACTAGAAAGGTTTCCGTCCTTTGTTAGAAACTGATAGGGTAAAGTTAGATAGAAATAAGAAAAACTAGTGGTTTTTAGAGTTGTACATAGTAATGCAACTCAATTTATTAACTAACGGATGTTTCGTATCGAAACATAGTGGAATTTGGCTAATGGCTTTGTAATTGGCCAACAGGATCCTAGGAGTCTAGGAGAAGGAAAATTGAAGTTAAGTTGCCCGACATTCGCATCAAGTAAGTACTCATCTCACCTACAGTATGAAATTGTAAATTTAGAGTGCAAAATATATATATGTATACCTGTGTGTATATGAAGGTGTATACTTGTATGTATGCAATGACATAAGTATTTATAAAAATGAAAGGTTATACTTGTGAGTATATGGAATATATTTATACTTGAGAGTATATAATGACATATACCTGAGTGTATATGATGATCTGTACTAGTGTGTATATTTTATGTTAAGTGCCTATGAGTACATTATGCTATATACCTGTGTGTGTATTAATGTGTAGCAGTGTGTATATTTTATATTAAGTACCTATGAGTACATTATGCTATATGCCTGTGCGTATATTAATGTGTACCAGTGTGTATATAAAATATGTACCTGTGTGTACTATATCGTAAAAGAGCATTTATGTAGATTTTGTTATGTATAACATGTGATCATCACTTCATGTACGGTATGATAACCATAATAAGTGAATTGGTAAACGAATCACCAAAAGTTAAGAAAAGTGTCATACCAACTCTTGACTCAAGGGGAGTTTAAGGATTACATGATGGTCATGGTGTTACGTAGACCTAAGTGCACAATGATACGAACACTAGGGCCCTAGTTAAAGATAAGAAATGATAATGATAAAGAAGGACTATAAGAAAACATAATGAGATCATGCATTTTATTGAATGTGCATGTGGGTTTATATGGGACTTCCTGGGCGTTAGCTCATTAAATATTTCATACTATAGGTATTCTGATGAAAAGGCAGAATAAATCGTAATGATGAGCTGGCGGACGGATGATGTGTGCAGACTGGGTATGGTTTTAGCCACAGTATGCTTTCCGCTGTATGGTGTTTTGAGATATTTTGAAAGTAATGTTTGATAAGCTATATTGTAAAAGAAGTGTGATTATGTAAACACAAGTATATATTTGTATTTCAAAAGTTGTTAAACCAGTATATGTACAGTATTTATATAAAAGAAAAAAAAATTCCTAAATTTTTTCCCTAAAGTATGTAAGAAAGAGTTTTATCACAGCCTGAAAAGGTGGGTTGTGACATAACTTTCTAGCATTCACCCCTCTCGTATTCTAAAAAACTTTGCGTAGCATGAGCTCTCTCACATGAAACCTTCTGATTTTTACCTTGGCACTATAGCATCTTACAACTGCTTGTTGATATCGACCAAGGCAATAGAAATCTTTTTCCCTTTTTTCATCAATTAGATCTAGTGTATCTCTCATTATTTATTTATTTTTCGTTTCATTGAGAAGGGAGTATTTGATTTGGAGGTCCCAAGCGACAACCTCGGCTGGGATCACTACTTTTGTGCCATGCATGAGGGAAAATGGGGATTCACCAGTTGCACACCTTGGGGTTGTTCGATAGGCCCATAGTATCATTGGGAGTTCTTCAACCCAGCGACCTTTTCTTGCTTCAAGCTTTTTCTTAAAGTTTTTGATGAATGCTTTGTTTGTTACTTCGGCCTGTCCATTCCCTTGTCGATATTTGGGCGTTGAAAATATTAAGATGATATCCCAATCTTGATAGAACTTTTTAAAGGATTAGGAGATGAACTATGAGCCATTATCGGTAACTATCTCTCTAGACACTCTAAGCCAACAGATGATGTTTCTCCAAATAAATCATTCAATATCATGTTCTTTAATATCTATAAAAGCCTCAGGTTCAACCCATTTAGAGAAATAATCTATCAAAATGAGAAGGTATTTTACCTGACCACTATGTCCATTGAATATTTCATGAACGAGGACAACGAACTGATCGATGATAGTGCTTCGGCAGGTTGGTGGATAGTTGTTGCATGTCTTTGGCAACTATCACATTTCTTGGTAAAATCTTCTGAGTCTCTCTATATGGTTGGCCAGTAATAACCTTGCTTTTTGATCTTGTTGCATAGAGATTGCCCTCTTGAATGATTTCCACACGAACCCTCATGAACTTCTTGGATCACTCACTTGGCTTTATCTTTTCCTAGGCATTAGAGGTAAGGACCCGTGATCGACCATTTGTAAATCTTTCCTTGTATCAAGCAATATTTCGTTGCTTGGACCTTTATTTATTTATTTATATATTTTGCAAATTTCTTGTCTTTTAGAAGCCATCCATCGCTTATATACATCTTGATTAGGGTCCTCCAGTCATTTCCAAGGTCGACATAGTTCATCTTCTTGGTCATTTCGATGCTGGGTCACTCGATGTATTCTAGTGGAATGACTTTTTATTCTTTCACTTCGAAAAATGATCCAAGATTGATAAGTGTGTCTACTCTTGAGTTCGACTCATGTGGTACATGCCTTACATCGAACCGGTCGAACTGATGTGTCAATTTGTTAACAATCTCCAGGTAGGAGATCATCTCGTCATCTTGAGCCTTATACTCTTCAGTGATTTGGTTGACAACCAAGTTTGAGTCACTTTCTACAACAAGTTCGGTAGCCCCTAGTGTCACGGCTAGTCTTAAGCCAAATCGCCTTCATATTATGCTTCGTTATTGGTTGCTTAGAACTTAATCTAAAGATTTGTTTGCTTTCCTCGCTTGTTGGTGATTATAACAAGACTCTGACTCTTGAACCTTTTTCATGCTAGCACCGTCTATCTTCATAGTCCATATCTTCAGCTCACCGTTGTTCGGCTCGTATGTCAGTTCTGTGACAAAATCAACTAGCACTTATGCCTTTAATGTGGTTCGAGGCTTATACTCGATGTCAAACTCAGTGAGTTCAATAGCCCATTTTGTCAATCTCCTTGAAACATCTAGCTTGTGCAAAAAATGGCTCACATCAGGCATGACGAGAGTACTGTGATTGTGTGGCCTTGAAAATATGGTTGTAGTTTGCGAGCTGATATGATAATCATGAGAGTGAGTTTTTCAATAATGAAATACCTGGTTTCTGCATCGAGTAGAGTATGAATCACAAAAACACTAGCTTTTGAATCGAGTCTTCCTTCCTGACTAGTGTAGAACTGACCGTTATTTCTAAAAACTGACAAGTAAAGAAACAACTGTTCTCTATCTTTTAGTTTCAACAAGATCGACAGAGTGGAAAAGTACTTCTTCAGATCTCGAAAAGCTTGTTTGAAGTGATCGCTCCATTCAAATTTTATGTTCTTCTTCAGCAACCGAAATAAAGGCAAACATTTGTCTAATGAGCAAGCTATGAACTAGCTGAAAGATGCGGTTCGCCCAGTCAGCTTTTGAATTTCTCACTTGCTTTATGGTGATGGCATGAGTTGGAAAGCTTTTACTTGATCTGGGTTTGCATCGATTCCCCGCTTTGTCACAAGATATCAAAAGTACACTTTTCTAGGTTCAACTTCATGTTATACTTCCTCAGCATGTCGAAACATTCTTATAAATGTTGCACATGAAGATGAGCCTATAAAGACTTTACCAGCATAAAATGAATGTAAACTTCCATATTTTTACCGATTTGTTCCTCGAACATCATGTTGACGAGCCTCTGGTAGGTCTCCAACATTCTTCAACCCTAACGACATGACCTTGAAACAAAAAATACCATGCTTAGTGATGAAGGCGGTCTTTTCTTAATCTCCTAGATGTAACAGGATCTGGTTATAGTTGGAGAAAGCATTAAGAAAACTTAAGACTTCGTGGCCAACTGTCACATCAACGAGGCAGTTGATGTGTTGTAATGGATAGCTGTCTTTTGTGTAGAGTTTGTTTAAGTTCGTAAAGTCTACACACATTTGCCACTTCCCATTCTTTTTCTTCACTATCATGACATTCACAAGCCAATATGGGTACTAAACTGGCCGAATGAACCTTGCTTCCAACAGACTCCTGAATTCCTCCTTTACTATATTATTCTACTCGACCCCCAGCTGTTTTCTTTTTTGTCGCACGAGCTAATGGTTTGGATCGATGTTGAGTTAGTGTGAGGTAATGCTTGGGTTGGTTCTAGGCCTTTTTACATAGGACCATGCAAAGCAATCTTTATTAGCCTTTAAGAAATCAATTGTAGTATACTTTACCTCTAGATCGAGTTGTGAGCTAATATTTACTATCCAGTGTTTATGTTCGAGGACAAGTTACACCTCATCTAATTATTTAACCACTTGCTGCCCTCGCTCTTGAACACTTGACCCATTCGGCGTGCTCGTCTGTAGTTGTTATAAGGCTGGTTTCTTCTACTTCAATGCAGTTAGATAGCAACTCCTCGCCGCATCATGGCTCCCATAGATTTCTCTTATCCCTTACTTCGTCGGGAATCAGACTCGCTGGTGGCAAGTGGATAGGATTACTTTCATTAAATGCATCCATGGTCACCCGAGGATCATGCTGTACCTTAAGTGGTAGTCCATGACAAGAAAACTCATCATCATGTTTTCTTCAACAACATAGACTAGTAGTTTGATTCTTCCCAATGCTGTAGTGCCCTCTCCATTGAATCCTACTAATGTGGTGGTTGATTTCTCTATCCCCTTCTCGGCAATGTCCATCTCTTTCAACATCGAGAGAAACAAAATATCTAGTGGGCTCTCATTATCAACAAGTATCCTCCCAATTTCATAATTCACAACGTTGAGTTTGATCACCAAAGCGTCATCGTGTAGCCTGTCAAGCTTCGACTGCTTCGCCGCTATGAAGAAAAAGGGTGGGCTGGCCAAATTCTTCCATCGTCGAACTGGTGGTTGCCTGATTTGTTCTTCTCTAATGGGCTTTCATTTGGTCTGTTGAATCTCTACTATAAACTAAGCCCCCATAGATGGTTTCGATCACTTTCATGACAGGTGGTGGTGGTGGAGTTTTCTCTTGGGCTTGTCGATTCCTTGGTCCGCTTTATTTGCGGTCTAGCCTATAGGTTCATTTTCCTCATTCTAATAGGTACTCCCTCAAATATCCTTTCTTTAGCAATTCTGCGACCTTGGTTCGTAGGACCTTGCAATCGATCTTCAGATGTTCGATGTCATGGTGGAATTCACAATACTTTGTATGGTAGTGGGATTGGCTAGGGGCCATTTTGTTCGGCCACCTGACATAATCTTCCCCTCCAACTAGGTAATCAACTTAGTTAGGGATATGTCCAAGGCATACCTTGGCGGTGACAATGGCTTGCTCCTCTTTGCAGTTTTCATTCCTCTTTCTTACTCCATTCCCTTCTTGGAGGTAAACTTGTTTGTCCTCTTCATTTTGGTCGAGCCTTTGGTTGTCTCTCTATCCTTCTATTTTGCTCTATTCCTTGCGAGTTCTCGGTTGCAATGCTCATTTCCTCTTCGAGATCGATCCACCCCTTGGCTCTATTTAGGGCCTCTTAGATCGTCTACGGGTATTCCAAGCAGATGTTGTTTTTAAACAAGGACTTATGCAGAAGTCCCTTTTTTAAAGCCTCCCGAGCCGTTCTATCCTCCAAATTCGAGATCTCTGAAATGGCTTTGTGGAGCCTTTTAATGTAAGCCCGTAACAATTCTCCTGGGCTCTAAATCATTGACCAAAGATCTTTGATCATTTTGCCTATCTTGATGTGTATAGAGTAGGCTTTGACGAAAGAATCTGCCAACTTTTTGAAGCTATCAATTGTTTTAGAGGGAAAGTTGATAAACCATCATAGTTCTAGTCCTCTCAAACTTTATGCGAACAGCTTACACATCATGTCATCTGGTATCGAATCTGGGATGTTAGTCACATTGACGACATCTTGTACTAGAGGAGGTGATCCTTTGGGTCTACAATCCATCAAAACGCACGAATACAAGGTTTCCATACTTTGGAAGAATGATAGAAGTGATCTTCCTTGTAGAAGGGGTTTGGCATATGTTCTTTGAGATGTTATCGAGCATTGGGTTCTTGCTCGTGGCCTTCGTCACTTTCTGGTCGATCTTCTCCTTGACCATTCTAGTGTTCTGATCGAGCATATCTCACATTATCTGTGGGATGGCCTCTGCAGTTAACAAGGGTGGCATTTGTATATCTTCTGCTTGTATTGTTTGCTCGATCTCTTCATTTTACCTCCTGAATATTTTTGGATTTTCTCTACTTATGCTTTGTTGAGCATTCATAGCTATTGTTGTCGCCATCGGTGCTGGCGTTGTTGTAGTCATAGTTGTCGCTGTAGGTGCTATGGTCATGCATAGTAGTTGCATCCTTCTAATGGGGCTTTGGGAAGGCTGTTACCTAGTTAGAGGTGGTGTCTAGTACCTCCATTGTATTGTTGTCGTTGTTGGGAATGTCGAATACCCAAAATTTGGGTAGTAATACAAGTAGGCTAAATGCTAAGAATTTCAGTAGCTCATCAGGCTCATAAGAACATTGTTCTCACCACTGAGTTAGTCGTGTTGACTATCGTGCTCCTAGGAACATACTCCCTGTTCATAATTCACTTTTTTTAGCGTTTCCACCTCGATAGCAAGGATCTCTATCTACTCGTCTCCTTAAGACACGATCTGTGTTTCTTCATTCTACATGTCGAGTGTACTCTGGTGATCTATGCCATCTGTCATATCTGATGCTGAAGCTTCAAAATCCTGGCATTGGCAATCTGAAGGCCCTATGGTGGGTGCCAAACTATAGACGTTGGATCTACAAGTAAATATATACAGGTTAGTATTCAATTTGATATTTGTTATTTATGAATTTGGGCCCTTAAATCATTGTTATTATGATCTGTTTAGCTTTCAAGAATAGAATCAAAGTAATGACAAAATAAAAATTAAATCAAAGCTGTAAATAATCAAACAATACTGTAAAATAAACGATACCATATATAGAAGATTTATAGTAGTTCACTTTATAATGAGAGCCATGTCTATTGTTCTTCACTATGAATTAATGAATGAGCACAAATTACAAAGTATTTTAGAGAGATGATATAAGAAAGAGAGTATTTCTATAAAGTTTCTGGAGATTTTTCCATATATCTCAATATAGTTGCTGATTCCCAGTATGTAGAGTGTTGCATGAGATCGTGGCTCTAATTGATAGAAAGAGTAGGCTTAGTAGTACATATAGTAGTGCGACACGTGTCGATCAATGATAGGGCATAAATATCAGACTTCTCCCCATGTCTCATTTCGTTGCTTAGCATAACCGTCCTTGTAACTGCTGAGTTTTGCACTCAATTCTATCAAATTGGCACTTAGCAAATCTACAATGCTGAGGAATGTTTAGATTCACGCAACGAAATGAATAGCTGCTGTAATCAAACCGAAACCATTGAATCAATCAACACCTCAGGTTGACTGAGCAATGTACAAGTGATGTTTCCCATATCAGTATATATCAAATTAAATACTCAATTTGGACTCGAATCGATCTGATTGTAATTTGGATTTCTCATTCTAGGTCTTTACTGAACGATTTGGGTCTAACCAAATCGTACCCTAAAATACATCACCTTCCATTTTAGGCATATGGTTTCCTCTGATTTTCTTTTCCTGGAAAGGTCCCAATTAAAATATTTGTTATTCTTTTTTTTTTTTTGGTCTTTTCTCTGAGAACCATATATATTCACGTACTTTTTGTTACTGAGCATATAAGAAGACACATGTCAGGTAATAAGTGATTTCCCTAACATATGTCCATGTATCCTCTTAATGGTTATCTGAACGTCATTTCAACCTTCGCATATTTGTTTGGTTCAAGGTACTTCTCGATATGATTCGAATTGAGGTGGAACTTGACCTTATTCTTCAAACCATCAGAGTTCTCCGGCTTGCGACTATTTCATTCACTTGTCATCCTCATCGAACATGGAGGTCGAGAATAAGAAATGACACATGTCAACGTCTCATTGGTCCAGTAGAAAATCTTGCAACACTTTAGCACTTAGGTCCTATTCTTAGATAATAAATATTTAGGTCCCCAAACACTAATCTATTAGTGCTGTTAGTCTCTATTTTAAGAATTTAAATATTTAGGTCATAAACTTTTAATTTGTTGGCATTATTAATCCTTATTTTAAAAATTTGAACACTCAGGTCTCTAAACTCTTAATTTATTGGCATTGATAGTCTCCTATTTTTTGTTGTTGTTAAATAGAATATGAGATGTCAATATTTTGATGCTATTTTATTGCTTACCTTCTGAGGATGTATCTTTTTTTTTACAAGAATGTTGCCAAAAGCGCTTTTTTTAAGCATAGCTTGTTATGTTTGTCCAAAAATAATGTTTAAACACCTAAGATAATTAATGACAACAAAGCAATTGATTATTAACGAAAAAAAAATTTACAAATGTTACTGATTCCATCATATATTTAGAAAGTTCGTCCCAAATTACAATATAACAAAAAAAAAAAGTAACAAAATAATTAGGTGTCCAATAACATATTGTTTGATTACATACCTTTTATCATCCTCAATTATAATAAAGATTTTTAACAAAGAAAAGCTTGTAATTGAACAACTAATTATTGTGATATGGTAATTGAGTTATATCATTGTGATTTGGAATCAACTTATCTAAAATATAATTATATAATGGAATGGATGGCCAATTTCCTCAAAAATATTTATGAATTTTGTTGGTTTAAAATCATTTGCTTTGTTGTCATTAATTATCATAATTACCTTCATGTTAGGCTATTTTAACATTAAGTTTGGACAAAAAACAAGTTGTACTTCAAAAAAAGGAGAGTTTTTGGGAATCTCTATGTCAAAAACCATGTCTTTGGAGACCCAAGGCCCAAAAAAACTTCAAAATATTGATATCTATTAAGAAAATTAGGTTGGGTGGCTTTTTCTATTACCTCTTTAAAATAAATAACTATAACTTTTTAACATTAAGCAAATGGCCATTTATCAGTGATAAACTTTTGGAGTTTATCAGTATTACACTTGATAAACTTGACGAGTTTATCAATTATAAATTGATTTTAACTAATAACTTCTCGAGTTTATTAGTTTTATACTTGATAAACCTAAGTTTATCACTGATAAACAGTCATTTGCCTAATTTTAAAAAGTTACGGTCATTTATTTTAAAAGTGCTTTAAAAAAGGCCATTCATCTCTATATCCCTATCTATTATGGTATTTAGCCAAAAAAATAGCAATCAAGAGTTTAGGTACTTAAGTGTCCATATTTTTAAAATGTAGATTAACAATACCAACAAATTAAGAGTTTAAGGGTTGAATGTACAAATTCTTAAAATGGAACATAAGTTTCAAAGGTTACCAAACTTGAAGACTTATGACGCAAAAAATCCAAGAAATGAACTATAAAAGGGTTCAAATTGTTTTCAATTGCCTTTTTTAATAAATAAGTAGACATTGGAAAGGGAATCAACGATTTTATTATTATTCATTTATTTTTCTTTCTAATTTTATTACCTTTCTACTTGAAATCACGTGTTGTGCACATGTCTATTTAACTTTTTGAACTTTTTAATAGGTGAGTGTAAATTTTTTAAGAATTTACATTTATTTTTTGATTTAGTACTCTCTTAATAATTGTTTAAAAAAATAAATAGAGCACATTTAAAAAAGAAAATTATTTAGGAGTTACAGAAAATAGAATTTGATGAAGTTGTTTAAGCAGAGACACATATAAGAAAAATTGTTACTACTTGGTGATTGGGAAAAAATTATAAAGGTCACACACATATTAAGAAGACTATAAAAAGAAAAATATCCAAGCAGAGTACATTTCAGAAAAATTAATATAATAAAGAAATTAAAAAAGACATACTTTTAAAATATAAGGTTTCACAATAAACAAAAAACTAATATATTAAAAATGCTTGTTTCAACCAAAACTTGTATTGTAGTTGAATATTATTTATATATAGACAAATATATCATATTCAAGGAAAAAGAAATTTAGCAGGCAAATATAGAAAATTAGTTAGAAGATACATATGAGAAAGTAGTAGATGAGAATATATTAGTTAAGAAGGTTTTAGGAAAAAGATGTTTAAATACAAACACATTTTAGAGAAAATACTTTAGTAGAGCAATTAAGGAAAAAAAATTATAAAGATCACTTTCAATAAGAGAAAATGCAATTAATACATAGCAGAATCAGTATATATGGTATTGGTACTAGAATATCTCTACAATATTGTCTCTCTAATATTTTCAAGATATCTTGGAGGGTAGATTAGGTGATTCCCAAACATCATTGAAAGATTAAAATGCATTACATTTCACTCTTAACTTCCAGAGATAGGCCTCAATATTTGAAATCATTTACTCACTACCTGCCCTGATTATGCTCTTCTCCAAAGTGTGCATTACATTATTTTCTTTTTTCTTTGCATTCTTTCCACTTGTTCTTCTTTGATTTTCACTTCTTTCCTTCTTTTCTTCTTTCAGAATGTTTCGACAACAATCGGATACTTGTTTCTCGGCATCCTCACGAGTGTTGGCTGGACTGAGTCATCCTTCTCCAAAGCTCTCCATCTGTTACAGAAGATTGACACAAATATCACAACTAATCAGGCTCCCCTAAAATCTGTTGAAGTAACCCATTTTGTTTCTTCTATTATCAACAATACCATGTATAGGAAAAATTAACACATTGCTATTATGATAAGTTGCATTGAAGTGTATTAGTAGATATTACTATACAGTCAGTTGTCAGTAAGTATACAATGTAATGCAGTTTTCTTACTTATATCTGCAAACCAGTTGATGAATGAATATAGAGATCTCGAGTTTCGCCAAGTTAATTCCAGGACACATACGAGGTCCGCTACCAAATCCAAGGAAGCTGAAGGACTTCAATGGTGCCTGCATTCCACACAAAATTCATTTCCTTTTCACTAGTTATGTGAGGTAAGTCTTAACTCTTGCTGATTGATGTTTTTAGCAAGGAGCTTACATCAAATCTGGAGGGGTCAAACTTCTCTGGATCGGGAAACATTTCTGGGTCATGGTGGATCGAAACTACATCCAAGTTGACAGACCAACCTTTCTTGATTTTGTATCCTGTGGTAGTTAAGAAGGATTCAAAAATGGAGTAATTTCTGTAGAAAGTATTTTAGCATTTAATTTCTTCTTGTTGCAGAGTTATACCATCAATCTCAAAATCTTGGGCTGCTTTTCTTGAGAACCAAGGTAGTACTGTTGCTCGCCGAAGAGTTTCATTGATCACCTCAAAATTCAACAAAAATACCAAGAATTCAGAAACACCATTTTGGTAGTAAAGCTAATATGGAACCTAAATAATTATCAATAATCTGCCTACTTTAGCTGTGTAAGGCATGTTGTTCACTTCCGCCCATGTGAGATTTGTACCGCTTTTTCTGTTTGCTTGTATTTGCAAGTGTTCATCCTGCAAAACCTTCAATTAAATATCTATCTTTTTTCTTATTTTTCTCTCAATAAAGGGGAAAACATATGAAAACAACATTACTCTGAGTTGGTCCAAAACTGCAGGATTTTCTCCGAGGAACTTGATGAGCCATGTAAGTGCAGCAGTTGTGGTGTCATGACCAGCAACCAACAAAGTTAATATATTGTCCTTCAGTTGTGCATCAGTCAGTTTGTCTTCATTATCTTCTTTGCCGGCTGCCAATTTGCTATGTTTCATTATCAAGGATTCCAAGAAATCTTGTTGGAATCCTTCTCCGTTTCTCCTCCTTGCAATTATCGAATCCAGCATCGCATACATCCTATCCCGAGCCTAAGGAAAACGAAAAATTAACCATAATTAAGAATCTATACACATGTACATGACTTCTTCATTAAAGTCTTCTTTTGATTACGAAGAGAAGATACCTTTATACCGCGGTGAAAGGCCGTTCCTGGGATTTTAAATGGCAAGGAAGCAAAGGAGGAAGAGATAAGTTTGAAATTGGCTCGGAATTTCTCTTGTTCTTCACCAGTTGGCTCCAGGCTCATTATCATATGACCAATCACTTTGAGTGTAAACTGAAAAACGATATATGTACCATAAAAAAATGATAAATATCATGCTGCTGAAATGGGAATAGCGATACACATCACATATAGATTAGTAACAAAAAATAACTTGTCACATAGAAATTGAAGAAAAGCATTGTAGAAGTTTTGAACCAGGACCTCTAATTCCAATACCATGTTAGATTGTCAATTCTGGGCTTAAACGACTAGAACTATAATAGGTAAACTAATAACTATGTTCGCACTAAAATGCTCGTATAGACATAAAATATTTTTTTATAATCAAGTTTATTAAACAAAAGTTCTAAACTATACTCAACAATCAGAAGTACTCAACTGAGGAAGCTTCTTCAAGGACCAAAACCGTCCGATCAGGCCACTGCTCCAATGTTTCGATAGCGAGGGTGTTAATAAACCGAAAGTACTTTTTAAGGCCATCAACTGATAAGGGCTCTGCAATCAGTCGTCGGAGCCTCTTGTGCACATCGCCGGTGGCCTGAAGCAAGCTAGTTGGGCCTAACACTTGCTTCCCAGTATAAAAGAGGTTCAAACTCACCATCCCATCTTTTCCTGTTAACAATATCTTGCCTGCTTCTCTCCCAGTCATGAACACAGTGAATCTCCCAAGTACAAATGTCTTGAATACCTTCCCATACCTATGTACTCATAACATAGAATTCATAAATAAAACTACAACAAAAGGGGAAAAAAGGTCTATTAATTATATTGATTTCATCTTGGTGAAGCTCATATCAACATCTATTAATTGAACATAAACATTTCAGATAGAAGATAAATACAAAATAATAAAAATAAAAACAAAATAATGAGGTTTTGAAACATTTGCTACTATTAGATAATACATGTATAAGTACTCTACGACAAAAATTGTCAAAATATTCTAATTGAGTTTACCTTTCCTGCCTACTGCGCATGAAGTTGTAAATACCAGATGGGCTTGAAAATTCGGATAAAAATGAGAAACTTTCTCCAACAACAGGCCAGCCCAAGCTACCTGGGATTACCTCCATGGTTTTGGGAGTTGCCCAAAATTGGAAAACAGAAAAAACTAAAAGTACAAGTATGGAAACAAGTGCCATAATCAATAAGATGCTAATTAGCTCCATTGCAATGCAATTCAACTAAACGAACCCAGAAAATCTCAAATTGAACTTATTTTTTCCGATCTAATTTTGAAGCGTATTGGAGGGAATAACTTCAATTTGGAATGACATTGACTTAATACTCGAGGGGGCTTGGAATCAGCTCAATAGTCAATACAAACAAGATGGATAACGTTAATGTTCTTTGTTCTTGTTCTTGTTCTTGTTCTCGTTCTCGAGGATCCGATGTAAACAAGGTCCATAAACATGGTTTATACACAGGAAAGCACACCTATTGATCACTTCCTGCCATCTCATGTGCAAAGACGAAGCCAGCAAAATTCATCAAGATGATAGAGATGTGCTTAAATTAACGAGGTGGGATGGGACAAATAAAGAGATGTAAAATTTTAATTAGGTGAAATATAATTTTAAAAGGAAAAACGTAAGTTCTATAAAATTTTATATACAAAATTAAAAAAAAAAAACGTTCATGGAGGTAGTCGCCCACTCTCGTTCGTCAGTACCTCCGCAACTACACTCATGTGAATGGCCTAGGCAGTAAGACAAAACTATCGCAAGAATACTGCCAGTATTGGCTCAACATTGTAGCTGATTAATCTATTAGTCTTTGTTGGCCGGCCATATTTCCAGACTTCGATATCCACTCTACACAAATATACATGTACAAGTAGACACGTAAATATGTATGTATCATGCATGTAGCGACACGTTAATATGAGGTTACATTTTTCTTTTTTAGAAGAGCAATATGGGGCTACATTTAATCTAAAATAATCTTAGTATTTATATGTACGCACATGTAAATACCTACACATAATATAAGTATGCATCACTAGGGCCACGTTCACTTCAGAATTTTGTCATACTATTTCTAAATTATCCTCACTCACTTTTTCCTTTTTCTTTTTTTTTTAACAAAAAAAATTAAATGTAGTTTCAATGATTTCAAGATTGTTGTGTATTAACCCCTGATTGCCTTATTTAATTTTCATTATTTCAAATTATCATTTTTATATTTTACGTTTTTTTTTCTAATTTCTCCATCATAAATTTTACTATTCATCTTATGTTTTTTCCCTTTTCAAATCCTTAGTTTGATTTCAGAGGGGGGAAAAATTCTTAGTTTGAGACAAAATTCTTTTTATTTTTCCTTTATTATCTGTTCATTTTTTTAACTAAATTGACAAGACAACAAATATTTGTTTCTTATAAGTATGCTTAATTTTTTAAACCTTTTTAAATGTAATTTATACAATGTTTTTATTAACCTCTTATAAATTAAAAATTCAAAAAATATGAAACACATTGTTTAAATACTTATACGTTGTTTAAATACTTGTGAAATGACTATAAATAGTCATTGGGAAAAAAAAGAAAAATGAAATGAATGCAATTAGTGTATCTGTATATGGAATATTTAAGTACTTAAGAAATGAATGAGACTCATATATGAAATATCATTTCTTAAGAATCTGCCACCTTTTTTTCCCTGTGTTCCATGCATGTTAAAAAAAATTAAAAAAAAGTTATATGCCACAAATTTTTCCTCCCAACCTCTTTTCCAAACCTTTGCTCCCTCAAAACACTGGCCTTAACCCACCATCTTCATTGTTAATGGTGCAGAGCCCTCGAAACCTTCTCCGCCGCCGGCTTCTTTGCCAGAGAAATCCCGCTTGGATTTTGAGGACGACAAAAGTTAGTTTAGCTTCCTCGATGAAGACAAAACCCAAGGCTTAATTTCTTACAATTTTGGCTTCTCAAACCCTGTTAATGATAGCTCAGACTCCGGCTTCACTCAGCTCGGTATGGGATTTCTTGAACCTGTTTGTCACGTACGAGAGGTATAAGCGGTTGTACGCTTCAAATTTGGAGAGCAAAATAGAATCAATAGCAGAAAAGGTGAAATCGAACGAATCACACGAGAAAATCGATCGTCGAAGCCGTTGTCCTTGCTGTAAATCTTCTGCCACTTCCTTCGTCAATTCACTCTCTACCATCGTGCTAAGCAAGTTGTCGATCCGGATTCATGCGGAGCTGGTTCATTCTCGCCTCAAATCTGCCGCGAAGTCAGATCGTGCCAGATCTAGAGTCGCGCTGTGGCCAGATCTTGTTGTTGTGTGTGTTTTTTCCCCTTATTTTTTCCATTTTTCTGGCCACTGGCGACTATTGTTGGTGCCAGTAAAGTCTAATGACATCGTCGACTAGTTGGAGACAAGTCAGCGACAACAAGAAGAGAGAAAAGAGAGAAAGAATAAAAAAAAAATGACAAGCAATATGTCCTAGTAGGACAAACATCAGGTTTATGGGCATAAATAAATTTTTTGTCCAAAAAGAGGCATTCATGTAAATATCCCAATAATTATGTGACATCCATAAATTCATCTCGCTCAAAATGTTTCAGTTAGTCCATTCAATCTCTCTATGTTGTGGGCTTGACCCAATAGGCACAGGGCATATTATTAGTATCTTATAAATATGTCTTCTTGTAGTGATGATTGTTGGGTTAAACGTAGAAAAAACATGTGAAATGCAGCAGAATAGGATTTTAAACTTTTTTTTTTGAACTTTCAAAATCTTTCTCATAATGCTACACATAATAATTAAATAAAATACAAACTTACGGGTTTGGCAATAGTTTTAGATGATTAAGCATTGCAAAACCTTTCTTCCTTGTTATTATCCCCCTTCTAAATCAACTAGTCTGTGGACACCAGTGAGATTTCTTAGAAAATCTCTAAGTATATCTCCTTCCAACATTTCTTCGTGGCAGAGGTTCTTAAAACTCTAAACAAAAAAGCTAAAGAATATTACATCGAAGCCAAAGACAAAAGAACCTTGAAGGTCTATTTATAGACACACTTGCCAGGTAGTTAAAACAGAATCTCTAGAGAGATTTTCGTAGAGAAAATCACGCCCACCACTAGGGTAGTTGGGCGTGATCTATCTCTCCAATAAGAGAATGACATGAGTCCCAGCTACCGAATTCAGTATGATTCTATATTCATCTAATATCTGTCCGAGATCTGATTTTGGTTCAAACTGAGATATTAGTATGCCTTCAGTATACCGAGAGTTTGATCGTGTATTTATAGATCTCACGTATTGGCAATCAAAAGACATAGTAAATAGATGTGAATCTACCAATTACTTCAGGAGTAAGATAGGATCTATAAAATGATCAAGAATGATAGAATTCTAATTTCTCGTTATGGAAGTACACAAGAAATTAAATTCTATTTTGATCTAGATTTAATGTGTTCTAAACACGCTGAAGTTTCTATCCAGTAATCATCACATTACTATAATCCAAATAAGATTATTCCACTAAATTGGGAAAAGACATCACAATCTTAAGCAAGATCAAGTGTCTAGCTTTATCTACTGATTGGAAACCATGATTATTACTACAAGATTGATACTAAGTACACATAATGATATCCTCCATATTATAAACACTTCATATACATGTTTATAGACTTTTATAAGTATTGGGACCTTTTTGTTATTTGTATAGATATGTCATCCTATATATAATGGAGAACATCAAGGAATCTTATTTATTAATAAAGCAACACTTTCTTTCTCATAACGCCCAATTTAGATAAAACGATATGCTTTAAAAGCGTCAATCCTAACAATGACATCCACCAAGTGGTTTAAGCGTCTATTGAGAAGAGAAATAAGAGTGAATTCATTACCCTCACCGCTTTATAGTTTTATTTCATATTGCTAATTGTCTTGCAGTTATGATTCTTATCTAGACAATGGTACTATCACAATGATAAATTCAAACATTGATAGTGGTATGTTTTTTTTATTATTTTACTCAAGCTACAAATAAAAAATAGATCGATAGTCTTGGGTGAATTTTATGTTATTGATATCAATCATCTATAACTAGCATTCATTTAAGTTTTTTTTTTCCAAAAGAATAACCCTAATCAAGGTTAAAGAGTAGATGATTACTTAACAAAAAGTCGACTATGGGTCAAATCTATGATTAAGTAATCCTTCTAAATCACAAGCCACTAGATCAATCCAAAGGAAAGCAAATAGAAACAAAAGCAAAAATAAAAGGGATAATGAGGCAAATAGGCTAGATAAAATGATGAATAAATTTAGTACACCAACATTTTTAAAACTTTAGTAAATAGCATATTCTAATAAAAATTAAATTTTCATCCATCAAAAATATCAAGATTGGTGCCTTAAGGAATAAATACTTTGATTGTATTTATGACATTTTTGATGAAATACAAAATCAAGCAAATATTTTGGGGGCATTTGGTATGCAGTAATCAGTAGGAATCATATTCCTAAGAAAATGATTTGTAGGGAATATGATTCCTAGGAACCAAGATTATCACGTTTGGTTGCACATAGGAATATTCTATTAGATTTCTAAGAATAATACATTATCGTGTTTGGTTGTACATAGGAATCTTGTATAATTGACAAATAATTTATAGTATTAACATTAAATGTATCAAAATAATATATTAGTATTAATATTAAAAAATAATAATATAAACATAAATAATAAATAATATTATATATAATTTAACATTAATACTATATGAATATTAATGTTATTATTATCATTATTATAAAATAATTATATTATATTAATATAATACTTTCTTTATATTATATAAAAATATTAATTTATAATAATCATAGAATTATTATTTAACAATACATTAATATAGAATGTTGTATATAATATATAATATATTGATATGAATATAAATAATAATAAAAATATAATTTTTAATAATATATTAGTATTTATATTAATATTAACATTAAATAAAAATATTGTTATAAAAAATATTAAATATAGTTAGTTATATTTTATATTTATAATTATTATAATAGTATTTATATAATTTTATATTGATATTACTATGAATATTAATATTATACTATTCATATTGATGTTATATTATTATGTTTTTATTATTAATGTTATTATTATTCTTATTATTAAATTATAATTTTATATTGATATAATATTTATATCTATATCATATATTAATATTAATTTATAATAATAGTACAAAATTATTTTATTTTATTATTATAGTATTAATATATATTATATTCTAATATTAATTAATAATATATACTATATTTAGATATTGTATATGTAATATATTATATATTTTTATTATTATTGTTAATGTTATTATTATCATTATTATCAAAATATTATTTTATATTGATATAATTTTTATATTTATATTGTATAGAAATATTAATTTATAATATATTATTATTATTATTTAATAATAATATAATTATCATCATCATCATAAAAAAAAGTGAGTTTTTCATAGTTTTGAGATTCCTAGGAATATGAATATCACCTTGTTGGGTGGGATTCAGATTACTCCAAAATAAGGTAATCTAAATCCCATGGAAATGAGTTTCCCATGAATCCAAAACTCAGATTACTGCATACCAAACATGAAAATCTGTAAGATTCTCATTCCCACCTCAAGATTACTGTATACCAAACGCCCCCTTTATGTATTGATAATGGTCCTCAAATGGCTTTCATGTTAATGATTGTATGTTAGAAAACATGTGATCCATGACTATTGTTGGATCTGTAGGAGCTAATAAGGCTATTCTAGAGATTGTGAAACATGTACATTAATTGTAGTTGTTGGAAGTGACTACTTTACTGCATAGTTGGACTTTTTGTTACCTAATGTTAGGCTGCCTAAATTAGATATAGAGTCAATTATGGAATCCCACTAGGATTTGTTTTCTCATTAGCTATGTAACACTATATAAAGCCATGTACAATCTTTCTAATGGCAATAGAGATTATTTCTCTCTCAGAAAACTACATGGTACCAGAGCGACCGTGTTTTTTCTTTTTCCTTCAAAATGTCCTATAAGGCAACTATGATCGGGGCAAAACATAACCCCACCATCTCTACAGATTCTTCCAAAATTAGCCACCCTACCTTTGTAGCTTCTTCCATCCCTATTTCTACATATTTTTATTTGTAGAATTTTACCCTATAACTCATAGCTATGAAACTCAATGGGCAGAATTACCTTGAGTGGGCTCAATCTATGAAGTTGGCTATCAATGGCTGGGGCAAAATCAGACATTTGATTGACAAGACAACTAAACCTACTATAGGAGATCCTCACCTGAAAAATGGCAATCCGAGAACTCCCTTGTTATTGCTTGGCTCATCAATTCAATGGAGCCAGCCATTTGGAAGCCACATCTATTCCTTCATACTGCTCAAGATGTGTAGGAATTTGTTCGCGAACGTTACTCGGATCTTGAAAATCCTTCTTAAATATTTGAGTTAAAACCCGACTTTGGAAATCTATGCAAAGTAACCGTGATGTCATCAATTATTAGAATGAATTGGTGACATTATGGTAAGAGCTTGATTAGTGCTATGATGATGTTTGGGAGAATTCAAATTACTACACTCATCATAAGAAGAGAGGGGAAAACAGCAGGTTCTACACATTTTTAGCTAGCCTTAATTGGAGTTTGGATGAAGTTCGAGGCCATATTCTTAGGAGGAAACCCTTGCCTCCTATTTGGGAAATGCCTTCTAAAGTGAGATATAAACAAACTAGGAGGAAAACGATGTTACACAGCAAAGAAACCGTTTTCAATCTGGAAACTAAAGGCTCAGCCTTTGTATCTACAGGTATCGACTGTAAAAACGATGGTCGTAAGAAGCCATAGTACGAACATTGCAAAAAACTATGGCATTCAAAGGAGAGTTGTTGGAAACTACATGGTAAACCAGCAAAGTGGCAGACAAAGTCCAAATGCAATGATTGAGCCTACCAAGCCACAATTAAAAATCCTCAGGAATCTTCTACCAACTCAGAGGCAGTCCTTTTCACCAAGGAGCAATTTAAACACCTGTACAAATTATTCCAATGGCTCAATAGGTAATTCTCTAACCACTGCATGTTGAGTATCATTCTTAATTCTGCATGTTTGTGGATCATTGATTCAAGTGCAACTGACCATATGACTGGGTGGTCCAAGTTGTTCTTATCTTATAGTCCCTATGCAGGCAATGAAAAGGTCAAGATTGCCGATGATTCACTCTCGGTCATTACTAGGAAAGGAACAGTCTAAGTTATTCCCTTGTTAATTCTTCATGATGTTCTTCACATCCCCAATTTGTCTTGTAATTTGTTGTCCATCAGTAAAATCACTTTTGATTAGTAGTGTCAAGTTAATTTTTATTCATCTTATTGTGAGTTTCAAAAATTGACCATGGGAAGGATGATTGGCAGTGTTAGGGAGAAAGATGGATTCTACGACTTTGAAGATGGATCTGACTCGAATGGACGATGTCAAAGTACTTATTTAAATTCTACTTTTACTCTCAAGGATAGTGATATTATGGTATGGCATTATAGGCCAGGCCATCCTAATTTTCAGTATTTAAAACACTTGTTTCCAAATCTATTCTGAAATCCAAAAAAAAAAAATCCATCTTCTTTTCAATGCGAAGTATGTTAGTTTGCTAAACATCATCGTGCATCTTTCTTCCCTCAACCTTACAAACCAACCACACCATTTACTATGATCCATAGTGATATCTAGGGTCTATGTCGAACATCTATGTTTTTCGATAAAAAGTGGTTTGTAATTTTTATCGATGATCACATAAGATTAAGTTGGGTTTATTTGATGAAAGAAAAATCTAAAACGGAAGAAATTTCAAAAACTTTTATACCATGGTGCAAACACAATTTCAGAAACCCATTCAAATTTTATGAAGTGACAATGGTTAGGAGTATTTCAAAAAGTGTTTGAGTCATTTTTTCCTTGAAAAAGGAATTATTCACTAAAGTTCTTCCATTGACACTCCACAACAGAATGGTTTGGCTGAGAAAAAAAAAAAGAAAAAAAAAGAAACACCTATTGGAAGTAGCTCGGGCTTTACTTTTTGCTAATAAGATACCTAAATATCTTTGGCAGGAAGCGATTCTTACTGCTACATATCTTATAAATCGAATGCCTAATAGAGTTTTCAACTTTGAAACACCTCTTGATGTGCTTTATAAATTTTACCCAAGAAATAGGCTATCTTCTTTTTTACCCTTAAAGATATTTGGTTATACTATATTTGTTCACATTCACAATCATAATCATGTAAAACTTGAGCCCCGAGCCACAAAATGTGTGTTTGTTGGCTATGCTCCTAATCAAAAGGGGTATAAATGCTTTGATCCTATTTCCAAAAAAAATGTTTGTTCCATGGATGTTATGTTTTTTGAATTACACTCATATTTCACACCTCATCTTCAGGGGGAACCAAATTGAAGATTCTCGATGTCTCATGATGATGATGATGTTTTTCAAACCGAAGATACTCAATAATTCTTTTCCTACCTTGACCATTCTACCTGAATATACTCAAAATAATTCTCCTCCCACCTTGACCATTCTACCTGAAAATTCAAATTTCTTTATGCTAGATGGAAGTAGAATGGGTGTTTTAGATACTAAGAATGCAGGTTCTCTTACTGTACTATCTCATAATAATTATGACTCCACTATTTTTAAGAAGAGGGCTATAGGGTCGAAATCATTTGACATTGTCTATTCAAGATGGAAGGTAACTTAAAAGAATGGACCTTCTAATCCCTTGCGCTGCCTATAATCCGTGATTCCCCTAGGTAATGTTCTCACCGAGTCTCAACAAAATGCTCAACCTACCTTATCTTCAAATTTTGAGTCTCCTAGTCCGGTAATTGAGCTAAGTACCAATTTTGAGTCGAATAATTTGAACCTTCCCATTGCACACTAAAAGGGTGTGCGGGTTTATCCCCAACATCCCTTATCCCATTATGTGCCTTTCAAAAACCTTTCACCTCTCTTTCCTGCTTTTACCTCACGGTTGTCTTGTGTGGAGATTCCTAATAGTTTGTAAGATGCTCTAAAAGTCCCTGAGTGGAAGGAGGCTATTTTAGAGGAGATGATGGCTCTTGAGAAGCACAACACATGGGAATTAGTAGACTTGTCGAGAGAAAAGACAACGGTAGGGTGCAAATGGGTGTTTACTGTCAAGTATGACACTGATGGTTCCTTAGAATGATACAAAATATGATTAGTTGCCAAAGGATTCACTAAAACCTACAGTATTGACTACCTAGAATCTTTCGCTCTAGTTGCAAAACTAAATACCATAAGAGTTCTCTTGTCACTTACCTTGATTGGCCATTATAGCAGTTGGATGTTAAGAATGCATTTCTCAATGGAGTTCTCTTGTCTCACTTGCTGCTAACCTTGATTAGTGTCTATAGTAGTTGGATGTTAAGGTGATCCAATAAAAACAGCTTGATATCAAAAATTACTTTTCTCATACATGGCTAGATATTGCTTTTGCTGTAAGTTTAGTTAGCCAATTTATGCATTTGCCTTGTAAGAAACACTTTAAAGCAGTTTATCAGATTCTTTGATATTTGAAAGGCACTCCAGGCAAAGGTTTACTTTTTAAAAAAAACCCACAACAGAGCATTGAGGCATACATTGATACAAATTAGGCCGGGTCAGTTGTTAACGGGAGATCCATGTCAGGATATTGTACTTATGTTTGGGGAAACTTGGTCACATGGACAAGCAAAAAAACAAAATGTAGTTGCAAAGAGCAACGCTGAAGTAGAATATAGAGCTATGGCTAACGGAGTTTGTGAGATGCTATGGGTGGAAAGAATTCTCAAGGAGCTAAAGATGCTAATAAAACCGCAAATGAGGTTATATTGTGATAACAAAGCTACTATCAATATTACACAAAATCTAGTACAACATGGCCGAACGAAACACATAGAAATTGACAGACGCTTCATCAAAAAGAAGATTGATTGTGGAGCTATGTGCATGCCTTTTGTCCTTACTATGCAACAAATAGATGATATTCTCACCAAGAGGTTGCTTAGGCCTAATTTTGAGCTTTTTATAAGCAAGTTGGGCATGATTGATAGATATGCACCAACTTGAAGGAGATGTTGGATTTGTAGGAGCTAATAAGACTATTCTAGTGATTGTCAAACATGTGCATTAATTATAGTTGTTAGAAATTGACTACTTTACTGCATAGTTAGACATTTAGTTACCTAGTGTTAGGCTACCTAAATTAGGTATAAAGTCAATTATAGAATCCCACTAAGATTTGTTTTCCCATTAGCTATGTAACACTATATAAAGCTATATGCAATCCTTCTAATGGCAGTAGAGATTGTTTCTCTCTCAGAAAACTACAACAATTAAAACAAAATCTTGGAATTTGGCATATATGGAATTTATATGTGGAAAGATCTGATTCAGAGATTAATAGTCTAAACTATGTAGTCCGTAGACTATGTATAGAGCTGGACACTTTGTATATGATAAGACTACAATGGGGATCTGTATCCAATTACAGATATGGTTTATCTTCTTCGTCGGAGCTGATTGACTCCAAGTTGACACATTGGTATGATAGACCTAATTATCGCACACTGGACTAGACCTAAAGTTGAATTGATTTGATAATAATTCTATTTACTTTAAAATCAATCTTTTTGAGAAGCATTTATGTGTTATCTTAATCTTGAAGTGGATTCATGACTCCATATTTATAGCTTATATCTTTTGATATGTCAAAGTTAGGAGTTCCGATGAACAAAGGCTCCATTGTTTGTATGTTGGAGATGCAATCTATATTCAATGAGAGCATAATCCACAGACATAAAATTCATAGCTCTCTAACAAAAAGTTAATGTTATCCTTTCAAAGGCATTATTCGAGTATTAGAAAATATAACAAGGCATCTGTCATTTAGATACATATGGTAATCGGATAATATTCCTTTTGCATATGTTCTAAAAGTAATGAATTTTCTAAATGGTGAAATAATAGAACTTTGAGATAATATAATTGAAATGTAAAAACAAAACTAAGTCTTTCATCCGATTATAGATAATCTATGAGGATACACATAAGATGAGAGGTCATGGACAAAACTTATATCTCAAAAGTCTTGTAATACAGAATATTATATCAAGAGCATAGCTTTAGGTCTATAGTAGAGGGACACTAAAGTTAATAATTAAACAAATAATTAATTCAGAATTAATTTATATGTTATTATTAAAGATTGATAATATATATCTATCATAGATAATTTAAAGGGATACACATAATATGCGGGGAATACATATAATATGAAGGGTCATATTACAGATAATCTATGAGGATATACATAATATGAGAGGTCATGAAAACTTATATTTTAGAGTCTCGTAATACAAAATATTATATTAAAAGTGTAGTTTTGGGTCTATAATGGAGGGACACTAAAGTTAATAATTAAATAGATAATTAATCAGGATTTAGATTATTTGTTATTGTTAGACATTGATAACATATATCCATCAGGTCCCAATACTAGCTCACGAATTTTTTCATGACAAATTAGACAAATATAGATTACTATAGGAAATATTGGACCTATTAGTGTGTAAGCCTAAGAGTCTAATTGGACTATGTGTGGCGCCTGGCCTAGTCCTACTGGACTGTGGGCACCAACCAATAGGGGCATTCTAATAAATTAATGTTTAATTAATTAATTTTAGAATGATATTTATTCAAATTTAATTATTAAGATTTTATGATAATTAATTATTTGTATTTGAGTAATTAATTAAAATCCTAATTGTATTTGAATTTAGATAAAGGAAAATTATTAATAATTATTTAAATTAGATATTTATCATGGATAATTGAATTCTAATTTAAATAGAATTATTTGAATATCAATTATCCTAGATGACACAATTAATCATATAATTCTACACTGTGATTGGCTAAATTTGAATTCCCCTCTATCTATATTGGGCATGTAACGCTAGGGTAAGGCTTAGTGAAGGTGGCGCCAATTGTACAGGAGAGGAGAGAGAAAATTTTCTTCTATCCTGATAGACTTCTGACTCTTTCTACTACTTTTATAAGTAAAGACATGGGGTCTTCATTCATTCTTAGATTGCTATAGTGCAATTTTAGAGAATAGAGCTTTGATCACTCCCCTTTAGTGTTCATAGTTCTTCTAGCACATGGTTCAATTGGAAGAAGCGTAGCTATGATGGAGATTTGCTAAGTTGTACTCACACACACAATGATCTAAAGAAAGAAAATAATATTGAAGATTTGATGATAGAGATTTGTTGTTAAAAATTGTTCAATCAAAAGTATTGTGTTTTGGTCTCCAACTATTGCATTAAATTGGATTTAATTTATTATTTATATCCTCATGAGTTAGTTTCCTTGGTGATTATTAAGAATTTTTAAAATTTTTCAGTATCACCGAACTGATTTTTCTAACAAAAAGCCAAAAAAAATACCCCTTCCTCAGTAGAAATCCTACTTCTATTATCTCTCCTCCTCTCTCTTCCATTTTTTCTTTCCTCTACTATCTTTCTTCTCAAAATTGTCATTAGTTGTCAACAACAGTATTAGCAAAATGGAGGAGGTAGTCGATAAAATATATCTTGAAAAAAAAAAAACCTTTTGTACCCTTATTTTCTGAATTTAAAAAAAAAAATTCTCTCCTCGTGTCCCGACCTGCCTCCTCACTCTCTTCTTCCCCTTACTTCTTGTCACGATTGTCGTAGAGGATCATTTGCCAAGCTTGCAATTTATCCACGCATCCAATGGCCAAGAAACTCCCTAATGTCATGAACTTTCCGTCGACCATGGCACTTGTAGGCCGTACAACAATCTTCGCCCTTGCTATTGGTGGAGTCGTTGGATGGTGACTCATAACATAGAGAGAATCATAGACTTTAGGCGGCTTGTGGAGAGGATAATGACTAAGATTCATAGTGACGATTGTTGTCTACTGAGTCTGGTAGGGTAGGTGGCGTCGTCGGAGGCAACTATAGGAGGTGGCATGTGGAGGTGACGAGGAGGTAGAGGAGAGATAGACAAGACAGAAAAATGGGAGGGAAAAAGAAAGGATAAAATAGGAAATCAAAAGGTTTAAAATTAAATTTGGCCTATTATTTAATTATCTTTAATATATGACTATTTGATGTCATTTCCCAAAACAGAACCTCTACCATATAGGCCCTTTTATAGGAACTACTTTTGAAGTTAACTTGTTTGTCAAATGAATTTTTTTTTTTTTATTTTAACTATGATACTGAGCATAAAAAGATGTATTTATTACTCTAGAAGCTCAGCTTCAAAAGCGTAAGCACTTAGCAATACCGTTGAACTAAAGACGTTAAACGGATCAGACTAGCCCACTTATTTTTAAGAGAAAATTACACAGAATGCCCTTTATGAATACTATTTAACAGCATTATCCTACCATTGATTTTCAAAATTGCCTGTTTCTTATTTTTTAAATAATAATTTCAAATTTAACATTTTACCACCTTTTGATTCATTTTAGTAGATAATTAACTCTGAAAAAATGATCTCTCATCCTACCATTGCCCACTCTCTCTCTCTTCTCCTCTCCCTCTCTCTTCCCTCTCTTTCCCACCTTAACCCCTCTTTCTCTTCTCTCTTTTCCAAGCTTCTCTTTCTTTTCTTTTCCTCCATGAAGCTCTACTTGGTTTGTCCACCATCGCGAGATTGTAAAATGAAGATGAGATCTATTACGTTCTCTATAATCGTCGTGAGATTGAGATTTTGAGTGCATGGTTAGTCGTCGTTTTTTTTTTTGTCTTCCTTGACCACAAGATCTAACCTTGTTGATTTGATGATTGTCGATGAGATCTATTACGTTCTCTCTCTTCCCTATCTTTCCCATTGTCAATCCCTCTTTCTCATCTCTCTTTTCCAAGCTTCTCTCTCTTTTCTTTTTCTCCACAAAGATCTACTTGGATCATCCACCATCGCAAGATCGTTGGATGAAGATGAGATCAGTTACGTTCTCTAAAAACATTGCAAGTTCAAGATTTTCAGTGTGTGGTTGGTCTTTTTTTTTTTTTTTGTCTTCCTCGATCATAAGATCTGACATCGTAGATTTGACGATTGCCGATGAGATCTGTTTAATTCTCTACAATCGTCAAGTGATCAAGATTTTGAGCATACGATTTGTCGTTGTTTGTTCATCTTCTTCAACCTCAAGATCTGGCATTACAGATTTGGTGATTGTTGTTGTTTGTTCATATTCCTCGACCTGAAGATCCAGTGTGGTAGATCTGACTACATTGCTTAGAGAAGTCACCATTACACGGAGAGCAGGTATATTTCCTGGATCATGAGTTCTCATTGTTGATCACATAGCGTCATTGTTGGTCGTGAGTTCAAGCCATCTTATCAAGGTCTTGAGGTTTGTGTTAGTTCTTAACTTAATGTGCTTAAGAAGATGTTTTGAAGCTTTATGTTTAATGTTTGAATCTGTGTTAGTGCCATGGTGTCTTGAATTTATTTTAGAGAATTTTTTTACCATAGTGGTATAATTAACATGATATTACATTTCAATCAGTATATGCACTATGGAGCGTATTTGAAATGATTTAGATTCTAGCAATTGAAAAACAAAGAAATGTTCCATTCTTATGGCCTAGGGTTCTTGTTGAAGCTTGTGACATGGGTGTGATCTATCTTTTTGCAATCATATCTATATTTTCAAAATTTTTGTTATTTTTTTTGTGCTTGATTATTGGTTTTATTTTCTCATATTTATTGTTTGTACTATTGACACTCTTCTTTTTGATACAGTTTGTATTGTTAATACTAACACATAAGAACTTTCAAAGAAAATATACCCGATAAGTCCCCACTCTATAAGCTACCATGTTATGCTCTGGCACCCCATGTTAGCTGTCACAACCCGCCTTTTTTGGGCTGTGATAAACCTTTTCTTATTTACGTATAGGAGAAAATTTAGTAAAAATTTTTTTTTTTCCACAGACAAAAATGAATACCTTTGGAAACATAAATATATACATATATTTACTTAACTCACTCATTCATACAATACTAGTTTTAGTAACTTTGAAAACACAAGTTTATACTTGTACTTACATAAACAACTTTTCTTATACAATACCATTTTCTAAACCTTGCATTTCAAAATAACATAAAATACGATACAGCAGAAACTTAATAGCGGCAGAATCCTATACCCAATCTGCACACCAATCATCCCTCCGCCAGCTCATCAATAAAATTATTCTAACCTTCTCATCGGAATACCTACAACATGAAATACTTAATCAGCTTACGCCCAGTAAGTCCCATATAACCCACATGCACATTCAATAAAATGCATGATCCATTTATGCTTTCCTATAAACCTTTTTTATCATTTTCATTTCTTATCTTTAACTATGGCCTAAGTGTTCGTACCATTGCGCACTTAGGTCTACGTAACATCGTGACCATACTATAATCCTTAAACTCCTCTTGAGTTAGGAGTCAGTACGACACTTTTCTTATTTCTAGTGATATATTTACCAGTCCATTTATTATGGTTATCATACCATGCATGAAGTGATAAACACATCTTATGCACAAAACATAATTATTCTCATACAATATTATACACACAGGTATATACTTTTATACTCATAGGTATTCATTAATATATACACCGGTATACAATATAATATATACACAGGCATTTATTTAGTGCACTCACAGGTATACACCAACATACTTATAGCTACTCATATCATAGCATACACACAAGTATATATCTTGATATACACACAGGTATACATATTCATACATTACATTCTACACTTACGATTTCATACTGTAGGTGGGATGGGTACTTACTTGTATCATGTACTGCGCAAAGCAACTTTGGTTTCCTCTCTCCTAGACTTCTAGGATCCTGTTGGCCAATTTCAAAGCCATTAGTCAAATTTACTAGGTTTTAATGCAAAGTGATCGTTAATTAATAAATAGAGTTGCATAATTGTATACAACTCTAAAAGCTACTGGTTTTTTTATTTCTATCTAGCTTTACCCTATCATTTCTAACGAAGGATGGGAATCTTTCTAACCATTCTTTTTCCCCATTTGAAACATTTCGGAGCGGTTCGGGTTATTCGGGCAAAAATGACAATTTTTTCCTCTGTGGGTGTACTAACCTACCCGAGCTCGATTTCGTTATTTTAACGAAAATAGTCACGTACTAATTTTAGAATAATATCCTAGTGGGTTGGATTTCCTTATTTCACATTTATGCCCCATGTTAGTGAAATTTTACAGTTTAGCCCCTAAACTGAAATTTTCACAATTTTACCTCTTGGGCTAAAATTTATCTCTTTAAACCAAAATTTCCTATTTTTCATAAGGAACATTTTTACTCAAAGTACCATACTTTAAATTATTTTGAAAAATGACATTTTTACCATTTTAACATTTTTTTCACTTTTAACAAATTCTTGAAAAATTAGAATCTCACAAACGGTTGAGATTTTCGACGAACCATTTATGATGCCTAACAGTTTCATCGAGATCTACAACTTTTATGTTTTAAATTTTCTCAAATTCTCACTATACAGGGCTGTTTTTGGGCATTTTTTAAGTCTACCAAGGGAAAACTTTTTCTTTCAATTTAGTCCTTAGGGTATTTTTTGTAAAAATCCATTTAAAAACTGTGGATCTACCCTTGCAAAGGCAGTTCCAACATTGGTTTGAATCATTTTTCATACCTAACCATCATTTTTGAGAAACCAACACTAAAATTACAAAAATAACACTTTTTACATAAAATATCATTATTCAACATTCAACTCTTAATTTCACAACATCAATATGTCATACTTCATATTTCTAGGGGGTTCAACTAAAAACTAGCTCAAGAATCCATCTACTTTTGAGAAAATAAAAATCAAAACAAAAATCATAAAATTTCAAAACTTTAAAATCAAAACTTACCCCAAATAGCACTTTTTGATTTCTAACCTTCCAAGGCTCCTTTGAAACTCCTTCCTAGACACCATTTTCATGCAAAAACACCTTGAGTTAATTTCTCCCTCAACCCATGAAAAATCCCTTGAAAACTTGAAAAAAAAAGTTAGATTTTTACCTTAAAATTTGTTGAACTTTCTTGAATTTTACCTCTTGAACTTGATTGGGGTTATTTTTGCAAAGATTTGGGTTGAGAAAATTTTTTTGGAAGCTCTAACTATGGCTGCCTTGGGAGTTGAGGAAGAAGAAGAAAAGAAAATTTTGGCTAAGTTTGCAATTAATGTATCTTTATCCTCCTAAGTGCTTATCAAGTAACCCATTGGGTTACTAGGTGTCACCATGGGGTTGGGCCACCTTTCATGGCTTGGTGGCCCAATAAAATTCAAGTGGATGTCCACTTTGTGGGGCCCAAAAATTTATACTGTGTAATTTTTCACCACACAGTATTTTTCCTATACTGTCATAGTCAAATCAGTGTAAACTTATATCCTTAGACTGTATAAACTACTTCACTTACCTTTGGTTTACTTTTGGAGGCCAAACGTAACATTTTCCATATCTGCGTTTTCACTTAGCAGTATACTTATACTACGTTGGCCTCCTTTTTACACTGGGTTGGGTTTCAACGAACTCTATGTCTCATTCATACTCCAAGTACCCATTCGTTTGTATCACAATTTTATAATTAATTGTGATGTAAAATTCATTTTATGGATATTATTAATAAATTTTTGAGTAATTAAACTCATAAAATCTGTATTAAAAATATCTAACATAGCATCACATTGTAGTGGAATATTCAATTAATACTGCTTATTTACAGATTATCACAATTTTACAAAAGTTACAATTTTTTTACAAAAATAACAATTTTAAGGGTAAATTCATTAATTAAACCTAATTAAATATTAGCTTTTATTAATGAATTTTTTTCCTGGTCATTACATTAGTGACCAGAACTGACCAAGTTATGCTCTGGCATACCACGATAGTGACTGGAGGCAGTTGGTTTTCTTTGTTTCAAAGAAATATGTCAGAATCTAGTAGGTTCTAACTCTGGAACTTACTAGATTACGCTCTAGCACCCTATGCTGGCAACCTAAGACAGTTGATATTTTTCTAAAAAAAACTATGTTGGAACCTTGTAGGTTCCCACTCTGAAACCTGTCAGGTCACTCTCCAGTACCTTGCGCCAACGACTAGAGGTGGTTTGATATTTCTTCGTTTCAAATAAAATATGTTAGAGCCTAGTAGGTTCTAGGTCCGAACCTTACCATGTTATGCTCCGGCACCTCTTGACAGTGAGTTGACGTTGTTGGTATTTTTTTTCTTTCAATGAAACTATGTTGGAATCTGGTAGGTTCCATCTCTAGAACCTACCAGGTTACATTTAGCATCCTGCGTCGGCGATCAAAGGCGGTTGGTATTTCATTGTTTCAAAGAAAATATATTGGAACCTGGCAGGTTCCCGCTCTGGAACCTGGCGGGTTCCCTCTACCAAGTTATGTTCCGGCATCCTACGTTGGCGACTAGAGGTGGTTGATATTTTTTTTTCAAAGAAAATATGTTGGAACCTAGTAGATTCTTGCCTTGGAACCTACTAGGCTACTCTTTAGCACCCTGCGTCAGCGACCGGAGTAATCTACTACATGATGGAGTGAGAACAAAAAGTAACTTGGACTTTTAAAAAATAATCTTTTCTAATTAAAGAAGGAAGGGAAGCTTGGAATTTTAATAAATAACTTTTTTTAATAAAAGGAGCAGTCTTTAAAAGAGCTTCTTAGGAGGATAGTCTTGAAAATGTGCTCATATTAGGAGGGTCATTCATGTGTTTTTCTCTATTTTAAATGCATCAGTGCTAAAGATCATGTTTGTACTAGGCCATTTAATAATCATATCAGACTGTATCAGCACCATCTATGATTTATGATGCGACGCCCAAAATGTAACACATCTATGTTTTTGTCGCACCATTGTTCTTGCCTTCATCGTGTCCAATTGATAACTTATAAATAAACAAGAAAAATAGAGATTGAATTGAACAAAAATATAAACTTTAACAAAAGGCAAAGCATATTATTAACAACGGAATTATTGTCTTAAAAACTTCAATAAGCAAAAACTCAAATGTTGGAAGATTTTGATAAGAGAAAAGGAGGACCTTGTGACTCTCATAAAAAAGTTGAAGAAAATGCACATGATAAAAGACCAATAATATCGTGTCATTGTCTGTTTCACTGTCCTAAACCTATAACATGCCATGGCCTTAACGTGCTTCTCAAAAGATGTATCAAGACTAAATTATTTAACAGTCGTGCTAAGCTAGGCCCATTTAATAATTCTATAGTTCCGTGCTCGCATCTTAATGTCTGCGTGTTGGCCCACTAGATCCAGTCTATTTTGACACCTCAAGTTCAATTCAATAATCCAAGCCCCTAGGAGCAGCTCTAGGCTTCCCATCAATTCCCAGGCAGTCAGGTTCCTTAACACTACAAAAGTCATCAACTGAATTCCCCATAGCTCCGAAGGCTAGCTTATCAGACTCCTCAATGCAAGTCAAAACCACGTGGGGCCACATATAAACGCTATTACTGTTATTATTCCTCAATTTAGTCTTTGTTGCGTGTTAAACGAGTCCTAGACTTTCATGTGTCATAAGTATAAAAGTCACATACGTGGTGTTTTTGGCAATAGTGGTGTTATTTATTATTTTTCAACAAATATCACCTATAACAAAGAAACAAAGAAACAAAGAAATAAATAAGAGTCAAACCGCTGTAAGTGCTTAACTTAAGAGGCGCTTAACTCCAATTAATTAGGGGGATGTCAGAGAAAGAGAACTCCTTTGCCCCCTGAAATACTCATGCAAGACTTTCCACCCTTATCACAATAATAATCAACTGGAAAACTCAAGGTGACTTCCTCCCCCCAAAAAGAAATTTAGCAAGGAAAACTCAGAAGGGAAACCATCAGAAGGAAACAACCCTACAAGTTCTTTTTTGTTTCTTTTTTTTTTAATTGAATGAAAGTATATTTTTAATTCGGGTTCGTAATTATCAAGAAACTTGAATGATTGACCTTTAAAAATTTGTCCAACCTAGATCATAAGAAGAAAGTCGAATAAAAATTCTTAAAAATTGAGAGATTAACTGTGCAAACTAAAACCAACAATTATCTTTTTTTAACCTAAATTAAAGTTAGAGGGTGTTTGGAAGGGTGGTGGGAACTGTTGGTTAGAACTATTTTTACTGTAGCATGTAAAAGTTTTACATTGTAATAATTTTTTTTATTATTATTGTAGCATATGAGAGTTTCACATTATTTATAACTGAATTTATAATGAGAACTATAATTCTCACCACTCGGTTAAACAACAGCTTAAATTTGATTTTATATTATTAGATATCAAAGCACTTTACCAATCCAACTTAAACAATCTCATCAGGCGCAAGAGTACAGTCCCCATGTAGGACCCACCAATATTTGCACTTGTGTGTAATAAGGCAGTAACCCCGTCCGGTTTAAAAAAGTTTTCCGCCCAACCTTAAACCTTTAAACTTTAAAATGCCTCTTTTTGTTGTCGTTCGCACACATGTCGGTGCCATTCTTAAAAAGCTTCCTTTATTAAGCCGATGATGCTGCTTCCTTCCAACATATGGTCAATATGTTGTTAAAAAGCTTCCAACATAACACGGCTGGAGGGAGGCATAGAAAACTTTCTAAGTGTATATTTACCTCAAGAAGTCAGCCTTTGGCCCAACAGATGGTCAATATAATATAAACAAGTTGTTAAAACATAATTTTCAGTGTTGTTTCTATAATGGACTTGCACATGGCATGCTCACTCTTCTTTTTTTTTTTTTAAGGACGTTATCTCTAATTAGTGTATAAATCAATGAACAACCAAATAGACAAAAAGCATGTTATTTCTTTACGACTCAATAATTATCTCTTTCTTTAATTATATCTCTCACTCATTAATTGGACCATGACGCAAACAACAGGCCACCTGGTTGTTGCAAACTTGAAGAGACAATTTGCACTTGAATTTTTTGTAAACTTGCAAAAATTTATTAAAATTCTAGTACTAGTTTTAAATCCTCTTAAAAAATAAGGCAAATCCTCGGGTGAAGCACGCACTTTATGGCTACCAAGGGAGCACGTATTTTGTCACTTGACTTTAATATGATTGGCTGTTGGGTGAGGGAGTAAGATAGCTATTGTGGATGGCACCACATGAAAATCTTGTCTCTAATTTGGACAATGCTTCCACCTAAAAGGACAAGCCCAGATGCTTTCAAAACAAAGAAAAAGAGAGGAAGAAAAAGAAAAAGAAAGAAAAGAACGCGCGCAAATAAGGATAATAAAGAGGGGTGAAGATAATGACACATGGTGTATTATTGTAGAAGAACATGGGCCCCTTGTTTGAATCATTTTAGGCTCTCAATTTGGTTTTTTATTTTTATATTGTTTTGTTTCGTTTTGCCCTAGACTTTAAATCTATAAATAAATAATTAAACTACAATCAATTATTTCACATAAAATATTTATAAAATTTACAAAAATATAAGCTAAAATAATTTTAAAACACAAAAAATACTAAAAATACATATTTATATAGTTTTTACTGTTAATTAAAAAATTAAAAATGCATATTTATGTGATTTTGTTGAATTGACTCAAAATAATTATTTCACATGCAAATGTTGTAATTTAAAGATGTAAGGACAAGTAAAAGTGTAAAATGATGAAAATAACATCAAATCTTTTTATTTTACATTAATTAATTATTTTGAGTCAAGTCGACAAAAGCCACATAAATATGTATTTTTAGTCTTTTAATTACAATATTTGTGTGTGAAATAATTATTTTGAATCAATTAGACAAAAACTGCATACATATATATATATATATATTTGGTATGTTTTGTGTTTTAAATTATTTATCTTAGAAAAATATTTGTGTAATTTTTATAAATATTTTGTGCCCATCTATGGATTTAAAGGCTGGAGAAAAAAATAGAGCAAAAGGTTTAAAAATATACCAAATTCAAAGCCAAAACCATCGCTTGCCGAAGTCTTCCATCCATGCGCAAGAAAGTGTGTTCAATGCATCGTGCAACCACATCGCGCGTTTCGAAGAATCGCCTGCCCAGGTGCGTCTATGAGGCCCTATAGCAGCAAATGAGAACTTGGGACCCACCACGTGATGCTTTTAATTAGGCTTTTTAAGCCCAATTGAATGTCAAAAAGGAACAAAAATTACACTAAAGAGAACAATTTTAATCTTTAATGTAGCAACTAAAATACTTTTAAAAGTGTTGAAGTAAAAAGTATTTTTAAAATATTATACTTTTTTTAAAACATCTGAATTTTTAATTTAGTCTCTTCCTTTTTTGTTTTTTTTCATCTCCTCTCTCTTTTTATTTTTATTTTTTATTACTCGTTATTATTTCGTGGTTTTTTATAATTCATTTTATACAAAAATAAATTTTATTTTAACCTAAGTAGATTATTTATTAAACATTATTATATTTTAATTTATTTATTTTTATTTTTAATTAATAATAAGCTAATTTCTACCTTTTTCTAAAAATCGGGCTTTTTGAACAAATCGATTTTGATCTAATGGCTGTCCAAGAAATGCTCCACTGATGGTTGAAAACTACATGCTCCACCAGAGATATGTCGATAAGATAATTGAAAAATAATATTTTATGATTTTGACCGAAAACAAATTAAGTTAAAGCTTTTACTGATGGTCCTCAAATGTATGCTCGTAAATAACTTTCAAACCCAGCTACAAACCGCTTCCAGGAAGCAATGTCAAACATCCCCATAGGTGCAACAAAGCCACCCAATAAGGTCTCAAGGTATAATTCAGAGGGGGATAAGCCATTAAGATTTACCAAAAAGGCACTTGATTAGTCAATTTGAACCAAAAGTACTGTTATAATTCAATTTTTGTAGAGAAACACTAGCAAAAATTCACATTTCCAAACGGTACTAAAAATCTCCCCCGATTAAACCTTGTAGACCTGGCCACCGGTTAAATGCATCTATATTAAGAATTAAAAAAAAAAAAAAAAAGAGAGACTATAATCTCCTCAACTTTAACCATAACCAGCCATTTACTCTCTAGAGGATACTTGCAGAGTACATCGTACAAAATAAACAGCTATATCCAATCATAGTTGGTGCAACAGGGTTTTGCTTCACAACATGTTCCGGCTAATCCTATCCTAGCAATAACAACAAGAAGTGAATAATTGATACAAGGGATTGATATTAGTAAGACCACTCTTCACAACTGCAGGCACATAAATAGACATATTTACATGTACAAAAGCTATTTGAGATGGGCGGGTTATATCACTTATCATCATCCTCCTGATTCCACAAACATGAAGGTTTTTCCTGTTAACAATTTGATCATTCTAGACCCTTTGATTGAAGTCCAAGAAGCTAAGGTGAGGCTGGCCATTATTGCCGGATGGCTGGGGCATGTGAAGCTGCTGCTGTTGCTGCTGAGTCTGGTGGCTACCAAAGTGGTGGAGGACCGACTGTTGGGACGCAAATTGAGGAGGCAGTCCTCTGTTGAACGGATTGCCATTGACGTTCGGCATTTGCCCAGTTGCAATCTTAAGCCGCTGAACTTCTTCGTTCAATTTTTCATTAAGTGCTGCAGATGACAGGAAAAAGATACAACATGGATTGTAAATAATCTTGGCATCTGAGTCCATTGCTTGGAAACCATTATAAACAAAAGTTAATGCAGCTTGAATATCTGAAACCAACAGAAACGAAACACCCGTATTCGATTTATATAAGAATCCTAAATGCTCCCTTGATATAGTAGAGATATGGTTAAAAATGGGCACACCTGCTCTAAGTTCTGCTTGTTGTTCCATAGCCTGTAACCGAAGTTTGAGCTCCTTATTTTCAGCAGTTAACCCGGTAGTGTCTCTCTGCATCACAGAGCAATTATCGAAATACAAGTCAATTGTCTCTGATATTTCTTTCTTTGGTTCATTTTTGTTGCCCTTTATGTTTCTCATTCTTATATTGTTTTGTGGTCAATCAAATAATGTAATTGGCAGAAAGAAGCAACTTTGGGGTTTTTATCAACTAAGCAGATCTCCTTAAAAAAAAGCTAGGGGTGTTCACCAAATGTGTCAATCCATTTAATCTAATCCATGAAATCCAATGTTTTTGGATTGTATTGGATTGGGGGACTCACGGATTGGAGGATTTTCCCAAATCCGAAATAACACATTAGACTACAGATTGACCCCTTATCCATGTAATCCAATCCGTGAACGCCCCTGAAAAAAGGTTTCCCTGAAACAGAGTAATCAGAGTTTACATGACCTCATGGGAAAACAAACAAACAAGCTTTTTAAACAAAAATACAGTAATCACTGTTTAAATAGTGCCTTGGCATAGAAATACGTAACCTCTGTGTTGGTAGACTCTTAAACAAAAGTAACACTCTCTCTTTGACTAATGTCTAAGCAAAACAACAAAACTTCTCAAGAAAATGAATGGATTGAAGCTAGTATTAGAATGGTAGAAGCCAGCAAAACAGAAACCAATTGTGTCATTTTGAAGTGAGTAATTGGTGAAATAACGGAAAACTCCGGGGGCACAGTGGTGAATAAAACCACAGGGTTGAGTTGATACCCAACCACTGGCATAACCGTATATACAGAAATTTTACTGTTGCATGATGAGTGGTTACACCTGTATGCAACCGCAAAACGATGATATAATATTTAAAAAAGAAAGAAAGAGAAAACGAAAAAGATGAAACAGAATTTGAACTAAGTGATGATTAAAAATTCCACCACATTCAGCTTGGTGAAAACACCTGCTGTATCTAAATATCCAGCAGGCCAAACGCTTGAAGGTTTGTTACATCCTTATTCGAACAACCCAAGTACTGGAATCCACATCTGGTAGAGACGTGGAAAATGTCTAAATGTTAAGCATCTTAAAAAGTTTACCTATTTTCCCTCTCTCCTCGTATAGATATGTTATTGAACTACCATTAATGACAAAAAAATTGAATTAAAAAAACAACAACTTTCAGTTTAAATCAACAAGTAAATAATCTCAAAAGAAAGAAATAAAAAGAAAAATGGAAAAGGAGCAATAACAATCTTAATCCAGAAGAAAATCAAGTTGTTGCAGCAAATATTGTACAACTGAGTCTAACCAACCTCTTAATTAGCTGCAAGTTCAATGCATTTCTAGTGCTCAAAGTCTTGGTCAAAAACTCATTTTCTGAATTTTGATCATTGCAACTACAGCCAAGAGAATTTTCAATGTCCTACTCATACCTGTAACATAGTGACCTGTGCAGAAAGGGTGGTTGCTTCGGTCTGAAGCGTCTGCACCTTCTTCTCCAACTCATTGGTATAACGAATCTTCCTCTCCTTCGACCTCGCAGCTGATTGTCTGTTAGCAAGAATCCTGCCATGGAATATTACATTCCAACCACAAAACCATTTGCATCAAATCAAGTTCAAACTTTGACAACCATCACTTCCAAACACGAAAAAATAAAAAACAAAAATACAAATAAAAATAAAAATGATCTCTAACCCGGATATAAAATTGTTCTCTTGATCACATCAACCAAATTTATTACCACAAGCACCGGAATTAAAGCATATTCAAACTCAAGTCCATTTTTAAATTGTTCAATATTTCCACAAAACTCATTATTTCTACCACTCAGCTTAAGCTATAGTCAATATGTATAGAAAAGACAAGAACCCACAAAAGATACAATTATTCTCGTCAATTATCAAACAAAGCTTTCACAGGAAATCAACAAGGTCTGGCATTAGAGTCAATTAAGCACGAATAAATCATTAGAGGAGGAAAAAAAATGAAAAACCCTTAAAATACCATGGACTAAGTCTCTAGCAGAAAAACATTGACGGCACTGTACATTTCTAAACATCAAATCATATCAAAATCACATCTTAATCAAACAGTACGCAATAATGATTCGACAAGATTCATTTCACCGGTACATAGTTTTTTCGTTTTTTTCTTCACCCTACTGTGGAATTCCCCTAAAAATATCAAGAACCCACTTAAGAATATGTAATTCCAACTGATTTTGCATATGCTCAAACGGTCATAGATCAACAACCAAACAAAATTTTTCAAAAAAGAAAAATATGATTTTCAACTTAAAACAAAATTAATCACGGAAAGATGTTCAGACTTGCAAGCTATAAACAAAAGGAAGATGCTCCATGGTTCATCAAAAAATAAACTTTCACAACAAAGAAAAAAAAAAGAAAATAAATAAACAAACAAACCATAACCCAGATGAGAAAGAACTACTCAGTGACCATTCAGTGAAAAAAAAAAAAAAAAAACCTTTTGGCTCTTTTGGGGTCAATAAGAGCGAGCTCGGCGAGCCTATCAGGAGCCATGGTATTCTTAACACCATCAACACCAAGAAGACCACCAGCTGAATCAGCCTCAAACAACGCCGTCCCATCAACGGAATTACTATGCCCATGACGTCCAGCTCTCTTCTCTCCGACAGCATCCTTCACCGCCGACTCTCCGCCTCCAAAACCCAAGCCGTCAAAGAAGTCAGAGTCCACCGAGAGACTCCGAATATGGGCCGGCGCGGCGGAGGAGACGGTGGGCCTGGTGGTGCTGGGCCTTGATGGGCCGCCGGAGAACTCGTCAGAGGAGGACTTGGAAGGGTGATGATCCGGGCCCACCGGAGAAGGAGAAGGGGACGGGGAGGGAGAAGGGAGAGCGGTGAGGTCGAGGTCGGAGGCGTCGAAGAGGAGGAGGTCGTCGAGGTTCGTGAAACGGAAGGAGGTGTCGGAGTGGGCCCTACGGTGGTGGGACCCGCGCTTCGGCGTCTCGGACATCTGGTCGATCGCCATGTCCGTCACAGCCGGAGGCCGCGGCTTCGACTCCATTTTTTTGGGTGTCTGTCTTTCCTGCTCCGGTGGTGATGGTTCGGGGTGTTCTTGATGATCAGTAGAGAGAGAAAGAGGGAAAAGGAGAGAGAGAGTTGAAAAAGATTACGCTTGTGCAGCGCTGGCTGAACCTGGGAGTGCGTTCTTTCTTTCTTTTTTCTTTTTTGACTCTTTGTTTTTGGGCCGGTAACTGGGTGATTTTGGAGCGAGGGTGTGGTTGGATGAAATAATTTTGGTGAGGATAAAAAAAATGAATATTGGTGAAAATGTTGCGGGTTTACTTCACAAAAACTTTGGAAAAAATGCTGGTATTGGAGAAAATATTATAGAAAATGTTAATATTTTGGGAAAAATGTGGGTATTGGAGAAAGTATAGAAATTTGCTTTATATTTTTTATATTCGAGGAGACATCTATTTTATATACAAAAGTGCGAATGTCTTTTTACACATGTCAAGCATGGGTTTTTTTTCTTTCTTTTTTTTAACCTTTTGCTTATTTATTAATTCAATTTTTCCTTTTTACTTTTTTATTTTTTTCTTTTTTCATATTTACATATTTGTCCTTCATTTTTCTCATTTTTGTGTTTTTTTTTTTTTTGTTTTCCTCTTAAATTTTCCAACTAACAACTTTTTTCTTTTTAAATATTTTCTACTTTAACTTTTTTTTAACTAAACCAAATGATAAGAGAGTAATAAGACAACTAAATTTTATATGATATTTTTTTTCTTACATCCAAAAAATGTGAAGAATACATGCGTAAGGCACATGCTTCTCACAAGTAAACATTACAGAGTTAAACAAGCAAGAGTAATGCTAAAAATTCAATTTTGATCTTAATTTTTGAATTAATTTTATAAATTGTAGGAATATTTTAAACATTGACCAATAAAAGAGTGACAAGTTGATAACTCTGTTGGAAATCTTTAATCTAGACATTCTTCATTTTGTAGAACCTTTAAAAAGCAATAATACAGTCTTAAGATCGAATCATATCAGATTACTAAGATTCAAATTGAGGAATAAATACATGTATCCCTGAAAGCAGCAATCAATTCTTTTGTGGAATAACGATGATAATGAATGAACGAGTTATTGTCTTACTCGGTCAAATCTCCTTAATTCTTCAATGGATTCTCTCTCTAGATGGGATCTGTATTGGCTATCAACTTATTAAACCCATATCTAGCAGAAGCCCATGGGCTTTTCCTAATAAGACCACTTAATAAAAAGCCAAGTATATAGATATAGCCCTAATATAATTGATATATTATATGTTGCCCACATAATGGGAAATGCAAATTCCCAACAATCCCTCACTTGTGCTATATATAATTCCTGAAACAACTATATTATATATTCTTTAGGTGCGCATTTGTATGATATTTATCTATAGACTTCACTTTAATTTCAATCTGGTCTATCTCTTATATTAGTATAGAATCAAGGCTGCTTCCGTCACACATAATTGTAATTAGACCTTCAATGGTCATCATACCAACATGTTCAATGACATCAAGTATGGATGGGTAGCATGAAAATTACATACAACCTGATCTCAAACATATCTATGTCCAACTAGTCTTTCTTAATCTTTAGTAAGATCAATCTGAAATCTTTTCAAACACAATGCAAAAACCACATAT
The DNA here is from genome assembly GCA_025403435.1 of Artocarpus heterophyllus. Classification (NCBI taxonomy): domain Eukaryota; kingdom Viridiplantae; phylum Streptophyta; class Magnoliopsida; order Rosales; family Moraceae; genus Artocarpus; species Artocarpus heterophyllus. The sequence continues at coordinate 17,421,740 of CM046334.1, forward strand.
AGAAAATAAACAAACGAATTCAAAGATAAACCATAAACCATCTACTTTATTCTATAGAAAATCAAAACATATAAATATGTAAGTAAAACATAAAATCATCCAAAGTTAACTCCCACTAAACCAAAGTATCATCAAATAAATCGACGCCCATATGAACATTGTGCTCATGAAAGACCTTGGTTAGTGGATCCACATTATAGAGTTTTTCCCTATATGTTCTGTCGAAACTTGATCACTCTGAACTCTCTCTTAACAACCAAAAACTTGATGTCAATATGCTTTGACTTTGTAGAGTTTCTGTTGTTGTTAGAATATAGCATTGCCAATTTATTGTCACACTATATCTTTAATTGCCTTTCGATACCATCTATCACACATAGCCTTGTGACAAATTTTTGTAACTATATCCCATTATTATACATCTCATAATAAGCTATGAACTCTGCACCCATGGTTGAAGAAGCTATTATCTACTTAGCACTCTTCCAAGATATAGCTCCTCCAGCTAGCATATAAATATAGCCTAACATGGATTGCTTCTGTCTGGTCTTTGATAGATGGGCATGAAGTCTTTTGTTCTCTACAAATAACGCATAACCTATTTGGCTACCTTCCAATGATCTATTCTTAGGTTACTCAAATATTTGTCCCATACTCCCACTATAAATGCTATGTCTAAACTTGTACATGTTAGACATGTATGCCTTAAGGAGTAAAAATATAATATATTTTTGGAGACATTTTTATCGATAAAGAATTTATTCATTATTTATATACTAAATCATGTCCTCTTTATGTTCATGTTTGTTGAATGTATGTTAAGCAAACAATAGTCTGAGACTATCAGTTTAAACCTTTAAGAATTAAGCATATGATGGACAGATTATGAAAAAGACGCGATTCTTGAGGTGACAGTCTAAATCATAAGATCCACAATCGAGGGAATAAAGTTGAGCGCTTTATTCATGTAAAGATAGTTATGCTGTCTATATCTCTTTTGGGAGATGGTTTGTCTTAACCATCGGAGGTGGACTCTATGAATAGAAACATTGGCACATTGTCATAGGTGACGATATGTTGAATTGGGACATAAAGTGAATTAATTTGGATTAATAATTCTGTCTCGGAGAATCGATTCACTTTAGACAATCATTTGTATTGTATCTTAATCCAGAGATGAATAGTGGCCCCGTTGTCTAGACTTGTGTCTTTTGATGTACCAAAGGGTGACACCCACATCTTAATAGTGGTATGCATGCTAGTACATTGCAAGCATGACGCTTGATGGCGTAAACCTATTATTCATAGATATGAAATCCATAGCTCCTCTTTAGGAGTAGTGATATCCTCTTATATGCGTTATCCTGTAATTGAAAAACTGAAGCACTCAACCATTTGGATACATAGGTGTAACCGAATGGTATATTGTCTTTGGATGGTAAGTTTTTTGATGGTGAAATAATGGAACGTAAGATAAAAATAATCAGGAAGGTAAGACAAAACTTGTCTTTAAGTCGGTTATAGATAATCCTATGAGGATATGATACATTATGAGATGTCATGGAGACTTAACTATACGGGCTTCATAATTCTATGTAGTTCGAGAGTGCAGCTCCAAGCTTTTAGTGGAGTAACATTGGAGTTGATAATTATGAAATGTATATCTAGGATAATGGGTTTCATAATTATCGAGAGCTTGAACTATTTAGGTCCATTTGGTCTCCTTTGCTAGCTCACAACATCCTGTAACGATACGACGTGTTTTTTCAATAATTGGTGACTTATGTCAGATTTATCAGATTGGTTAAAATTTGAAAGAATCAGATAATTCATGTCTGTTTATCGGTTGAATTAATTTTGTGATAAAATTAATTCAAGATAAACTTGTTGAATTATTGGGATCCAATAATTCTTGTCTATTTATCGGTTGATTTAATTTTGGATAAATTAGATCAAGATAAACTTGTAGAATTATTAGGAATTCATTTATTTTTGTAGAGATTATCTAGATAAAGTTGTTTTGATCAGATAACTTCTCTATTGGGTTATTTGAATTAAAACCGAGACTTTATCCTATAGAATCTCGGGTGAAAAATAAAAGATTCGCTGAGATATTTTTTCGATAGTTCGGCCTATCGATGGGCGAGTTTGGCTTGCCGATTATGCAGTTCGGCCTGCCGATGAGCGAAGGATAAGATCATGCACTTTTACGCATATTTTATCAAATATTGATCCGAATTTGATTCTGATCTGAATTTTTGAGACCTAATCTGATAAGGACTAACTCTAGACCCAACCTCTATAAATAGGGAATAAGTCTTAAGAGTTATTAAGATTAGTTGAGAGATTAAGAGTGATACTCTATTGGTGAGCATCTAAAAACTCCCTGAAGGCTTTTGTTCACAAATCATGAACACTTGCTTTGGATTCTCTCAATTGGTTGGAAGGAGAGTCACCTGGTGGAAAAGCTGTATGTGTGAGCCCACACTCACTCCGGTCGTGGATAGAATAGCAAAGAAGACTAGTTGGTTGAGGCTCTTCTGGAACGTTACTTCTCTTCACAGATTGCAGTAGTTCTTCGACATACAAAGGTTAGTAAGATCTAGTTAATTTATGCATATAGCGTGTCAAACTAGTGTTTTGAAAAATACTCTAATATAAAATTTTTAAAATTCTGCTGCGTACTCTTTTTTCAATAATTGGTATCAGAGACATGGTTTTTACATAAATTTTACGAGTTTGTGATCGTGCTATATGTATAAATTTTGTGATCTTAATCTCTCCTATGCTTGAATTTAATTTTGTAGAGAGTTGGCACTCTAGGTTTCTATATTTTTTTATGTTGTCATGGATTATGTAGTGAATGTTCATTAATTAATTATGGTTGATTAAATGGTTATTTAATTAATTATTAATTAATTAATTAATAGCGGTTATAGTTCCTTAGATGTTAGAATTTGTATCTAGGTTTTTCATGTAATTAGATGGTGGACTATCATCTCCATCTTGAAATTATTATTTTTTAAAAATTTGTAAGAATGTTGTAATTAAATAATCATTCGAAGAAGACAGATCTAGAAGGTGGATCCAGAAGATGGATGATGGCGTTCCCAGGTATTTCCTGAGTCTCTAATTTTATGTTTTTGAATTGTTGAAAATAAAATTGATAAATTGCTTTAAAATTATATTTTTTAGAATGGAGATTTTTGTTTGGTCGGCATGCCAAACTTGCCGAACCCACCAGTTCGGCAGGCCAATGGTCGTAGATCGGCAGGCCAGACGTGAGGTTTGGCAAGCCGACAATGGGGCAAAAATCATGTGGCTCTAGCAGTAGGCCAAACTTTAATGAGTCGGCAGGCCCATTTTCCTGATCAATAGGCCGATGGATCATGATCTGCAAGTCGATCACCCAGATCGGCTTGCCGACCGAGAACTGGAAATTTTTTCTAAAAAGGTACAGTTTTTTCAATGCAGTTTTAATTTTGTTTTTGGGACAATTCTAAGAAACATTAAATTTGGATATGACCGGAAATATGAAGTATTCGATTCATATGAGATTGAAGACTTGAAGATGGGCATTACATGATAAGAGATACAACCCGAGAATTCAAGGATGAAGAATTGATTATATGTTTCGATTATTCTCTTGTAATTTTTTATTTTTATTCTCTAGGGTGGAACCATAATATAACGGTTATTTATTTTGCTTGGAGCTTTGCTTAATTGCTTTGCTTGTCTGCATTATAATATAATTTGCCATGTATATTGATAATATGTCATATAGAATAGGGAGTGCCGCTCATATTAAAATTGTTCATGCATATTCTTAAAATAAAACCTTGATTTCAAAAGATTGAGTGGAAGAAAGTTTTCGAAGAGATAACCTAAGGCCTCCATCATTGGTCCATAGGCAGAACATGGTGGTCCCAACCCCTAGGAGGGGATTCCTATCATGTACCAGATTAGATCTCTGAGACGATAAGGTATTTTAGCATGATTTATAGTTACACACCCCTAGGTGGTGATTGTAAATCATTGATAAAATATTGAAATGATGGTTGTACACTCACATTAGTTTTATTATTAACCTCCTCTAAGAGCTCTGTTAATAAAATTAATGGCCAAAGAAACGATTATTAATATATGCTGAATCATACGGGTCCTGAATGGCATATATTAATCAGAAGGGGATCCGTGTTCCTAATTGAATTTGGCATGACTACCTTAGGAGCTTGTTGAATTCTGAGTTGGGAATTATCATTGTAAGGTTGTGATATTTTCAAGGTTTTGACACATAAACACATTTGTATATTTTTACATGATTGTGTTATCTTACTAAATTATTATTATATGTTTACTTATATTTGGTATATGATTCTTTATTGTAGATTAAAAATGTCTAAAAATGCTTTATCTTCGATACTTGACAAAAACCTATAGACTGGAGAGAATTATAATGATTGGAAGTGGAACTTGTATATTGTCTTCTCCTTTGAAAAACTGAAATATGTATTGACAACCCCTTGTCCTCCCGAACCTATGGGAGACTCAACTAATGAGCAATTCTAAGCGTACGATCGCTGGAAAGATGCTAATGATCAGGCCCGCTGCTATGTTATGGCTAACATGAATAACGTGCTGCAGGCTCAACATCAGGATTATGAGACTGCGAAGTAGATCTTGGATAATCTTGAGGATATGTTTAGAGGCTAGGCCATAACAAAGCGGCAAGGGTGCTTCAGAAACTTCTTAACTGTAAGTAGAGGCCGGTGATATCTGTAAAAAAGCACATGATGTTGGTCATGGGTTATGTCACTGAGGCTCAAACCAATGGAGTTGAAATCGATGTTGAAACTCAGATGACTATGGTCTTTGAAACTCTATCTAAGGAATTTATTCTGTTTAGAGCTACTACTTTAATTTGAGCAATAGGCGGGATATGACCTTAACAAAATTGATGAAACAATTATAGGAGTTCAAACTGTTGATCAGTGAGTCTCTTGTAGGTGGTGAGGCCAACATGGTAGCTGTTTCTGGTTCCAATCTCAATTCTAGGAATGGAAAAAAGCAACGGGCCAAGAATGCGAAGTCTTCTATTCCTGCTAGCACCAAGAGTAAGAAGAAGAAGAACCCAAAGAAGCTTAAGTGCTTCTACTGTGGGAAGGTCAGGCACATAAAGAAGCATTGCAAGGACTTCCTTTCCAAAGGAGATAGGTGTGATCTTCTATATTTAGAAACTTGTTTGGTTGAGGAATCTAATGACATTTAGGTCATAGATTCCAGTGTAACTAATCATGTTTGTGTTTCTCATAAAGTTTGCAATGCAGGATTCCAAGAAAGGTGGACAACCATCTAGGTCTGGAATTACTCTTTCTAAGAAAGACTCTCCAATGTCTTATGAAGAAAGAAAATACATGAAGAAAGTGTCTTATGCTTCGACAGTGAGTAGTCTCATGTATGTCATGCTTTGCACACGACCGGATATTAGTTATGCGGTCGAGATTGTAAGTCGATTTCAGGCAGATCTAGGACCGAACCATTGGGTTGTGGTAAAGCATATTTTCAAGTACCTAATAAGGACTTGAGGGTATATGCTTATATATTCGGGTGAGGACTTGACTCATCTAGGACAAACTGACTCAGATTTTCAATCTTGTCAGATTCTAGGAATCGACTTTGAGTTTCGTGTTTACTCTGGGTGGCAGTGCCATCAGTTGGAGAAGTGCCAAGCAAGATTGCACTTCGGATTCAAAGATGGAGGCCAAGTATGTGGCAGCTAGTGCTGCTTCAAAAGAAGCAGTGTGGCTCCACAAGTTCCTTGGTATGGATAAGGCGGTATCACTGTACTATGATAACAGTACGGTGATAGCTAATGCTAAGGAACCAAGATTTCACAAGAAGAATAACCATATTGATAGGAAGTATCATGTGATAAAGAACTTCATTGAGGGCGGACATGTCACGGTGTGCAAGATCACGTCAGAGGATAATTTAGTTGATCCATTCACGAAGACACTTACTGGGAGAGTCTTCGAGCAGCATGTGGAAGCTATGGGGATGCGAGATTTGTCGTATTTACTCACTTAGTGCAAGTGAGAGATTGTTAGACATGTATGCCATAAGGAGTAAAAATGTAATATGTTTTTGGAGACATTTTTATCAATAAAGGATTTATTCATTATTTATATACCAAATCTTGTCCTCTTTACGTTCATATTTGTTGAATGTATGTTAAGCAAACAATAGTCTAAGACTGTTAATCTAAACCTTTAAGAATTAGGCATATGATGGACAGATAATACGAAAGACACGATTCTTGAGGTGACAGTCTAAATCATAAGATCCGCAATCAAGGGAATAAAGTTGGGCGCTATATTCATGTAAAGATTGTTATGTTGTCTATATCTCTTTTGGGAGATGGTTTGTCTTGACCATCGAATGTGGACTCCATGAATAGAAACGTTGGCACGTTGTCATAGGTGACGATGTGTTAGATCGTGACATAAAGTGAATTGATTTGAATTAATAATTCTGTCTCGGTAAATCGATTCACTTTAGATAATCATTTGTATTGTATCTTAATCCTGAGATGAATAGTGGGTCCATTGTCTAGACTTGTGTCTTTTGATGTACCAAAGAGTGAGACCCACATCTTAATAGTGGTCTGTATGCCGGTACATTGGAGGCATGACTCTTGATAGCGTAGAACTGTTATTCATAAATATGGAATCCATAGCTCCTCTTTAAAAGTAGTGATATCCTCTTCTATGCATTATCCTATAATTGAAAAACTAGAGCGCTCAACCATTTGGATACATAGGTGTAACCGAATAGTATACTATCTTTGGATGATAAGTTTTTCGATGGTGAGATAATGAAACGTAAGATAAAAATAATCAGGAAGGTAAGATAGAACTTATCCTTAAGCCGATTATGGATAATCCTATGAGGATATGATATATTATGAGATGTCATGGAGATTTAGCTATACGAGCTTCGTAATTTTATGTAGTTCGAGAGTGTAGCTCCAAGCTTTTAGTAGAGTAGCGTTGGAGTTGATAATTATGAAATGTATATCTGGGATATTGGGTTTCATAATTATCGAGAGCTTGAACTATTTAGGACCATTTTATCCCCTTTGCTAGCTCACAACATCCTGTAACGATACGACATGCTTTTTCAATAATTAGTGACTTATGTCAGATTTATCAGATTGGTTAAAATTTGAAAGAATCAGATAATTTATGTTTCTTTATCGGTTGAATTAATTTTGTGATAAAATTAATTCAAGATAAACTTGTTGAATTATTGGGATCGGATAATTCTTGTCTGTTTATCAGTTGATTTAATTTTGGATAAATTAGATTAAGATAAACTTGTAGAATTATTAGGAATTCATTTATTTTCCAAAAGATTATCTAGATAAAGTTGTTTTGATCAGATAACTTCTCTATTGGGTTATTTGAATTAAAACTGAGACTTTATCCTATAGAATCTCGGATGGAAAATAAAAGATTTGTTGAGATATTTTTTCGACAGTTCGGCCTGCCGATTATGGAGTTCGTCCTGTCGATGAGCGAAGGATAAGATCACGCATTTTTACGCGTATTTTATCAGATATTGATCTGAATTTGATTCTAATATGAATTTTTGAGACCTAATTTGATAAAGACTGATCCTAGACCCAACCTTTATAAATAGGGAATAAGTCTTAAGAGTTATTAAGATCAGTTGAGAGATTAAGAGTGATATTCTATTGGTGAGCATCTGAAAACTCCCTGAGAGCTTTTGTTCACAACTCACGAACACTTGCTTTGGGTTCTCTCGATTAGTTGGAAGGAGAGTCACCTAGTGGAAGAGCTGTACATGTGAGCCCACACTCACTCCGGTCGTGGATAGAGAATAGCAAAGAAGACCAGTTGCTTGAGGCTCTTTTGAAACGTTATTTCTCTTCACAGATTGTAGTAGTTCTTCAACATACAAAGGTTAGTAAGATTTGGTTAATTTATACATATAGTATTTCAAACTTGTGTTGTGGAAAATACTCTGATATAAAATTTTTAAAATTTCGCTGCGTACTATTTCTCCAATAGTACATACTTGAACATACATTAGACTTCCTATTGCAGACACATAAATAATCTTTTGCATCTCTTTCTTTTTAAGGTCATTCTTGAGGCACTAACTGAGACTAAATCTGTCTTCTTTAGCTACGACTGTACCTCCTAATGAACAACCCTTGCCAAATATACTTAAATCCTTTTCAATATAGCCTTTTTGTGAAAGCCTAAGGATATCTTGAGAGCGATCTTGTGGTATTTGTATGCCTAATACAAAAAAGGTGTCCCCAAAATCTTTCATCTCAAATTCTTAGTGAGAAAGTTCTTGGTTTTGTGCAATAAGCTCATATCGCCACTTGCTAGCAGAATGTTATCGTCATATAAAATCAAGAAGATATATTTACTCCCACTTAACTTGTGATATATACAGTCATCAACTATATTCACCTCAAAATCGTGTAAAGTAATTACCTGATACAACTTGCGATACCATTGATGAGAAGCCTATTTGAGACCATAGATTCATTTCTTTAATTTGCGTACCATAGCCCATAGATTGGTTTTTCGTATGAAAACTCTTATTGCAACAAGAAAGTTTAATGAATGTTTCAATGATGAGATATGTTAAAAGTATATATATATATATATATATGTATCACTTAATTAAGTGTTGCACACCCTATATTTATGTTTATGTTTATGATATCCCAAATGTTGGACTTGTCATGTTTGGTTTGGGATTAGCTACCTCTCTCCTCTTATAACGGCGCGCCTATGACGATGATATTTATGGTGCAACACTTGGGCTCCCAAAGATAAAATAAATGAAGTTTTTAATATGGATAATGATAATGAAAGATATGTTCTATATAAAACTGTGCCAAGTGCATTATTATGTTAATAATGATTATGATTATGATGTTTCATAAAGATGTTCATAAAATGTTTTATGTTGTGAGATAGGAAAGTGTACTTACTAAGCTTTTGCTTACTTAGTTTATAATCATATTGTAGATAAAGGTAAGAGGACTATGGAATAGGTAGAGGGCAAGGACGGGCGTGTGGGCTATGAACGATTGATTGGAAACGGAAGAATGCCAAGAAAGAATACTTTCTTTTGAACTATGTTTTTATTTCTTTGAATGCTTAATTTTTAGCACTATTAAGTAAAAAGACTTGTTTTACATTTATTTTAATTTTGCAGAAATTCAGTCTATCAAACTGTTTAAACAGATTTTAAAGTTTGTTTTGAAATTTTATTTGAATTATGGTTTTGTTAATTTAGCATTGATAAAGTATGAAAAAAAAAGATTTGAAATATTTGGAATATTTTTTTTAAAAAAAATTTGTATGCATGGATCCTGGGTTATGTTTATCAAGTTGTGTTTAAATTTAAATGGTTTATCTTATAAATAATAATAATAAGGATGAAAGTAACCATTACTGTGATGTCCGAAAGGGGGCGTTACATTAGTAGTAGGATCATAAAACTTAAAGCCCCAAGAGAGTTCAATGTATTTAACAAAGCAACAGCTAATTGTTCTTGAGTCCGGCTTCTTTTCATTTGGCCTAAAAGGCCATGCCTTAACTGAATAGGCCCAAATATGTGAGTGCCTAATACCAGGCTTCTTTCTAGTCCATAATTAAATAAAGGGTTTTGGCTAACACTTTGCTTGAAACCCTATTAAGGATATATATTGCAGTCCTAAATATTTCTCCTTAAAGTGATTCAGGTAAAAAGAATGATTAATTATATGTAAAGAAGAATAATTGATTATACTTCTCACCATGTTCTTAAATGTTTTGTTTCGTCTTTCAACAACATCGTTCATGCTAGGTTTGCCTAGCATTGTGCATTGCAGGATGATTCTGCATTCCTCTAGGAAAATGGTGAAAGGTCCTGGACGTTATTCACCTGATCCGTTATATCTATCATAGTATTCACTGCCACGGTTATATTTGACAGCTTTAATTTTTTTGTCAAGTTGAAGTTCAACTTTAGCTTTAAATCACTTGAAAACATCCAAGGATTGCAACTTCTCATGTATTATATAGGTACACATATTAAGAGTAGTCATTTATGAACGTAATGAAATACTGTTGGCTATTCCAAGAAGTAGCAGGGAATGGACCTTAGATATCGATGTGAATTAGTTCTAAGAAGAACCTAATTTCTTTATGTTTGTCTATTTCCCCTTAATGCACTCAACACAGACTTGAAAGTCTGTCAAATCTAGGGGACCAAGGATCATGTCATGCACAGGTCTTTGAATTCTCTATTTAAAGATATGACCTAGATGCTTGTGTCATAAGGTGCCAGAATCCTCATTTAATTTTCGTTTTATACCACGTGTACCAGTATGTAGGATTTCATTATAGGAAGTAACAGTATCAAGTACATAAAGGTTATCAATTAAAGAACTGGTATCAATAAGCTTTGACTCTTAAAAAAAGACTAACTTTATTATTTCCAAAAGAACAAGTATAACCAAATTTGTCCAAACTAGAAATAGAAATTAAGTTTTCATTAGACGTGACAACAAAAGCCTCAATCAAATCCAAATAAACACTAGTCTTTAATAATAATCTAAAGTTTCCTATAGCTTCCACTAGAACTTTCTTGCCATCGCCCACAAAGATGAATCTTTCAGCATCATTAGCAATTTTGCATAGACATACTTATATGAGTAGTAGGACCAAGATCAACCCACCAAGTATCTTTATGTACAAAAGTTAAATTAACTTCAAAAGAAACCAAAGTAAGAAGCATACCTTTCTTTGCATGCTAAGTGGCATATTTGGAACACTCTTTCTTCATGTGTCCTCTCTTCTTGCAGAAATAGCAGGTGAATTCCCTATCTAGCTTCTTTAGTTTCTTTTGCTGAGGTGTTCCTTCTACAACATCTTTAGCTCTCTTCTTTTTCTTATTATGAGAGGTTGACTCTAAGTGAGCACTTTCAGTCTTGTCTTATTGAATTGTTTCTTCTTCTTGCACACATTAAGATATGAGCTCATTAAGAGTTCATTTGTCCCTTTGGGTGTTATAACTTACTTTAAATTGATTGAATTATGCAAAATGAGATATGAGAACCAAGTATACGAACAAGTCCTCAAACAGCTCTAACTTTAATGCCGTCAGTTTCCTAACAAAATTTAACATCTCCATCATGTACTCCTTTTATAATCCTATTTCCTTTATACCTCATGGAAATAAGAGTAGCCAAAAGGTTACTCATTTCCAACTTTTTATTATTAGCAAAATATTGCTATATTTTCTCAAGGAACTTCTTAGCATTTATGCTCTCAGTAATTGAGCTCCTAAATGCTTTTGGAATATAGCATTTCATAATCAGTAGACTCATGCGATTAGAGAGATCTCACTTTTCAATTTTACTCTCATTCAGGTTTTTCGTATTGGCAGTAGATTGCTCCGTCTTTAGCATGAAGATCTAAATTCATACATCCAAGAACAATTTCCACATTCTCTTTCTAGACCTTAAAACTTGTCCTGTTTAGCATTGGGATAGCAATGACTTAAGCATAAACATTTATAATAGTGGCAATAGAAACTGAATAGAGATCAAAGTAAAACAACATACTCACAATTAAAACCATGTAATAAGAAAAGTAAAAATATGACACAATCAAAAACAAAATTAGGGGTCCCACCTCAAGATACCTAGAACAACCTTGATATCTAGTCTCGGGACAGAGATATCAGCCATAAGTGGATTCTCAATGCAGTAATGAAATACTAACAATAAATCCTGTCAAACAATAGCCTTTTTTGGACTGACTATTGTTCACATGGAAAGAATTATAATTGTCACATATTTATTACTACAGGTGTATCTGCTATTTGGCTAAACGGCAACCTTCTTTCAGACACACAAACATCTTGATATTTCTTGTTAAATTCATCTACACAATAGAGGTCACTTTGGCAACATGTTATTTTAATCAGTTTAATTAAAAAAATATAAGATATAACCGGTGTAAATAATAATCTTTAATTATAATTAAAACAATCTTTTTGAAATCTCTTTCAATTTTTTTTTATAAACTTAGACAATCGCAAGCGTGCCATGGCGCTGTGGGAGCTCCAAAAATCATAGCTCTGTGAAAATTTTAGCATTCCATCTGCAATGCTGTACATTGTCCGAAGAGCGCATCAGAGCTACCAAGGTGGTGGCATGAAGTTAAGTCACAATTTTGTGATAAATTCCTTACAAAAAATTAAGAAAATTGTGAAAAACTGATTTTTATTACTGCAATTCAATTCTTTAATTCTTAGTAACCCAAAATAATACTATGGATCATTTAAAATAACAATTCCTTAGCAAAAATCATGCAAGAATCTCAATTCATGCACAAAATCCAAAATTTTTTACCCTAAAATTCCAAATAGGGAAAGAAAAGAAAATAGGTTTGTGTGAAACAATCCTAATAATCTGTAACACCCCTATGTGGGGGTTAACAGTTTTAAATAAATAAAAATAATTTTAAATTTCATATTATTTAAATCAATTAAACAATGCCCATGGGTCTTTAAACAACAAGAAAAATAAAAATAAACGTTTTAAATACAAACCACAGTTTTTAGTGTAGCACCAAATATATATATTACAGTCATCATCACCATAGTACAATTCCCAATAACTTAACACAGCCATAAAAAAAAATAATACAACTCTTACATGTTGTCGATAAGTTACAAATAAACAAGGTCTTCTAACACGAAAACAGCAGGATTGTTTTCGCCTATTCCTCTTCAGATATGTTGCACTGAGTTCCACCTGAGAGATGAAGATATGATAGGGATGAGCATCGACATGCCCAGTAGGAAAATCATGACTCACCTTATGGTTTATCCATTACCACATTAAAACTGCATGGTTAGTAAGTTACATCATATTCCAGACTATGAGGTTTATTATGATCACATCTTATGGATACCATAGTTAATCATTACCAAGTTTCATAATTACGCATTTATACAAATATTACCAATTATCATTGTTCCTAGGTATCCATGTTAAATAGAGTATCACTCAACTCATCGAAACCTAAATGGGCGCACTTGATCACCCTATAAACAATTCAAGGGTGTTCCGGTGAGGGGACATCAAGCCCCGAGTCCTCACCAAATCGATTCCTGTATAGTGTATTCTGGGACTTTCAACCCAAGGAAGCGTCATCACCTTCCCCCTATTTTACCTTTTAGGGTATTCGTGCCCAAGGACGTAACTGCCACCCTTTTTACATCTCACTATTTCTTTGTATTCAATTTTTATTTATAGAGTAAATTTCCTAACCATGCTTCTCAATTTATAACATGTGTCAAATCATTATATTCCTTGCTATACAATATACATATTTTACAACATAAAACAACCAAATTTAATTTACCAAAAACCTCACAAAAGATGAGTAATAGAATCCCTACCTTCAAAGCTTAACAACAAACTTTTAATCTCGGAATTAATTAACATTAGCTCCACACATCCTTGACCCTAAGGCATGCATAAGGACAATTAAAACTAAAGCACAACATATACTCACATTCATTTGTGAATTATGTGTAAACCCGTCTACTAGTGCCATTAAAGTATTTTTATGCAATTGTTCTTTAAATACCAAGTAAACAATTTTTATCTTAAACACAATATAAAATACATACAAGTAATTTATATGTTTTAGTCTCTAATAAGAATTCATAATTCATTTAGGATAGTATTGGAAAGGTTGTAAGACATTAAGAGACTAGAAGGTGAGCAAAGTTGGGTTTTTGGTTCAAGTTAACAGCTGGTATACCATGGCAACTTGGTGGTATACTTTTGCAAAAAGGCAGGTTCACTATCTACAATCAACACACGGGTTAACAGGTGGTTTACTTAAGGTAGACGGGTGGTTTAAAACCACTGGCAGGTTTACTAGTTTCTAATCCAAAAATTGAAAAATTCATAGAAATTAAAATACAACTCCGATTTAGGCTCATGATAGCTCGTTGGAAAGCTTAGGATGTCTACTTTTTAAATATGCAAACCAATTTACAAAATTCATTATCACTTAACTCCAGAATTTTAAGAAATTGCCACTGCCCATAGAGGTATTATAAAGTTTATGGGATGTCAAATTTTTCTTAAACCTAAAGCATATTATCCTTGTTTAAAATCTCAAAACCATTCCAAAATATGCAACATGCATTATATAATCACAATAAACATATTCTCATGAGTTTTATACCAAAATCAATATCAAATTATATCTCTTGCCTTTCTTGTAAATAATTATGAAAACATGCTTAAGTTTGCTCTTTAAGCTCAAAACATTAGAACATCAATCTTAAAGTTATGGAAACCAGTTTTAAACATTCCTAACATGTTTCTAACATTGTTATCAAACCACAATAAAAGTTGGTTGTGGGTTGTAACTCAAGACTCAAGTTTTTGTTCATAAATGTTCATGGATGCATGTTAACATAACTAGAAATTTGCATGAATTTTGAACACGAAAATTATGCATTAGACATGGAGAAAATACATACTAAAAACTAAGTTTAGATTAAAGAAAACCTACCTCAAAACTTCTTTGAAAAGCACCAAAGTTTGGGTTAACAATCAAGCTTGAATTTACTCTAAAACCGCCTCGACCATGGTTAGGGACTATAATTGCCTTGGTCACAAAGAGAGCTTTGTGCTCTATGTCTTTAGTTAGAATTTGAAGTGAGAAAGGGAGAGAATGAGAAACTAGAGAAGAAGGTGGTGATGGTTAAATAAAAAGATATCAAAATGCTTGAGAGGAATGGGATGTTTACGGGGGAAAGTTGTAAGAAGAAACAAAAGAGCATTAAAAGAAAATATCATCATGTCTCCCATGGAGACTTTTAGCAAATAATGCCAACATAATTGAGGGGACAATTGGAGTGAATTATGAAAGAAGATGAGGAAATAATTAAATAGGTGGTTGAGAAAATATCTCCATGTCTTCTATTAATTGAGGGAAAATAATTCAATGTCCCCTTCGGAGACCTTTAGCAAAATCAGAAGAAGGCTACATAATTGAGCATTAATTTAGGGAGACAAGATTAGTAGAAGTGAGTATTGGTAAATTTTGAATGTTTCTTAGGAAGACTTGGTAAGAAAATACTAAAGTGGCATTTTTTTTAATGATCATAAACAACTTAGTAATTTTTAAATAGTCACATTTTATTCATTAAATTTTACAAAATCATGCCCGTTAAAAATACGGGTGTTACAGCTCTCCCCTCCTATAAAAATTTCGTCCTCGAAATTTCGTACACTGATTACAATGTTAAAACAAATGTGGATACTTCTCTCTCATTTCAGATTCAAGTTCCCATGTGGCTTCCTCCACATCATGGTGTTGCCACATCACTTTCACCAGAGGAATTTCACGACGACGTAATATTTTTATTTCACGATCCAGTATTTGAACTGGAATTTCTTCATAAGTCGTATCTCCTTGAATTGGCACATCTGTCCACATGATCACATGTGAAGGGTCGGGTTCATACTTTCTCAACATCGATACATGAAACACATTATGTACATGAGACAATTGTGGTGGTAGGTCTAAACGGAATGCCAACGTTCTAATGTGTTCCACAATCTCAAACGGTCCTGTATTCCTTGGTGCTAACTTTCCTTTAACACCAAATCGAGATACACCACGTTTTGATTTCACTTTTAAGAACACAAAGTCTCCGATCATGAACTCTAAAGGTCGCCTCCTCTTATCTGCATAACTCTTTTATTGACTTTGAGCTGTCTGAAGACGTTTGCGAATAATCTGGATCTTGTCCATTGTTTCTCTGATAAACTGAAGCCCAAGTTCAAGACGCTTTTCCTTTTCAGCCCAACACAATGGAGATCTACAAGGTCTACCATATAAAGCCTCATATGGAGCCATTCTAATACTTGCTTGGTAACTGTTGTTATATGCAAATTCAACATATGGCAGCTGTGCAGCCCAATTTGTTCCAAAGTCCAGCACACAAGCCCGAAGCATATCCTCAAGAATCTGAATGACACGTTCAGATTGTCCATCTGATTGAGGATGAAAAGCTGTACTGAAATTCAATTGAGTTCCCAAGGCCCTCTGCAATCCTCTCCAAAATTTCGACGTGAAACGTACATCTCTATCGGAAACTATTGACATTGGCACTCCATGCAATGTCACTACCTTTTCCACATACAATTGACATAATTTTGAGACACTATAACTAGTTCTGATTGGGATGGAATGGGCTGTCTTAGTTAAACGATCTACAATTACCCAAACAGCGTCATGCCCTATTTGAGTCTTAGGAAATCCGGTAATAAAGTCCATTGTCACATGATCCCACTTCCATTCTGGAATAGGTAAGCTCCTCAACTCGCCTCCAGGCTTTTGATATTCCGCTTTAACCCGTTGGCACGTCATGCACTTAGAGACAAAGGTTGCTACATCTCGTTTCATTCCTCGCCACCAGTATTGTCGTTTTAGATCCATATACATTTTTGTGCTTCCAGGATGAATAGCAAACTTTGAACGGTGAGCCTCATCTAGCACCGCATGCCTGAGATATGGATCCTCTGGAACAACTAATCTTCCTTTGTAGAGTAAAAATCCTTCTGGCTCAATCTGCCATCCATCTAGTTGTTCTCCATTTTGTATTTGCTCCCAAACCCTACGTAATCCTTCATCGTGCCATTGTCCCTATTTTACTTTCTGAATTAACGTAGGAGTTACTATCACATTGAATAGGAAAGCTCTCTCGTCATCTTCATAATATTGCAAGTTGAAGTCGGCGATGGTGACTCGTCTCCAATCTTCCAATGCTAAACTGGCTATACTTCCGTTGTTCTTACGACTTAGAGCATCTGCTACTGCATTTGCTTTTCCAGGATGGTATTGGATACTAAAGTCATAGTCCACCATGTACTCAGTCCATCTTCGTTGCCTTAGATTGAGATCCTTTTGAGTAAACAAATATTTCAGACTTTGATGATCTGAATATAGCTCAAATTTTGCACCATATAGATAACATCTCCAAATTTTGAGTGCGAAAACCACAGCAGCTAACTCAAGATCATGTGTGGGGTAGTTCCTCTCATGGGGTTTCAACTGGCGTGAGGCGTAGGCAACTACTCGTCCATGCTGCATTAACACACAACCCAAACCGTTTCTTGAGGCATCAGTGTATACTGTGTAAGGCTCCTCTTTGTTAGGTATGATTAGCACAGGTGTACTAGTGAGTCTTCGCTTCAGTTCCTCGAATGCTTCTTCACATTTATCATCCCACACGAACTTGACATTCTTCCTTGTGAGTTTTGTTAATGGAGAAGCAATCTTTGAAAAATTCTCTACGAAGCGTTGATAGTATCCAGCTAGTCTGAGGAAACTTTGAATCTCCGACACGTTCTTTGGTCGTTCCCAATTTAGCACTGCTTCAATTTTGGAGGGGTCCACTGAGATGCCTTCTTCAGAGACAACGTGTCCAAGGAACTTGACCTTCGTCATCCAGAAATCACATTTTTCTCTTTTTGCATAAAGACCATGTTCTCTCAACGTCTGTAGAGCGATCCTCAAATGCTCAGCATGTTCTTCTTCGTTTTTAGAATAGATCAAGATATCATCTATGAAGACAATGATAAATTGATCTAAGTACGGTCAGAAGACACGGTTCATCAAGTCCATGAAAGCCACTGGTGCATTAGTCAACCCGAAAGGCATGACAAGAAACTCAAAATGACCGTAGCGAGTTTGAAAAGCTGTCTTTGGAATGTCCTCTTCTCTTATCTTCAGTTGGTGATATCCGGATCGTAAGTCAATCTTTGAGAAATAGCAAGATCCTCCTAACTGATCAAACAACTCATCAATTCGGGGTAGAGGGTACTTGTTCTTGATAGTCAATCGATTAAGCTGGCGATAATCGACACAGAGCCTCAACGATCCGTCATGTTTCTTCACAAAAAGCACTGGAGCTCCCCAAGGTGATGTACTTGGTCGAATAAATCCTTTTTCCAATAATTCGTCCAACTGCTTCCTTAATTCCACTTTCTCAGCAGGTGCCATTCGATATGGGGCAATAGAAACAGGCGCTGCTCCTTGAGTTAGGTCGATGACAAACTCAATTTCTCTATCAGGCGAAAGTCCGGGCAATTATCTGGAAAAACATCTGAAAATTCGTCCACCATAGGAGTGTGAGAGGATAGGTTACTCTTCTTTAGTTCTCCATTTGAAGCAAAGATTGTCCCAAGATTGGTGAAATTCCTTCGTCCTCCAATACAAGCCTTTAGCACCGGGGCTGGCATCACTGATCCTGTCTTTGCCTGAAATTCGATGACTTGTCCATTCTTGGTGAATAAAGAGACACGTTTCCTATGACAATCTACTATTGCCTGGTATTTAGTTAGCTAATCCATTCCTAAGATTACATCAAACTCTGTCATAGTTATTACATATAGGTCAGCCGATAGTTTATGTTCTCCTATAACAATACACACTGATTTACAAATTATGGATACTTCAGCTATCCCGCCCATTGGTGTACTAAGGGTTAATGATGAACTACATGTCTCAGTTTCTAATTGTAGTACGGAAGCAAATAACATAGATATAAATGAATGAGTGGCACCAGTGTCAAATAATACATGAGCCCAAGAATGAGACACGTGAATCATACCGTCTACAACTGAGTGATCAGCCTGTTTTGCTTGTCCAACTGCAGCCGTAATTGCATAAGCTTGTGCTGGTACTTTTCCTTTATCACTTTTTCCTCAGTTTCCTTGGCTACTACTAGCCTTATTATTATTTCTCCTAGAAAAATATGGCCTTTGATTCACTGAGCCTTGTGGAGTCGGTTGGAAGTTCTGATTAGCATAAAAATTGGAACCCTGTGGCCGCTGCTGATAGTTGTACTGAGGCTGGAACCCTCGAGGTTGAGTTACTGAGACTTGGGAAGCTGGAGTGTTTTGTTGAGGAGCTCCACGATTTTGACTCCCTCCCCATATAGTGGAGCCAAAATGACTTCCTTATGGCCTTGGTGCAAAGGATGATTGTGTAGGGCGGTTAGGGCAATTTCTCCTCAGATGTCCCACTTGTCCACAGTTATGACAAGCATACGGTTGGAAACGACCACTGCCAGAAGATCCACCACCAATAGTCACACCACTATGCTGAATGACTTGCCCTTGTGACTTTTCCTTCTTACTTATTTTCCTTTGACGCCCACCAGAACCCTTATACTCTCCATAGGAGTTATTTAGTTCTGTCTCTGCCCGCTGTGCCGCAGCTACAAGATCAAGAAAATCTGTTGATGGAACAGCAGCTATCATTTGTCTGATTTTCGGCCTCAGGTTATTTCTAAATTTCTCGCATCTTGCCATTGGATCCGATACAGCCTCGGGATTGTAACGAGACAATTCTATAAATCGAGCATGGTATTCAGCAACTGTTGTATCTCCCTGCACCAGGTTTTTGAATTCTCGCATCATTGCTTGCCTATGGCTCTGAGGAATATAAGTGTTGCAAAATATGGTTTCGAACTACTCCCATGTGAGATTCGGCACGTCATAGTCGTCTTTCTGAAGATCCCACCATTCTTCGGCTTTACCCTCAAATATATATGTTGAAAAGCTAACCCAATACTCCCGTGGAATCCTCAAGGTGTCCAACTTCTTTTTGACTGCCTTTAGCCATTGTTCTGCTATGACCGGGTTAGGTTCTCCACTAAATGTAGGTGGTTTTTGCTTCATAAACTCCTTCAATAGAGTTAGATGTCGTTGCTCGGGGTCACGAACCTCCACAGGTCTTTGCACATTTTGTAAGGCTTGAAGAATTTGTCCTAAATTGTTCACTTCTGGTGCAGCTGGCGGGGATTGTGTTACTTGTCGTAGTTGCTCATCTTCTTGAGCTTGTTCCATCAGTTCTGGTTACTCAACTTCTTGAGCATGTTCAACCGGTTGTGACTGCTCAGACGATTGCATTTGACGTCTTGGTGGCATAGTTTCTACTGGCTGCGAAAATTTAATCAGGATTAGTACCAAATGATGATGACATTAACACTTAACTTTAAAACCATTTCCAAAGATTAATTTTTAAGGTGGTGCTATACCCCCTAGGTTAACCGTACCTAGGCTCTGATACCAAAAATTTTGTAACACCCCTATGTAGGGGTTAACAGTTTTAAATAAATAAAAATAATTTTAAATTTTATATTATTTAAATCAATTAAACAATGCCAATGGGTCTTTAAACAACAAGAAAAATAAAAATAAACATTTTAAATACAAACCAAAGTTTTTAGTGTAGCACCAAATATATATATTACAATCATCATCACCATAGTACAATTCCCAATAACTTAACACAGCCATAAAAAAAAATAATACAACTCTTACATGTTGTCGATAAGTTACAAATAAACAAGGTCTTCTAACACGAAAACAGCAGGATTGTTTTCGCCTATTCCTCTTCAGATATGTTGCACTGAGTTCCACCTGAGAGATGAAGATATGATAGGGATGAGCACCGACATGCCTAGTAGGAAAATCATGACTCACCTTATGGTTTATCCATTACCACATTAAAACTGCATGGTTAGTAAGTTACATCATATTCCAGATTATGAGGTTTATTATGATCACATCTTATGGATACCATAGTTAATCATTACCAAGTTTCATAGTTACACATTTATACAAATATTACCAATTATCACTGTTCCTAGGTATCCATGTTAAATAGAGTATCACTCAACTCATCGAAACCTAAATGGGCGCACTTGATCACCCTATAAACAATTCAAGGGTGTTCCGGTGAGGGGACATCAAGCCCCGAGTCCTCACCAAATCGATTCCTGTACAGTGTATTCTGGGACTTTCAACCCAAGGAAGCGTCATCACCTTCCCCCTATTTTACCTTTTAGGGTATTCGTGCCCAAGGACGTAACCGCCGCCTTTTTTACATCTCACTATTTCTTTGTATTCAATTTTTATTTATAGAGTAAATTTCCTAACCATTCTTCTCAATTTATAACATGTGTCAAATCATTATATTCCTTGCTATACAATATACATATTTTACAACATAAAACAAACAAATTTAATTTACCAAAAACCTCACAAAAGATGAGTAATAGAATCCCTACCTTCAAAGCTTAACAACAAACTTTTAATCTCGGAATTAATTAACGTTAGCTCCACACATCCTTGACCCTAAGGCATGCATAAGGATAATTAAAACTAAAGCACAACGTATAATCACATTCATAAGTGAATTATGTGTAAACCCGTCTACTAGTGCCATTAAAGTATTTTTATGCAATTGTTCTTTAAATACCAAGTAAACAATTTTTATCTTAAACACAATATAAAATACATACAAGTAATTTATATGTTTGAGTCTCTAATAAGAATTCATAATTCATTTAGGATAGTATTGGAAAGGTTGTAAGACATTAAGAGACTAGAAGGTGAGCAAAGTTGGGTTTTTGGTTCAAGTTAACAGCTGGTATACCATGGCAACTTGGTGGTATACTTTTACAAAAAGACAGGTTCACTATCTACAATCAACACACGGGTTAACAGGTGGTTTACTTAAGGTAGACGGGTGGTTTACCACCACTGGCAGGTTTACTATTTTCTAATCCAAAAATTGAAAAATTCATAGAAATTAAAATACAACTCCGATTTAGGCTCATGATAGCTCGTTGGAAAGCTTAGGATGTCTACTTTTTAAATATGCAAACCAATTTACAAAATTCATTATCACTTAACTCCAGAATTTTAAGAAATTGCCACTGCCCATAGAGGTATTATAAAGTTTATGGGATGTCAAATTTTTCTTAAACCTAAAGCATATGATCCTTGTTTAAAATCTCAAAACCATTCCAAAATATGCAACATGCATTATATAATCACAATAAACATATTCTCATGAGTTTTATACCAAAATCAATATCAAATTATATCTCTTGCCTTTCTTGTAAATAATTATGAAAACATGCTTAAGTTTGCTCTTTAAGCTCAAAACATTAGAACATCAATCTTAAAGTTATGGAAACCAGTTTTAAACATTCCTAACATGTTTCTAACATTGTTATCAAACCAAAATAAAAGTTGGTTGTGGGTTGTAACTCAAGACTCGAGTTTTTGTTCATAAATGTTCAAGGATGCATGTTAACATAACTAGAAATTTGCATGAATTTTGAACACGAAAATTATGCATTAGACATGGAGAAAATACATACTAAAAACTAAGTTTAGATTAAAGAAAACCTACCTCAAAACTTCTTTGAAAAGCACCAAAGTTCGGGTTAACAATCAAGCTTGAATTTACTCTAAAACCGCCTCGACCATGGTTAGGGATTATAATTGCCTTGGCCAGAAAGAGAGCTTTGTGCTCTATGTCTTTAGTTAGAATTTGAAGTGAGAACGGGAGAGAATGAGAAACTAGAGAAGAAGGTGGTGATGGTTAAATAAAAAGATATCAAAATGCTTGAGAGGAATGGGATGTTTACGGGGGAAAGTTGTAAGAAGAAACAAAAGAGCATTAAAAGAAAATATCATCATGTCTCCCATGGAGACTTTTAGCAAATAATGCCAACATAATTGAGGGGACAATTGGAGTGAATTATGAAAGAAGATGAGGAAATAATTAAATAGGTGGTTGAGAAAATATCTCCATGTCTTCTATTAATTGAGGGAAAATAATTCAATGTCCCCTTCGGAGACCTTTAGCAAAATCAGAAGAAGGCTACATAATTGAGCATTAATTTAGGGAGACAAGATTAGTAGAAGTGAGTATTGGTAAATTTTGAATGTTTCTTAGGAAGACTTGGTAAGAAAATACTAAAGTGGCATTTTTTTTTTAATGATCATAAACAACTTAGTAATTTTTAAATAGTCACATTTTATTCATTAAATTTTACAAAATCATGCCCGTTAAAAATACGGGTGTTACATAATCTAACATGATTTCCGCTCCGATACCACTTGTTAAAAATTTTTAATCTAGACATCCTTAATTTTGTAGAAGAATAGCAGTAACAGTCCTAGGATCAATTCATGCCAAATTACTAATACTAAAATTGAGGAATAAACTATATCCATGGAAGCATCAATCAATTCTTTAGCAGAATAATGATAATGATTGATGAATAGGTTATCGTCTTCATTAATTAGATCTCCTTAATTCTCCAATAGGTTCTCTCTTTAGATGGGATAAATGAGAAATCAATAAAATTATTTAACGGCTTGGGGGCTATTACCTATAATGCCTTTATATGTTGTTTTACTAGGGTCTCATTAAACCTAGTTGAATCAGTATTAGTATCTACTTATTAAACTCATAGCCAATAGAAGTCTATAGACTTTTCCTAATTGGACCACTTAATAAAAAAGCCTATTATAATTGATATCTTATAAGTTGCCCACATAATGGGAAACATAAATTCCGAACAAACTCATGAGTTTGTACAAAAAATGATATTAGAGTTGATGTTTTTAATTTTTTCAATAAACAAACAAGTTTTACATAAGAAACACTTTCACATATGTTAAATATTTTGATATTAAAAGGAAGTTTTATAAGGTTCAAACATGCTTATGATTTTATTTTGATTCAGCCACTACTAGTGCCATGACTTATTATTTGAGTAATCGTAGGACCACCTTGGCAATGTTGTGTTGTATTTTGATATTACTTTGTTGTGTTTTTATGTTGACCAAAATAATCATTTGGTAAATTTTTTTTTCCAAAATTACTAATGCAAAACGAACATTCCAAGTATTTGATTAACCATTATGTCAATATTTGTAATATTTTTATATTAAAATGAAAAAAATATAATTTTATTTTTTTTTATATTTTTACTAATAAGGTCAAAGAAAGTGGCACCTACAGGTATTAATTTTGGCTCCAAGACTATATATGACTACATTGCAAAAGTCCATTTTTGTTCTAATGTTTTTTTAACACATGTTTTGTTGTGTTTGTCACAGTGCAATTGTCACGTAATAGAATTATGTATTATGAATTGTGCGTTATTCTAACCATGAAATAAATAAATTTCAAATGTCGTATTTTAAAGAACTAAAAACAAAGAGGACAACAAGGTTAGTTACGTTATTAAATGCTCAAAAACAGAAAATTATAACAACAAATAAATTACAAATTTCTTATTCATTGATTTATTTTAAAATACTACAAAATTAGTAGAAATGTTTAAAATTTTATATTTATAAAATTTACTACTTTAAATCAATATCTTAAAATATTTTGATATGAAAAAATAGATTACAATTATGTATTATTATTAAAGTTATTTTATTAAATTCGAATTGTGGCAACTGTAGAAAAACAACTTTGACATGCTTCTCAAATTTTGCAATGGGGCAACAGTTTTAGAAGTTACCAGGCAAAAACAGGATTTATTAATGCCAAAAGCAGCCTATAAAAACAATGAGATGTGGATATATAAAGAATAGTTGATATGGATTTTGTTGATCGATATTCCAATATACGGAATGCTCGAGTATTAAAGATCATCCGACGCCCATGCTCAGATGGAAAATCAAGCATCACCAAAAAGTGTAATGGCTAGTGATTAAAAGACATTTAACGAGCCAGGATTAGAGTATATTAATTAAGTGATCCATTATAATACCAATTGTAATAAACAAGAGAACAAACTCTCTAATAAATAAGAGAGTTAAAACTCTCTCATTTCCCAAAAATCTCCTCGAATTTTAACGAAAGATCAGAGACAATTTTCTATACAAAACCTTGATTGGTTAGCAGGTGTCCCTCTAGGTTACTTAGTTTACCATCTTTGTTGTCTACCTACCGAGTGTTCATTTTTCTCGAACCAAGTTGTCCTTAATTAAATTTACCTTTCTTAATAGGTGGTCCAGCTTACTTGGCTTGCTTATTCTTTTACTAACTAACTAGATCAGCTTAATTAGTTTGCTTATTCTTGATTAATTACCTCAATTAGCTTAATTAATTTAGTTATCCTTGATTAATCTTATTAATCCTATTGTAATTAATTAATTACTTTAGTTCTAATTGCTTGGGATTAGTTAGTTCATTCATCACTTTTATAATTAATTAATTACCTTAATCCTTGTCCCTATATTAACTAAATTACCGGTTCTTCTTTGTAGTTAATCTTTAATTTTAATATTTTAATCGCCATAATTTTATTTAACTAATTAAACTAACTCTTTAAAAAACTAATTAAACCTAACTAATTAATTATCTTTCCTTAATTATCTAATAATTAAACAATTATTTAATAAATAAATTTACTTTATTAACTAATTTAGATTAATTGTATCTCCCCACATTAATTAGTTTGACTTTATTAATTAGTCAACTTCATTAATTATTAAATAATCATTTGTGCTAAACTTAGTCTTTTTTTTTTTTTCCCGTTGGAAGGTTAAGCTTAAATTCAAACGCCAGTTGATGACAACATTTTTCCTAAATGGGCTTTCACGTGCATGTTTGAATTTCCTAGGTTGTCTTTCACACTCAGGTTTCTTGGGCTTATGAAGGCCGTGACAAAGTATTAAGGCATTAATTTTGGAAGTATTTATTCTACATGCCACTTATATTTTAGAGTTGGATTGACTTATACATGTAAAAAAACTACTGTAAATATACCACACTTTGTATGCTGACAAAAATACCCTTAAATTAAACCTAGTTTTTTTTTTTCACTCTTTTTTTCTTTCTCTCTCCCGTTCCTATCTTTTTTCCTTTCTTTCTCCTATTTGTATTACTTTCTCACTCTTCAGTCATCGAACGTCTTTTCCACCCTCAAGCTTCGATTTACAACGTTGGATATCCTGCAGCTTCATAGCTTTTTCTCTTCGTGGTCGATCTCAAAACACTATCCTAACATCGTCGAGCTACGTAAACATTGTAGATCACTGCTGTTTATGCATGAAGGAGATCCTTTGGCGAAGACGTATCTCGTTAGGCACGAACAAGGGTGGCGAGTGGTTCTGAAGTTGGAGGGAGATCTCTTTCGTGCACAGCTCAGCTTCTTTGATGAACCCAAACCTCCATCATTTATGGATCACATTGTCTTCTCCGATAAAGATAGTCTCCTCTGTCCTTTGTCGCTCATTCTCTTCACGCGACGGAAGGTCTTTCCTATTGTGGCCGCTATGTAGAGAAGAGCAAGCAAATCTAACTTTTTTTTTTTCAATTTTTCATTTTTTGATTTTATTTTTTAGGATTTTTTATCTATTATGTTTGTAGTTTTTGAGAGTGTTTAGCAATGTCGTTCCAAATTTTTCGTTTCAACTGCTACAATATAAAGCTCTCACATGCTATAGTGTAAAACAAAAGAAGGCTATAGTTTAAAGCTCTCACATGCTACAATAAATTGGTTCTAACTTTTGGTACTAACTATATTCCTAGACGCACTTTTTGTGATTTTTTTTGGTGTATTTTTGTGATTTTTAAGCGACGACGACGATAGTGGTGCTACCAGTTTTGGCAATTATTGGCCAGTAACGACAGTAGATAACGACTATAACCACGTCGAATATTAATTACTAGTAAGTAATCGTGACAAATACCAGATACCAGTCAACAACCATCCGGTATCCGTGGTGAATACCAAATTCCAAATGGAAACCATTCGGTATCCATGGTAGATGCTAAATACTCGTTAGTAACCATGGCGGGTGTCTGATACTGGCTGGTACCTCGAGGATGCAATTGGTATTTTAAGATATAATGTCATGATGTGGTGTGACATTGTTTGTAATTATTTTTTGGTGGCATAAATCAATTCAAGCATTAGTTTTGTTGCATATATGTAAAGAGCCCTTCATTTTAGGTTCTAGGTAATATCTACAAAGGGTTTTGTAAGTTTTCTTTTTTACGCATCTAAAACTTTGCATTTTAGTCCCCCTAGAAAAACTATTTCTTTTTTTTTCCTACTCAAAATTTTTTGACTCAAACCCTCGGTTTAAAACTTATTATAACATTGTTCATAAATTGTTCCAAACTACTGAAAATGCACGTATTTACTTGGATTTATAAGCACATGACAGCTCTATCACTAATGTTGTGAATTTACTAAGGTCGATGCTAGTAATATCATTGACCTATAAATACATTGATTTACTAGTAAATATACTGATTTAGTCTTGTGCTTGTTATGAACCAATGAAAGTTAATGTTATAAGGGCCAAATCCCTTGTGGAAAGGAGTTCCAATAGAGGAGGCTAATGAGTATAAAGGAAGGGTTCTAATAACACAAGATTTAACATCATGCAGAGGGCCCTAAAGCAAAGTTCAAAAAAAGCATTTTAAATGTGGAAACTATATGGTATATTTACGGAGCATTAGCTCATATAGTTCACGTGATGTAGGTAGCTTCCAAGTAGAGGTTTCAGTTAACTGAGAAAAATTTGTCTAAGGTCCCATGATGAGTATAGAGATATTGAGATGTGAAATTAATGATTTTTAGTGTCTTGTATCTAGATTGTGGATTTTTAATAAAGGTTTGTATTTCCACTGTGTATTGTATTTTTATTAAAGCGATAGATTTTAAGAGTTAACTTTTTTCCTTAGCTGGAGGGGTTTAGAGCTGCTAGCTCGGAAGGGCCATTACAATTTATAACTAACATAAATAGTAAACCATTTGCTTACACATATATATCCAAATGACTGAGTACTCCAATTTTCAATTCTAGGATAATGGTAATAAGAGGATATCATTAACTCTGCTAAAGGTTCTATATTTATGAATAATGAGTTTAGGTCATTCAAGAATCATGTCTCTAATGTAGCAGTATGCATACCTTTATTTAATTCAAAATGTCACCTTTTGATACATCAAAAGGCATAAGTCAAGAATACATATCCATTAATTCATTTCAAGATTAAGGTGTAACATATGATTATCTAAAATGAATTGATTTATTTAAACATAATTATTAACTAAATCAATGTATCTTTAGTCCCGATCAATATATCATCACTAATGACAATATACTAATATTTCTACTCATGGATTCCTACTCCGATGACCAAGACACGTCATATCCCGTTAGGGATGTAGACAAACATAACAATCTTAACATGAATAAAACGCCCAACTTTATTCCCTTAATTGCATACCTTGTATATTTAGACTACCGTTTTAACATTCATGTCTTTCGTATAATCTGTCTATCATATGCATGATCTTTAAGGTTTAAAATGACAGTCTCATAATTTTGTTTGCTTATCATACATTCATCACAAATAAATATAAAGAGGACAAAGTTGATATATCACTTAAAATAATAAACTTTTTATTAATTAAATATCTGAAAACAATACCATTGTTTAATCCCTAGGGCACTAAGTCTAACAATCTCAGACTTACCATAAATGAGTAAATGTAACATGTTACACATCCTTATAGCCTCAACATGCTTCTTGAAAGTCTTCAATAGTAGTGTCTTCGTGAAAGAATGAACAAATCACTCTATAAAAATAGAGTTATTATGCACTTTAATGTATATGTTTTTGCTATGTTCTTGATATGTTTATTTAATTTTATTCAATTTTGCTTATTTTTATCTATTTTATTTTTGTTAACTTGATTTTACTTGTTTTTATTTTATTTTATTTTAATTCAATTGAATTTTATTTTTATTATTATTATTTAATTTTCCCTCTAACTATTCATTGTTCTTTTTTGCATATGTTAAAATTGGGTGGTATGGGCTAAAATTTCAATTTGGAACAAAATTGGGGCAAAAAAGATAGAAAAATTTGAAATTAATAGGCTGATAAGAGTCCACCACGTGCGGCAACAAGAAGCGCCGCACTAGCCATTAGATTTCTAAGCAAACGCTAAAGATCAACGCATGAAATGCACCCTGACACGAATGCATCTCCTTTAAAACCCTACATCCTTCGTCCAGTCAAAGCTTGCCATTTGTCCCGCATGTCAGGTGGCACTTCCAACCATTTGCCATCCAGCGCTTCGCAGCCTAGCTTCGTTCTCGTGTATTCACTGCTTCAGCTAACATACCCTCGCCACGTTTTGCTCCCAGCACGTCCTCCAATAGTTGCATTTTTTTGCACATTCCAACTTTGGGAGATTTTGTGAGCAGATCCCAAGAGAAAAAAATGAAAAAGAAAAAGAAAATAAATATTTAGTTTTAGGATTTAATTTTATTTTTAGTTTTAGATTTTTTATTTTTATTTTTATTTTATGAACACCATTCAAGAGGGCATTTTGGAGCTTTAAAAAGGAGGAAGCAGAAGATTGGGGGGAATAAGAATTTGGAACTTGTAACAACTCTATTTTGATGATTTTTTAATTTTTATTTTCTAAATGTTTGTATATTCTAAGAATGATTGATTATTGGTATTGCTTAATTTTATTTTTGATTATGATTTGATTTTTGTTGTTGTAGAGATCTCAATTTAGCTAATTCATATTTCTTTGATTTTTAATTTACTTAAATTAATTGTGTTTGTTTAAATTGTATTGGATGATTATTTTATGTGTTATTGATGCTTCTAGTTGAGTGATTGCCAATTAACTAATTAGAATGCTGTGAATTACTTCCGGGAGGGAGTTTTACACGCTAGGCTGATCAAAGCGTAACATAATCTTAGTGGGATAGGAATATACTCACTATGATTATGTAGCCATTAATAAAATCTAAAAACCTAATGAATTCTAATAAATAAGCAGACATAGGAAGATAGCTTTCTAATTAATATAGGATATTTCCATATTCGTACATAGAGGGGCTTTTGGAGCGTTTAGGAGATTTCAGCCTTTATTTAACTAGGCAATACAATTAAGGTGACTAATGGATGCTTAGTGACATAATTAGATGAAATTGAATCCCTAGAATGTTTTCTTTCATTTTATTTTATTTCCTTAGTTTTTTTAGTTTATTTAAAATATTTAAATTAATTTTAGTTTTAGTTTTTATTTTTATTTTTATTTTTAATCAATTATTTAAATAATCTAAGAGTTAATACAATTTTGGTGATTAATGAAAATTAATCACAGTCTCTATGGGAGCGATACTCACTCATCATTATATTACTTGTTTATAAGATTCCGTGCACTTGCGGATTTCTAACAAACAAGTTTTTGGTGCCATGGTCGGGATTGTTTAGTTTAGTATTACTTAATATCGATGCCAATTAACTTTAGGATTAATTTGAATTTTACTTTCTTCATTTGTTTGGTTTTTTTGTTTTGTTTTGATTTTATTTCTAGTCTTGTTGTTTCTGTAGGTAAAAAAAGGATAATATATTGGAGATGAATCTTGCTATCTCCGCATTTGCCCAACGTGACATGGAACCATTCTACGCAGCTTGAGAGCGATTTAAAGATGTTCTAGGAAATTTTTTCAATCACAATTTTACGAAAGTGGTATCTTCTCCAAATATTCTATTGTAGATTGTGTGATGAAACTACAACTTAGGTGGATCATAGGGCCATTGTCTGTAACAGTTCTTTCTTTTTAGGAACAGATGATGAGGCCGATTAATTGGAATATATGGCGGCCTTTGAATACCATTGCCAAAACTCTTCATGTGGTAGCCACCCAAACATGATGAGACAATCCTTTTGCCACCAATAAGAAGAGAACACACCTTTGGAAGGTGCTTTAGATCGATTGGCCTCCTTCAAGCAACATCTTCAATGCACTGACTCTAGATGGTATTTTGATGAACAAATGGAGCGTCTTATGAGCACAATTTCAAAGAGCCACTTAGAGGAGGAAGTTGAAGCAATCCATCCTCATAGTGATTAGTGAATGATGGATGATATGGTAATGTTTGATGATGATGGCTATTTGGATTATTCAAACAACCAAGGTTGGGAGAGTAATTTGAATTGTTTGGAGCCTTCATGGGAATTTGAGACTTTAGAGAAAATGGAGCCTTAAGATGAAGAACAAGCAACCATAAATGTCGTTTTAGCTTAAGTCTTTGCTAAGTTGGACTCTTACCCAAACAACACGAATGTGCACTTGCTAGATCAAGAGATGTCCTTCCAAAACCATCACTTTTATAAAGATTAGATTTCAAGCACGTTGATGGAAAGCCAAGAGGAGAGTTAAACGCTTTTTGAAGGGACATTAGAGTAATTTCTAGATGAAGACGACATACATTGGTTGTTAGAGGATGAAGAAGTATATGAGACTGTTGATTTGAGCTCATCAATGGTTCTAAAATATACACCACAATTTTGATCCTTATTTGTTGGTGTTACCACCATCGACGTACCTCTATAAGATAGAGCTAAGGATGAGGTTTTATCATGTGAAGACATGTTGTATTGGTGTCATGTGCCTACTTTGTCCACATCATGCCAAGCTTGAGGGCATCTCATCATAAGACCCATATGTAGTATCTTATGACATTTACTATGGGCAAAAGCCACTCTTTGATGAGTGGTTCTCCAATAGTCAAGCTGATGACTATAAATAAGATGTTTCTTAGGAAACAACCTAAGCTTTCTAAAACATTTTCTTTGTTTGTTTTAAGTTTTAATAAACTTTAAATTTTTGGAAACTTTTTATCTCTTTTTCTTTTTTAGGTGCAATTGGTGGAGCCAATGGGAGTTGGAGATGTAGGAAGTACCTAAAGAGCTTAAAGGACATCAAGCCATGCCTAAACACCAACAAGCATCAACAAGGGGACTTTTCCTTAAACTTTTTTATTTTTTGTGCTTTCTTACACATTGAAGATTTTGTGCATATTGAGTTTGGGGGAAAATTAAAATTTTGTTTTATTATTTACTTTTGCTTTTTGAACAAATTTGGAAAATTAAAAAGTTTTAAATAATTAGAGGTTTTGTGCTTTCTTTGATTATTTCTCCTGGACCATTAATGAGAACCTTGGTTGGAAATTGTGCATTCCTTGTGAAAAAGTGTGAATGTTGTCTAGTTTTGTGTTGAATCCTTGAGTTAAGTTTCATTTTGATTGTGAGTTTAAGCATCATATCTTGATCTTTGAGTTGTGTGAATTTTGGAGAATGTCTGTGTGCATATGTGATTTTTGTTGATCTCCCAAGTTCTAGAATTTGCTTTATTTTCTATCAAGGAGAAATCCTAGACTTCATTTGATTAAGGAAATGACTTAGGCGCTTGTTGGACCATTTGAGCCTTTTTGAGTCTGCCTAGACATATTCTTGCCCCTAGTATACCCATTTGAGCCTAATTTATCTTTTCTTTGTTAGCCACATTTTTAACATAGCTACTAAATAATTTCTGTTCTTTTAGCCTATTCTAAGCATATGATCTGTCTATTGAATATTTGAGCTAGGCCAAAATTATGGGAGAAAAGGTGGAGTTTTGAATTATGTATTTTATGTTATGTCTATATCTTTGAAAGAAAAAAAGAGAAAGAAAGTTAAAAAAAAAAAGCACTACACCTTTTCTTCACAAAAAAAGAGAAGAGAAAGAAAGAAATAAGTTTGGGAGTGTATTAGCAAAAATCAAAAAATAAAAAAACAAAAACAAAAAAAACAAAAACAAAAAGAAAGAAAAGAAAATAAAGTGGTTGATAAAAGGTAGTTGAAACTAAGTTTGAGGGAGTTGCTTGTAAGTGTAGAATTGAGCTTTACAAAGGTCTTAGATTGGTAATATACTTAGGATATGTTTTGAACCATAAATTTTCCCTGATCCTATCCTTTACAAAGCTATTCATTACAAGCTTATTGAAACCATAAGGATCCTTAGTGTTGTATGGGTCTATATTAGTAGAGATAGACATGAAAAGCAAACCTATAGGACTTGTGCATTGTTGAGATCTATGTTCAATTCATATTTGCATAAACTTATTCAAATTACATGCAACAAAAACTGAAAAAACTACACACACACTTAGAAAATCCAATTGAAGTGGGACATTCTTTATGATTAATCACAATACTTGGTAATATTAACACTTTTCTTGAAGTAATGCTATTTATTCAATCTTTGAGGAATCTATGGAAATCAACATTTTAGTACAATTTGCCTCTAGTTTAATTTTAATTTTAATTTTATTTTTCTTTCTTTTCTTATTTTAGCTCGAGGACAAACAAACTATTGAGTTTAGAATGGGATAACTCGATAAAAATAAAGTTATTCATGTATTTTACTGCACATATTTTTGCTATGTTCTTAATATGTTTATTTAATTTTATTTATTTTTGATTTTTTTATATATAGTTTTATTTTGTTAATTTGATTTGATTTATTTTTATTTTCGTTTAATTGAATTGAATTTTATTACGATTATTATTAGTATTATTAAAATTAGGATCATCATTCTTTAATTTTTCTCACTAACTATTTATTTTTTCTTTTTGTGTTTGTTAAAATTAGGTGATAGGGGCTAAAATGTAGAGGTGGCAAAATCGTGTTCGTGTTGGCATATTTACAGCACGGCACGTTTAGCCTGAACACAAACACGACACGATTAATAAACGTGCCATAAATACAAACACGAATACGACACGCCTGTGGCACGCGTAACACGATGTGACACGATTAATAAGATTATTAGAGCCCGTTTGTTTTGATACTCGAATCACGGTTTGAATCATTTTGCTACAGTATTTTCTCTCACAAAAATTTAAATCTTCATTCAAATACTCGAACCAAACGGGCCCTAAACGTGCCATGACGGGTTGACACGATAACAACACACATATGACACGTTTATGACCCAATTAACTAAAAATTAAAAAAAATTAAAAAAAAAATTTAATTTTTTTTAAAAAGCCAATAAAGAAAATTAACAAAAACACAATATCTAATTAATACTAACTTACTTAAATATTTTTATTATTAAGTTTAAATGTGTTATAAATGGGCGGGTCGTGTAGTACCGTGTCAATACGTTTACGGTCCGTTTAATTAAACGTGTTAAGGCGTGTTTAGCGTGTTAGCACGAATCCAGCTTGTTTATTTTCGTGTTATTCGTGCTAACTCATTTATGACACAATTAATAAACATACTGTCTAAACTCGTTTATCTTGTGTCATTTTCGTATCATATTATTGTGTCGTGTCTAAAACTATCGGTCCTACTAAAATGTTGATTTGGAACAAAATTGCAGCCAAAAAAATTGAAAAATTCAAAATTAATAGGTAGATTAGAGTCCTCCACGCACAGCAGCAACAGGAGCACCGTTAGCTGTTAGATTTCTTAGCGAACGGTCAAGATCAGCGTGTGAAATGCACCCCGACATGAGTGTGTCTCCTTCAAAACACTGCAGCCTTCGTCATGTCAGAGGTCGTCATTTGTCCTGCGTGTCAAATGATTATCTCTAAAATGTAATTCATTATTCTTACTAAAAAAAGGTTAATTGATTATATAAAACAAATATTACATAGTAAAACACGTGTGTAGCACGTGTTTATACACTAGTGTGGGTGTGAGTGTATGTATATATTCTTTTTCATATCTCCAAAAAGCTTTAGGGTAGGGAGATTTTAAAAAGTAATTTTAAGAAAAAATAATTTTTGATAAATGATTTTTTTGAGCAGTTTTTTGACGTAAAAAAATATGCTTTTTAAGTATGAAAACTGCTTTAATTTTTTTTTTCACTATGTTGAGGTTCCTCTCCTTGTTATAGTTATTTTCGTCTTTTTTCTAAAAAAAAACTAAGACAATTTATTTACTTAAAAAAGCATGTTTTTTTGTGAAAAAAAAGAAATCATTTTTTCAATTTGGATTTTTTTTTTGCCCTCTTGTCAAATTCTTCCGTGTTCTAGTGTAGGAAGGGAAACCAAAGGAATCCCCAGTCAAACAGTGGGTGTGAGGCTTATATTTACTTTGTTGGGCCGGAGCGCACTATCCTGCTCCAAAAAAAACAGGCGTTTCCATAAGATATTATATTGCCGAGTTTTATATTTAACTTGACAAGGTTTACTTTAAGGGTTGCTAATGTTGCAAGATTTTTTTCCTTGTCTTTTTACTTTTTAATGAGCAAATGAGTAGGGTATGTATAGATAAAGAAAGTCCTTTCATTGGAGATGTAGTCGTTTCACTGGAAGAGGTTTTAGTTAAAACCATAATATACAATAGGGTTGATGTTCCTTAAACTTTAGGGATTTTCTCAGTTTTTGTTTTAAAAGTTTAAAATCACCATTTTACCTTTTAAACTTTTAAAATTTCTTATTTTGCTCTCGAACTTTTAGAATTTCTCATTTTGATCCTTGAACCTCAGATTTTCCATTCAAATAAATGTAATTAAACCTATATGATTCGCACATAGAAGTAATAAAATCTTATTTTTATCCTTACAGGTAATCTATGTGTGAATCATGTAAGCTTAATTTTCTCTATTTGAACAAAAATCCAAAAATCAGAGAGCAAAGTAAGGAGCTTTGAAAGTTCATAGGATAAAGTGGTGATTTTTAAAATTCAAGAGGCAAAATGAGAAGTTTTGAAAGTTTTTGAAGCAAATGGTAATTTTTAAAGTTGAAGAAGTAAAGTGAAAAAGACCCAAAGTTTAAACGTCATTGTGTTAATAATCCTATATGATATATACCTTCTTCATGAAGGTCAAGTAAGACTATATTTATAACAATTAATATTTTTATTGTCCTCATTAAACTTTTTCACAAAAACAATTCCAAAAAAAAATTGAAAAGTCATAATTTTTAGTTCTACGGGGTGTCTGAAAACATAAGCAAAGCCTATTATATGGACGAGTCAAAAACTTTTCTTTCAGGCATACAAAAAAAAAAAAAAAGAAAGAAAAAATCATTTCCGCCCTCTCAAGTTTGGCCCATTTGCTGATTCAAGGTGTAATCCACCAATGCCAATTCAACCAGACAGGATAAATATTGCGGGCCTATTGGTAAATCTCAGCTTTCAATTGAAGTTAACGCATTTTCGGAAAATTCCATTGTTGGGGTGGTCTGTATAAGCCCCCACTTCCAACCAACAACAAAAACTCAAATTTGTACACAAAGAAATTGGCTTGTAATTGAGAACATGGTTTGCGCAACAAATCGCACAATTTCAGTCTTTTCATGTCACCACGATTTTCCAACAAGAGAACCACTCATTGATCCATTATGATTCAGTATACTGTAATGCAGCCCAAAAAGAAGTACCGAATTTAGTGAAGTTGACCACTTCTTGCTTGGCGCCGTGTGCTATTCGGGTGGCCACTGGGCACACTAATGTTTCTAATACTTCACAATAAGGCGGAGAGGTGTACGACGAGGGTGGGTGGACGTCCCTTAAACTTTTTCTTTTCTTATATGAGTTTAATAAAAGTTATTATCTCCTCCTCTTTTGAAAATTGTTTTCCATTCTCGTAAAATTGTATTTCACTTCTTTTTAATATTCTACATCTTTTTATTATTTTATCTTATTAGTTTAGTCATGATTTTGTCTCGACTAATTTTTCTGGTTCTACCCATACTCCACGTCCTGATATAGTCAGAGAGCGTCAAGTTTCATTCAGATTTCTGGGTTTGATGGCACTGCCATAGTGGCATGTCATGCATTCACGTATGTGGTTTTACCTTTATGCAAAGTTAAGGAAATGAGTACTCAAACTTTATGACAATTGACTTTTTTTTTTCCCCTTTTCTTTCCTAAAATAAAAAAGAGAGACCGACCTCGAGTTTTGGTTTTGTGTCTAGATTCATATTTTTAGGGAAAAATGTGAGTTGTAAAATCCAACCATTTTGACCCTTTTTGGTGCAGTATCATATATTTTGTGTAAAGTAAGGGATGACGTGAAGTAAAAATAATTGATATAGTTGGAATATTATTCATCAATGTCCCACAAAAGCAAATACATTTAATTGTCCTTTTCATCTTTATTTTCTCTATAACCTTGCATAATTTCGTAAAAATGATAGTGAGAGGAAAGAATCTATATAAAGGGCAATTACCAGCACATCTTAAATTAACTGCGTTGGACGCATCCAACATCAAGTCCCATGGAAAGGAAAAAGTACTATGAAAAATTTAAATTAAAATGAGAAAAAAAAAAACAAGAGGCATAACAAACACCCCAAAAGACATAAACAAAGTTAGAAGGCTATAATTAATATTAATCCGAATGAAAAAGTTCTACTCTGCTAGTATAAATTATGGATAGAATTCTCTTCGAACCCTCTATAAAATAAAACCCGGTGGGAAAGAATTGGCAGAGGGAAAAATAGTGTATTTATAATGTAATTATCCAGTCTTATTTTGGTAACTTGACAATCTTCTTACTTCAAGTACGAAAGATCATATACCTTTTTTTATAATTGAAAAATTGCACCAAATAATACAGTTTCAATTCGTAATATAAGTAAATAGCATATTTTTAAAAATATTTAAGTACACAAAATTTATGACCAAATAACACAGCTTTAATTCTTAATGTAAGTAGCATACTTCTAAAATACTTAAGTACACGACATTTATGAAATCATATGCTCTTTTAAACTCTTAAATATCTAATTTTATTTCCTCCTTCTTTTTTTTTCTTTTTGTTTTTATTTTTTGTTCTTTCTCTCCTACATCATATTTCTTTCTACGCCGTCATTCTATACAAAAATAAATTTCATTTTAATTTAAGTGATATATTTATTAAACACTATTACATTTTAGTCTATTTATTTTTATTTCCAATTAATGATAGTCTAATTCCCTTCTCTATTTTTAATTTTGGAATTAGTAGTGACAACATTTTGAAAATAATTAAGTTATGCCAAATAATCTCAAAATCCTTAGACAACAAACTTCATCTCTTTATGAGCAATTGCATATAGTGAATTTTGGCCAAACTATCAGTATTAGATGCTATGATCAACCAAATTAGCACACGACTATTGGGAAACAAGAATCAGTTCCTTTTTAAGGGCTTTAAAAATCCTCCTTAGGAGATCAATTCAAAGAGTGATCAAAGGCAAGTGAAATTGATGTCTGCTTTTCATCCAGATGTTTGGGTTGTTTAAGTTTGTTTAATTCAGGTTTCGTTTTTCAAAATTTGATTTTAAATATTTCAATTTGTGTTGAAAATATTTTGAGCATAAAATTCGAATTTGTGTTTAAAGTACAAATTGATTCTAATTCGAAGCTTGTGCTTTATTTAGTCTATGTTCATTTAAGATTAACTCTTATTGTTTTAATTTGAAGCTAACTGATTCGTTTTGTGCAGATTTTGCAGATATAAGTGTATTTTTTTACAGTTCAAATGATTTTGAATGACAGATTTTGGTTGTGATGCGGTTTCATGAGGAGTTTCAACTGTTTGTCAGCATGGTTCTGGTAATTGACAACAGAAAATTCGATCTGCATAGGTAACATCAAGATCAGATCTGCACAGGTCTAGAGGAATGTATCTACAACTTTATCATGTCTAGGCCTTGCTTATATAATTATATATATATGTATACTCCAATTTTAGAGCTTCATAGATAAAAATCCATAGCATTGCTTAGGCTTGTACTTTTAGCTCTTAACCATATTGTGGTTTTGCATTTTAATAGTCCAACATAGATTCGAGGAGGAGTTGAAGGTAGATTATGCTCCGAGTACTCCAGTTAGACCAAAGGCGAGCTCCAGCTTAGACTACGAGCCCGTTTGACATTGCTTTTAGAGGCTTCTTTTAGATTTTATGATTTCGAACAAATAATTAGGATTTGGTAATCTTTTCTTCTGCCAGGTAGTTTAAGCATATAAGAAGTTGTCTTTTTTACAGCAACCTAACTTTAATAATAATAATACATAATTCTCAATCTACGTTTTCTTTTTCTCTAACAAATTTGAATGTATATATTTCTAAATATTTGTTTAAAAGATAAATTTTATAAATATAAAATTCTATATTTCATTCGCATATTTTTAATAATTTTTGAACGTTTTAAAATAACATTAATACATCAAAAATTCAAAATTCATTTTTATTATAATTTTTCTGTTTCTTATAATTTTACAAGGTAACTAATGTACTTGTGCTCTTTCTATTTTTTTTTAATTTCATTGGAATTTGAATTTTAAATTTATTTATGTCATGGCTAACATAACCCATAATTCATAGTTCTACTATGCGAGTACAGCATTTGAAGACAAATGCATGAACACTTATGTTAGAAAGACATTAGAAAAAAAAAATAAAATAATGGACTTCTGCAATGCAACCATGTAGTCCTGGAGCCTGAAATGAACCCGTCTGGGTCTCACTTTCTCTAACCTTACTAGCTGAATAATAAAATAAAATTATTATTTTTGTATTTTAATGTAAAAAATTATGAAAATTAACCATAAAATTACACTTTAAAAACTAAACTATAAATTTTACTTCTTATATTCATAACAGCTTTGAAAATAAATTACAACACCTCCTGTTTCTGGTTCACAAGACAACACAACACAATAATGTCAAACTGACCGACGGAGGCTTTGTTGTTTTTGCTGAGTCTTTGTTCCAAACTTGTGTAACTGTAATTTGAAGTTAATGAATTCCTTCATTTTATCTAGTGACGAGTACTTGCGGTTTTTTTGCCTAAGAAGTTTTTAGCGATGTTAAATAACAATATTATTATGTTATTTATTTAATCTTATCGCTATTTATTTCTTTATGTAATTTTTATTATCGTGGTAACAGGGTACTACTAATCAATTTTTTACGCGTAGAACATTTTTAATTAGTTTGTCAGGTCCTACAATGGTATACTTCTTAACTATATTCTGGTGTTTAATTTGATTCTATTTTAAAACATGGTAATTATCTCCTTATTAATCTAGTATCAATATATACACAATCAATTCAATGATTACAAAAATCACATAAATTGTTATCCTCCATACTAGAAAGAAAAAAGAAGAGATGTGTTAGAGTCTTTCTCTTTTGTCATTGTCTACTTAATACTTTTAACACTTGTCTTCTCATTTTCCTTTAATAAGTGAAACTAAATTTTTTTCCTTTTTATGTGATCTTTTATTGCAAAGAATTCCATTCATTCAAATTATAGTGTCATTTGACACTTATTTCAATTTTTTATAATTTCCTTCGTCCACTTCTTTTTCTTTCAAAATTTTAATTTCTTTTACTCTATCAAATTACTCTGTTTTTTTGGGCAGGAGGAATTTTAATAAATATTATTTTTGAAACTTACTATTTCATTTTTAAGGCTTACATATATTCAACTTACATAATTTTTTTTTAAAAAAATTATAACCTTATAATTTCACTTTTTTGTATACTTAAAACTATAACTCTAACCTTATTCTTAATTAAAAAAAAAGCTATCTCTCTAACTAGAAAAATAACCATATACAATTTGAGAAATCATTTCAACACCATTCTTAAAAAATTCTCCTTTTTATTTCCATATTCCCCACCAACCCCCTCCCCCTTCCGTACTTACGTATATACATAGGGGTGGCAATTCGTATTGGTAGGTTGGGTTTGGGTTGGGTTGAGGGTCAATTGTTACATAAACTAGCTTGACACTAACCTCGTGAGTCAAACAGGTTGAGAAATCTCAGCAATAACACGATCTATTTTTGACACGGGCTAACACGAATATGATCTATACTAACCCGTTACTTATACAACCTATGAATGCTAATAATCTGCAACCCGTCAATGACCCGCAACCCGCCAATGACCCAAAACTCATCATTGACCTGTAGTAATTTGAACTAACCTGTGACGTTTTTGGCTTTGAATTTACATTAATATAACATAAAAACAAACATAAAACAAGTCTCCTTAAAATTAAATGAGTTCCATTACAAAAACAAAAAATTGTCCTAAAATTTTAACAACATTTAACAAAATAACAAGTACAACACCAAGAAAATAACAAGTCTAACAAAATAACATGTCCTACAAAATAAAAAGTCTCAAGCAATCAAGCTAAAATAATCTTCTTATAGCTCACGAGTTGACATCAATTTAGTTTAAAACTTAGTGTAAAATTAAGTGAGCTAAGTTTTTATCTTATGAGAATATTTGATAATATAAAAAATATTAAAAAAATTAATCGCGGGTCAGACGGGTTATTTTAGTATCATGCAGGTTGATCGTAACATGACTTGTTTTTGGATAGGTCAGATTCAGGTTGTCATTTCTGTGGTTAATTTTTGACCCTAACCCATAAAAATATGTGTCTGATTCATGTCGTATCATTATGTCATAAGCCGTATTGCTTGCGCTATACATATATAGTATTTTCACTAATCTTGCTCGCTACACTATTTGAATAATACAGAAAAATTCATTTGGTGCTTAAAAAAGGCATTAGTTTTAAAGCCCATTTTCTCCCACAAAAGAAAAATTGGAAACCAATGATGGTCGATTTTAGTGGAAAGTCAAAAAGAAAAGCAGACAAAGAAAGAAACATTTATATATACAACTTTAATTGTGTGTTCTGTTCGTGGCAGATGAAGATAATGCTAGTTGGTGGCATTCGTATGGAATGCACACTCCCTTCCATTTTCTTATATTATCCCAATTCCACTCTTTCTTCTCTGCACCCACTAAGTGCTTTCCTCTTCAGAATCCATTTGTGGAATATATATAAATATATATATATTTATTGTGTACATTATTTGTATGTGTGTAGGACTTTATTTGAGACGTGTGAAGTGATTTGTAAGGTCAGATCATAATTGTATCAAAGCTCCTAAGTTAGTTGGTCCATGATGAAATTAAATGGCCCCAGAAAGTTTGAGGCCATTCAATAAAGGAACCAAAAAATGAAACATACCTACGTACAAGCATATATAATGCACTTAGACATCTTATGTGTAAATATACACGTCCTAATGAATTTTCTAAAGAGATAGCAACTAAACTCTCGATCTATATGTAAAAACTTATAATATCTATAACTTCCAGCAATCTTAGAACTCAATAATTTTTACAGAAAAAAAGATTTTAAAGCATACCTTGATTCATAACTTCAATTTTTAGGGAAACTCTAGAACAGAAATTGGCAGAGAAGAAGAAGCCAATTTCTCTCTCTAAACCCACAAATACTTTAACGTATTTTTCTGATGGAGAAAATAATACAATTGATTAGGTAGAGAGAGGACCAGACTCCTATTTATAGACCCTCAATAGGTGCTTTTCCATCAAAGCACATATCTCTTCAGATACAGATATATCTTTTCAAATATAAACACATCTTTTAATAAGAGTTGCAACCCCTCATAGCTAATAGGATTTTAGCATTTAAATAATTATTAAACTAAATAAATATGATAAATTTTATGGGCCTTTAATTAATTATGTAGGTCATAATTCTAACATTCTCCCACTTGACCCATATATTATTAATTTTTAGTTTAATAATGCCAAAATGTGCACAACAATATTATGCTAAATCTTCTTAAAATTGGCTAATACTCTACATCATAATTAAACAGAAAATCTAAAGTGAGTCATGGCGGTTGTACATCACAACCTAGTGTAGTCCCTTCTATGTACTACAATATTAGACATCTATTTAATATGATTCATAATTAAGAGGTATAACAATAGTCCACTTTAATGTCTTCGTTGAGACTATCTTGTCAAACATTAATCTATAACAATCATGTATACAAAAAATAGAAAACAGGATACATCAGAAACAAAATAAGTGAGCTCAAAGTGTCATATCATTAAATAAAATAAAACATAATACATAACCATCAATGACGTCCAATAACACCCATACGTTCAACATGTTCAATAAATATTTTAGGTGGTAATCCTTTTGTTAAAGGATCTGCAATCATAAAATTGGTGCTAATTTGTTCAATTGACACTTTATGTTCCCAAACTTCTTGTTTAACGACTAAGTACTTAATATCTATACGTTTTGCACCATCAGAATACTTGTCGTTCTTGGCAAAGAAGACTGCTGTGGCATTATCACAATAAATTTTCAGCGGCCTGGCTATACTGTCGACAACTCCAAGTCCCGAAATAAATTCCGTAACCATAAACCATGACTTGTGGCCTCAAAGCATGCCACAAACTCGGCCTCCATAGTGGATGCAATAATGACGGACTGCTTCGCACTCTTCCATGAAATTGCTCCTCCGGCCAAAAGGAACATATAACTGAATGTAGATTTTCTACTGTCAGTACATCCGGCAAAGTCTGAATCTGAGTAACCGTTCACTTCAAGATGATCACATCTTTTATAAGTGAGCATATGGTCATTTGTTCCTTGCAAATACCTGAGAACTTTACTTTCTTTGCAGCTTTCCAATGATCTATTCCATGATTACTTTGATATCTTCCCAACATCCCAATAGCAAAACTAATATCTGGTCTGGTACAAGTTTGAGCATACAACAAGCTACCAACGACAAATGCATAAGGAATGTTTTTCATTTGCGCTCATTCCAATTCATTCTTTGGACATTGCATATGACTAAACTTGTCCCCCTTCTGAATTGGAACTATGCATGCTGAGCATTTGTCCATCTTAAATTTCTCTAAAACTTTGTTAATATATCCTTTCTGAGACAACCCCAACAATCCTTGTGATCTATCACGGAATATTTCAATTCCTATCACATAAGTTGCCTCACCCATGTCTTTCATTTCAAAGTTCTTAGAGAGGAATTTCTTAGTTTCATGTAATAAACCAAGGTTGTTAGCAGCAAGCAAAATATCATCAACATATAGGACTAAGAAAATAAACTTGCTCCCACTGACCTTCATATATATACACCGATCAACAGTATTCTCTTTAAATCCAAACGAAGTAATGATATCATTAAATTTAAGATACCATTGTCGGGAAGCTTGTTTAAGTCCATATATTGATTTCTTTAATCTACACACCATGTGTTCCTTTCCTTTAATTGAAAAGCCTTCAGGTTGGCCCATGTAGACTTCTTCCTCTGAATTTCCATTGAGAAAGGCAGTTTTCACATCCATTTGGTGTAACTCTAAATCAAAATGAGCCACCAATGCCATAATAATTCTGAGTGAATCTTTCTTAGAGACCGGTGAAAAAGTCTCTTTGTAGTCAATGCCTTCTTTCTGAGTAAAACCTTTGGCAACAAGTCTAGTCTTGTACCGTTCAATATTGCCTTTAGAGTCGCACTTGGTCTTAAAGGCCCATTTACACCCGACTCTCTTGCAACCTTCAGGCAACTCAACAAAGTCCCAAACTTGATTTTGGTCCATAGATTTTAACTCATCTTTCATAGCATTGAGCCACTTATCAGAATCCATACTTTCCGTGGCTTGTGAAAAAAAAACT
Source organism: Artocarpus heterophyllus (assembly GCA_025403435.1). Lineage (NCBI taxonomy): Eukaryota > Viridiplantae > Streptophyta > Magnoliopsida > Rosales > Moraceae > Artocarpus > Artocarpus heterophyllus. The sequence continues at coordinate 17,466,026 of CM046334.1, forward strand.
GGATCTGAAATCGGATCATTATTGATTTCCAAGTCAATTTCAGACTCTTGTAGATAAACCATATAATCATCAGGAACAGCAAATTATTTTTCTCTTTGAAATCTTCTTAATACTGTTTCTTGTGGTTCAGCTACTATTGGTTCCTCGAGTACAACTTCATTGTGAAGTGGTTGGCCATTCACTTGTTGTTCTTGAACATTGTTAGGCTGTACAACAATGTTAAGAACAATCTTGGAAGTTACAGGTAGAGGTACTTCTACCCTAACTTCTTCAATGACCACATTACGTGGTTCTTCACTCCCACTAATTTCACCATTCTTGATGAACCTAACATTTCTAGATTCAACTATTCTCGTACTATGGGTAGGACAATAAAATTTATACCCTTTGGATCTTTCAGAATAACCAATGAAATAACCACTAGTCGTCTTAAAATCCAATTTCTTTTCATGTGGATTGTAAATTTTCACTTCCGCCAGGCAACCCCAAACATGCAGGTGCCTTAAACTAGGTTTCTTTCCCGTCCACATCTCAAAAGGAGTTTTCGGGACTACCTTACTAGGAACCCTATTCAGTATACACATGGCGGTCTTTAGTGCACGCATCCACAAAGATAAGGGTAAAGATGAATAACTTAACATGCTCCTAACCATATCTATTAATGTACGATTACGCCTTTCTGCTACACCATTTTGTTGTGGTGTTCCTGGCATAGTGTATTGCGCACATATGCCTCGCTTTTCTAGGAATTTAGCAAATGGACCTGGACATTGCCCTGACTCGTCATACTTTCCATAGTATTCACCACCTCTATCTAATCTTACAATTTTCACCTTTTTATCTAATTGCCTCTCAACCTCATTAATAAATACCTCAAGGGCTTCAACAGATTGAGATTTTTCATGCAATAGATAAAGATAACCATAACGTGAAAAATCATTGATAAAAGTGATAAAATACTTTTCTCCACTAAAGGATGGAGTATCAAAAGGTCCACATATATCGGTATGTATGAGTTCAAGAAGCTGTATACTTCTTGTAGCCCCTTTCTTAGTGTGTTTGGTTTGCTTTCCTTTAATACAATCAATACACACACCGAGATCAGTAAAATCTAAATTTGAAAGAATTCCATTCTTTACTAATCTCTCTATTCTTTCCTTGGATATATGACCCAAGCGTTTATGCCACAAGTAAGCAGAACTTTCATCAACTAAACTCCATTTAGTTCCAATACTTCGATGCATGGTTAACAAAGTTTCAGCAAAAAGATTATTAAGCTTTAACTCATATAAACCATCATAAAGGATTCCAGAGCCAATAAAATTATTATTTTTTATAAACTAAAAGATCCAAAACCAAACTTACAATAAAATCCCGCTACATCAAGTTTTGATAAAGAAACTAAATTGCAATAAAAAGTAGGTACATAAAGAGTTTGGTATAAATCAAGATAATATCAAGTATCTAATATTAAGTGATAAGTGCCAATTCCTTCCACTGGAGCTTTATCTCGATTCCTCATGTACATAAAACTTTCATTTGCTCTTATGGGTTGGATCGTAAGGAATCCATACATCGTATTAGAAATGTGAGTAGTTGAACCTGAATCAATCCACCAAGTATTATAAGGAACTTCGGTTAAATTTGATTCGAAACAAACTAAAGCACAAGGCTTACCTTTCTTTTCGAACCAAGCCTTACGTTTTTGACAATCTTTCTTTTAGTGCCCAAATTTGTTACAAAAATAGCACTTAACATTGTGTTCCTTCTTGTGGATTTGAGTTGACTCATTCAGGTTATGCAACTCCTTCTTGAACCCTTTCTTCTTGTTCTTTCCAGGCTTCTTTTTAGTGCTCTTTTCAGCCTTTTGATTCACAAAATGAACGGAATAAGGTTTCTGATTCTTCAATCTCGTCTCCTCTTGAACAAGCATACTGGTCAATTCATTAATATTTCATTTATCTTTAATTATGTTATAACTCATCTGGAATGGACCATATTGTTCAGGAGGAAGCGAGTTGAGAATGAACTGTACTAGAAAGTACTCATCCACAGACATGCCCAAAGACTTTAATTTTGCTGCTATATTTTTCATTTCAAGGACATGCTCATGCATAGTACAAGAACCATAAAATTTCATGTTGGTTAATTTAGCCATTAATATACCAGCAAGAGACTTATCAACAGTTTGAGAGCGCTCTTCCACAAGTTTCATAAATTCCTTAGCACTTTCAGTCTTAGGAAGAGTACTTTTAATGTTATTTGCTACTGTCATTCGCATAAATATTAAGCTTAATCTATTCGACCTTTACCATAATTTATGAAAAGTTTTCTCCTCTTCTCTACTAGCATCAGTAATAGTAGTAGGTTCCTTATCTTGAAGTGCTAAATCAACAACCAAGACACCTAAGTGAAATTGGACTTGTTCGCACCAATCAGAGAAATTCAATCCATTAAATAAGGGAACAGATGAAGCATGTGAATGTAGAGAAACAGGAACAGATAATGCAGATATGCCAGAAACATTTATTCATTAATGCTTTGAGATGATCACATAATTAGATTCAAACTAAGACAATAATTGTATATCCTAGTTCTCCTTTGGGTGACACTAAGACATACAAACTATAAATGATGCTAATTTAAAAAATAAAAATTTAATTTGGTAATCATAAATATGTCCAATAAAAGCTTGCTATCTTTGGATAAACAAACAAAAAATAATATGGCATATTAATTACCAACTATTATATTAATCAATTATAAAGAAAGCTAATCAACCTTTGGGTGATTCCTAAGTTCTTATAATGGATGAAATTTAATGACCCATGATCTATAAATCTCAATCATAAGCATCAAAATTCATAAGTTATTGAACCTTTTGTTTCTCAATTTGAAAATTACTGAGCTTTAAAGTTTGGTCACTTTGGTGGCTAACAAACTAAAATAATGTAATTTCAAATAAGAAACAATAGTTTTTCTTGTTTCATAAAATAAATGACTGTGTATTTAACCATAAGTAAGCATGCAGTATAATATACAAATGCTTTCTTTAATCATAAACAACAAAAAACTAAATGATGTATATATGCTGTAAGTGTACTGTACAATGCGCAAATAAGAGAGGCAATTTAGTTGATCTATAAACAATTCTAAGAAAAGCGATTTTATTTTTATTTTTATTTATTTATTTTTTGTTTTCCTACCTTCCGTCAATTTTACTGCATATATATAAAATATACATACATGCACGAGTACATAATGCCTGCGTAGGCAATATATATGAAAAAAGAAAAGTCAACCGTTTCTTTTCTTCGTCTATTTTTTTGATACAATGATCATTCATTGTACAAGAACAATAAATGCAAATCCCCTTCTTCTGTTTTTTTTTTTTAAGGTTTTTTTTGAATCAAGCGGTTGCATGCGTGTGTGTATGCATATAAAGCAGTAAAAGTCAATAATGCAACAAGTCAAAGCCAATAAATGCGGTAAGACAGTACGCAAATATTATACTTAATTCACATTGTATAATGTATATGTATAAAAAACATCGCACAGCATCACGCGCGATTACCTTTGAATCAAAATTCTTGGTTCAATGCATTCTAATTGCAACGGAAAGTAAGGTTCATACGTAAATGCAGAAACAATTCTAAAGGAAAATTATGAATTCTAAAACTGGCTCTGATGCCACATGTAAAAACTTTTAATATCTATAATTTCCAACAATCTTAGAACTCAATAATTTTCACAAAAAAAAAAGATTTAAAGCGTACCATGATTCATAACTTCAATTTTTAGGGAAACTCTGGAACATAAATTATCAGAGAAGAAGAATCCAATTTCTCTCTCTAAAACCACAAATACTTTAACGTATTTTTCTGATGGAGAGAATAATACAATTGATTGGGTGGAAAGAGGACCAGACTCCTATTTATAGACCCTCACTAGGTGCTTTTCCATCAAAGCACATATCTCTTCAGATACAGACATATGTTTTCAGATATAGACATATCTTTTAATAAGAGTTGCAACCCCTCATAGCCAATAAGATTTTAGCATTTAAATAATTATGAAACTAAATAAATAAATTAATAAATATGATAAATTTTATAGACCTTTAATTAATTATGTGGGTCATAATTCTAACACTATATACTCAAGACAATTACGTTCCCTGAAATCTTTGATGACGACAAATCTTTGTTGTAAAATCCGCTGGTTTTTACTAGAAAAATCCTTCCTGATTTCAGTAGCAAATTAAACAAACAAAAAGTAATAGAAAAAATCAGCTGATTCATCTTATTATGTGCGCAATTGATAAGGGTCTTGCCTATAGTATTCGTAGACTAGAATCAAAGCATATTTAAGAACATAGTTCAACCCACGAGTTTGAACCTAAAAATACTATGTAGCAATTCAAATTTTGTGTGAGAAAATATTATAGTAAAGTCAATTTGAACTAGTCGTTTTTAGTTGGAACTAGATTCCCAAAAAAACTTGTGTATTTATTCAGGGTCACAGCTACAGGTGAGGAGATAAATGCAACTTAATTAAAAAATGGGATGTTCTAATAAAAGAAGCTGGGACTAAGCTTGAATGGCTAGACTGTGTAAAAAATCAAATTACAATGCAAAAATCCTACTTAATTTTTCATTCAAAAAAAAAAAAAAAAACTAGTTAATTATATTCGCCACTTTGATCTTATTATTAGAAGCTATTTACTGCCGTGCATATCGGCGATGTGCAAATCCACGTCTTTGTGTGTATTATGTAGAGAGAGAAAGAGAGAGATAGATTAATTGAGTGATACAATAATATCTTAGCCAACTAAACACCAGTGCCTATGATTCTTTAAAAAATAATAATAATAACATAATAAAATAAAATAGTACCTAAAGGAAAATAACAATAATAAAATTAAATAAAAGAGTACCTAAAGGGCTTGCTAAGGAACAGAGTATCAAAAATGTGATAACCAAAAGGAAATGAAAAACCCCAAAAAGCATTCTTTATTTCCACGTAAAGAAATGATTTCAATGGAATTTCTTTCCAAGTTTTGTCTTGTTAGAGAGATTCACACTCTAGTCGTGAAATTATTGGAATCGGCCGGCATAACTTCCAAAAAGCACGTACGTCTCTTCCTTTCTTATATTCACTCTTTTGCCATCAAATTTTTGAACTCCTTTTGGATATTATTTTGTCTTTTTTGTTTCATGCAAAAGTTTCTTTTTCTTTCTTTTATGACATATTATAAGTTTTTTTTTTCTTTTAAGAAATCTTTTCCTTTGGCAACTTGGTTTGAACCAACTTTTCATTTTGAATTAACATTTGAATTGATTATTAAAAATGTTAGTTTGAATTTATTTTGAATCACAAATTATTCTTTGAACTAGAGTTCTTTTTTTTTTTTGTTTTGTTTTTTTATATATAATCTAAACGTTAGTTGTGCTTTGAACTGTAACAGCAAGTTCAAACTGTAATGCCAAATCGATGCAAGTATTGTATCTTTTGTACGATTCGGTATAACTATAGACTGTTGTGAACTTGCATTTCTTTATTAACTCGCCAAATTATTTAATTAGTATAAAAAAATGTTTATAATTAATTAATGGCCACCAAGACTAGATCATTTGCGAACCTTCTGTAAGGTGGACAACATCGTCAGCAATATTTGTGTCTATCTACTGCAATAATTAATCCTTTTTTTTCCGGTCTTTGAACTCAATATACTGAATTAAACGATCTTTAATTCTTATATCAACTTTGAAGATACATTATTAAGTAAATTCGTCCTAACAAATTAAAAGAAACGGGCCAAATATAATCGAAGTCTCATAGCTAGCCATTTAGACAAGCTAATTTATTCTCTTAACTTTTTTTTTTTGCTGAAATTATTCTTTAACTTTCTTAGTGCACGCAAAAGGGAGATAAGAAAGAATAGAATAAATATCTCATCACTTAAAGTTCGTTTTTTTGCTTTATTTGGAAAAATAACTGTGTACATTATTGGCAATTTAACTACACCAGTGGACATAACTGTAAAAAAAAAAAAAAAAGTCCAACAAGTTTATCTTGAAGTGCATGAGAAACCTTATACATATACCACTTTACCCCCTGATTCACAAGAAAAATTTCTAATGGCTATTAGACCACCATGGGGTTTACAAATTAAGTGACGCCTTGCCATACTGTCATACTTAACCAACATGAATGAAGCCACCCACAAAAGAAGTTGGGCGGTAGCTCCGAACCTTTTTTTCCTTTCTAATTTTACATATAAAATATTATAAAACTTGTATTTTACTTTCTTAAAATTGTATTTTGTTTTTCAAAAATTTATAAATATCGATATTTATCTGACTTTATTAATTTAATCATAGATGCTTAATCATGCCCCCCATCCACTCGTACTAAATTTTCGGACTCCACCCCTCCTAACTAAGGTACATAGTGCTCTCTCTAAAAATTATGTATACAAAATTATATACACACATATATAGGATATATATTCCTTTCCATTAGTGACCATACCCCACCTTTGCCCTCCACACCTGAAGACAATTCGTTAATAAATACCCTTCTCAGAAGCGTGTGCTCAACACACTCTTCCACAAAAAAACTTTACTTCCTTCTTCATCTACGTCCTCGTAAACTCTTCTCACTCTTCCATTTTAATCACTCCTTTCAATATCCATGGCGTCAAACAACACATCTCTAAACGAGCTGGCCAAATACGACCTTGAGCAACAGCAAACGACACAACTGGACCTCGAAACCAAAGAATTCGACTACTCCAAACGCTCTCAATGGCTGCGAGCTGCCGTCCTCGGCGCAAACGATGGCCTAGTCTCCACCGCATCGTTAATGATGGGCGTCGGAGCCGTCAAGCAGGACATCAAGGCCATGATTCTGACCGGTTTCGCCGGGCTTGTGGCCGGAGCTTGCAGCATGGCGATCGGCGAGTTTGTGTCCGTCTACTCCCAGCTTGACATAGAAGTTGCCCAAATGAAGAGAGAGACAGTTGCCGCGGCGGCAGCGGAGATATCAGAAGATGCGGAGGGAGAGAAGGAAGACTTGCCGAATCCTCTGCAGGCTGCAGCGGCTTCGGCGCTGGCGTTCTCAGTGGGAGCAATTGTGCCACTGTTAGCGGCGTCGTTTATTAGGGAGTACAGGGTGAGGCTGGGGGTTGTGGCAGCGGCGGTGACCTTGGCTTTGGTGGTTTTCGGGTGGTTGGGGGCCGTGTTGGGGAAGGCGCCGGTGGTGAGGTCGGCCGCGAGGGTTTTGGTTGGGGGTTGGCTGGCTATGGCTATAACCTTTGGCTTAACAAAGTTGATTGGCTCTCGTGGGTTATGAATACTGTTTGTTAAATTACTATAAATAATGTATTATTTGTAATCTATACAGAGAAAAAAAATTATCATTAATGTCATTATTATTATTATTATTATTTTAACTTAGAGAGTGAGAATTTAAACCCCTCGTATGGCTTGGAATTAGATGTGGAGCCTACAATACTATTATAAATTGTTCAGTTGGCAAGGGACTGTTACGTTTAAGCAAGCGACTCGAGTTTGAGTCTTTGTGAACGCAGCTGTCAGTGTTGAAAAACTTTTGTCGCCTTCAAGTCTCTCTATAAGTCGGCTCCAGATTAGTCGGATAAACCCCATAGAAATCAGGGGGCCCTTTATATAAAAGGTTCGTGCCTCCCGTAGTAGACTCTGAAAACCAGAGGTGTGGATCACCACCACCAAAAAAAATTGTTATGTATCATCTTAAAGGTTTGTGGGTCCCTCTCATTTCATGTGAAAATATTTTGTTGTTGAGGGCTTGCCGCACACTGCATGGTTCCAAACCAATACGACTGTTTCACTATTTTTTTTTTCTTGGGCTGTGACTGTTCTTTCATTGTTCCTTTTTGGGGTGGTACTTTTTTTTTTTTTTCATTTTGAATGAAAGCAGTGTAAAACTCCATCTGTAACATTCATCTGAAAGAGTAAAAACTAAAACATGATTAACTTTAATTAAGACCTGCCAGTCTAATTAGAAAGTTGAAAGTTGACTTATAAAGTGTTTAGGAAATAAAATGGAATTGAAAGTTGATCATGTAAGAGCTTTATATTATAATATATTTTTACTTTACACTATATCATATAAAAACTTTAAACAGTACACTGTTGGAACAGTTTTACCAAACAAAATATTAGTCCTTTTTGTTCTATGTAATCTCTCTCATGTATCATTGTATAATTAATATTAGAATGAAAGAGCACAGTTTAACAAAAGTGGCAAATATAATATATATAGACGTACATATATAAACCTGTTTCGGATAAGAAATTTTATTACTTATGTTTGAGAAAAGAGTTTAAATTTGTTGGTTTGAACCGTCTATGATATAAAATCCTAACATGTTATAATATAAAACAAAAGTAGCTACAATGTAAAGCTCTCACATGCTATAATAGGTGAACTTAATTTTTAAGTTCAAACTCATTTGCCAAATAACCTATTTGTTTAAACTGCGTAATCTTTATATTAAAATTTGCAGCCGTCGGACAGGACAAGTTTTTGAATATGCCTTAAGTTTATCAAAGTAGAGACCTTTTAGTTTCTTTTAACAAAGCTTTTTTACTTATTAAAAAAATCAAAGTGGACAGCAATTAAAGTAAACTTTCAAGTAGTTCATCCTAAAATGGTTTCAGAGGTTCACCCCCGTCCTATTTTAGTCTTTGATGTTTTAAGAATCCTACTGTGACCCTTTAAGCTATTAATTTTAGTCCCTTCATTCGCTAAGTATTAAATATTTAACATAAAACTTATAAAATGTTTTATTTTAATCTCTAATATATTACTTTGTTTTATTTTTTGTCTCTTTTTTATAAAATGTTAGAGACTAAAAACAGACATTTTAAAAATTTTTTGTTAAATATTTAACATCAACTAATTGAAGGAATGAAATTGAAATAAAACAATAGATTAAGGACTAAAGTGGGACTTTCAAAATGTCAGGGACTAAAAGTGAGATTGAGGGTAAAGTTTAGGAACTGTTTGAGAGATTAATCCTAATTTTTTAATAGAAACATAAAATAGAAAGACAAAGCATATCTCAACTAGGTTGGTACTCACTAATTAAGCAATCTGAAATGAGCCTCACGTCTAATTTATTAAAAAAATTTAGGAAAAAAAAGAGCTCAGATGTCAATTATAAGGACGAACTAAACACAATATCGTAGTACACTATGGTAAATGGTAACAAACAAAATAAAGAACTTATTTTTCTTAAAGAAAATATTTAAGATGTCGATAATGGCCATATGTCTGGCGCCAAAAAATTCGGAACTTAATTAAGGCTCCTAGCAATACTTTGTATGTGAGCGTCATATAGCACTATTTTTAGTGACACTAACGATCGAAAGTTGGATAAGAAGATATACATGGCCTGAGAAGAGGTAGAGGAATTACCCCTTTTTTTTTTTTAAAGAAAAATAAATTAACAATATATAATAATTCTTGTTGGGTTACTAAACTGGGCCAAGCTAGGTATTGGGCCTTTATAGGCCTAAAATTGATCTCAGTGCATTCTAGAAACTTCTAACCAGATGATACCTAAGAAGGTATATATACATCTGTATTCAAATTTAAAGATCTCTAAGAAGGGGATAAGCACTCAAGCTAATCGTGATCTATCGAATCCAAAATACTCAAAAAGGATAAGTCCTAAAAGAGATCATGCTGACTTCATTTAGCTAATAGGAGAAAGGATTATGATGTATTTGAATTTAAATTATACTTAAAGGGTAAGGTTTAAGCCTACCTCTAATTGCTATAAATAGAGGCTAGTTCTAGAGAATAGCCTAAGTCTAATTCTTGGCACAAACCCTTTGTATATTTATTTTCTCATAGTAAAACTATACTACCCCAGAAAACCTACAGTGGACTTAGCCTTCAATTGAGGTGAACCACTTTAAATTTTTGTGTCATTGCTATTATTTTCTTTATGGATTTACTCATGAGTGATTATTTCGGTAAAGAATTTGTGAGATTACTTGTTAGACGAGTTTTGCCCGTTAATAATTGGGGCTAAAAAAAGGGCCAAAAGAATTTTCCAGCCTTTGTTCCAAAAAAAGTCTCATAGTTGTTTCAATGGCGAGAACGCGTATTGAAGTAAACAACCAAAATCAAAACGACGGAAATAACCGCCAAAGTCAAAATGAAGACGACAACTATGTTGCTCGAAGAGGAGGATGTGATCCCTCACCTCTTGTTGAAGACCAAAATTGGATGCCACCACTTGAAGACGAACCACCAAATCCAAACATAGCCCTGCAAGCCTAGGTTGGGACCCTAACTCAAAATTATGAGCAATTAATGCAATTGTTTCAACACATGGAGAATGTTTTGAACAACCTTGCTTGGGATACAATCAACAATAACAATCCCCCACCTGCACCAAGAGATGGAGTAAATTTGTAGGAGGGAATTGCAAATTCTGATAAACTGCACACACCAAGCACGTGCATTAGGATGGTAGGGAAGTATGCAGAGAAGGGCCCAAAGTAGACATGTGGCCTAGGAAGGTGCAGGAGTGCAACATAACCAAGATCGAGATGGATTACCACCCCTAGCATCAAGACAGGTTGCACCATTAAGCTTAATGAATATCGGACGAGACGGTGGCCGTAGACAAGATGACCTCAGAAACCGGATCCAAGCACCACAAGCCAAAAGCCAGGATACTGATTGGTCGGTGGTGATCCTCCAAGAGCATCTCAGGTTAGTAGAGCGAGTGAGTAGGTAGGAGGCTAGAACAGGGTTATCAGACTCTTGATCTTGATATCCCAGATAGATACCCATTCACTAATGAGGTGGTGGCTGAACCTTTGCCACCTAAACGTAAATTGCCAAACATTCCTCTTTTTTATGGTAAAGGAGATCTAGATGACCATGCACAGCGCTTTAATTCTCATATGGGTCTACACAAGGCACTTCAGCTACCGACCAAAGAAGTACCCCGAGTTGGGGGCAAATGTTGTTAGGTCACTGAGATGGACCAGGCCGGGTATTGGATCCATAAAGGCCTGAGGTTGATCTTAGTCCATATAGCCTTAGTGCATTCCAGAAACTTCTCACAAATAATACCCGATAAGGGTAAAATAGCCTATATACATCTATATGCAAGTTGAAAGATCACCAAGATGGTAATAAGCATTCAAGCTAGTCATGATCTACCGAATCCAAAATACTCAGAAGAGATAAGTCTTAAAAGAGATCATGGTGACTTCATCTAGCCAATAAGGGAAAAGATTATGATGTATTTGAATTTAAATAATGCTTAAAAGGTAAGGTTTAAACCTACTCTCGAGTACTAGAAATAGAGGTCAGTTCTAGAGAACAACCTAAATCCAATTCTTAGCACAAACTCTCTATATTCTTATTTTCTCATAGTGAAACCCTACTACCTGAGGAAAGCTAGAGCAGCCGTAGCCTTCAAATAAGGTGAACTACTCTAAATTCTTATGTTCTTGATGTTATTTTCTTTACTGCTTTACTCGTGAATGATTATTTCAGTGGGGAATTTGAGAGATTACTTCTTAGATGAGTTTTGCCCGTTAACAATAATGAATAGGGTTATTTGCCCTTTTATGCTTTATATTTTAGGTTTATTCAAACACAATACTTTTGATTTTTGTTTTCATCATATGTATATCTTCATATGAAATTAATATACAAATATATCTCTTCCCACTAAATCTTCAATTTTAATCAAAAAATTGCCCAATACCCTCAAATTGAAAAATAAGATAGTTTTAAAAACTTAAAAGAACTTTATACTAAGTTTTTTTTTAAAAAAAAAAAATTCAAAACTGTATTAAATACGATAAAAAATAGGTGTTTTTTTTTTCAAAAAAGGATGTATATTTTTGTTTTTGTTTTCTTTTTATTTTTGCAAATTTTATATTTGTTCTCTTTTACTTAAAGATGATTTAGTCATTTTAAATGTTAAAATTAACTAATGATTGAGGTATAGTATGGACTTGTTTGTATTAAATTTAATCTAAGTATATATATTCCATGAGATTAAAAACAGAAGATATGGTTTTAAATTAGGCTAAAATAAACAGATAAATATACCTAATAAATAAAAAGGTAGGTGAATCCTCTGATTAACTGGCTAATTGGTGAATTACAGACAACATATCAAAAATGCAATCTTTTTTTTAATTTTTATGAGAAGCTGCTAAACAATATTAAAAAGAAGAAAAAAGAAATAAAGAAGCCTTTCCAAGGGATCTTGCTTTGTTGTTTGGAAGGTTCACTAAATATTACCATGTTTATTGTCTCCATGCATATCGTCTTTGCAAACTACTGTTGGGGTGCAATTTAGTCAGGCCCAAATTGCCTACGGGCCCAGACGGCCCAATCGTGAAATTAATCGACTGATTGAAGTCCAATCAAATTGACAATTCATATGGTTCGATTGGTTTAATTATCTTGCATGGTTGGAGGCATTCAGTTTTCTCGCTCACATAGGATAATTCGTACTCGTTTCCTAAGTCTTCGTTCGACCGGATCAATCGCCACGAGATAACGGTTATTAGCACAAACTGATGGTTATAACACGTCTAGTTATGGACTAAAATGTGGGGAGGCGTGATTCTTGCAGCCTGTCAACAATCAACATGTATCCCACTATTGTAGCTACTTACAGTGCATTGTCCTACTCCGTCAGATAGTTGGGAGCCACGATTCTTCCTCATCCTCTATATAAAGGAATGGTTGTTTCATTGTACAATATATAGAAATAGATATAGAAACTCTGCCCATTTGCTTTCTCATCCATTCTTGCTCTTTTGTAATTCGTACACAGGATATTATAGTACATTACAGTGGAAGTAGCTCTTCATTAACAGAGTAAACCCCTATAAATCTCACGTGTGTTATTCTTCTTGTTACAATTTGTTTTGTTTATTTCACCCTAATCTTGCACATTAATTCGAGCTAATAGGTCCATTTAATGGTGATTTGAGGGCCCAAGTTCTTTAACAACCTAATTCAGAATTTTTACATTAGATTGTAGATCCACCGTCTACAGTTTGGTGCCCACCGTGGGACGTTCAAATCATCAACTCCAAGATCATAGGCTCGGATTCAAATGGCTGACAACATTGACAACCAGCATACTCTTGAAACTACAATTGAAGAGACTAAATCAGTTCCCCAGGCCAAGCAGCAAATGGAAGCCCTTGTAGCAGAAGTTGAGGCCTTGAAGACAATGCTCCAAGAGCAGGCAGCTCGTTCTCAAGAGCACGACAGAAGATTGGAGCAACTCAGCAGTGAGAATTTGGCTTTGAGAAGCCAAATTAGCTATCAAAACTCCCAAACGGCTTCACAATCATACTATTATCCGTACTATAGGTATTCAACATTTCCAGTATCGTCAGCAGTGTAGTGGTAGTTTTAGACGCCACAACCAGGAAGACAGCAGCCCTCCTATAGCCTAATTGGGAGGATGCAGCCGTTATATACTCCCTTGACTCCAACACCAGCAACAACGCCAGTTTCTACAGCCACAGCAACTACGACTACAATGACAATGACAACAACGAATGCTAATGTCGAATTCAATCGACGTGATGATGTGATTGATGGCAATGAAAGGATAGAACCTATCGCTTAACCCGAAGAAGTCTCAACTCTGACTCTGTTAACTCTAGAATCGGTCCAGCAGATGACAAAAGAGATGCTCGAGCAGAACATTAAGCTCGTAGAAGAGAAAATCAACCAGAAGGTTTCAAAAGCGACAAGCAAGACCCCAACATTGGATGACATCTCGAAGAACATTCGAGGCACCTCACTCTCAAGGAGGATCACTACGGTCATACTACCAAAGTACGGAAACCTTGTGTTTGCCCAATGCAATGGAACTTTTGATCTGAAAGACCACTTACTATAGTACAAAAATGTGGTCAGTGCTACAAATATCCTAGACTCGATTCTTGATGAGATGATGTGCAAGCTGTTTGTGCAATCACTTAAGGGTCCAACGCTTCGATGGTTCAGCAACCTGCTTACTGGATCGATCAATAGCTTTGAAGATTTGGCATATTTGTTTGTCAAAGCATATTTGGTACATATCAAGACAGGAATGACGACCACAGATTTGTGGTCAGTCGGGGCAAATTGCTACGGGCTTATATTAAAAGATTTAGCAAAGCACTCTCAGAGATTTCAGGCTTGGAGGATGGAACAACTAGAGAGGCACTGAGGAAAGGACTCCTACACAAGTCCCCCTTCAAGAACAATATATGCTCCGGCTACCCGCAGACAATCCAAGAAGCCCTGAACAGAGCTAAAGGATGGATCGACCTAGAAAAAGAAAACAAAAGATGCGAGCGAGAGTTCACAACAATAAGAGACCAAAATAGGTGGAGTTAGAAGCAACAGCAACAGCCAGATTGAAGAGGATGAACAAGGACACCACCAAAGAGGGAATGGAGGAGAAAGGAAGACAAGTTACGATTTGCGTCTAGACCATTGTCACCACCAAAGTAAGCCCTCAGCATATCACCATACGAATTGGTCACTCAGCTAGAAGGCAAATATTACATCAGGTGGCCAAATAAGATGGCCCCAAGTCTTCACATGACTAGTCAAAGTATTACGAGTTTCAATGAGATATGGGGCACTTGACGGTCGATTGTAAAGCCTTGCAAACCAAGATCGTGGAGCTGCTCAAGAAAGGGCATTTAAGGGAGTACCTCTCTGAACAGGGAAGGAAAATATATAAGCTCGACAAAGAGCGAGGAAGACGAAGAGACCATCAAGCCCATGAGAAAATAGCATCACCACCACCAGTCAGGAAGGTAATTGGAGCCATTTGTGGAGGCTCCGTTTTTAGCGGCAATTCTGTCAACCAAATAAGGCACATAAGAGAAGAGTGAATCGAGCGACTGTCAGTTTGTTAGCTGATGAACATTGCAAGCATGTTATTTCGTTTCCTAGTGACGAGGTCTTCAGGCTTGATACTCTGCATAATGATGCACTGGTTATTAAAACTTAACATTGCGAACTCCAAGACTAACAGAATACTAGTTGACAATGGAAGTTCTACCAACATCTTGTTCCTCTCAACATTGAAAGAGATGGAAATTGGCAAAGAGGAGGTTGAAAAATCACCCACGTCATTGGTAGGTTTCAATGGCAAAGCGACAACAGCCATAGGGAGAATCAAACTTCCAGTTTATGCAGCGGGGGAAAACAAGATGACAAGTTTTTTGGTTATGGACTACCCCTCGGGCTGCAACATCATTCTCAAGCGACCTTGGATACACACAATGAAGGCAATCCCCTCATCATACGACCAGACTATATGGTTTCCTATGAAGCAAGGCATTAGAGAGATTCAATGAAGCCAAGAGGTAGTAAGGAGTTGTTATGTAACGGCTATGAAGCAAAAGAAGGTTTTATAACAATTACAAGAAAATCAACAGCATGAATCAAACAGTCAAACAACGTCGAGTCAGTTTTAGAGCAGCTAGACGATGTACCAATCGATCCAAGAGATGAAAGATGTATAGTAAAGATTGGGTCACAACTTGTCCTAGAAATAAAGTCAAAAATTATTGATTTCCTTAAAGCTAACAATGATTGTTTCGCATAGTCTCATGTAGATATGCCTGGAATCAACCCAAGCATAATCTCGCATCGACTTAACATCAATCTAAATCAGAAACCGATCTGTTACAAGAGAAGAAAGCTTGGAATAGAGTGAAACAATGTCGTGAAGGACAAGGTAGGGAGATTACTCGAAGCCAGGTTTATTCATCCTGTACAGTACCCAGATTGGCTCACCAACGTGGTGATTGTGAAGAAGAAGAATAGGAAGTGGCAAATGTACATTGATTTCATAGACCTAAATAAAGCCTGCCTAAAGGACAGATACCCGTTGCTACACATCGATCGCCTAGTCAATGCAACGGCCGAACATGAAGTCTTAAGCTTTCTCGATACGTTCTCTGGCTACAACCAGATCCTTTTGCACCCGAATGACCAGGAGAAGACTGCTTTCATTACTGAACAGAGGATCTTTTGTTTCAAGGTCATGTCGTTTGGCCTAAAGAACGTTGGAGCCACCTACCAGAGGCTAGTCAACATGATATTCAAATAGCAAATTGGTAAGAACATGGAGGTATATATTGATGACATATTGGTCAAGTCTTTGTAGGCTCATCTCCATGTCCAACATCTACAAGAATGCTTTGACATTCTATGAAAATATGGCATGAAGCTGAATCCAAAGAAGTGTACTTTCAGAGTGGCAAGTAGTATGTTCTTGGGTTACCTCATCATGAAGCGAGGAATTGAAGCAAACCTAGACCAAATAAAAGCCATCCAACTGATGTCAAGGCTGAGAACAAAGCACAAGATTCCAAAGCTTATTGGACAAGTCACCGCCCTCAGTCGATTCATAGCTCGGTCCATTAATCGATGTCTTCCTTTCTTCGAGTTGCTCAAAAAGAACAAAAATTCGAATGGAACAAGCGATGAGAGGAAGCATTCTAGAACTTGAAGAGATATTTGACTACTCCACCAATCCTGTCAAGACCTACATATGGAGAACCACTTTATTTGTACTTGGTGATCTCAGAAACTACTGTGAGTCTAGCCTAAGTCCGCAAGGAAGACGCCGTCCAAAACTAGTTTTCTTCGTAAGCCACACCATGTTGGATGCTAAAACAAGGTACTCCATCATTGAAAAGCTAGCCCTCGCACTCGTCATGTCAACTCAAAAGCTTCGTCCATACTTTCAAGGCCACACTATAGTGGTATTTTTGTCTTACCCAATGTGAGCTATTTTGCACAAGCCAGACGTCTCTAAAAGAATGACGAAATAGGCCGTTGAGTTGACGAAGTTCGACATTGAGTACAAACTTTGAATAGTGCTAAACGCTCAGGTGCTCACAGATTTTGTCGTCGAATTGACATACATGTAACGCCCCCATTACGGACGTCACAGATGTCGTTACATTCTTACGTTCGTACTTGTTTAAACTTTAAACATAAACATAAGACCAAAACTTATACGATACTTTAAATTATAAATATAACAAAACATACTTATCCAGGATCCATTCATACATTTTTTTTTAAAAATAATATTGCATAACTTATTCCATATCATAATTTATTCAATTATACTTTAAATTAATCATAAACTTAGTTTAATTAAATAGACATACCAAGTTGTAAAATCATAACTTATAAAAACATCACATCACTTAAAAGTTACATACTCCCATAGTTCGTCAGGCCAAACACGGGACTTCGGCAGGCCGGAGTTTCTCAACCGGTAGGCCGGCAGAGACTTTGCAAATCTGGCTTAAAAATGCATCATCATCTGGCAGACCGAAAACGTGATCGACAGGCCGAACTTTCAGACATCGGCAGGCCAACCAAGGATGTTTGGCATGCCGACCGAGCCAAAATCCTAAAGAAAACTTAATTTTTTTTAAAACAAAACCAACTTTTCATAAAAATGTAGAAGATCAAAATTCTTTAAAATGATAAAATAAAATATAAAACCATAATTCAAGTATTCTTAAAACTTAACATAAAATATGTTCAAAATATAAAACTTGATTTAAAACATAAAATCATTCTTCTTGGGGTTCTTCCAGTTACAATTCATCATGCTTAATGCTCACACGCCTTCCCATGACCTCCTCCTAGTCCATGATTTTCTTACCCTTATCTGCAACATGACATAAAATATGATTAAGCTAATGCTTAGTAAGTACATATAATTCTCACAATTTAAAACATTACATATACATCATCATCATCATCATTGTCATTATATCATAAAAGTGCCTTAAGCACAATTTCATAGAAACATATCTTTCATTAAATTGACCATATTAAAACCTATTCCATTTTATCTTAAGGGCCCAAGTGTTGCACCATGAACATCATTGTAGGCGCGCCGTCATGAGAGGAGAAGGGTAACTAATCCCAAACCAAACATGACATCATAACATATCATTTCATAACATTGGTGTGTAACACTTATTAGGTGATACATATATACATAATTTTTATACTTTAAAACATGTCATCATCATACATGCATAACTTTAAATCATGATATTCTTTCATAAGAAATCTTTTAAGGAAAACAACCATAAAATCATCATGAATATCATTGTGAACATATCATCAAACCTTGTAAAATGTGTCATGTTGCAGGTGAGAATGTACTTACCTTAAAGCTAGCTTACTTAACCTTAATACGATTTGGTGATGACGCCGCGGTCTCGAAGTGCTCTTTCCTTTGAGTGTTCATGCCATTTATTCATTTAAAAATACAATAAAATTAATACTTATCACAAAACATCCATTCATATAACATTCAAATATATACATTCATCTCATATTAAAAACATAATTCATAACCATCATTGTGAAAACATAAAATTATCATCACATATAAACATTATTCATAACATGCTTCCTTAAATATTATCATCAAAACATCTCATACATTACAAACATGAAAATCTTTTGAAAACATTTTTCTAATAATTTAAAAATACATACATTTTAAAATTCATACAAACATCTGATTATCATGTATTACAACATCATAAAAATATTTCATCATCAATCAAAATCATTTAAACATATAAAACATTTTATAAAACAAAAATCCAAAAATAACATTGTTAAAACAGTTTTCTTGACCTAATCTCATAGAAATTTCATAACATAAATATACATTCATCATACATTATACATGCACCTTCTTGAAAACTTTCATGAAAAACATCATTCATTTACCTCTTGAATAAACATTACATTTTTATGCATCATATCCAAACAGCAATATTTACTGTGAAGGGTAGAAGATAGAAAATTCATATTTTTCATAGAACACCGAAATATCATGAAACTTGAAAAAACATCACATAATACATACATGAACATCATATTAAAAACTCAAGACAAAATACAATACCTATAGAAAGATATTGCAGATGATTGGAGAAGGAGAATTCTTTTCAGAATTACGGGAAAAAGTTCTTACCTTGAAAATTTCTTCTTAAAATCCTTGAATTCAACCAACAAAATATAATTTTTTTTTTCAATACTTGCAGAGAATTTTTGAGAGCAAAGAGGATGGAATTCCTGGAGAAGAGAAGAGAAAGAAAGAAATTAGAAAACGTCTCAGAACTGAGAGAGAGAAGACTGAGAAGATGAGAGAAAAACTAAGGAAAAGAACGTTAATTTTTTTTTTAACGTAACGAGCATAATGAAAATTCATTACCCTCGATTAAGTCAGAATTTTTTTTGACTCATTGATAGCAAATGGCGTGGAGGAAGGAGATTAAAGAGGGAAGTCAAATAATCACTCATCACTTACCATGTTTTGCCCTCTTAAAATAGGAAACCATTTAAAATCATACAAATCAATGCAAAGTCAACTTTTTAATTTCCTTAACTGACAAAATTATTCCATCATTATGCCAATTAATCACAATAAATCACCCATTTAAAGTAATTATCTCAACCATAAATTTGGAGAGATTTTTGCTGACTGCTTGTCAGCTGTATTCAGCCTACCGATTTTCCCTTTCGGCCTATCGGTTCCACAAAGTTCGGCCTGACGATGGTTTCCTTCGGCCTGCCAATCTTGGGTAGACTTTTTGGCTTGTCGAACTTGAAAGTCCGGCTTGCCGAACTATCCTTAAATGCCATACATTAAAACATTCAATTCATCATTTTATCATAATTAAACATTCATTAAAATAATCATGAACACTTGAGCACAACGATTCCATGCGGTCGTCACCTGTCATAAAACTTGAAATAAAAAGTTAGTAGCATAAAAATCTTGAATCATATCATATAACATAAATTATTATAAAAAATTTCCTTAACATCGTTACTAACTTATCGTGATTCATTACATAAAAATAGGTAGGTGTTACAATTCTCCCCACCTTATAAAAGTTTCATCCTCGAAACTTAGAATAAATACAGATACATAAATCTCATGTCATCTTCACGTTCCCATGTGGCTTCTTCAACTTGCTGATTTCGCCATAACACCTTGACCAATGGAATTTCTTTATTCCTCAAGGTCTTGGTTTTCCGATCGAGTATCTTCATTGGATTTTCTTCATAACTTAAGTCTTCTCGTATCTCGATCACTTGTGGCTCAATCACATGCGTAGGGTCTGGGGCATACTTCTTGAGCATGGAGACATGAAATACATCGTGTATTACGGACATCTCAGAAGGCAACTTCAGTTGATAAGCTACTTTGCCTATTCGTTTAACCACCTCATAAGGACCGACAAATCTTGGGCTTAACTTGCTTTTCTTCCCAAACCTCATAACTCCTTTCATTGGTGTAACTTTCAAAAACACATATTTGCCCACGGCGAACTCTAAGGGTCTTCTTCTTTTGTCAGCATAACTCTTCTGACGGCTTTGAGCGGTCTCTATTCTTCTTCTTATCAACTTTATCATCTCAGAAGTTTCATTCAGAAAATCAGTTCTTTCAGCATCGACGCTTTCCATCAACTTCTTTTCACCAGCTTCGTGCCAACATATAGGCGACCTGCCTTTTTGGTCATACAGTGCTTCATATGGTGCCATCCCAATTATCGCCTGAAAGCTGTTGTTGTAAGCAAACTTTGCTAATGACAATATTTTACACCAGCTAGTCTTAAAATCAAGAGAACAAGCTCGTAGCATATCTTCTAAAATCAAATTTGTCCTCTCCGTTTGGCCGTCTGTTTGAGGATAAAAAGCTGTATTGAAATGTAGCCTGATTCCCATTGTAGTCTGTACATTCTTCCAAAACTTAGATGTGAACCTGCCATCACGATCTAAGATGATTGACTTGGAAATTCCATGAAGTCGTACAATTTCCTTAACATAGAGTTCTGCTAACAGTTCCATAGAGTAAGTGATCTTGATAGGAATGAAATGCGTCGTCTTAGTCAATCGATCCACAACTACCCAAATTGCATCATAACCGTTCGTAGTTCTGGGCAAACCGGTAATGAAATCCATTGCTATTTCCTCCTATTTCAATTCTGGTATTTGGATAGACTGCATTTCACCACCAGGTCTCTGGTGTTCAGCCTTTACTTGCTGACATGTCATACATTTCTTCACATATTTTGCAACATCACATTTCATTCCAAACCACCAGAAGTTACCCCTTAGACTATTATACATCTTTATTGCACCTAGATGAATAGAGTAAGGAATGTCATGAATTTCTGCCAAGATCTTTTCCCTTAAACCATCAACATTGGGAACACATAAGCGGTCCTTAACGTACAGAGTTTCGTTATCCGCAATACAAAACTCTTGACATTTTCCTTCTTTCATTTCTTGTTTAATCCTTAAAGACTTACATCTTTATCTTGTTTTCTCCGAATTTCATCATACATCGTCGGAGCAAGAGAGAGTGTTGATAGCTGTCCTGCTATAAGTTCCAAACCGAAGTCCAGAATTTCCTTGCTTAAAGGTGGAGACATTGCTTGCATTGACATCAACATGGCAAATGACTTCCTACTTAGAGCATCAGCCACTCAGTTAGCTGTTCCAGGATGATAAAGGATTTCACAATCATAATCCTTCACCAACTCTAGCCATCTTCATTGTCTCATGTTCAAGTCTCTTTGCGTGAAGAAGTACTTCAGACTTTGATGATCAGTGAAGATCTTGCATTGGACCCCATATAAATAGTGTCTCCATATCTTCAATGCAAAAACGATTGCTGCTAACTCGAGGTCATCAGTAGGATAGTTCTTTTCATAATCCTTTAGTTGTCTTGAAGCATAAGCAATCACCCTTTCATTTTGCATTAATACAGCTCCGAGGCCCATCTTGGATGCATCACTATAAATAACAAACCCATCATTTCCTTCAGGAATAGCCAACACTAGAGACGTCGTTAGCCTCTTCTTCAATTCTTGAAAACTCTTCTCACATGCATTTGTCCATTCATACTTCTTTCCCTTGCGAGTCAGGTTCGTGAGTGGAGCTGCTATCTTAGAGAAATCTTCTATAAATCTCTGATAATAACCTACTAAACCCAAGAAGCTCCTTATTTCACTTGCATTCATCGGTTGCTTCCAATTGAGAACAGCTTCTACTTTAGCAGGGTCAACCATAATCCCTTCCTTTGAAATAACATGCCCCAAGAATGACACTTTATCAAGCCAAAACTCGCATTTAGAGAACTTTGCGTAAAGCTGGTGTCTTCTTGAAGTCTCCAGCACAATCCTTAAATGCTCCTCATGTTCTTCTTGATTCTTTAAATAGACAAGAATATCATCGATAAATACAACAAAAAATTTATCGAGGAAATCCTTGAATACCCTGTTCATCAAATCCATGAACGCCGTAGGTGCATTAGTCAGACCGAAAGGCATAACCACGAATTCATGGTGACCATATCTCGACATGAAAGCAGTCTTGGGGATATCCCCTTCTTTAACCTTCAACTGATGATATCCTGATCGTAGATCAATCTTTGAGAACATCGATGCACCCTTAAGCTGATCAAATAAATCATCAATTTGAGGCAACAGGTACTTGTTCTTGATTGTCACCTTGTTCAGCTCTCTATAGTCAATGCAGAGTCTCATAGTGTCATCCTTCTTCTTTACAAATAAGACTGGAGCTCCCCATGGTGAGTGACTTGGCCTGATAAATCCTTTGTCAAGTAGCTCCTTTAATTGCATGTGAAGCTCCTTTAACTCTGCCGGAGCCATTCTGTAAGGCGCTTTTGAGATTGGATCGGTGCCAGAAGCGAGCTCAATCTCGAATTCAACTTTTCTTTCTGGCGGTAGACTCGTCAGATCATCAAGAAACACATCCTCATATTCATGAACAACATGCACATCTTCAATTCTTGTCTTTCCTTCTTGGCTTTTGTCTACAATGTTCGCCATATAGCCCATGCAACCACTTGCTAATAGCTTCCTTGCTTTCATTGCCGATAAAAACATGCTGGGTTTCTTTTTGGACTCGCCAACATAAATGAACTTCGATCACCTTCTGGATGAAAGATCACATTTTGTTTACGGCATTCGATAGAGGCATTATACTTGCTTAGGAAATCCATCCCAAGAATCATGTCATAGTCATGCATGTCGATCACAATGAGGTCAACAAAAAGTTCCCTATCAGAAATTCATAGGGGTACTGTACGCAGATAGTGCATAGATAATATCACTTCCCCGGAGGGTAGTGTCGTAGTGAATCCCTATCTCATAGGCTCTAAACGAACCTCTAACTTCTTAGCATATGACATAGATATAAAAGAATGCGTGGCACCCATATCAAAAAGAACATAAGCATCATTAGATAAACTTGTTATCTGACCTGTGACCACATTGGAAGCTTCTGCAGCCACTTGTTCTTTCGTCATGGCATAGATTTAGGCATTCGTCGGTGGGGCTTCAATTCTCCCTTGACTAATAAGTGGCCTTTCAAGGGAGACTTGCACCTGATGTAGCTGGGCTTGAGGAGGAGCTCTCTACGGGGCATTGGCATTCATCAACTTGGGGCAATTCTTAACAAAGTGGTCTTTACGGCCACAGATAAAACATTGGTTTGTTCCCAAGCGACATTCCCCTGGATGCTTCTTTCCACATTTGGCACATGGTTGAAATCGCCTGCTATTATTTTTGTGCTAGCCATCATTGTGCCTCTTGTTGTCTTGGCCCTGCTGGTTTTGAGGATTACCCTTCCTCTTGTTTTTCCTCCAGTTTTGATTGTTGTTGTTTCTGTTGTTGTTGTTGTTGTTGTTCCTGTGTGGAGGATGGTTCTGGTTGCTTACATTGTTGGCTTATTGGCCTGACTGAGGCTGGTTCCTTCTTAGCTTGGATAGATGAAACTCAACACGTTGAGCCCTCATGACAACCTGTTCTTGAGTCCTGGGTGGACTTGCCCCATCCACAATAGCAACAATTTTAGGCCTAAGAACTCTGATCAGTCTTCTGACCCTTTCACTTTCATCCATAACCATTCCTGGACATAGACGAGCAAGCTGGTCAAACTTTGTCACCACATTAGTGACTGACATATCCCCCTGGCGTAAGCTCTCGAACTCCTCATAATGCTTCCTTGTAACATTCATATGGAAGAACTTCGTGTTGAATTCATGAACGAAGTTAGCCCATGACATTTCTTCAACATTCCTGCTCATTTCAATGCCATCCCACCAAATTCTGGCCTCCATGGTAAGACAGTATGAGGCACAGAGGACCTTTTCATTATCTATGAAATCCATGAGTCGTAAGATGGCTTCGATCGTCTTCAACCATCCTTGAGCTACTAGTGGATCCTTTGAACCCTCAAAGTCTGTTGGCTTAACTTTCTTCCATCTGACCAGTAGGGGTTCCTGATAGGCCGCTCTTGGTTCAGCAGCAGGAGCTGGGACTTCATTTACTTGTGGCTGCGGAGGAGGAGGCACATCATTGCCTCGTCATTCGTCATTCTGGTCGTTGGCCCTTAACGCAGCTATTTCCCTTCTTTGGTCCTCCAGTTGTCTCTGCAACTCAGCAATCATTGTCATGAGTCTTTCGTTGGTCTGGGTGTGAGTCTGCATTCTTCTTTGGCCTTTCATTGTTATTTTCCTAAATGAATTAGGAACTTAGAAATAATCTTCTAATTATGAGACAGGTTTTCACTACTAGATCATTAATCGTTAAACATTTAGACCTTTAATCTTATCATCATACTTGCATCATAACATCTAACTTTATAACATACTTACTTGGAGGACTTGGATTAACGTGTGGCGATATGAATTGTAATCAAAAATTCGCTCTGATACCAAAGCCTATAACACCCCCCTTATGGACGTCACAATGTCGTTACATTCTTACGTTTGTACTTGTTTAAACTTTAAACATAAACATAAGTCCAAAACTTATACGATACTTTAAATTGTAAATATAACAAAACATACTTATCCAGGATCCATTCATACATTTTTTTTTAAAATAATATTGCATAACTTGTTCCATATCATAATTTATTCAATTATACTTTAAATTAATCATAAACTTATTTTAATTAAATAGACATACCAAGTTGTAAAATCATAACTTATAAAAACATCACATCACTTAAAAGTTACATACTCCCACAGTTCGGCAGGTCGAACACGAGACTTCGACAGGCCAAACGTGATCGGCAGGCTGGAGTTTCTCAACCGGCAGGCCGGCAGAGACTTTTTAAATCTGGCTTAAAAACTCATCATCGTCTGGTAGACCGAAAACGTGATCGGCAGGACAAAATTTCGGACATCGGCAAGCCGACCAAGGATGTTTGGCATGCCGACCGAGCCAAAATCCTAAAGAAAACTTAATTTTTTAAAAACAAAACCAACTTTTCATAAAAATGCGGAAGATCAAAATTCTTTAAAATGATAAAATAAAATATAAAACCATAATTCAAGTATTCTTAAAACTTAACATAAAATATGTTCAAAATATAAAACTTGATTTAAAACATAAAATCATTCTTCTTGGCGTTCTTCCAGTTACAATTCATCATGCTTAATGCTCACAAGCCTTCCCATGACCTCCTCCTAGTCCATGATTTTCTTACCCTTATCTGCAACATGACATAAAACATGATTAAGCTAATGCTTAGTAAGTACATATAATTCTCACAATTTAAAACATTACATATACATCATCATCATCATTGTCATTATATCATAAAAGTGCCTTAAGCACAATTTCATAGAAACATATCTTTCATTACATTGACCATATTAAAACCTATTCCATTTTATCTTAAGGGCCTAAGTGTTGCACCATGAACATCATTGCAGGCGCGCCGTTATGAGAAGAGAAGAGTAACTAATCCCAAACCAAACATGACATCATAACATATCATTTCATGACATTGGTGTGTAACACTTATTAGGTGATACATATATATATATAATTTTTATACTTTAAAACATGTCATCATCATACATGCATAACTTTAAATCATGATATTCTTTCATAAGAAATCCTTTAAGGAAAACAACCATAAAATCTTCATGAATATCATTGTGAACATATCATCAAACCTTGTAAAACGTGTCATGTTGCAAGTGAGAATGTACTTACCTTAAAGCTAGCTTACTTAACCTTAATACGATTTGGTGACGACGCCGCGGTCTCGAAGTGCTCGTTTCTTTGAGTGTTCATGCCATTTATTCATTTAAAAATACAATAAAATTAATACTTATCACAAAACATCCATTCATATAACATTTATTCATATAACATTCAGATATATACATTCATCTCATATTACAAACATAATTCATAACCATCATTGTGAAAACAAAAAATTATCATCACATATAAACATTATTCATAACAAGCTTCCTTAAATATTATCATCAAAACATCTCATACATTACAAACATGAAAATCTTTTGAAAACATTTTTCTAATAATTTAAAAATACATACATTTTAAAATTCATACAAACATCTGATTATCATGTATTACAACATCATAAAAATATTTCATCATCAATCAAAATCATTTAAACATATGAAACATTTTATAAAACAAAAATCCAAAAATAACATTGTTAAAACAGTTTTCTTGACCTAATCTCATAGAAATTTCATAACATAAATATACATTCATCATACATTATACATTCACCTTCTTGACAACTTTCATGAAAAATATCATTCATTTACCTCTTGAATAAACATTACATTTTCATGCATTATATCTAAACAGCAATATTTACTGTGACGGGTAGAAGATAGAAAATTCATATTTTTCATAGAACACCGAAATGACATGAAACTTGAAAAAACATCACATAATACATACATGAACATCATATTAAAAACTCAAGATAAAATACAATACCTATAGGAAGATATTGCAGATGATTGGAAAAGGAGAATTCTTTTCAGAATTACGGGAAAAGTTCTTACCTTGAAAATTTCTTCTTAAAATCCTTGAATTCAACCAACAAAATATAATTTTTTTTTCAATACTTGCAGAGAATTTTTGAGAGCAAAGAGGATGGAATTCGTGGAGAAGAGAAGAGAAAGAAAGAAATTAGAAAACGTCTCAGAACTAAGAGAGAGAAGACTGAGAAGATGAGAGAAAAACTGAGGAAAAGAACGTTAAAATTTTTTTTTTTAACGTAACGAGCATAATGAAAATTCATTACCCTCGATTAAGTCAGAATTTTTTTTGACTCATTGATAGCAAATGGCGTGGAGGAATGAGAGAAAAGAGAGAAGTCAAACAATCACTCATCACTTACCATGTTTTGCCCTCTTAAAATAGGAAACCATTTAAAATCATACAAATCAATGCGAAGTCAACCTTTTAATTTCCTTCACTGACAAAATTATTCCATTATTATGCCAATTAATCACAAGAAATCACCTATTTAACGTAATTATCTCAGCCATAAATTTGGAGAGATTTATGCTGACTGCTCGTCAGCTGTGTTCGGCCTGCCGATTTTCCCTTTCGGCCTGCCGGTTCCACCAAGTTCGGCCTGCCGATGGTTTCCTTCGGCCTGCCGATCTTGGGCAGACTTTTTGGCCTGTCGAACTTAAAAGTCTAGCCTGCCAAACTGTCCTTAAATGCCATACATTAAAACATTCAATTCATCATTGTATCATAATTAAACATTCATTAAAATAATCATGAATACTTGAGCACAATGATTCCATGGGGTCGTCACCTATCATAAAACTTGAAATAAAAAGTTAGTAGCATAAAAATCATGAATCATATCATATAACATAAATTTTTATAAAAAACTTTCTTAACATTATTACTAACTTAACGTGATTCATTACATAAAAATAGGTGGGTGTTACAATACAGGCCTAAAGGATATGGATTGGAGACATGGATTGTACAAGTCGACGGATCGAGCAACGAGAAAGGATCAGGAGTAAGAGTGGTATTGAAGTCTCCAACAGGCAAAGTGATCGAACAAAGTTTTCAACTTGGATTTAGGGCTACCAACAACGAAGCAGAATACGAGGCCATTATTGCTAGTATAAAGCTTGCTGCCGCACTAGGGGCTACCAAACTTGTTCTAGAAAGTGACTCCACTTTGGCCATTAATCAGGTAAATGGGGAATTCGAGGCCCATGATGGGAAGATGCTTTCATACCTGAGGTTGGTCACCAAGTTCAAAACCCAGTTCGATCATTTGGAAATGAAACATGTCTTGCGAGAGCAGAACACGTGAACCGATGCACTCGCCAATTTGGGATCTTCAATCGAAGTCAGTGAGAGGAGAATAATCCCCATGGAACAAATTGATAGTCCGAGCATTAAGTTGGTCGAGGAGAAAAATTATGTCAATCTAAGGGACGATTGGAGGATACCCATTGAAATGTACATACGCGACGGTTGGTTACCTGAAGATAAGCAAATGGCGAGAAAGATCAAAGTCCAAGCTACAAGGTACTGCCTAATTGATGAGAAACTTTAGAGGCATTCTTTCACAAGACCTTATCTTCATTGTCTTGGGGAAGACGAAGTCGAGAAAGTCCTTTAAGAAATTCATGAGGGATCGTGTGGCAACCATTCAAGGGGTAGATCACTATGCAACAAGGTTAAGAGGCAAGGGTTCTACTGGGCAACAATGCAAAATGATTGTGAGATATTCGCATGCAAATGTGACAGTTGCCAAAGGCATGCTTCCATCATTCACTAACCTACTAAAGAGCTCTCTTTGGTCAGTTCACCCTACCCGTTTATGAAGTATTCAATGGATGTGGTTAGACCGTTTCCTCTGGCTCTTGGACAAGTCAAGTATTTGCTTGTTCTTATAGATTATTTCTCCAAATGGGTCGAAGCTAAAGCATTTATGGATGTTAAAGAATGAGATGTAGAAAGATTCATTTGGAAAAATATCATCTGATGGTTTCAGGTTTCAAGGGAGATCATCACCGACAATGGCTCCCAATTCATTTCCTCTTCCTTCAAGAAACTTTGTCACGATTGGGACATTATTTTGAGCTTCTCAACACCAAGGTACCCATAAGGAAATGGGCAGGCAGAAGCTACGAATAAGGCGATCATGAAGAACCTAAAGAAGAAACTAAAGGCTAAGAAAGGACGTTGGATTGAGGAACTCCTAATGGTTCTTTGGACCTATCGGACGACTCCGAGGAGGGCAACTGGCAAATCTCCCTTTTCACTCGTGTACGGAACGAAAGCTATTATTCTTGCAGAGGTAGTTGCTCGAGATCTTTGAGTTGATTACTCACTCTTGAATGAAGCAAAAAACGACGAGATGATAAAGGTGCATTGGATCTGGTAGACAAAAAAAGGGACAGAGCCTTCTATTACCTCGGTTGCTACCAACAAGCCACAGCCAAATATTACAACTAGAAGGTTAAAGTTAGAAAATTCCAAGAAGGAGAACTCGTGCTCAGAAAAGTCTTTCAAAATACAAAAGAAGTTTACTCTGGAAAATTAACGGCTAACTGGGAAGGCCCTTATCGAATCCGGTCAATTGTTCGAGACGAAGTATACAAGTTAGAGAAGCTAGATGGATCGATCATTAGCAAGAGCTGGAGCGTAAATCATCTAAGGAAGTATTATGTGTAATACTCTGATTTCATTTCCTTTATGTTTGACTTATGCAATTGAACTACATTTGGCTTGATCCCTACACATGGGTATGTAGGCAGCTCATGGACTATAAATGAATGCAGCCACCTTATTAATTCAAATTTTATTTCCCCAAGATCATGGACAAGTTGTTCTCAGGATAAGCGGTAAAGCTTTATAACATTTCAGACTCGACCAGCTCAATTTGAATGCTCGTACATGTCATCTTCGTGGCCTATTGGATCCAACTAGGTCGATTAGACACCAGTTTTATAACGCCATCTTCATGGCTCATTCGGACCTGACCAGTTCGATTTGAACTCAATTTAATGGTGCCAACTTCATGGCCTTGCTTTAGACTCGACCAGCTCGATCTGAACACTCTCGAATGCCATAATTGCCCAAGTTTGGACTCAACTGTTAGATATGTATGCCCTAAGGAGTAAAAATATAATACATTTTTGGAGACATTTTTATCAATAAAGAATTTATTCATTTATATACCAAATCTTGTCCTCTTTACGTTCATATTTGTTGAATGTATGTTAAGCAAACAGCAGTCTGAGACTGTCGGTCTAAACCTTTAAGAATTGGGCATATGATGGACTGATTATGCAGAAGAGACGATTCTTAAGGTGACTGTCTAAAATATATGTTCCGCAATCGAGGGAATAAAGTTGGGCACTTTATTCATACAAAGATTGTTATGTTGTCTATACCCCTATTGGGAGATGGTTTGTCTTGACCATCGGAGTTGGACTCCATGAATAGAAACATTGGCACGTTGTCATAAGTGACGATGTGTTAGATTGGGACACAAAGTGAAGTGATTTGGATTAATAATTCTGTCTTGGCAAATCGATTCACTTTAGACAATCATTTGTATTGTATCTTAATCCTAATATGGATAGTGGGCCCGTTGTCTCGACTTATATCTTTTGATGTACCAAAGGGTGACTCCCACATCTCAATAGTGGTATGTATGCTGGTACGTTGGAGGCATGAATCTTGATAGCGTAGACTTGTTATTCATAGATATGGAATCCATAGCTTCTCTTTAGGAGTAGTGATATCCTCTTATATACGTTATCTTGTAATTGAAAAACTAGAGCGCTCAACCATTTGGATACATAGGTGTAACCGAATGGTATACTATCTTTGGATGGTAAGTTTTCTAATGGTGAGATAATGGAACGTAAGATAAAAATAATCGGAAAGATAAGACAGAACTTATCCTTAAGCTAATTATGGATTATCATATAAGGATACGATACACTTTCATATGTCACGGAGACTTAGCTATACAGGCTTCGTAATTCTATAAAGTTCGAGAGTGCAGCTCTAAGCTTTTAGTGGAGAAGCGTTGGAGTTGATAATTGTGAAATGTATATCTAGGATATTGAGTTTCATGATTATCGAGAGTTTAAACTTTATAGGTTCATTTTGGTCCCCTTTGCTAGCTCACAAAATCCTGTAACGATACGGCGTGCTTTTTCAATAATTGTTGACTTATGTCGGATTTATCAGATTGGTTTAAAATTTGAAAGAATGAAATAATTCATGTCTGTTTATTGATTGAATTAATTTTTTAATAAAATTAATTTAAGATAAACTTGTTGAATTATTGAGATCGGATAGTTATTGTCTGTTTATCAGTTGAATTAATTGGATAAATTAAATCAAGATAAACTTGTAGAATTATTGTGAATTGATTTATTTTCTTAGAGATTATCTTGATAAAGTTTGTTTTGATCAGATAACTTCTCTATTAGGTTATTTGAATCAAAACTGAGGCTTTATCCTATAGAATCTCGAGTGAAAAATAAAAGATTCACGGAGATATTTGCGTGGCGGTTTGGCCTGCTGATCTACGTGTTCGGCCTGCCGATGGGGCCTGTTCAGCCTACCGATTAGCTAGAGATAAGATTACGCATTTTTCATGCGGATCTTATCAGATATTAATCCAAACTTGATTCTGTTTCAAGTTTTTGAGACCTAATCTGATAAGGACTGACCCTAGGACCAATCGCTATATAAAGGGAGTAAGTCTCATAAGTTACTCAGATCAATTAAGAGATTAAGAGTGATACTCTTCTGGTGAGCATCTGAAAACTTCCTGAGAGCTTTTGTTCACAAATCATGAACACTAGCTTTGGGTTCTCTCGATTGGTTGGAAGGAGAGTCATAGATGGAAGAGCTGTACGTTAGAGAATAGCAAAGAAGACCAGTTGGTTGAGGCTCTTCTGGAACGTTACATGTCTTCACAAGTTACAGAGGTTCTTCGGTATACAAAGGTTAGTAAGATCTGTTTAATTTATACATATAGTATGTCAAACTTGTATTTTGGAAAAATACTCTGATGTTAAAATTTTAAAAATTTTCGATGGGCTCCTCACATTGTTTTTTCCAACATCAACTAGCTCGATCTGAACACTGTCAGATGCTATCATTACAGCCCAAGTTCAGACTCAACCAGTTCGATCCAGATGCTCTCAAATACCATTATTATGGCCCATATTCGGACTCGACTAGTTCGATTTGAATGCTCACGCATTGCCATCTTCATGGCTTACTTTCGGCCTTGACTAGTTCGATCTGAACATTATTGCATTACCATCTTCATGGCTCCTTTGGCCTCGATAAAGTTGATTCAAATTTCCTCATGAAACTTTCATGGTTGTCAATCTTGGACTCAATCAATTTGACCTGAACCCATACACGTGGAAGATTGATGCTGTCATCATGGCTCTATTACCAAAGTGGATTCGATCAAGTCTCTTAGAGCTCGATCTCGCATCATTATTTCTATTGTCCATGTTAATACATGGTTCGACCAACTCTTTTAGAGTTCTATATACGTTGTGGTAATGGCTCAGTTAATCAACATTGATCCATCAGTATCCACTTAATTGAATTTTCACCATCATCATGGTGTCTCTTTGGCTATATAGCCAAATTTATCATATATAGTTGCGCAATGGCTTCTTAATTTCTTTGTCAAAATTGGCCCAACTATTTGATCGAAAAACACAGTATATAAAAGCACAAGTAATTTGAAACTGAATTAATGAAGTGAAATTTGATACTAAATTTCATTGAACAAAATAGAGCTGTTCGATATAGATTGAACAAAAAGAGATGCAAGTTGGTTTGAATATAAACTAATTATTTTCACTAGTCTCCTCCCTCTGTAGGTTGAACACTTTCCTTTTCGTATGGCTTGACAATCGGGGGATTTGTGAATTCGCCACATGGTGTCGAAACAGTATTTGGCTCAAGAGCAGGAAGATCGACGAAAACATCTTGATGGGCTGATTCGCCTTTGTCAACGACTTGAACGTCTAAGTTGTTCATCGATAGCAGTTCTTGCAATTCTAACAAGGCCTGGCTTGAATTCTAACAAGGCCTCAAGTCATGCCTTGAAAGAGGAAATGCCGTGGACCTCGAGCAGCTACTCCTTGATTTCTTCGATGTCTTTCTCTTTCACAACTACTGTCTTCTTTAGGTCGTCAACTTCTTCCTTGGAAAGTAGAAGGCTACTAGACAAGCTCAACACCTTTTCGTTCAACCTGTTTAATGCGTCGGCTACTTTGTTGAGCTCCTTTTTCTTGTTCTCTCTCTCTGTTTTTATCTTCCTTAGCTCTTCTCCAAGCTCTCTATTTTTCAAAAGCTCTTGCTCGTATTTATGAGTTGCCTTATTCGCAAAGAGATTCTGAAGTAAAAGAGCCTGCATGACAAAATTTTAGTATGAAACAATACGATTAAAGCCAATCAGATTGAACATGCTTTGGTGATTTACCTGCCTCATTGTTACAGCCGATTTGTTGTAGAACTAAGCGAATGGCTTTCCTTCAAGAAGTTCCTTGTCCTTATTGAAGTAAAAATTATGGCTGCTCTCGTAGCCATATCTTTGTCTTGAATAATGCTTATGTCTTTTGGGATGTCAAGGGTCTTCTCGGGAACCTTTTGTTCAACGTCCCTGGTCGAAGTAGAAGGCTCTCCACCCTTCTTTTTCTTCGATGGTGGGGGTTGTACGTCGAAGGGAGGAGGTGGAGGAAGATCAGACGAAGTGGATGATGGAGTCACCTCTTTTGGTACTAATGGTTCACCAATATTGCTCCTCTTCTGCGCCGCTTTGTCTATAATTTTCTTCTTTTGCATCTCTCCAACAAAGGGTAGTGTTATCTTCATGGTTGACAATGCGGCTTCTGCGAGATGAATGTCCTCATTACATAAGGGGTAATATATTTGGACTGACTGTATAGCTTCTAAAGTGCACAGTGGCATACAAAGACCTAATTGACTCATTTTGGAAATCGAATAGGAATACCTGTTGGGATTTCTTTGAAGTGCTTCCAAATCGACAACTTCCCAAGTCAATTGGGTTGCAAGATTTTAGCCCTAGTCCTACCCTTTAAAGCAAGTAGTGCATTCAACCTCGCTTGGAATCTCTCGTTGATTGGAGTCGGGTGATTCAGCTCGTAGTCTGCAAAGAAAGACAGCACTTGAGATCAGTTGAAATTACTGCTTGAAATAAACGCAAGTATTTGAGGCTTACCAATGTAACCAAAAGCAAATGGAAAAGGAAATCTAGTAGTCAACTCGAAAGAATTGTGGTTGATCGACATAAAGAAGTATCTTTCTTCCCAATGTCTGTTCGTGTTAATAAATTCTATTATGATTGCTTCGACTGTCGGTACATGAAGTAGAAGCGACCCGAGTTTTTGTTGTTTGGCTTTAAGTAGTAACACCAAATGAAATCGTAAATATCAAAGTTAATCCCAGCCTCTTCCATTAGAACCATCAGGGTATCAGTAGCCCCATTCAACATTAGCTACCTCATGGAGATGTAGAAGTGACCAACAATCTCCATCATGAACTCGAGGATCGGTAGTCGAAGACCAAGCTCGAACCATTTGGTGTACACACAAACTAGCTATCATTTTGCATGTAGGCTCGTTCGCCAAGGTAAGGCAATCAAATTTCTATTGAAGATGGGACCCTATACTTCGTTCTTATCGTCTGTAAATCTCCCTCTATTAGGATGGATTCCAGGTTCTTAAAAAAGGACACTACTTTGGTTGGAGAAATGTACTTTCTTTTTTCAAGCATTCGATTTGATTGACCCTTGTCGAGGGACCTGTTGGCCAGTTTCACTCTTCTTCTTGGTTCATTGCCTCTTTGCTGGTCCCAGCACCACCAATTCTGGCACCCGATTTGATCATGGACTGTTGACAAATCATTTCGTCGATTTCCCTCTCGTTGCTGCTCGACCAAGGGTACTCGCTATTGGTGGAGCTTGAATCGATGATAACCGCCTTTGACATTCTTACCGAAACAAGCTTACCAATAGAAATCTAGGGTTTTGAAGATCAAAAAGCCAAAGAATCCTAAAATCTGGGAAAGTTTCAGCAGTCCGTGAGTGTTCTAAACTCTCGACAGCCAAACAGGTTCAACAATCGCTAATTTTCTTAGAAAATGAGGTGTATTTTGTATCAAAATGCTTGGAATTGGAAGAGAAATAAGATTGTGGAAAGAAAATTGCAAGAAAATCTGAAGAAAAGAAAGAAATCTTGCTTGAAAATCATCAAGAAACTCTAAGAAACAGAAAGAAAATCGCATTGAGTTCGAAGAAAGAGAAGCGAAATGAAGAGATGAGGGAAAATGTCTGTTATATACTACCCAGAGCTGCTTGATCGATGGTTAAGATCAATTCAAAACCATTTGATCTAAGGGCTAGGATTTTGCATCTTTTTGAATTCTCGCTCAAATTGAGGCGGCGTCCTTTTGAATCAAACACATACGTCAATGTTGCAAAGATATTTTGGAGCCTACCAATCATGTGATGACATGTGTTGCAAGTAGTTAAGTGTCACGATTTTCTAAGGAAAGGTAATGATTCAAGCACGGATGCAAGATATCAATCAAGGTGACGTGTCATCAGACTAGAGCCTGACCTTTAATCACTCCTGTAGTTGATTACATCGACTAAGGAACGGGGGGCTAACTGTTGGGGTGAAATTTAGTCAGGCCCAAATTGCCGACGGGCCCGGGCGGCCCAATCTTGATATTAATCGAATAGATCGAACAGAATCAACTGACTGAAGTCCAATCAAATTGACGATTTGTATGGTTTGATTGGTTCAATTATCTTGCGTGATTGGAGGTATTCGGTTTTCTCGCCGCTTAGGATAATTCATACTCGTTTCCCAAGTCTTCGTTCGATCAGATCGATCGCCATGAGTTGACGGTTATTAGCACAAACTGATAGTTATAACACGTCTAGTTATGGACCGAAACGTGGGGGAGGCGTGATTCTTGCAGCCTATCACCAATCAACATGTATCCTACTATTGTAGTTACTTACAGTGCATTGTCCCACTCCACCAGACGGTTGGGAGCCACAATTCTTCCTCATCCTCTATATGAAGGGATGGTTGTTTCATTGTACGATATACAGAAATAGATACAAAAACTCTGCCCATTTGCTTTTTCATCTATTCTTGCTCTTTTGTAATTCGTACACAAAATATTATAATACATTATAGTTGACGTAGCTCTTCATTAACAGAGTGAACCACTGTAAATCTCGTGTGTGTTATTCTTCTTGTTACAGTATTATTTATTTTGTTTATTTTACCCTAATCTTGCACATTAATTTGAGTTAATAGGTTTATTTAATAGTGATTTGAGGGCCCAAGTTCCTTAATAACCTAATTCAGAATTTTTACATTTGAGCGCCCAACTTTATTCCATCGATTGCGGATCATATGATTTAGACTATCACCTTAAGAATCGTGTCTTCCACATAATCCATCTGTCATATGCCCAATTCTTAAGGTTTAGACCGACAGTCTCAAACTTTTGTTTGCTTAACATACATTCAACAAATATGAACATAAAGAGGAAAAGATTTGGTATATTAATAATGTATAAATTCTTTATTAATAAAAATATCTCCAAAAACTTATTACATTTTTACTCCTTAGGGCATACATGTCTAACAATCTCTCACTTGCACTAAATGAGTAAATATGACAAATCTTGCATCCCTATAGCTTCCATATGCCTTTCGAAGACTCTTCCAGTAAGTGTCTTCATAAATGGATCAGCTAAATTATCCTCAAACACTATCTTGCATACCGTGACATGCCCGCCCTCAATGAAGTCCTTTATTACATGATACTTCTGATCAATATGCTTACTCTTCTTGTAAAATCTTGGTTCCTTAGCATTAGCTACCACTGCACTGTTATCACAGTACAGTGGTGCCGCCTTATCCATACCAGGAACTACTTCAAGATCCTCAAGGAACTTGCGGAGCCACACTGCTTCTTTTGAAGAATCACTAGCTGCCACATACTCGGCCTCCATCATTGAATCCAAAGTGCAATCTTGCTTAGCACTTCTCCAATTGATGGCACCGCTACCCTGAGTAAACATAAAACCCAAAGTCGATTTTCTAGAATCCAGATAGGATTGAAAATCTAAGTTAGTATATCCAAGAGGAGTCAGGTTCTCACCCGAATATACAAGCATATACCCTCGAGTCCTTCTTAGGTACTTGAAAATATGCTTTACCGTAACCCACTGGTTCGGTCCTGAATCTGCCTGAAATCGACTTACTATCCCGACCGCATAACTAATATCTGGTCATGTGCAAAGCATGGCATACATGAGACTACTCACTACCGAAGCATAAGGCACCTTCTTCATGTATTCTCTTTCTTTATAAGACTTTGGAGAGTCTTTCTTAAAAAGAGTAATTCCAAACCTAGATGGTTGCCCACCTTTCTTAAAATCCTGTATTGCAAACCTCCTGAGAATTTTAACTATGTAGCCGGCCTAGGACAAAGCTATCATTTTATTCTTCATATCCCAAAAGATCTAGATACAAAGAACAAAATTACCCTCATCTAAGTCCTTTATGTCAAACAGCTTGGTCAACTATAATTTGACCAATGACAACGCCTCAACGTCATTACCAATTAGCAGAATGTCATCTATATAGAGTAGTAGAAAAACCACCTTCCCATCCTTAATGTGTTTGTAAAAACATGGCTCATCCATATTTTGTGAGAACCCATAAGTCTTGATCACCTGATCAAATCTTATGTTCCAAGAACGAGAAGCCTGCTTAAGTCCATAAATTGACTTCAGCAGCTTACAAACCTTACCCTCTTGACCTGTGACCTTGAACCCGTCTGGTTGTTCTATATAAATGGACTCATCAAGATAGCTATTCAGAAAAGCCGTCTTGACATCCATCTGTAAAATCTCGTAGTCGAGAGCGGCAGCTATGGACAAGAGAATCTGGATGGACTTAAGCATGGCTACAGGCAAAAAGGTTTCCTCATAATCTATTCCTTCCTTTTGTGTATAACCCTTAGCTACCAGTCTAGCTTTAAAGGTTTCGACCTTCCCATCCACTCCTCTTTTCCTCTTGTAGATCCACTTACACCCTATGGGTTTTATCCTTTTGGGAAGATCCACAAGCTCCCAGACCTGATTAGTTCCCATAGACTTCATCTCTGTTTTCATGGCCTCTGTCTAGAGTTTTGAATCAACATCCTCCATAGCTTCTACGTAAGTATAAGGATCCCTGTCATGTTCATCCGGTTCAGCCAAAAAGACTTCCCCATTGAATATATACCTCTTAGGTTGACGCCCGATCCTCCCACTATGCCGAAGCCCCTGAGGTTGTTGTTCAGGTTTGTTTAGTTTTTCTACACTGATCGGAACGGTTTCATTCGGAACCTCCAGAGTGATCGGATCACTCCTTAACTCCTCAAGCACCACTTTGCTTCAAGGTTTAAAGTCATCCATGTAACTCTCCTCAAGGAAAGTTGCATTAGTTGAAACCACGACTTTATTTTCCTTTGGGTTATAAAAATAACCCCCTTTAGTCCCTTTTGGATATCCTACAAACACACAAACTTTTGAGCGTGCTTTCAACTTATTTGGATCCTTAAATAGGAGATAAACTGGACATCCCCATATGCGAATATGGTTTAAGGATGTCTTCCTACCCGTCCACAACTCGTGAGGAGTTTTAGAGATCGATTTTGAAGGCACATTGTTCAAAAGATAACATGCGGTTTGTAGTGCATATCCCTAAAAGGATAAAGGCAATGATGAATAACTCATCATGAACCCAATCATGTCCAACAAAGTCCTATTGCTTCTCTCCGCTATGCGATTCTGTTGTGGAGGGCCCGGCCTAGTCAAATGGGATAAAATCCCATTCTCTAATAAGTGTTCCAAGAACTCATTAGAAAGGTATTCCCCACCTCGATCAGATCGAAGTGCCTTTATGGGTCTACCCAATTGCTTTTCCACTTCAGCCCGAAACTCCTGGAACTTGTCAAAAGTTTCGCTTTTGTGGTGCATCAGGTACACATACCCATATCTTGAGTAATCGTCAATAAAAGTGACGAAGTACTCATACCCTCCTCGTGCCCTCCTCATGCGGTTTGTAGTGCATATCCCTAAAAGGATAAAGGCAATGATGAATAACTCATCATGAACCTAATCATGTCCAACAAAGTCCTATTTCTTCTCTCCGCTACGCGATTTTGTTGCGGAGGGCCCGACCTAGTCAAATGGGATAAAATCCCATTCTCTAATAAGTGTTCCAAAAACTCATCAGAAAGGTATTCCCCACCTCGATCGGATCAAAGTGCCTTTATGGGTCTACCCAATTGCTTTTCCACTTCTGCCTGAAACTCCCTGAACTTATCAAAAGTTTTGCTTTTGTGGTGTATCAGGTACACATACCCATATCTTGAGTAATCGTCAACAAAAGTGACAAAGTACTCATACCCTCCTCGTGCCCGGATGTTCATCGGTCCGCAAACATCACTATGCACAAGTTCTAGAACGCCTTCGGCCCTATTGCCCTTAGACCCGAATGGTCTTTTGGTCATTTTACCCTCCAAACAAGATTCACATTAAGGTATAGATTCCACCTTTAAGTGAATTAAAGGTCCATCTCTTACCAACCTTTGAATCCTATTTAGGTTAATATGACCAAGGCACAAATGTCAAAGATAAGTTTTATTAAAGTGAGAAGTTTTAAGTCTTTTAGAGTTATTATCATTCATCTCAGCATTAAGTAATAAGTCCATCTTAGGTTTGATAAAATATAGATTATTTTGCATCCATCCTGAACAGATAAAAGATTTATTTTTACGAATCACCACTTTATCATTAAAAGAAACCAAGTAGGAGTCTTTAAATAAACAAGCTACAGAAATTAAATTCCTTTTAAATTTAGGAACATAAAAACAATCTTGCAAAAATAAATTCCTATAATTATCAAAATAAAGATGGACGTCTCCTACTGCTTTCGCTGAGACCAAGGATCCATCGCCCATCCGAAGCATGAAGTCCTTATGCAGTAGACTTCTCATTTCTTTGAACCCCTGCAGAGAAACATAAACATGATTAGTTGCACCAGAATCTATGACCCAAATGTCACTGGATTCCTCAGCCAAACAAGTTTCTAAATACAGAAGATTACACCTACCTCCTTTGGAAAGGAAGTCCTTGCAATGCTTTTGATATGCCCGACCTTCCCACAGAAGAAGCACTTAAGCTTCTTTGGGTTCTTCTTCTTCTTCTTCTTGCTCTTGGTAGTAGCAGGAATAGAAGACTTCCCATTCTTAGCCAGTTGCTTCTTTCCATTCTTAGAGTTAGGATTGGAACTAGAAGCAGCTACCATGTTGGCCTCACCACCCGCAGGAGACTCCCTGATCAGCAGTTCGAACTCCTGTAACTGTTTCATCAATTCTGTCAAGGTCATATCCCGTCTATTGCTTAAATTAAATGTAGCTCTAAATGGAATAAATTCCTTAGACAGAGTCTCAAAGACTATAGTCATCTGAGTTTCAGCATCGATGTGGGCTCCATTGGTTTGAGCCTCAGCGAGGTAACCCATGACCAACATCATTTGCTCCTTTACAGATGTCCCCAGCCTTTATCTACAGTTTAGAAGTTTTCGAAGTGCCCCTTGCCGCTTTGTTATGGCTTAGCCTCCAAACATATCTTCAAGATTATCCAAGATCTGCTTTGCAGTCTCATAATCCTGATGTTGAGCCTACAGCACATTATTCATGCTAGCCATAACATAGCAGCGGGCCTGATCATTAGCATCTTTCCAGCGATTATACGCTTGGAATTGCTTATTAGTTGAGTCTCCCGTAGGCTCGGGAGGACAAGGGGTTGTCAGTACATATTTTAGTTTCTCAAAGGACAGGACGATATCCAAGTTCCGTTTCCAATCATTATAATTCTCTCCAGTTAATAGGTTTTTGTGAAGTATTGATGATAAAGCATTTTTAAACATTTTTAATCTACAATAAAGAATCATATACCAAACATAAGCAAACATATAATAATAATTTAGTAAGATAACACAATCATGTAAAAAATACAAATGTGTTTATGTGTCAAAACCTTGAAAATATCACAACCTTATAACGATAATTCACAACTCAGAATTCAACAAGCTCCTAGGGAAGTCATGCTAAATTCAATCAAAAACACGGATCCCCTCCTAATTAATATATGCCATCCAAGACCCGTATGATCCAGCATATATTAATAATCATTTCTTTGGCCATTAATTTTATTAATAGAGCTCCTAGGGGAGGTTAATAATAAAATAAACGTGAGTGTGTAACCATCGTTTCAACATTTTATCCATGATTTATAATCATCACCTAGGGGTGTGCAACCATAAATCATGCTAAAATACCTTATCCTCTCAGAGATCCAATCTAGTACATGATAGAAATCCCTTCCTAGGGGTCAAGACTACCATGTTCTGCCTATGGACCAACGATGGAGGCCTTGGGTTCTCTCTTCGAAAACCTTTTCCCACTCAATCTTTTGAAATCAAGGTTTTATTTTAAGGATATGCATGAACAATTTTAATATGAACGGCACTCCATATTCTATATGACATGTTATCAATATACATGGCAAGTCATATTATAATGCAGACAAGGAAAGTAATCAAGCAAAGCTACAAGCAAAATAATAATAACCTTAATACTATGGCTCCACCCTAGAGAATAGAAAACTAAGATTATAAGAGAATAATCGAGACATATTATCGATTCTTCATCCTTGAATCCTCAAACTATATCCTTCTTCATGTAATTCCCATCTTCAAGTCTTCAATCCTGTATGAATCGAATACTTCATATTTCCAGGCATTTTGAAATTTAATGTTTCTCAGAATTGTCCCAAAAATAAAATTAAAACTGCATCGAAAAAACTATACCTTTTCTGGAAATTTTCTAGTTTTCGGTCGGCAAGCCGATCTGGGTGATCGGCCTGCCGATCATGCTCCATCGGCCTGCCGACTCATGAAAGTTTGGCCTACCGAACTGGAAGTTTGGCCTGCCACTAGAGCCACATGATTTCTATCCCACTGACGGCCTGTCGAACCTCATGTTCGGCCTACCGATCTGTGACCATCAGCCTGTCGAACTGTGAGGTTCGGCATGCCGACCGAGCAAAAAATTAGAGACTCAAGAAAAACCTGAGAGTATCATCATCAATCTTCTAGATCCGTCTTCTCTGAAAAATTATTTAATTACAAAATTCTTACAAATTTAAAAATAAATAATAATTCCTAGACGGAGATGATAGTCCGCCATCTAATTACATGAAAAACCTAGATACACATTCTAACCTCTAAGGAACCATAACCGGTATAAATTAATTAATTAATAAATAAATAAATAAATAAAAATTTAATCAACCATAATTAATTAATAAATAGTCACCACATAATCCATGACAACATATATAATATATAGAAACCTAGAGTGGCAACTCTCTATAAAATTAAATTCAAACATAGGAGAGATTAAGATCATAAAATTTATACATATAATATGATCACAAACTTGTAAATTTATGTAAAAAACTGGCTCTGATGCTAATTGTTGAAAAAAATAGTACGCAGCGGAATTTTAAAAATTTTACATCAAAGTATTTTTCAAAACACAAGTTTGACATGCTATATGCATAAATTAATCAGATCTTACTAACCTTTGTATGCCAAAGAACCCTCGCAAAACGTGAAGAGAAGTAACGTTCCAGAAGAGCCTCAACCAACTGGTCTTCTTTGCTATTCTCTATCCACGACCAGAGTGAGTGTGGGCTCACATGTATAGCTCTTCCACTAGGTGACTCTCCTTCCAACCAATCGAGAGAACCCAAAGCAAGTGTTTGTGATTTATGAACAAAAGCGCTCAGGGAGTTTTCAGATTCTCACTAGCAGAGTATCACTCTTAATCTCTCAATTGATCTCTCTTAGTAACTCTTAAGACTTACTCCCTTTATATAGAGATTGGTCCTAGGGTCAGTTCTTATCAGATTAGGTCTCAAAAACTCAAAATAGAATCAAGTTTGGATCAATATCTGATAAGAACTGCGTGGAAACGCGTGATCTTATCATTCGCTGATCGACAGGCCGAACCACCTGATCGGTAGGCCGAACAGGCCCCATCGGTAGGCTGAATGCCAAATAAAAATCTCGCTAATCTTTTATTTTTCATAAGAGATTCTATAGGATAAAGTCTCAGTTTTAATTCAAATAACCCAATAGAGAAGTTATCTGATCAAAACAACTTTATCTAGATAATCTCTAAGAAAATAAATCAATTTCCAATAATTCTACAAGTTTATCTTGATCTAATTTATGCAAAAATTAAATCAACTGATAAACAGACAAGAATTATCTGATCCTTATAATTCAACAAGTTTTTCTTGAATTAATTTTTATCACAAAATTAATTCAACCGATAAACAGACATGAATTATTTGATTCTTCTAAATTTCAATCAATCTAATAAATCTGACATAAATTATCAATTATTGGAAAAGCACGCCGTGTCGTTACAGGATGTTGTGAGCTAGCAAAGGGGACCAAATAGACCTATATAGTTCAAGCTCTCGATAATTATAAAACCCAATATCCCAGATATACATTTTATAATTATCAACTCCAACGCTAATCCACTAAAAGCTTGGAGCTGCACTCTCAAACTACATAGAATTACGAAGCTTGTTTAGCTAAGTCTCTATGGCATATCATAGTGTATCGTATCCCCGTATGATAATCCATAATTGGCTTAAGGACTAGTTCTGTCTTACCTTTTCGATTATTTTTATCTTATGTTCCATTATCTCACCATCAGAAAACTTACTATCCAATGACAGTATACCATTCGGTTACACCTATGTATCCAAATGGTTGAGCGCTTTAGTTTTTCAATTATAGGATAATGCATATAAGAGGATATCGTTACTCCTAAAGAGGAGCTATGGATTCCATATCTATGAATAACAGGT
Organism: Artocarpus heterophyllus; assembly: GCA_025403435.1. NCBI lineage: Eukaryota > Viridiplantae > Streptophyta > Magnoliopsida > Rosales > Moraceae > Artocarpus > Artocarpus heterophyllus. Next base: position 17,510,053 of record CM046334.1, read on the forward strand.
CCAAATTATCAAGAGTCATACCTCCAACGTATTGACATGCATACCACTATTAAGATGTGAGTGTCACCCTTTGGTACATCAAAAGACACAAGCCAAGACAATAGGCCCACTATTCATCTCAGGATTAAGATACAACATAAATGATTGTGTAAAGTGAATCAATTTGCCGAGATAGAATTATTAATCCAAATCAATTCACTTTATGTCCCAATCCAACACATCATCACCTATGACAACGTGCCAATGTTTCTATTCACGGAGTCCACCTCTGATGGTCAAGATAAACCATCTCCCAAAAGGGATATAGACAACATAACAATCTTTGCATGAATAAGGCGCCCAACTTTATTCCCTCGATTGTGGATCGTATGATTTAGGCCATCACCTTAAGAATCGTGTCTTTTGTATAATCTTTCTGTCATATGCCCAATTCTTAAGGTTTAGACCGACAGTCTTAAACTTTTGTTTGCTTAACATACATTCAACAAATATGAACGTAAAGAGGATAAGATTTGGTATATTAATAATGAATAAATTCTTTATTGATAAAAATGTCTCCAAAAACTTATTACATTTTTACTCCTTATGGCATATATGTCTAACAATAAAACTTACAAAAGCTCCTTGGTTGAATTCTAAACATTTTATAATGTTTCCATTTCATGCTCAAAATTTTGTAAAATTCAGTGCTCAAAATTTTGTAAAATTCATAACTTATCAACCGTATAGGACACGCTACCTTAATAGTTTCGATGAGTTCTACAACTTTCATGTTTTAACTTTCCTTAAATTCCACATTAAGATGGACTTTTTTGGCTAATTTTCAAATCTACCAAACTTTTGCAAAACTTTGCAATTTAGTCCTTTTGGAATTTAACAAAACTTTCTTCACAAAAGTTGTTCCCCTCACTGTTTTGACCGATCTTATACCATGTTTGCAAAACAAAATTGTTCTTCATGTCCTCAAAATCCTATTCTCTTGAAAACTAGTTAAACTTTACAAAGTTTAACAATTTTTCATTTTTAAATGTAAAACCCCTACTTTCTTTCTTTCTATCATCATCACCATCAATATAAAACATAAAATAATGTCCATTTTATATGCCATAGCTCAAAAAATTTCATCAAACACTTAGCGTACAACAAAACATAAACTTTCAAGACTTCAGTTTAGAATTTTACCAAGGTATTCCTTAAGCTTTTAGACCTCCTCTTTGGTCCTTGTTCTTAGCTTAAATTCCTTAACATAATTATAGCAAAAACTCCCTCAAAAACCGATCCATAACTTGGAAGAAAACTATTAAAATCCTTGAGGAAAAGGTTGGAATTTTTACCATAAAACCCCTTAGGAATACTTGCTCTTATTTCTTTGCATGCTTTGGTGGCTTGAATTTCATCAAAATCTTGAGAAAGAAATGCCTAGGGAGGGATGGTTTTTACTAGGGAAGAAATGAGAAAAAATTTTTCATAAAACCAAATATTTTAATTTTCAACAAGTCCTTGACCATTTATAGTCACCACTCTAGGGACTTATTTGAAAAAGAAAAATAACCCAAAACATGTGGCACATTCTCCACCCTTGGAGTGTCCCCCACTTTTTTTCCTTTTTCTTTTTTTTCCTTTTTTTCTTTTTCTTTTTTTTCCTTTTTTTCTTTTTGGTGGCTAACCATGCTTAGTCACCCTTAAGCATCATTAAGGGTAAAAGTGGCATGATTTGATTAGCCACATCAAGGGGGTGTGGTGGTAATTTCTCAACCATTTGAGTGTCCTATGGTGGGTCCCACAAGGGCTTTTTACACAGTCTAAGTTTATACAAATAGTATTTTTCCTATACTGTTGGAATTCTTTTTTGTACAATTCATGAGGTCCCACAACCTCTCATACTTATTTACATCCATCACTTAATGTAATCCTTATACTGCTTAACGTTATGCAGTTTAAATTTATACTGACAGTATTTTTTTATACTATCGTTATATTCTCTATATTGTTACAAGCTTATACAGCATTCCTTACTCATTCATGTCCTCTAAATAGTATTATTCCTATACTACTTTAACTTTAAAAAGTCTAATTTCTGTACTACTTAACCTTAAATAGTCTAATTCCTATACCGCATTACTTTTGCATTGTAATTTTTATACTATATAACTTTATCATTGTACTTTCTTACATTGTATTTTTCTAATACTGTATAATTTTTCATATTATTATACAACATTTTTCTTAAACTGTATTTTTGTCTTAACATTTGTTGCAATACATTTTGCAACAATTAAGCTTTCCAACTTATTTTTCATATAGTTCCTTTCTTCTATAAGACTATGGCATGATTTTTATCCTTAAAAATCCCTTTTTTCTTTTATAGACTTTATCATCAAAATTGGATTAAGCAATAATCCTTGTGACATATAATTTCTACTTAACATAATCATTAAGTTATTGCATTTTTAATGTACAAAAAATGCTCAGGTGTTACACAAATTACCCCCAAGATATAACAAATCTTTGAACATAATATTTAGTAATAATATTGCATTGCAGAACAAGATATGAAGTCTATAATTTTCTAGAGATTTAATAACACACAGGGGTGTTATTTCATGAACTATTATAATCTTTTCAACTCATGTAATCGTTCACATATAGAGGTACCTTTTTATTTGTAAATGTATCTCTTTATATAATATCACAACTATTACAACGGATATATTCATTGGTAATAGTTATTCAGATTTGTATTAAGACATACAACCAAATAGCATAATGATTCAAAATAATTCTATGTCACAACTATTTAAAATTTGAAGAACTCGAACTAGTATCGTGACGCCAATTTTCCAGCGCTGTGGCATTGTGCTAAAATTTGATCCAACATCGTAGCGCCAATTTTCTAGTGCCATGGCGCTTTGCTCTTGGGAAATCCTTCAAATGTGACATTCTATATTTGATAGATATATTGAAATCCTTCTTATGATCCCTTACTAGATTGCAATATTTCTCTAGATTCAACAATGACAAACTCATACATACATAAGAAAGTATCTTTTGATGTTACCTTCAATTAGTGAATATACTATAAAGCATTTACAAGACAATAGTGTGCTATGTATTAAACTTTGTCTCTTAAGCAAATACCAAAAATATATCACGTCTGAGCTATCTAAGATGTTAAATTATGTTCCAATCATTTAGAACTATTCCAACCTCATGTTCTATCTTGGATTCATAAACATTTACAAGACTAAGCTACGGTCTTGTTAGGTGAAGTTTCAAATCTTGTCTCTAGCTACTTTTAGAATTGAACTTTATCAAGAGTAAATGCTCAACTTCAATCACGTAACTATTTGCACACAACATCTTATAAGGGACAAATAAATTTCGTTGTTAAACCCATCACATCACATTGACTTGTTCTTACCCATTTAATTATGGAATAGTGGTACAACTATCACAGGAAAGGTTTTAGTTTCATATCACTCTATGTGTCCTCGATTAAGTCTCTAGAAAGATCTTTTATCAAAGGACCTAGTAGGTTCTTATTAGTCCTAACATAAACAACATTAATAACACTATCAGTTATTAATCATTTCACATATTAAGTCTAAAACTAATATGTGACTTTTCATTTTACACCTTGTGATAAGCTTTAAACTATGTAGCTTCGCTATCGTAGCACAAAAACATAGATAGCATCAGTTGTGGCAACAACTCAATATCAAACAATAAATTCCTCAGTAATTTTGCTTCATTGCCCACAACGGCAAGTGCTATAAACTCACTTTCTATCATTGAATGAGTTTTGCACATTTGTTTCTTACAAGCCCAAGACATGGCTCCTCCTATAATTGTGAAAATCTAATTGGATATGGATTTATTATTATTTGCATTAGCTATCCAACTAGCATCCGAGTACCCTTCTAATACTGTAGGATAATCATTATAAAACAAACCTAAATTAATGGTCCTTTTGAGATAACCAAGTATCCTGCCAATTGCATTCCATTGTTGAACACTTGGATTACTCGTAAACCATGACATTTTGTATACTACGAAAGCAATGTCTGGCCTTGGACAATGCATAACACATATCAAGCTACCAATCACATTAGCATACTTTAGCTATGCTACAGCTCGGCCATCATTTTCTAGTAATTTAATACTAGAATCATATGAAGTATTAACTTCTTTAAACTTTAAACTTTAAATGATTGAATTTAAGAAGCACATTTTCAATATAATGATATTGATACAATGAGTAATCCCTCACTATGATTCTTCACTTTCGAACCTAAGATAGTATCTACACATGCAAATTATATATCAAAGTAATTTCAAATAGCACTCTAATAAATTTCAATCTAGCTATCGAAGCATATATATCAAAGTAGTCTATACCACACTTTTGTTAAAAACTTTTGGCTACCAATCTAGCCTTGAAAGTTTGTATAGACCCATCAATGTTGTACTTTCTTTTAAACACGCACTTGTTGCTTATCGGTTTTGACCCTGGAGGGAGATCAACTAAGACCCAAGTTGGATTAGACATTATTAAATTTGTTTTATCATTTACAGTCTCTTTCTAAAAGGAGGTATCTCTAGATGGCATGACTTCACTAAATGTTTTTGGATCTTCTTCAATATTTAGCAACAATGGTATTTTGTTAAATACACTATTTCTTTCTCATTCAACAAGAAAGTTAAAGCTTGAGAGGAAATAAAATCCAGTGTTAAACACTTTCCTTTTCTTTCACATTGACTTCTCTTTGGTTCCAGAGATGTCATAAGACTCTTTCCTTCTATTATTAATGGAGGTACTAGGAGTATAGTCACATGGTTGATCAACATTAGATTCCAATTTAGTGGTAGAATCAATACTCAACTTATTTTCAATAAATCAATACCTCTTCATTCCCCACTTACAATAGAATCTAGATTCAACAATCTATATGTTAGATTTTGTGCCCTAAGGATTAAATAATGTAATAATTTTTGAAGAAATTTAATCAATAAAAAGTTTATAATTTATTTTCATATATCAAATGTTGCCCTATTTATATTCATTTATATAGAATGTTATGATAAACAAACAAAATTCTAAGACTATCAGTCTAAACCTTTAAGATCGTGCATATAATGGACAAATTATGCGAAAGACATGAATCTTAAATGTAATTATCTAAATGATAAAATCCACAATTGAGGGAATAAAGTCGGGTGCTTTATTTATGTTAAGATTGTTACATTATCTACATCCCTAATAGGAGATGACTTGTCTTGGTCATCGAAGTTAGACTCCACGAGTAGAAACATTAGTGTATTGTCATTGGTAACGATATATTGGATCGAGACTGAAGATGAATTGATTTGATTGATAATTTTGTTTATTTAAATCAATTCACTTTAGACACTCATAGGTATTCCATCTTAATCCTGAAATGAATCAATAAGTCCGTATTATTGACTTGTGTCTTCTGTTGTACTAAATGGTGACATCCTGAATTATATGAAGGTATGCATATTCGTATGTTGGAGATATGACTCTTGATAGATGTAGAATCATTATTCATAGATATAGAATCTATAACTTTTCTGTAGCATTAATGATATTCTCTTATAGGCATCATCCTGTAATTGGAAACTAGAACGCTCAATCATTTAGATACATATGTGTAACTGAATAGTATATTATTTGTTATTGGTTATGAATAGTAAGTATTCTAATGATGAGATAATGAAACATAAGATATAAATAATCGAGAAGGTAAAATAGAATTTATCCTTAAGTTGATTATGGATATCTTATGGGGATATTACACATTATGATATGTCATAGACAATAAACTTATTAGAGTTTTGTAATTTTATATATAGTTCAAGAGTGCAACTTAAAGATTTTAGTGGAATAGCTTTAGAGTTGATAATTATAAAATATATGTATCAGGAATATATTAATTTATAATTATAGGAGTTTGATCTATATACATGCATCGGGTCTCCTTCGCTAGCACATAATATTTTTTGTAATGATATGATATGTTTTTCATACAGATTGATAACTTATATTATTTATTAGATTGGCTAAAATTCATTTGATTGGATTTCATAATTCATGTTAGTTTATTGGTTGAATTAATTTTTTGAATTAATTCCAGATAAACATGTTGAATTATCTAAAATAGATTTTTTTTGTATGAGATTATATGTATATAGCTGTTTTAATTAGATAACTTCTCTATTAGGTTGTTTGAATTAAAACTGAGGCTTTATAAAGGATACATAGGTCAAATAAGAGAGGATTTATCTAATTGTTTTAAATCAAGTGAATCAAAATAATTCTAAGAAGCTGGAAAACGCGTCTGCCAACTCAACCACGATGACCCTGTCAACCACCATACATAGGCGCAGTCGATCGCGTCTGTTTTTTTGGCAAAACATGTGAACACATTTTTAGCTTAGATTTTGAGTCTTATTCAAATTTTGAGACCAAATCTGATAAAGACTAGCTCCAATCCAACCTCTATGTAAATGAAACAATTTTATTGTTTTTTAGATCCTTGAGAAATTTAGAGAAGAGTAGTTTGTTGGGAAAACTCTGAAACTCCCATAGAGCTATTGTTTGCATCTTGAACCTTAGCTTTTGGTTTTCTCAAGTAGTTGGAAGGAGAGGCCACTTGAGGAAAAACTAAATGAAGTACGTCCATCCAAATTCTAATCGTGGAAAGAGAATAGCAAGGAAGACCAAGTGGTTGAACACTTCTGGTAGATTTCTCTATTTGCAATTCTTGTAGTTTTTTAACCTACTAAAAGGTAGGAAAGGTCTTTATTAATTTATATACATAGCATGTCTAACTTGTTTTGAGAAAAAGTTTTAATAAAAAATTTTAAAAATCCTTTGCGTACTTGTTTTCCAACACTATATGCCTTGGAATTTTCTGCGTACCCTACAAAAGCATATTTGATTCCTCTTGCACCTAACTTTGATGATTTAGAGTCATGTACTCTATACAAGGCTAAACAACCTCACACCCTTAAATGCATCAAGTTTGGTTCCGCTCCTTTCGATATTTCATATCGAGAGACTAGTGTTTTCATAGAAGTAATTCTATTATGAACATGACATGCAATAAGTAAAGCTTCCCCCCATAAATTATTTTGCAATTTAGCATCTAGAAGCATAGAGTTTAAAATATCCGTAAAGACTATATCCTTTCTTTTAGCCAAACCCTATTATTGAGGAATAAAAAGGGCTAATTTTTGGTGATTAATACCATGCTCTTCAAAGAAGGCATCAGACTCATTTAAGAAATATTCACTTCTATCACTTCGAACCATTTTGATATTTTTACATTTTGATTGCAATATTAGTGTCACAAGGATAATCGCTAAATTCAATTTTTTGTGACAAATACCCATAGAGTAAATATTAAGTATAGGCCTACATGATTATAATATTATGCCCATGTTTTAAGCAGTATATAAGATGTCAGTCTACTAGTCAATAACTAATACAACTTAAAAGTATCTACAATCCAACCGGAGTTGGAATGCAAAAATAGAGACAATCAAAGCAGCAAAGTGAGCAATACAATAAGATAATACAAAATTTGTATCTGTACATAAAGGTGAACTACTATGATGTAATTAAATAGTATAGTTTTTACATTAAACCAAGATATTTTTAGATTGTTAAGAAAAATATCTCTTCAATACCATGCTGATAGTATGAGAGAAAGATAGAACTTTGATATTGATAAAATTATCGCACTCTTTCTCTCCTATTTTGCTCTCTTCTCCACAACCAGCCAAAACTCCGGTCAAGATTTCGACATCCGATTTCGACACAAGTGGTGTCATTGGAAATCCCTCGCTGAGCTGAGTTCAATGATGTACTGTGGCAATTGCAACTCCACCTCCACCGAAGAAAGCCTCATGCGTCGTCCAAAGCTGTCAGAAACCCATATTAGTCGATCGAGATATCTTTTTTGTCCAATGTCTAATCGACATGATTTTGGGACCCCTACAGACTCAAAGTTATGAGATGAACAAATACAGTAGGTGGTGCTATTCAATTTCAGCTAGAGCAGCCTTATTAGAGCTGCTTGTTATCGCCTATCATGCCGCTAATTGATTTTGTCATTTTTGGCGGTGTTGAGATGCACCACCATGGGAGAAATGTTTAGAGGAGTACGAGGAATGAAATCCTTTAATCAATTTTGGGTTTCCATGGTGGAGAGCAAAGATTGGAAATCTTCCATCTCCACCTGTATTTGGTGTTCCAACCCAAACCATTAAAGACCAAATTGACTAAAATGGACCTTGATATTGGACTCAGAAGGGTTTATTTAGGGGGGATATGCTCGAGTTCAACTGCCAACAGAGCCTGGTCAACATCAGTCAAAGCTAGTCAACGGTTGACCAAAAATTCAAAAGCACAAATTGCCTTCCTGACCTTCAATTTACGATCTGAGACCAATTCTCGACTTGTTTTTACATTCTAAATGCAACAATGGTCTTCATTTGAACCAATTCCATTCCATTAGAAATTTTTCGATACCTATTTTATGCAAATCGAGGCGAGACAAACTAAAAGAACGGAGTCCAGAACAAGCTTTCCATTGTTTTGGAAATCTCCAATAATCATTCCTAGCTATTCATAGTCGCTCTCAGACTATTCTTAAGGAAGTTTACTAAACTGTAGAACTAATGATGTACAACTAAAACTATTTAGCTTGATATCCAAGTAAATTTCAAACCCCGCCTATGGCATTAAGAACATGGTTTCATATACTCTATACATGTTTGAAATATGTTTGTATTTATTATGCTTATTATTTTAGATGCCAAAAAATGTTTGCATTTGTTATGCTTATTATTTTAAATGCCAAGTTATTTCATAAAGTATGTTCAACATTTGTTATGCCTATTATTATCCTAAATTTAAGTCATGGCATACAATATGTTCATTAAGTTTACAAATCTTGTAAACTAAAGAGAAGATAATTAATTATTGTACCAACTGTTGGAAAATGAGCACGCAATAGACTTTTAAAATATTTAAATCAGAGTATTGTCTAAAAAGAACAAGTTTGATATGCTACATATATAAATTAATGACAGATATTACTACCATCTTTTGTATACCGAAGTAGACTCGAATTCGTGTAGAGAAGAACATTCCAGAAGAGTCTTAACTAACTGGTCTTCTTTGCTATTCTCTATTACAATCAGAGTGTGAGTGGTCATACAACGTAGAGCTCTTCCTCTAGTGACTCTCCTTCTAACCACTTGAGAAGACCTAGAGCTAAGGTTCTTGATGTTAAACAATAGCTTAAGCTCCTATAGGATTTATAATGAACTAACAAAGGAGACCCGATGGATATATATAGTTCAAGCTGCCATAATTATAAAATACAATATCCCTGATACATATTTTATAATTATCAACTCTAACGCTACTCCATTAAAAGCTTAGAGATGCACTCCCAAACTATATAAAATTACGAAGCCTCAATAAGCTAACCGTCCATGACATATCATAGTGTGTTACATCCCCATAGGATATTCATTATCAGCTTAACGATAAATTCTGTTTTATCTTCCTGATTATTTTTATCTTACGTTCCTTTATCACACCATCGGAATATTTACTATCCATTGATAGTATACCATTTGGTTACACCTATGTATTCAAATGGTTGAGTGCTCAAGTCTTCCAATTATAGGACAATGCATATAGGAAAATATCATTAACTCTACAAAAAGAGCTATGGATTCCATATCTATGAATCAAGAGTCATGACTCCAACGTATCGGTATGTCTACCATCGTAAAGTCAGGATGTCACCCTTTGGTACATCAAAAGACATAAGTCAAGAATACGAGCCCATTAGTCATTTTAGGATTAAGACATAATATATATGATTGTCTAAAGTGAATTGATTTGTGCAAATGAAATTATTAACTAAATCAATTCAACCTTTATATACCGATTTGATACATCGTCACCTATGACAATGTACCAATGTTTTTACTTGTGGAGTCCCACTTTGATGACCAAGACAAGCCATCTCCCATTAAGGATGTAGATAACATAACAATCTTAGCATGAATAAAGCACCAACTTTATTCCCTCGATTGTAAATCTTATGATTTAGACCATCACGTTTAAGATTCATATCTTCTGCATAATCTGTCCATCATATGCACAATTCTTAAAGGTTTACACCAATAATCTCATACTTTTGTTTGCTCATTATACATTCAATAGAAATGAACATAAAGAGGACAACATTTGGTATATGAATTATAAATAAATTCTTTATTGATAAAATGTTTCCAAAAACATATTACAATATTTTACTCTTTAGGGCACTATGTCTAACAATCTCCCACTTGCACTAAGTGAGTAAATATGACATATCTTGCATCCCTTAGCCTCCACATGCTTCTTGAAAACTCTTGTATATAGTGTCTTCATGAAAGGATCAGCTAAATTGTCCTCAGACGTGATTTTTCATACTGCAACATGCCCGCCCTCAACGAAGTTCTTTATCACATGATACTTCTAATGAATATGCTTACTCTTCTAGTGAAACCTTGGTTTCTTAGCATTAGTTATCACTACAATGCTATCACAATGCAACTATATGCCTTATCCATACTAGGAACTGTCTCAAGACGTCCAAAGAACTTGTGGAGCCACACTACTTTTTTCAAAGCATCACTAGCTGCCACATACTTAGGCTCTATCGTTGAATCTAAAGTGCAATCTTGCTTAACACTTCTATAAACAATGGCACCGCTACTTAGAGTAACCATAGAACCAGAAGTCGATCTTCTCAAATCTAGACAAGATTGGAATTCTAAATCAGTGTATCCTAGAGGTGTTAGATCCTCACCCGAATACACATGCATATACCCTCGAGTCCTTCTCAAGTACCTGAAAATATGCTTGACCGTAACCTAGTGGTTTGGTCCTGGATCCGACTAAAATCGACTTACTATCTCGATCACATAATACATGTCCGGTTGTGTGCAAAGCATAGCATACAAGAGACTACTCATTGCCGAAGCATAAGGCACCTACTTCATGTATGCTCTTTCTTCATCAGACTTTGGTGAGTCTTTCTTAGAAAGAGTAATTTTAGACCTAGATGGTTGCCCACCTTTATTAGAATTCTACATTGCATACTTCTCAAGAATTTTATCTATGTAGGCTACTTGGGATAAAGCTATCATTTTGTTCTTCCTATCCCGAAATATTTGGACACCAAGAATATAATTAGCTTTACCCAAGTCTTTCATGTCAAACTGCTTGGTCAACTATAATTTGACTGATAATAATGCCCCAACGTCATTGTCAATTAGCAGAATGTCATCTTCATAGAGCAATAGAAAAACCACCTTTCCATCCTTAATTTGTACATAAACACATGGTTCTTCCATGTTTTGTTCAAAACCATAAGTCTTGATTACCTGATCAAATCTTATGTTCTAAGAACAAGAAGCATGCTTAAGTCCATAAATTGACTTTAACATCTTACAGACCTTACTCTCTTGACCCTTAGCCTTGAACCCGTCTGGCTATACCATATGTATGGACTCATTAAGATAGCCATTCACAAAGGCTGCCTCGACATCCATTTGCAAAATGTTGTAATCGACAGCAGTAGCTATGGTTAAGAGAATGCGGATAGACTTAAGTATGGCTACAGGCAAAAAGGTTAAGTATGGCTACAGACAAAAAGGTTTTCTTGTAATTAATTCCTTCATTTTTCATGTATCTCTTAGCTACCAGTATAGCCTTATAGCTTTTGACTTTCCCATCTGCTCCTCCCTTTCTCTTGTAGATCCACTTATACCCTATAGGTTTTACCCCTTTGGGAAGATCCACAAGTTTCTAGACTAGATTAGTCTCCATAGACTTCATCTCAGTGTTCATGGCTTTTATCTAGAGCTTTGAATCAACATCCTCCATTACCTCTGCATAAGTGTAAGGATCCTTATCATGTTCAACCAGTTCAACGAAGTATGCTTCATCATTAAACATATACTCTCAGGTTGATGCCCAATCCTCCCACCACGCTGAAGCCCTTTCATTTGTTGTTCACTCAGTTTTTCTTCATTAATTGGATTGGTTTCAATCGGAACCCTTGAAGTAATCTTATCACTCGCTAACTCTTCAAGTACCACTTTACTTGAGGCTTAAATTCGTTCTTTCCTCAAGGAATGTTGTATTCATTGAAACCATGACTTTATTTCCTTTTAGATTATAGAAATAACCCTCTTTAGTCCTTTTTGGATATCCTACAAACACACAAACTTCTAAACGTACTTTCAATTTGTTCGCTTCCTTATACAGGACATAAGCGGGACATCCTTATATGCGAATATGGTTTAAGGATGTTTCTCTACCTATCCACAACTTGTGAGAAGTTTTAGGAACTGATTTTAAAGGCACATTGTTCAAAAGATAACATGTGGTTTGTAGTGCATATCCCCAAAAGGATAAAGGTGATGTCAAATAACTCATCATAGACCTAACTATGTCCAAAAAAGTCTTATTCCTTCTCTCAGCTACGCTATTCTATTGCAGAGTGCACGGTGCATTCAAATAAGATAAAATCTTATTCTCTAATAAATGTCCCAAGAACTCATTAGAGAGGTATCACCACCTCATCAGATCGAAGTGCCTTTATGGGTTTACTTAATTACTTTTTCGCTTCAGCCTGAAACTCCCTGTACATGTCAAAAGTTTCACTTTTCTGATGCATTAGGTAGACATGCCCATATCTTGAGTAATCATCAATAAAAGTGATGAAGTACTCATACCCTCTACATGCCCTGATGTTCATGGAACCACAAACATCACTATGCACAAGTTCTAAAACCCCTTCGGCCCTATTGCCCTTTGACCCAAATGGTTTTTTGGACATTTTTCCCTCCAAACAAGATTCATATTGTGGTATAGATTCCACCTCTAAGTGACTTAAAGGTCCATCCTTTACCAATCCTTGAATCCTATTCAGGTTAATATGACCTAATCACAAATGTCAAAGATAAGTCTTATTGAAGTAAGAAGTCTTAAGTCTTTGAGAGTTATTATCATTAACCTCAGTATTAAACAGTATGTTCATCTTAGGTTTGATAAAATAGATATTGTTTTGCATCCATCCATCACAGATAAAAGATTTATTTTTATGAATTACCACTTTATTATTAAAAGATACTGAATAAGAGTGTTTAAATAAACAAGCTGTAGATATTAAATTCCTTTTAAGTCTAGGAACATAAAAACAATCTTTCAAAACTAGAATCCTATAATTATCAAAATAAAGATGGACGTCTCTCAATGCTTCAACTAACACCAAGGATCCATCACTCATCCGTAACATCAAGTCCTCATGCAGCAGACTTCTCGTTTCTTTGAACCCCTGCAAAGAAACATAGACATGATTAGTTGCTTCAGAATCATGATCCAAGTGTCACTTGATTTCTCAACTAAGCAAGTTTTAATAACTAGAAGTTCACACTTACCTTATCGAGAAAGAAAGTTCTTGCAATTCTTCTTAATGTGCTTACTTTCTCACAGAAAAAGCACTTTAGCTTTTTTGGGTTCTTTTTTTTCTTCTTATTCTTGCCATTCGCTAGAATAGAAGATTTCCCGTTCTAGCCCTCTACTTCCTTCTTTTCCATGGTTTAGGATTGGAACTAGGCGCAGCCACCAAGTTAGCCTCAGCACTAGCAGGAGTTTCCCTGATCAGATTTTTGAACTCCTATAACTACTTTATCAACTCAATCAAGGTCACATCCTGTCTATTGCTTAAATTATATGAAGCTCTAAACGGGATGAACTCCTTAGATAGAGTCTCAAAAACAATAGTCATCTGTGATTCAGCATCGTATCAGCTTCATGGGTTTGAGCTTCAGCATGGTAACCCATGACCAACATCATATACTCCTTAACCCATGACCAATATCATATGCACCTTCACAAGAGTCCCTAGTTTTTGCTTGTAGTTTAAAGCCCCTTGCCAAGAGGGAAGCAAGAGCAAGTATAAGTGAGTTCACTTACTTTAAGGGTAGAGTTAATGCTCCTATTTATAGTACCTCATATGGACTTTGTCTAGGGTAGGTCTACTCCGTGACCCGGGCAGGTTCACTCTCTGACCCGGGTGCATCATATGGAAGATAAACTTCCCATCTAAGGGTTGTAGTAAAGCAAAACCCAGCTTTAGACTTGGTTGATGTCCAACAAAGCACAGATTTGTCCCGAAGTGACTAGTACTATTATCTATAGGTCGAGATCAACGCAAGGACTACCACAGGGAACGTTCGCCGATCAACCGGGAAGCCTTTGGAGGCTCTGGAATGTCTATATGCATAATAATGATGGTTGGTAGTCCGAGCTGTTAAACTCAAACAAGAGCCGATCATAACGCCCAACATCTTCAATGGGTTAAATGGTCGAACTAGGACCGTAATGAATGCCACCACGAGAGGCTCTTTGCTAGGCAAAATACCTTGCTAGGCAAAACACCTAAATTCAATCTTAAGAGTATATTTTTAAAAACAGTAAATAAATTAAATTTTTCCCTAGCTCAAGGGTATTACCAGATTTTTTTTGGGGGGTCCCATGTTTTATATCATATCATTAGAATGTAATAAAGCAAGACGGTCAAGTTCCAAGGTACGTTCATGACTTCCTTTCCCGCTAGTTCTCCGTGTCCCTTCCAGGCTTCCACAATACTTACATTGTTCCTTTTTTTTTTCTTTTTTTTTATTTCTTGACTTCCTCTTTCGCCTCAGCTTGGACTTGCAACAAATTGGACCGTGAATTTCGGAAACAGAGCTCTAGATACTCGATAAAACAGACCTCACTACTTGAAATTTTGTCATAGGAGTATTATATTTTGTCCATACACATGCTTCAGGGTACAACCAAAAAAAAAGCATATCAAAACAAAATTTGGTTACATATTATATGCTTGCTCTACCTCAGCGAACACCTCAAAATAAACCAAAACAAAGAAACAAAAATTAGAAACTGCCGATTACCATAGAGATCAGCCTAGTTCCTTTTGCCCCTGCCCCTTTTCGGTCCAACAACAACCCATCCATCTTCCACTTCTGCAGAGGGCCCAGGCACGGGCTTGTCAACAAGCATGTCTTCCACATTAGAATTTGAAAGAGACTTCAACGAGCCAACTGTTATATTTGATGAGCCATCATTCCTAATACCATCAGGTCTCTCATCCATGTTCTCGTCGTCGTCGTCGTCATCATCATCGTTTGCCTGAGAACAATTGCCAAGCAAAGGGGAAAAAACACTTGTTAAGTCCTTACCAATTTGACTTTTTGAATCATTGCATACGGAAAAAAACACTACTCATGGCTTGGATATTGCAGTTGGCAAGTTGTCCACTTTGAACCCTTGCTAGCCATCAAATCCAACATGTCGCAGACCGTGTGTGAGTGTGTGTGTCGCACACAGAGGCGGATAACACAGATATTATCCCTTCCCTTTGAGCCATATTGTACAGACAACCAGAGTAAGGACTACAGCGGGATACTAGCAAGTTTCAAGTTAGGAAGTGTGGACAAGCTACAACAATTAACAATACCAAAAAATTTCAGACCTTTTCTGCACTACAAAATGTGCGCATACATGTTTACCGATTTCATTGTATCTTAATCTAAAATTCATCAATAAACTAGGGAACCATATAATTAAACAGAGGAATATTTATCAAGGTTGAATTGCATTCTTATCAAGGATTTTCTTGTACAAATCAAAGAAAAGTGCAGTTGTGCCCTAATACCCCAATACAATCTCTTTCCCACATCCTTGTGTTAGTGATGTGCCTAGCTTTGCCTGTAGTTATCACTAATGAACCTTTTAAACATGTGAAAAAGGTTAATAGGGAAGATACAACGGTTTTTTTTTTTCTTTGGGGGGGGGGGGGGGGGGGGTTGGATTGGGGGAAGGAAAAAGCATTAAACCTGCTAAAAGGTTGGAGTGTGTGTGTGTGTGTGTGTGTGTGTGTGTGTGTGTGCAATATAAAATTAGCAAACTGAGAATTTTAACTCCAATTACCTGTCTGACATGAGAAACAGGGGCCCTCCGATGATTAGACTCCCTAAGAACTTCAATGGACTTAAAACTACCATCCAAGCACTCTTCATGCATGATCATTAATTTTTCGGCTATCTGGATAGACCAAGAGACAGGACTTGGACACTGATTTAAAATAAAATAATACAAAAAAGCCTAATACAAGTTCTCAACCAATAAAAGAGCTTAAAGTAAAACAATAAATTAGAAAGTACAGAAGCTAAGAATGAATCAAAGTGATGTAGGACCTGTAGCACGATGCCAAGCCATATTTTATGTTGTTTTAGAGCTTGTTTGGTTGAGGGAAAAGGGGAAGGTGGGAGAGTCGTAAGGGGATTAGTTGAAAGATTTTGGTACCCATAGTTGTCTAGTAGGAGAGAAAAGAGGAGGGAATCGACAGGTTGAGGGATTTCAAATACTTCAAAGTACTCCAATTTAACCCAACCTCAAGTTTGGGTAACCAACCCAACCTGAATATTATTGGGTGGCCCAACTTTTAGCAATCCGCCATAAACCTAGCTCAGCCAATGATATTTTTGTGTTTTTAAATATATTTCAGAAAATATATATATATATATATTATATAGTCATTTTTTATCATGGTCCATGACTTGTATGTTTGAACTACATTGTCGATCTTCCTCTCCATTTTCCTCACCCAAGTTATATGACTTTTGTTTCTTCTTACTTTCTTCCCTCTTACCAAAGATAGCCTTATGTTTCTAACTTCCTAGTATACCGGTTGTCTCCTTTTCTTGTCAATTTCTATATAAGAACTCGCAGTCAACCAATAAAATAAAAAGCATTCAATAATTTCTCTTGCTTAACGTTGAATGATTGTGAAAAAGGACCAATAAGTGTTAGGAAATTGATACCTCTTCAATGCTGCCATCGTCAACTTCAGTATTGAGAGAAAGCAAGCCTTCTTCGAGCATGTCTTCAACATCATCTATGTAAAGACCCTCTAAACAAACAAACAAATTTCAATGAAAAAGTAGTTAAATTCATCATCATTTAACCAAAAAAATGAAAATATCATTTTTGGTACCCTCCAGTTTAAAATTTTATCAACTTCGCACCTTAGTGTTTGCAAAACTAAGTGAAGTGCCTATTATTTATATATATAAGAGAGAGAGAGAGAGAGAGCGCATCCAACACCCTGAACCTATTTTTTCAGACATGGAAAAACGATTCTACCAATTCATTCCTTTAAAAAACAGGCATAAAATTCAAAGAGGGATAAAATATAAATATGAACTTGTTCCATTTTGGTTTTTCATTTTTTGTTTGCAGATTTAAGATCATTTAACTTATAATCGTCGTATCATATTCTAAAAAGAGGTTCACAGCAGCAGATATTGTTTTGAATGAATACAGCAATACGATTTCCACAATAAAGTACCAGTTTGAGTGGTATTTTCCAAAGAAGAAAAAAATTAGCATTGGAGAAAAGAAACAGTTGAAAGTACCAGAAGAAGTGCAAGTGAACAAGGAGAAAAGATTGGAGTGAATTTGGTCGGCTTTCTGGCGAGAATTGCGACCGCCCCACTCATTATCGACGGCCAGTTGGAGAGCCGACCATCGAGACAAAACCAGACCAATGCCTTCTCCAAAGGCCGACTCTTCCTCCACCGACAATACCTTCTTCTCGTCTTTCATCTCTCTCTAATTACACAAGACATTCATAACAGATAATCAAACATCATTGCAATTACTTACACATATCTGGAAGCGTTTTGTAAGAAAAAGTCATTTTCTTCTTTGAAAAAATAAAATCAGATATAATATTTTGATGAATCTGTCAAAAATAAATAAATAAATAAATCTAAAACCCTAATCCCAGATTTCCTCACAAACTTTCTTTGATCAATCAACAAGTCAAAAGTATCTATCTGATTCATCTAAATCTGAAACCCTAATTCAAAGCTTAAGATTGTCGCTCTCCTCCAAAATCCATAACAAACAAAGAAATTGCGAGAGAGAGAGAGAGAGAGCGAGAGAGAGGAAGAACCTGGAGTCTTGACGCTTAGCTATTGACTTGGCGAATGCCAACAGTGGGTTAGGGACTTAGGGTAGGGCGAGAGGAAGGGTGTGTGTGAGAGGAAAGAGCTTGCCCTGATTCTCCCGAATTTCATCTCTTTTTGAATACAAGTGTCGAAAGCCAGATTACACTTTTACCCTGGAATCTTTTTTTTAATTAATTACAAAAATTCGCACTCTACTGTGACCCTTCTAACATCGTGTCAAAAAACAACGTACAGTCCTTAAAACAATAAAATATTAACCAAAAAACCTCTTCTGTTAGAGTTTTTAATAAAAATTTAATATAATCAAGATTTAATACATAATATAAAAATATCTTGATAACACTATTATTTTAAAGCTATTTTTAATTTAAAAAGTTAATATAATTTAAAAATTTAACCCTTAAAAATATGAACTTATAAACCTTAAAATTTTTAGAACAAATAATCTATTCATTTATTTTTGTGACTGTATCAGAATAAATTAACAGTTTAATAGTTCATTGAATTGTTTAATGATCCTCATTATTTGTGTGATATTATATAATTTATGCTTAAAATTATAATCCAATGAGTTTTTTTATTAATATTCATAAATAGAATAAATTAATATTACGTTTTAAAGTTTAAAAATATAATATTATAAAGGTTATTGTTGAGAAAAAACTTTAATAATTAATCTTTTTTTTTATTAGTACCTTGTTGCGTCACTATTTTTTTCTCATCCTCTGCTGTCCCGTCTTTTGCTTTGTTTCTGTCTCATTTTCTCTTTGATTGTGGAACTGAGGTTGTTCTTTATTAAGTAAGATTAATGTTAAATTTAGTCATGGGCTTTGTGGGTTTCCACTCTTGGTAACGTGACCTTGTGCAAAAATTAATTTTTTTATGAACTAGCAAAATCTTTTTTTCTTTTTACTATTCTTGTTGTACGTTTATGTAAATCCATCTGTCGCCTTCCTAGTTCAATAGTGATGTCTTTTGTAATGTAATTTTTTAATAACCAGCTATGAAAGCTTTAATTAAGGACCACTAAAGATAAAAATGCAGTGCAAATTCAGAGCCAAGAAAACGGGTGCCACTTTTATGATTAGATAGTTAAACTACACCTTAACTCATATAATGCTCTCGTAACATGATTTCGCCACATGATGTTACATTTTAGTTTTGAATGATTCTAAATTAAACGCTTCTTACCGAAGATACTAACAACAAGACTTAGACTACCGTTTAATCAGACATTTAAACACCTTCAGCTCTCAATGGATAGAGGAGACATACAAGCAGTAGCCGAACGTAGAAAAACCGCCTCCTTTGTTACAAACTAGAAGAAACGAAACAAACAAACAACAATACATAAAACAGACAAAGCCAGGCACGTATTAGTGGAACTTTGACGGACGGTCGTCTGTTGCCGTTTCCATCTCCCCCGCTTCCAACTGACAGTGGGTTGGCCCATTCCTCGGTGGTTTCCTCCACCCTCTGGCGGCCCCATCGGATCCGACTTCACCGCTGGTACAGCGAGATCTTGCCCAGAGATCTCCATCATTGCTGGATTCTTCCAGTCACTTTCCTCCTCCGCTAGCCCCTGCCAATTTTTAGTCGCCACCGACTCCTCCCTCCTTTCGCCTCCCCCGCCGTGGCCCCCTTGCCTGTAACCAGATCCGACGCAAGTGGCTAATCATGGTCGTCCTAACCCTGCGGTCCCACTTGTCTTCCATCGCCTCTGCCAGCACAGAGCTCTGAGGACATCCCTCTCGTTCGGCTGCAGCTTTTGGACACCAGTCTTCTGCCTCGCTTCCCTCTGTTCCCCAGCCCTGTCAAGACCTGGCCTCTTCCTCTCATGGGTCCAAGTCCCCGGTGGCCACCAACACCGGCACCAGTTGTTGGATCCAAAAGGAGAGGGGGCGGCGCCTCACCTTCACCAAAGAGTCCCTACTTCTTCTCTAAACCCTAACAAAGCAAAAAGTTTGCTGAATGCTTGCCCTGCGGTACTTTTTTTAATAAACTCAAAATACAATTTTATTCCAATTAATTTTGGGCACTTGTAATGTAAAATTCATGTGTGCGCGTAAACTAATTTTTTACTACTAAATAATAGGTGGAGATCTTGTAAAAAATTTGCTTACCAAACCCATGGTCTTGAATAATTTATATAATGTGCCATTCTTGCACAAAGAATTTGTTGTTGTTATGGTAATGCATATTGGAAATAAGATCGGTATGGGATTCTTAAAAGAACATCTGTTTTGTCTATATTAAATGTAAGGGTTGTTTATGTTAGTCTTGAGCCATAATTTACTTGATGAATATAAAGCACATCTAAAGCATCCGTATGACACGTTAGTTAATTAGAACTAATTAGTTTCAATTAATTACAGTATAAAACTCTCACATGTTACAGTTTTAAATTTAAAACTTTAGTTCTAACCAACTTGTCAAATGACCTATTAGCTTTTGGTAAGAGAAATAGAGAATCGGTGGTGTCCTTGTCTCCTCCACCCACCGATGACAAGACAAAGGACCATGTCCTTAATCCATGATACTTATGATGATCAATAGTAGTATGTTTCAATCTTTTTTTGTAAAAGTGGTAAGATTAAAAAACAATGCCATAGAAATCATATTTCTCAAATTGACCCCAAACTTTTTTGCACTCGATAACACTTGAACTCATGACCTGGTAGAAGTGAAGTCCTCATGTAGCCCTTCTTTTTTGTTTTTTTAGCTTACCCCTTGTTTGTTTTAAAATGTTTCTATCTTCCTCCTTATTCTAGCAAGCCGAGATCCATTGACGAAAAATCAATGGTTTTCAAATTAAAGAATTAAGCCTCCCTATGAATAATGCAAAAGCTATGTGGAATCATTAAAAAATTAAGTCCCTGCAAGTTTCTAATCAGATTCTTCATGACATTCAACAATTTTGAGAATAAGCAGACGCTCTTTATTCTTGACAAAAAATTAAAAATATATATATACAAAAAGACGGTTTAATTTTATTTTTTTTTGAAACGGTTTATTTCTATCCTCAATTTTTTTTTATTTTGTTCTTTATTTCTTTTGGTCGATATTTAATTTTGTTCATGATTTTCCAAAAAGAAAAAAGATGAGGAATTCAAGACTAAGGCATTGGGAAAAATTTATAACAACTCAGTTGTGAGATTTTAGCATTAGTTTGGCAAAATAGTTGTTTTAACCATTTTTGTTATAGAGTTTTCTCTCACAAAATTTAAATCAAAAGGTGATTCAAGTCATAAAAAGGGTTCAAATTGTTCTTTTAAATGGACCCTTAGTTTACTCTTGTTTGTTATTATTTGATTTGATCTGTTAAAGTTTTTCTTGTATGTGGATGATATTTTGCCTCAAATGTCTAATTGTTCATTTGCGTGTGTTTTAAACTTTGGTGGACACATAATGAATTGCACAACCACATGTTTTTGTTTCTTTGAAGAATTTAGAATTAGATTTTCGATGTAATGACGACATAGTTGGAGGACATGAATATAGGGCTTGCTTTGGCTTTTTTTTTTTGGCTTCATTTCTGAATACAAAATACTTTTTTTAAAAAAAATTTAGTTTATGATTATGATAGAAAGGAGTGGATTGTGTCTCATAAAGCTTCAGAGAAAAAAGATGAAGATATAGAAAAACCTTATATTTTTACAATAAGATGTTGAATGAATTGACAACTAGAAGAAAACTAACATTTTTTTGCTCAAAAAACTTTTGAGTAGGTCAATTAGAAAGAACGACGGCAACAGTTAAACAAACAAAAGTGAATGGCAAGTCGTTGAAGAAAGGCGCTGGTGGCGAGACGGATCGCATCGGCAAGTGAATGCCATAAACAAAGTAGAGGAGAATTCTGTTAGACTAGGTGTTGTAAGGATTAAATGATATAATAAGTTTTTAGATACATTTAATCAATAAAGAGTTTATTTATTATTCATATATCAAATATTGTTCTTTTTATGTTCATTTCTATTGAATATATAATATGCAAACAAAAGTCTATGACTATTAGTCTAAACTTTAAAATCATGCATATGATGGACAGATTATGCGGAAGACATGAATCTTAAAGATGATAGTCTAAATGATAAAGTCTACAATCAAGGGAATGTTAAAATTGTTATATTTTCTATATCCCTAATGGGAGATGACTTGTCTTAGTCATCAGAGTAGGACTTTGTGAGTAGAAACATTAGTATATTGTCATTTGTGATATATTGGATTAGGGTAAAAAGTTAAATTGATTTGATTAATAATTCTGTGTTTAAATTAATTCACTTTTAACAATTATATGTTTTATGTCTGAGTCTTAAATGAATTAATGGACCCATATTCTTGATTTATGCCTTTTGATGTACCAAAGGGTGAGATCCTATTTAATAATGGTACGCATACTAGTACATTGTAGACATGACTTTTGATTAACGTAGACATATTATTAATAGATATAGAATCCATAGCCCTTTTGTATAGTTAATGATATTCTCTTATAAGCATTATCCTATCATTGGAAGACTAGGGCACTTAATTATTTAGATACATAGGTGTAACCAAATAGTATACTATTTAGGGATAGTAAGTATTCCAATGAAGAGATAATAGAACGAAAGATAAAAATAATCGGAAAGGTAAAACAGAATTTATCCTAAAGCCAATTATGAATATCCTATGGGGATGTTACATATTAGCCTATATGTCATAGACGATTAGCTTACTGGAGCTACATAATTTTACATAGTTCGGCAGTGCAGCTCTAAGCTGTTAGTGGAGTAGTGTTAGTGTTGATAATTATAAAATATATGTACATAATATATGTTATTTTATAATTATAGGAGCTTGAACTATATATGTCCATAAGGTCCCATTTGCTAGCTCATAATAATTCTTATAATGATACGGCATGTTTTCCTACTATTGGTGACTTATGTTAATTATTAGATTGGCTAAAATTTGAAATATTGGATTTAATAATTCATATACTTTATTGATTGAATTAATTTTGTGAGTTAATTCAAGGTAAACATATTCAATTATTTAGATATATTTTATTTGATATAAGATTATCTGTATATGACTATTTCAATAAGATAACTTTTCTATTAGGTTATTTAAATTAAAACTAGGGCTTTATCTAAGATTCTTGTGTGAAATAAGATATTATGAGATTTCCATATTTTCGCTCGATCGGCAAGCCGGTGGCCAAATTCGGCAGGCTGGTGGAGCCGGTTTGGTAGAATGATCTTCCACATCGGCAGACGAAACATGTAATAATCTAGTTACGCATTTTTGATGTGTTTTTTATCAGAAATTTATCCAGACTCGAATTTTGAAGCCTGATTTTTTAGAGATTGACCATTCAAACGCTATATAAAAGGGAACTATTTTTCATCATTCCTTAGAGCATTTGATAAGTAGAGAGTCAGTAATCTAGTGAGAGAAACTCTGAAACTCCTAGATAGCTATTGTTCAATATCTCGAACCTTAGCTCTAGTTCTCTCAAGTGGTTGAAAGGAGAGTCACTGGATGAAAGACTATATGATGTGCGACCACCTACACTCCGATCGTGGAAAGAGAATAGCAAAGAAGACCAGTTGGTTGAGACTCTTCGGAATGTTCTTCTCTATTCAGAATTTCTATAGTTTTTAGTATATAAAAGAGGTAGTAAGATCTGTTATTAAATTATGTACTTAGCATGTTAAACTTGTTATTTAGAAAAGACTTTAATTTAAAAATTTTTAAAATTCCGCTGCGTATCATTTTCCAACAAATTCCACAAAAGAGAGTGAGTCCAATAGGCTAACTTAGCCATCAAGAAATGCTATGGATAGCAACATTGTTTGGTCTTGAAAGTTGCAATCCGAAATAATCTCAAATATAAGATTGTCGCAAGTAATAAAACTCGGTGAATCCGAGGTTAAACCCACAAGAAAAGCTATTGTTAAAGTCCAATATATTTGTAATATTAACTATTTATTTATTTTTAAAGCCAAAAAATATGATGATTAAAGTTAATTATTTAGAAAATATTTACAATATTTACACATTTTTATAGTATTTTTCCATTTTTAGAATTTTGCGATTTTTAGAATTTTAATAACAAGAAATGCAGCTTAACTTAAGATAGAACTTTAATAATAAGTGTAATTAATTCAAAATAACTAAAAATAGCAAGGCTGATAACAACTAATTAAAAAAGATACAATAGTAACTATAACAATACTAAGGTTCAAATGTTTCGTTACAGCAATTAACTTAAACATTTTTATAGTTTTTCTATTATTTAATTGGTTTAAGAATATATTATGCTATCCTATGTTGACAATAAATCAAGCATTATCAAACATTTACTGTATCATTCATGCCTATAATATAACAAAAACTGAACTTAATAAACAAGCATAATTTCAACATTACTTAACTAAAATAACAAACAAAATAATAAGTTAAGCATTACAGAACCATTTTCTGTTTGTGGCTAATCAAGGTCCTTCTAAGCATTATTGTGTCAGTCTATATTGTCAGAAAATTAAAACAAAAATTTTTTCAAAGTTCTAGCTAAAAAATACTGAAATCTCAAGTTTTCTAAGAAAATAATTTTGCATTACAGCATCTTAAAAAACTAAAAAAAACTAAAAATATTTAAGATAATTTTGTCATAATGTCTCCCTCTCTCCTTGGTTAAAAAGAGAAATTAAAAAAACATATTTAAAATAACAATCGAAATATTATTGAGTATAATTTTTACAACATAAACTGAAAATTACTTCACATAAAAAAAATAAAAACTAAACTATTAAGGAAATACTGATTTTTCTACTTAGGGAGGGATGCAGAACTACGGGCTGAGAGCCTGTATTTATAGGCAAAATTTGCCTACTGTATTGATAAAACAGATACAATTTGTGCAATTTGTATTTTTTTTATTATTTTTTTCTTTTTTCTACGCTGTAACTGCCTTAAGAGTGTAAATTTTCAGATGAAATCTGCTACTTCTCGACGGCTGGACGAACAGAAGTGGAGCAATCTCATGCATCAAACGCACAATTAGACGACCACGAATTAATGCACAACACGGGACTAGTGGGACCTTTTGGGGCTAAAGCCAGGAGAACCAAGAACTATAGGATCTGCATCTGAACAGACAGGATCTTAGATTCACGGGCTTTAGATGAAAACATGCTTACACAATCGGACAAGCTACACAGGTGGTGGGACCTGTTGACACGCATGTGCCGGTGCGTGAGTGACGTGCTGACATGCATCAGGTAATGCGATGGCCTTGGTTTAATTGGCGACTGATATGACGGACAAGCGCATGCCATGTGTCCTTGATATTTAATATTCAAAATTTTTTTAAACATTTATTGGCCGGTTTTGTCTTTTTTTCGCTGCTTTGCTCTGTTTTTTATGCTAGATTTCAAATCTAATGACAAAAAATTGAAACAAAATTAATTATTTTATAAATATAATATTTACAAAATTTTAAAGAAATCTATTTTACGTTAAAACTCACAAAAGCACATTAAAAATAATTATAATCTTATAAAATTTCAGCCCCTTTTAGTTTGACATAGTTAAAATTTTTAAGACTTGAAAATATTTTTAGAAAATATTAAAAATATTATAAAACATATTTATAAACTTAAAACACATTGTAAAGTATAGTAAGACTCAAAATAAAATAATCACACACTATTTATATGGTTTTGATTTATTTCAAATTAAGCTAATATTTTACATACGAAAACGATTCTAAAAATTACAAAAATTATTATTAACATAAAAACATATTAAAAACTTTATTTTAAACATATTTTATACAAAGACATTAAAATACTATTTAATACACAAATGCTTTGAATAAGAGATTTAATAAGAAATATGAATGCGAAATAAATGATTTTAGCTTTAAAAATTTGCATTTGCTAAGTCTCACCAAACACCAATTCCCATTAAAGGAAACATGGTGGCGACGCAGGAAGAAGAGGAGGCAATGCAAGAGGTATTTTTCCACTTCAAAATCTTCTATAGTTTATTTCTTAGTATGAGAAATACTCAATGCAAAATAAAGAAGAAAAGAAAAGAGAGAAGAAGAGGCGAGGGTTTCACATTATTGTTGCGAAGAAAACATAATTCATTGAATAGACTATTAAAGAGGGGCGTATATAACCCTACAAGCGGGAATAAAAGATTAATCTATCCACACTAATAAATAGAAATAGCCAACTCTAATAACCTACCCAAATTCTAATATAAATCCGAATAATTCTTAACACTTGGAACTATAAGCATGTTTATTTTATTTTTAATTCTCTTCCAGAGAGCTTTGTTGTGTGTTAGATCTTCCCTACTGTGAAATAGAGTTCTACTAGGTAGATCTCTACGGCTGGGTAGAGTTTTTTTTTTTTATTATTGTCGTTTTAATTTATCCGTTTGCTTTTTTTAAAGCACTTTTATTTTATATCATATAATGTTTTATAATATAAAACCAAATATGCACTAATAGTAAAACTCAAATGAGGTTCATTTGCATACCAGACTCTAAGCCAAATTATTACTCCAACCAACAATAGAGCTAATAGTACAACCTATTGTCATAACAGTATGATATTATCTTAAAATACAATATAATGTTTTTTTTTAGTGCAATAGTTATGATTATTGCGATTGTTGGTTTTACTGCCATTTGCTTTCAATACTTTTGTGTGGCTACTAAACTTTACTTTTTTTTCATTTTGTATGCAAGCTAAAGATATTTACTCACTTAGCTTAATTTTGTGCAGGAAAAAAAAAACAACTTTCCGTGCAAAATTAGCATGAGATATTTGGGAAATATTGTGATTAAAAAAAAAATTCTCAACATGCATAAGCTAGAGCGTTTGTGGGAGACCTTATTTAAAGATGGCTACTGACATTTTTTTAAATGATTGGAACCCTTAAAAAAGTATTTATATTATTTTTTTTCCCTTTCGAACAAGAATTTGTATTAGCAAAGACATTTTTTTTAAATGATTAGGACCCCTAAAAAAGTATTCATATTTTTTTTGACTTTTGAACGAGAATTTGTATTATTACTACTAATATATGTTTCTGCAAATTGTTCAATTGATCAGATATGATAAATCTATGAAAACTTTTTATATGAGAACAATTATGGTAAACATGAGTTTTGTTATTTTTTTTTCATGTATGTTGGAAAAACAAGTGCGTAGCGGAATTTTAAAAATTTTAAAACAGAGTATTTTTTAAAACACAAATTTGACATGCTATATACATAAATTAACCAGATCTTACTAACCTTATAGAACTTACTAACCTTATATGCCGAAGAGCTTGTGCAATCTTTGAAGAGAAAAAGATTCCAGAAGAGCCTCAACTGGTCTTCTTTGTTATTCTCTATCCACGATCGGAGTGTATGTGAGCACACGTCATATAGCTCTTCCACTAGGACTTTCCTTCCAACCAATTGAGAAGACCCAAAGTAAAGGTTCGTGATTATGAATAAAAGCTCTTAAGGAGTTTCAGAGTATCTAACACGATAGTACTCACTGTCTACTTTTCAACTGATCTGAATAACTAAGAAAACCCACACCCTATTTGTAGAGGTCGGACCTAGGGTTAGTCATTATTAGATAAGGCCTCAAAAATTCAAATCTGGATCAACTTCTACTACAATCGCATCGTAAACGCTTAATTAGATTATTGTTGGATCGGTAGACCAAACTGGAAGATCGACCAGCCGAACCTACTCCATCGGTTACCGAACTTGCGATAATATGATCCCTGAGAATCTTTTATTTCCCACTTGAGATTCTATAGATAGAGCCTCAGTTTTAATTCAAATAACCCAATAGAGAAATTATCTGATTAAAACAGTCATATTTGGATAATCTCATAGAAAATAAGATATTCCCGATAATTCAACAAGCTTATCTTAAATTAGCTCACAAAATTCATTCAACTGATAAACAAACATGAATTATCTGATTCTATCAAATTTCAACCAATCTAATACTTTAACACAAGTCACCAATTTATTGGAAAAGCACGTCGTATCGTTACAGGATTTATTATGAGCTAGCAAAAGGGACATGACAGACCTATATAGTTCAAGCTTCGATAATTATAAAATATAATATACCATATACATATTTTATAATTATTAACTCTAAGTTTACTCTACTAAAAACTTAAAGATGCACTCTCGAACTATATAAAATTACAAAGCTCCAAACAAGCTAAGTGTCCTTGACATATCATCATGTATCGTATCCCCATAGGATATTCATAATCGGTTTAAAGATAAATTCTATCTTACCTTCTCGATTCTTTTTAACTTACGTTCTGTTATCTCACCATTGGAAAACTTACTATCCAAAGACAGTATACTATTTGGTTATACCTATGCATCCAAATAGTTGAGCGTTCTAGTTTTCTAATTATAGGATAACGCTTATAAGAGAATATCATTGACTCCACCAATGGAGCTATGGATTCCATATCTATGAATAACAAGTCTACGCTATCAAGAGTCATGTCTCTAACATATCGGTATGTGCATCATCACAAAGTTAGGATGTCACCCTTTGGTATATTAACAGGCATAAGTTAAGATAATTGACCAATTAATCATTTTAGGATTAAGAAACCACACATATGATTGTCTAAAGTGAATTGATTTGCACAAAAGAAATTATTAATCCAAATCAATTTAACTTTATGTCTCGATCTAATACATCATCACCTATGACAATGTACCAATGTTTCTACTCATAGAGTCCAACTCTGATGGCCAAGATAAGCTATCTTTTGTTAGGGATATAGATAACATAACAATCTTAGCATGAATAAAATACCCAACTTTATTCCCTCGATTACGGATCTTATGATTTAGACCATCACCTTAGAATCATGTCTCTACATAATCTGTCCATCATATGCCTGATTCTTAAAGGTTTAGACCGACATTCTCAAACTTTTGTTTGATTATCATATATTTAACAAATATAAACATAAAGAGGACATCATTTGGTATATGAACAATAAATAAATTCTTTATTGATAAAATGTCTCTAAAAACATATTACAACATTTTACTTCTCAGGGCATACATGTCTAACAATCTCCCACTTGCAATAAGTAAGTAAATATGACATATCACGTATCCCTATAGCTTCCACATGCCTCTCGAAAACCCTCGCAGTTAGTGTCTTCATGAATGGATTACCTAAATTGTCCTCAGATACGATTTTACATACAGCAACATGCCCGCTCTCAATGAAGTCCTTTATCACACGATACTTCCAATGAATATGCCTACTCTTCTTATGAAACCTTGGTTCCTTAGCATTAGTTATCGCTATAGTGTTATCACAATACAATGATACCTCCTTGTCCATGCTAGAAACTATCTCAAGATCCCCAAGGAACTTGTAGAGCCACACTGCTTCATTCGAAGCTTCACTAGCTGCCACATACTCGGCTTCCATTGTTGAATCCGAAGTGTAATCTTGCTTGACACTTTTCTAAACAATGGCACTATCACCTAGAGTAAATAAAAACTAGAAGTCGATCTCCTCGAATATGGACAAGATTGAAAATCTGAATCAGTATATCCTAGAAGTGTTAAATCCTCACCCGAATATACAAGCATATACCCTCGAGTCCTTCTCAGGTATTTCAAAATATGCTTGACCAAAACCCAGTGGTTCGGTCTTAGATTCGACTAAAATTGACTTACTATCCCGACCACATAATAGATGCCCGGTTATGTACATAGCATAGCATACAAGAGACTACCCACTACCGAAGCATAAGGCACCTTCTTTATGTATTCTCTTTGTTCATCAGACTTTGGTGAGTCTTTCTTAGAAAGAGTAATTCCAGACCTAGATGGCTGTGCACCTTTCTTAGAATTCTGTATTGCATACTTCTCGAGAATTTTATCTATGTAGGCCGCTTGGGACAAAGCTATCATTTTGTTCTTCCTACCCGAAAGATTTGGATACCGAGAACATAATTAGCTTCACCCAAGTCTTTAATGTCAAACTGCTTGGTCAACCATAATTTGATCGATGACAATGCCTCAATGTCATTGCTAATTAGCAGAATGTCATTTACATAGAGTAGTAGAAAACCCCCTTCCTATTCTTAATGTGTTTGTAAACACATGGTTCATCCCTATTTTGTTCGAATCCATAAGTCTTGATTACCTGATCAAATCTTATGTTCCAAGAACGGAAAGCCTGCTTAAGTCTATAAATTGACCTTACTCTCTTGACCCTTAGCCTTGAACTCATCTGGATGCACCATATGTATGGACTCATAAGATAGCTATTCAAAAAGGCCGTCTTAACATCCATATGCCAAATCTCATAGTCGAGAGCGGTCCCAATCTAGCCTTATAGGTTTCGACTTTTCCATCTACTCTTCTCTTTCTCTTATAGATCCACTTACACCCTATGCGTTTTACCCCTTCGGGAAATCTACAAGTTCCCAGGCCCAATTAGTCTCCTTAGACCTTATCTCAATGTTCATGGCTTCTGTCTAGAGTTTTAAATTAACATCCTCTATAGCCTCTTCGTAAATGTAAAGATCCCTGTCATGTTCATCCGGTTTAGTAAAAAAGGCTTCACCATTGAACATATATCTTTCGGGTTAACGCCTGATCCTCCCACTACGCCGAAGCCCCTTAGGTTGTTGTTTGGTTGGTTTTTCTACATTGATTGTATTGGTTTTTATCAAAACCCCAGAGTGATCGAATCATTCCCCATCTCCTCGAGTACCACTTTACTTCAAGGCTTAAAGTCGTTCATGTAACTTTCCTCAAGGAACGTTGCATTTGTTGAAACCACAACTTTATTTTCCTTTGGGTTATCGAAATAACCCTCTTTAGTCCCTTTTAGATATCCTACAAAAACACAAACTTTCAAACGTGCTTCCAACTTATTTGCTTCCTTATATAGGACATGAGTGGGATATCCTCATATGCGAATATGGTTTAAGAATGTCTTCTTCCCTGTCCACAACTCGTGAGAAGTTTTAGGAACCGATTTTGAAGGCACATTGTTCAAAAGATAACATGCGGTTTGTAGTGCATATGCCTAGAAGAATAAAGGATAATATGCGGTTTATAGTGCATATGCCCAAAAGAATAAAGGATAACATGCGGTTTGTAGTGCATATGCCCAAAAGAATAAAGGCAATGATGAATGACTCATCATGGACTTGACCATGTCCAACAAAGCCCAATTCCTTCTCTCAGCTACGCCATTCTACTGCGGAGTGCCCGACGCAGTCAAATGAGATAAAATCCCATTCTCTAATTAAGTGTTCCAAGAACTCATCGAAGAGGTATTCGCCACCTCGATCGAATCGAAGTGGCTTTATGGGTTTACCTAATTGCTTTTCCGCTTCAGCCCAAAACTCCTTGAACTTGTCAAAAGTTTCGCTTTTATGATACATTAGGTAGACGTACCCATACCTTAAGTAATCATCAATAAAAGTGACAAAGTACTCATACCTTCCTCATGCCTGAATGTTCATGGGACCACAAATATCACAATGCACAGGTTCTAGAACTCTTTCGGCCTTATTGCCCTTAAACCTGAATATTTTTTTGGTCATTTTGCCCTCCAAACAAGATTTACATTGTAGTATAGATTCAACCTTTATGCAACTTAAAGGTTTGAATCCTATTCAGGCCAATATAACCTAATCGCAAATGCCAAAGATAGGTCTTATTAGAGTGAGAAGTCTTAAATCTTTTAGAGTTATTATGATTAACCTCGGTGTTAAGCAATAAGTCCATCCTAGGTTTGATAAAATATAGATTATTTTGCATCCATCCATCGTAGATAAAAGATCTACTTTTGCAAATCACCACTTTATTATTAAAAGAAACTAAATAAAAGTCTTTAAATAAACAAGCTCCAGATATTAAATTCCTTTTAAGTCTAGGAACATAAAAACAATCTCACAAAACTAAAATCCTATAATTATCAAAATGAAGATGGACGTCTCCCACTGCTTCAGCTAATACCAAGGATTTCCATCACCCATCCAAAGCGTGAAGTCTTCATACAACAAACTTCTCATTTCTTTGAACCCCTACAGAGAAACATAAACATGATTAGTTGCTCCAGAATCTATGACCCAAGTGTCACTTGATTCCTCAACCAAAACAAGTTTCAATAACTAGAAGATCACACCTACCTTCTTGGGAAAAGAGGTCCTTGCAATTCTTCTTGATGTGCCCGACTTTCCCATAAAAAAAGAACTTTAGCTTCTTCAAGTTCTTCTTTTTCTTCTTTTTGTTCTTGTCATTTGTCAAAATAGAAGATTTCCCGTTCTTAGTCTTTTTCTTTTCCCTAAGTTAGGATTAGAACCAGATGCAGCCATCAAGTTGGCCTCGCCACTTGCAAGAGTTTCCTTGATCAGATTTTCAAACTCCTGTAACTACTTCATCAGCTCTGTTAAGGTTACATCCTGTCTATTGCTTAAATTGTATGAAGCTCTAAGTGGGATGAACTCCTTTGACAAAGTCTCAAAAACCATAGTCATCTATGACTCGGCATCGATATCAACTCCATAGGCTTGAGCCTCGGTGAGGTAGCCCATGACTAACATCATATGCTCCTTCACAAGCGTCCCCAGTCTTTGTTTGCAGTTCAAAAGTTTTTGAAGTGCCCCTTACCATTTTGTTATGGCTTGGCCTCCAAATATGTCTTCAAGATTATCCAAGATCTATTTCGCAGTTTATAATCTTCATGTTGAGCCTGTTTATTCATGCTAGCCATAACATAACAGTGGGCCTGATCATTAGCATCTATCTAGTGATTATATGCTTGGATTTGCTCATTAGAGGATTCCCCGATAGGTTCGAGAGGACACAGTGTCCTCAACATAAATTTTAGTTTCTCAAAGGCAAGGATGATATTTAGGTTCATTTTCTAATCATTGTAATTCTCATGGGTTAATTGGTTTTTATCAAGTATCAAGGATAAAGCGTTTTTAGACATTTTAATCTACAATAAAGAATCATATACCAAACATAAGCAAACATACCATAACAATTTAGTAAGATAACACAATCAAGTAAACAGACAATTGTGTTTATGTGTCAAAACTTTGAAAATATCACAACCTTACAATGATAATTCCTAACTCAGAATTCAACAAGCCACCTAGGGAAACTTGCCAAATTGAATTAGGAACACGGATCCTCTCTGACTAATATATGCCATCCAGGACCCGTCTGAACCAGTATATATTAATAATCGTTTTCTTTGGCCATTAATTTTATTAACAGTGCTCCTAAGGGAGGTTAATAATAAAATTAACATGAGTGTACAACTATTGTTTTAATTATTTTATCCATGATCTATAATCACCACCTAGGGTTGTGCAATGATGGATCATGCTAAAATAAATTATTCTTTCGAGATCCAACCTGGTACATGATGAAATCTCTTCCTAAGGTCAGGACCACCATGTGTTACCTATGGACCAACAATGGAGGCTGTAGGTCCTCTCTTTGAAAACCTTCCCCACTCAATCTTTTGTAAAGCAAGGTTTTATTTTAACAACAAGCATGAACAATTTTTAATGAGCGATGCTCCCTATTCTATATGACATGTTATCAACAAACATTGGAAATCATATTATAATTCAAACAAGCAAAGTAATCATGCAAAGCCAAAAGCAAAATAATAATAAACAACTGTAATATTATGGTTCCACCATAGAGAAAAGAAATTAAAGTTTACAAGAGATCAATCGAAACATATTATCGATTCTTCATCCTTGAATTTTCAAGTTGTATTCGTGCTCATGTGATATCCATCTTCGAGTCTTTAATCCCGCATAGATCAAACACTTCACTTTTTTGGTCATTGCAAAATTTCATGTTTCTCAAAATTGTTTCAAAAATAAAATCAAAACTACACTGAAAAAACACACCTTTTCTAAAAAATTACAGCTCCGCCGGCATGCCGATCTGTGAGATGGCCTGCTGTTCATAAGCCATCGGTCTACCGAACAGCCTACCGCCAAAGTTGGTTGAATCCTGCCCCATGGAGAGCCTGTCAAAGTGGAGGTTCGTGTTGAAAAAATAGTACGCAGCAGAATTTTAAAAGTTTTATATCAGAGTATTTTCCAAAACACAAGTTTGACATGTTATATGTATAAATTAACCAAATCTTACTAACCTTGTAAATGCCAAAAAGCTTCCTTAATCAGTGAAGAGAAGTAACGTTCTAGAAGGACCTCAACCAAATAGCCTTCTTTGCTATTCTCTATCCACAATCGGAGTGAGTGTGGGCTCACACGTACAACTCTTCCACCAAGTGACTCTCTTTCCAACCAATTGAGAAAACCCACAACTAGTGTTCGTGATTTGTGAACAAGAGCTCTTAGGGAGTTTTCAGAATCTCACAAGCAGAGTTGCACTCTTAATCTCTTAATTGATCTAAATGATAAAAAGACTCCTCTACTTTTATAGAGGCTGGGCCCAAGAGTCAGTCCTTATGAGATAAGGCCTTGAAAATTTGAATCAGAATCGATATCTGACAAAATCCACGTCTAAAACACGTGATAAAAAATCCCAAGGTCGGCAGGCCAAACTAGCAGATCGGCCTACCAAACATGTCCCATTGGCAAACTGAAGTTTAAGATCAGCCTGCCGAACTTATGATTTTTTATCCCTGCGAATCTTTATCTTTCACCCTAGATTCTTGGGATAGAGCCTCGATTTTAATTCAAATAACCCAATAGAAAAGTTATCTGATTAAAACAGTCATATCTAGATAATCTCTAAGAAAATAAATATTCCTGATAATTCAACAAGTTTATCTTGAATTGATTCAAAATTAATCCAACCGATAAACAGACATGAATTATTTGATTTCGTCAAATTTCAGCCAATCTGATAAATCTGACATAAGTCACCAATTATTAGAAAAGCACGCCGTATCGTTATAGGATTTTTGTGAGCTAGCAAAGGGGACTGATGGACCTATATAGTTCAAGCTCCTGATAATTATGAAACCCAATATCCCAGATATACATTTTATAATTATCAACTCCAACTTTACTCTACTAAAAGCTTGGAGCTGCACTCGAACTATATAAAATTACGCAGCCTGTATAGCTAAGTCTCCATGACATATCATAGTGTATCATATTCCCATAGGATTATCCATAATCGGCTTAAGGACAAGTTATGTCTTACCTTCCTGATTATTTTTATCTTAAGTTCCATTATCATACCATAAAAAAACTTACCATCTAAAGACGGTATACCATTCCGTTACACCTATGTATCCAAATGGTTGAGCGCTTCAGTTTTCCAATTACAAGATAACGCATATAAGAGGATATCACTACTCCTAAAGAGGAGCTATAGATTTCATATCTATGAATAACAGGTCTACAATATCAAGAGTCATGCCTCCAACGTACCGGCATGCATACCACTATTAAAATGTAAGTGTCAACCTTTAGTACATCAAAAGACATAAGTCAAGACAATGGACATACTATTCATCTCAAGATTAAAATACAATACAAATGATTGTCTAAAGTGAATCGATTCGTCAAGACAGAATTATTAATCTAAATCAATTCACTTTATGTCCCGATCTAATACATCATCACCTATGACAATGTGCCAATGTTTCTATTCGCAGAGTCCACCTCCGATGGCTAAGACAAACTATCTCCCAATAGGGATATAGACAACATAACAATCTTTACATGAATAAAGCGCCCAAATTTATTGCCTCGATTGCAGATCTTATGATTTAGACCGTTACCTTAAGAATCATGTCTTTCGTATAATCTGTCCATTATATGCTTAATTCTTAAAGGTTTAGACTAGCAGTCTCAGACTTTTGTTTGCTTAACATACATTCAACAAGCATGAACATAAAGAGGACAAGTTTTGGTATATAAATAATAAATAAATTCTTTATTGATAAAAATATCTCCAAAAATATATTACATTTTTACTCCTTAGGGCATACACGTCTAACAGTTTGGCCTACCGGTCTACGACCATTGGTTTACCGATCCTAAGGGTTCGACCTACCGACCTAGCAGATTTCACATTTTTCCAAAAAATAGTTTTTACATAGCTTTTTAATCTTATTTTCAACAATTCAAAAACATAAAAATTTAGAGACTCAAGAGAAAACAGTGGAGCCGCTATCATCCAACTTTTAGATTTGTCTTCACTCTGAATGATTATTTAATTACAAATATTTTTACAAATTTAGAATAAAATAATAATTCATAGACGGTAATGATAAACCGCCATCTAATTACATGAAAAACTTAAATACACAATCTAACCTCTAAGGAACCATAACCGGCATAAATTAATTAATTAATTAATAATTAAATAATAATTTAATCAACCATAATTAATTAATAAACATTCACCATATAATCTCATGACAACATATAAATATATAGAAACCCTAGAGTGCTAACTTTCTAAAAAAAATAAATTCAAGCATATGAGAGATCAAGATCATATAATTTATATGTATAGCATGATCACAAACTTGTAAATTTACGTAAAAACTTAGCTCTGATATCAATTGTTGAAAAAACAAGTACGCAACGAAATTTTAAAAGTTTCAAAGTAAAGTATTTTTCAAAAAATAAGTTTGACATGCTATATACA
Organism: Artocarpus heterophyllus; assembly: GCA_025403435.1. Classification (NCBI taxonomy): domain Eukaryota; kingdom Viridiplantae; phylum Streptophyta; class Magnoliopsida; order Rosales; family Moraceae; genus Artocarpus; species Artocarpus heterophyllus. The sequence continues at coordinate 17,546,888 of CM046334.1, forward strand.
TGAATTAATCAGATCTTACAAACCTTTGTATACTAAAGAACTTCTACAATCTATGAAAAGAAGAACTTTTTAAAAAAGCCTTAACTAACTGGTCTTCTTTTCTATTCTCTATTCACAATCGGAGGGTGTGTGGGCACACGTCGTACAACTCTTCCACCAATGACTTTCCTTCCAATCAATTGAGAAGACCCAGAGCAAAGGTTCGTGATTGTGAACAAAAGCTCTTAAGGAGTTTTAGAGTATCTAACACTATAGTACTCATTCTCAACTTCTCAACTGATTTGAATAACTAAGAAAACTCACTCCCTATTTATAGAGGTCGGACCCAGGGTTACTCATTATGAGATAAGGCCTCAAAATTTTGAATCTGGATCAACTTCAACTAAAATCGTGTCAAAAATGCGTAATCAGATTATCGTTAGATTGATAGGCCAAACTAGAAGATCAGCCTGCTGAACCTACTCTATCGATAGGTCAACTAACTGATTGGCCTGCCAAACTTGTGATAATATGATCCTTAAGAATATTTTATTTTCCAACCGAGATTCTATAGATAGAGCCTCAGTTTTAATTCAAATAACCCACTAAAGAAGTTATTTGATTAAACAGTCATATTTGGATAATCTCATAGAAAATAAAATATTCCCCATAATTCAAAAATTATATCTTGAATTAATTTACAAAATTAACTCAATCGATAAACATACATGAATTATCTGATCCTATCGAATTTTAGCCAATCTAATAATTTAACATAAGTCACCAATTTATTAGAAAAGCACGTCGTATCGTTACAACATATATTATGAGCTAACAAAAGGGACCTAATGGACCTATATAGTTCAAGCTCTGATAATTATAAAATATAATATCCTAGATACATATTTTATAATTATTAACTGTAACGCTACTCTACTAAAAGCTTAGAGCTATATTCTCGAACTATATAAAATTATGAAGCTCCAAAAAAGTTAAGTGTCCATAACATATCACAGTGTATCATATCCCCATAGAATATTCATAATCGGCTTAAGGATAAATTTCATCTTACCTTCATGATTATTTTTATCTTACGTTCTGTTATCTCACCATTGGAAAACTTACTATCCAAAGATAGTATACCATTCATTTACACCTATAAATCCAAATGGTTGAGCGCTCCAGCCTTCCAATTACAAGATAACACATATAAGAGAATATCATTGACTCCACCAATGAAGATATAGATTCCATATCTATGAATTACAAGTCTACGCTATCAAGAGTCATGTCTCCAACATACCAGTATGCGCACCATCACAAAGTCAGGATGTCACCCTTTGGTACATCAAAAGACATAAGTCAAGATAGTAGGCCCATTAGTCATTTTAGGATTAAGATACAACACATATAATTGTTTAAAGTGAATTGATTTGCACAGATGAAATTATTAATCTAAATCAATTCAACTTTATGTTCTGATCTAATACATTGTCACCTATAACAATGTACCAATGTTTCTACTCATAGAGTCCAACTCTGATGACCAAGACAAGTTATCTCCCTTAAGGATGTAGACAACATAACAATCTTAGCATGAATAAAGCGCCCAACTTTATTCCTTCGATTGCGGATCTTATAAATTAGACCATCACCTTTAGAATAATGTCTTCTATATAATCTGTCCATCATATGCCTAATTCTTAAAGGTTTAGATTAACAGTCTCAAACTTTTGTTTGCTTATCATACATTCAACAAATATGAACGTAAAGAGGACAACATTTGGTATATGAACAATAAATGAATTCTTTATTGATAAAATGTCTCCAAAAACATATTATAACATTTTACTCCTTAGGGCATACATGTCTAACAGTGTAAAAGGTATAATTGTCAAAAGTTACTAGATAGTAAAACTGAATATTATTGATCTCTACTATGTAATAGAGACTAGAGTATTTTAATTTTAGGTGTCATAAAAAAACTCTAGTAACTAAGACGATAGATTTTTCTTTATAAAATTTTCAACTTTTTTTCATTAAAGCGCAAATTATCAAGGTTTTAAAATGGTTTTACTAAATTAGTAAACTTCTTTCATTAAATTTTTTAGGATATCGACTGCTCAATAGAGAACATCTATTGGTGATAAAACTGAATCTTGAAGAAATTGGCGAGCAATGAAGTAATTCAATTTATGTATTATAACTATTATATAACTTAAAAAACTTCATTCAATCCAAATTTATATCGTGTTGATTTTTTGGGCTAAGAATTTAAAATTACCTGACACAACGACTCAAAGCATTAGTATTTAAAGTGTCTCATCAACTTTTTGCATAAAGAACTTCAACAAAACACTAGCAATCAAGGCGATGGATATTTCTAACTTAGTAAACTTATTAACTTTTTTATTAACTTTTTTTTTTCCATTGAAGCACCTACTATTAAGGTTTAAAAGGTTTTACTAAATTAGCAAAATTGTCTATGTTAGACGTGTATGCCCTAAGGAGTACAAATGTAATATGTTTTTGGAGAAATTTTTATCAATAAAGAATTTATTATTTATATACCAAATCTTGTCCTCTTTGCGTTTATATTTGTTAAATGTATATTAAGCAAACAATAGTCTGAGACTGTCGGTCTAAACCTTTAAGAATTAGGTATATGATGGACAGATTATGCGGAAGACACGATTCTTAAGGTGACAGTCTAAATCATAAGATCCGCAATCGAGAGAATAAAGTTGGGCGCTTTATTCATGTAAAGATTGTTATGTTGTCTATATCCTTATTGGGAGATGGTTCGTCTTGACCACCGGAGGTGGACTCTACGAACAGAAACATTGACACATTGTCATAGGTGATGATGTGTTGGATCGGGACATAAAGTGAATTCATTTAGATTAATAATTTTGTCTCGACAAATCGATTCACTGTAGACAATCATTTGTATTGTATCTTAATCTTGAGATGAATAGTGGGCCCATTGTCTTGACTTAAGTCTTTTGATATACCAAAGGGTGACACCCACATTTTAATATGGTATGCATGTCGGTACATTGGAGGCATGACTCTTGATAGTGTAGACCTGTTATTTATAGATATGGAATCCATAACTCCTCTTTCGAAGTATTGATATCCTATTATATGCGTTATCTTGTAATTGAAAAACTGGAGCGCTTAACCATTTGAATACATAGGTGTAACCTATCCAAAAGGTATACCGTCTTTGGATGGTAAGTTTTTCGATAGTGAGATAATAGAATGTAAGATAAAAATAATCGAGAAGGTAAGACAGAACTTGTCTTTAAGCTGATTATGGATGATCCTATGGGGATACGATACACTATGATATGTCATAGAGACTTAGCTATACGGGCTTCGTAATTCTATATAGTTCGAGAGTGCAGGTCCAAGCTTTTAGTGGAGTAGCGTTGGAGTTGATAATTATGAAATGTATATTTGGGATGTTGGGTTTCATAATTATCAAGAGCTTGAACTATATAGGTCCATCAGGTCTCCTTTGCTAGCTCACAAAAATCCTATAACGACATGGCGTGTTTTTCCAATAATTGATGACTTATGTCAGATTTATCAAATTGGCTAAAATTTGAAAGAATCAAATAATTCATGTTTGTTTATCGGTTAAATTACTTTTGTGACAAAATTAATTCGACATAAACTTGCTGAATTATTGGGATCTGACAATTCATATCTATTTATCAGTTGGATTAATTTTGAATTAATTCAAGATAAACTTGTTGAATTATTAGGAATTTATTTATTTTCCTAGAGATTATCTAGATAAAGCTATTTTAATTAGATAACTTTTCTATTAGGTAATTTGAATTAAAACTGAGACTTTATCCTATAGAATCTCAGGTGGAAAATAAACGATTTGTTGAGATTTTTATCGATAGTTTGGCATGCCGATCCTCAAGTTCGGCCTGCCGATGGGGCAAGTTTGGTATGCCGGTTAGACAGATCGACATGCCAATCGCGCGATAAAAAGATCACGCATTTTCACGCGAATTTCATCAGAAATTGATCCAAATTTAATTCTGATTTGAATTTTGAGGCATTATCTGATAAGGACTAACTCCTAGGTCTAACCTCTATAAAAAGGGAGTGAGTCTCATTATTATTTAGATCAATTGAGAGATTAAGAGCGAAACTCTAATAGTGAGATTCTGAAACTCTCTGAGAGCTCTTGTTCACAAATCACAAACACTAGCTTTGGGTTCTCTCAATTGGTTGAAAGGAGAGTCGCCTGGAGGAAGAGTTGTACGTGTGAGCCCATACTCACTCCGATCGTGGATAAAGAATAGCAAAGAAGGCCAGTTGGTTGAGGTACTTTTGGAACGTTACTTCTCTTCACTGATTGAGGAAGCTTTTTGGTATTTACAAGGTTAGTAAGATCTGGTTAATTTATGCATATAGCTTGTCAAACTTGTGTTTTGAAAAATACTCTAACATAAAATTTTTTTAAAATTTCGCTACGTACTATTTTTTTAACAATTGGTATCAAAGCCTGGTTTACGTAAATTTACGAGTTTGTGATCATGCTATATGTATAAATTATGTGATCTTAATCTCTTCTATGCTTGAATTTAATTTTATAGTGAGTTGACACTCTAGGTTTCTATATATTTTTACATGTTGTCATGGATTATATGGTGAATGTTTATTAATTAATTATGGTTGATTAAATTATTATTTAATTATTTATTAATTAATTAACTTATACCGGTTATGGTTCCTTAGATGTTAAAATGTGTATCTAGTTTTTTCATGTAATTAGATGGCAAACTATTATCTCAGTCTAGGAATTATTATTTAATTTTAAATTTGTAAGAATTGTGTAATTAAATAACCATTCGGAGAAGACGAATCTAAAAGAAAGATCTAGAAGATGGATGATGGCGCTCTTAGGTATTTTCTGAGTCTCTAATTTTATGTTTTTGGATTGTTGAAAATAAAATTAATGAATTGCATTAAAATTGTATTTTCTAGAAAGGGTGATTTCTGCTCGGTCGGCATACCGAACCCTCAAGTTCAGTAGGTCGAAGGTCACAGATCGGCTGGCCGGACGTGAGGTTTGGTAGGCCATCAACGGGGCAGAAATCAAGTGGCTTTGGCAACAGGCCAAACTTCTGGTTTGGCAGGCTGATTAGTCATGAATCAGCAGGCCGATCTGTGAAGATCGGTAGTCTAGTGGGTCATGACTGGTAGGCCAATCACCCAGATCGGGTTGCCGGTAGAGAGCTGAAAATTTTTCTAGAAAATGTACAGTTTTCAATGCAGTTTTAATTTTATTTTTGGGATAATTCTAAGAAACATTAAATTTTGGATATGACTGAAAATTTGAAATATTTGATTCATACGAGATTGAAGACTTATAGATGGACATTATATGAAGAAGAATACAACTTGAGGATTCAAGGATAAAGAATCGATAATATGTTTCGATTATTCTCTTGTAATCTTTATTTTCTATTCTCTAGGGTGGAACCATAATATTACGGTTATTTATTATTATTTTGTTTGTAGCTTTGCTTGATTGCTTTGCTTTGCCATGTATATTGATAACATGTCATATAGAATAGGGAGTGCCGCTCATATTAAAATTGTTCATGGATGTCCTTTAAAATAAAACCTTGATTTCAAAAGATTGAGTGGGAGAAGGTTTTCGAAGAGAGGACCTAAGACCTCCATCGTTGGTCCATAGGAAGAACATGGTAGTCTCGACCCCTAGGAAGAGATTTCTATCATGTACCAGATTGGATCTCTGAGAGGATAAGGTATTTTAGCATGATTTATAGTTGCATACCCCTAGGTGGTGATTATAAATTATGGATAAAATATTGAAACGATGGTTATACACTCATATTAATTTTATTATTAACCTCCCCTAGGAGCTCTGTTAAAAAAATTAATGGCCAAAGAAACGATTATTAATATATGCTGGATCATACGGTCCTAGATGACATATATTAATTAGAAGGGGATCCGTGTTTCTAATTGAATTTGGCATGACCTCCCTAGGAGCTTGTTGAATTCTGAGTTAGGAATTATCGTTGTAAGGTTGTGATATTTTTAAGGTTTTGACATATAAACACATTTTTATGATTGTGTTAACTTACTAAATTATTATGATATGTTTGCTTATGTTTGGTATATGATTCTTTGTTGTGGATTAAAAATGTCTAAAAACGCTTTATCTTCGATACTTGACAAAAACCAACTAACCAGAGAGAATTATAATGATTGGAAATGGAACTTGGATATCGTCCTCTCCTTTGAGAAAGTAAAATTCGTGCTGACAACTTTTTGTCCTCCCGAGCCTACGGGAGATTCCACCAATGATCAATTCCAAGCATATGATCGTTGGAAAGATGCAAATGATCAGGCCCTCTGCTATGTTATGGCTAGCATGAATAATGTGCTGCAGGCTCATCATGAGGATTATGAGACTACTAAGCAAACCTTGGATAATCTAGAAGACATGTTTAGAGGCCAAGCCATAACTAAGAGGCATGGGGCACTTCAAAAACTTCTTAATTGTAAGCAAAGGCCAGGGACATCTATAAAGGAGCACATGATTATGGTCATGGGTTACTTCGTTAAGGCTCAAACCAATAGAGCCGACATCGATGTTGAAACTCAGATCACTATGGTCTTTGAGACTTTGTCAAATGAATATATTCCATTTAGAGCTACATTTAATTTTAACAATAGGCGAGATATGATCTTAACAGAATTAATGAAACAGTTACAGGAGTTTGAACTACTGGTCAGAGAGTCTCCTGTGAGTGGAGAGGCCAATCTGGCGGCTGCTTCTGGTTCCAATCCCAATTCTAGGAATAGAAAGAAACAATGGGCCAAGAACAAGATGTCTTCTATTCCTGCTAACAAAAAGAGCAAGAAGAAGAAGAAGAAGAACCCAAAGAAGCTTAAGTGCTTCTTCTACAGGAAGGTCGGACACATCAAGAACTATTGCAAGGCCTTTCTTTTCAAAGGAGGTAGGTGTGATCTTCTGTATTTAGAAACTTGTTTGTTGAGGAATCTAGTGACATTTTGGTCATTGATTCCAGTACAACTAATCATGTTTGTGTTTCTCTATAGGGGTTCATAGAGACGAGAAGTCTGCTTCGTGAAGACTTCACGCTTTGGATGGGTGATGGATCCTTGGTCTTAGCGAAAGCAATGGGAGACGTCCATCTTTATTTTAATAATTATAGGAATTTAATTTTGTGAGATTGTTTTTATGTTCCTAAATTTAAGAGGAATTTAATTTTTGTAGCTTGTTTATTTAAAGACTCCTATTTGATTTCTTTTAATAATAAAGTGGTGATTCATAAAAACAAATCTTTTATATGTTCTAGATGGATGCAAAATAATCTATATTTTATCAAACCTAAGATTGACTTACTGCTTAATGCTGAGATAAATGATAATAACTTTAAAAGACTTAAAACTTCTCACTCTAATAAGACTTATCTTTGGCATTTACACCTTGGTCATATTAACCTGAATAGGATTCAAAGGCTGGTAAGGGATGGACCTTTAAGTCACTTAAATGTGGAATCTATACCTCAATATGAATCTTCTTTGGAGGGTAAAATTACCAAAAGGCCATTTGGGTCAAAGGGCAATAGGGCCGAAGGAGTTCTAGAACTTGTGCATAGTGATGTTTGTGGACCAATGAACATATGGGCATGAGGAGGGTTTGAGTACTTTGTCACTTTTATTGACGATTACTCAAGGTATGGGTATGTGTACCTGATGTACCACAAAAGTGAAACTTTTGACAAGTTCAAGGAATTTTGGGCTGAAGTAGAAAAGCAATTAGGTAGACCCATAAAGGCACTTTGATCTGATCGAGGTGAAGAATACCTTTTTGATGAGTTTCTAGAACACATATTAGAGAATGGGATTTTATGCCATATAACTACGCCAGGCACTCCGTAGCAGAATGGCATAGCGAAAAGAAGGAATAGGACTTTATTAGACATGGGAAGGTCCATGATGAGTTATTCATCATTTCCTTTGTCCTTTTGGGGATATGCATCACAAACCGCTTGTTATGTTTTGACCAATGTGCCTTCAAAATTGGTCCCTAAAACTCCTCACGAGTTGTGGACAGGCAGGAAGACATCCTTAAACCATATTCGCATATGGGGATGTCCAGCTCATGTCCTATTTAAGGATCAGAATAAGTTGAAAGCATGTTCGAAAGTTTGCATGTTTATAGGATATCCAAAAAGGGACTAAAGGGGGTTATTTCTAGAACCTAAAGGACAATAAAGTCGTAGTTTCAACTAATGCAGCTTTCCTTGAGGAGAGTTACATGGACGACTTTAAGCCTCGGAGCAAAGTGGTGCTTGAGGAGTTAATGAGTGATCCAATTACTCAGGAGGTTCTGAATGAAACTGTTCCGATCAGTGTAGAAAGACCAAATGAACCCGAACAATAACCTAAGGGGCTTCGGCGTAGTGGGAGGATCAGGCGTCAACCTAAGAGGTATATGTTCAATGGGGAGGCCTTCTTGGATGAACCGGATGAACATGACAAGGATCCTTATACTTACGCAGACGCTATGGAGGATGTTGATTCAAAACTCTGGACAGAGGCCATAAACACAGATATGAAGTCTATAGAGACTAATCAGGTCTGGGAGCTTGTGGATCTTCCCGTATGGGTAAAACCCATAGGGTGTAAATGGATCTACAAGAGGAAAAGAGGAGTGGATGGAAAAGTCAAAACCTTTAAGGCTACACTGGTAGCTAAGCGTTATACGCAAAAGGAAGGAATCGATTACGAGGAAACCTTTTCACCTGTGGCCATGCTTAAGTCCATCCGGATTCTCTTGTCCATAGCTACCGCTCTCGACTATGAGATTTGACAGATGGATGTCAAGACAGCTTTTCTAAATGGCTATCTTGATTAGTCCATTTATATGGAACAACCAAACAGGTTCAAGGTCAATTGTAAAGAAGGTAACGTTTGTAAGCTGCTAAAGTCAATTTATGGACTTAAGCAGGCTTCCCATTCTTAAAACATAAGATCTGATCAAGTGATCAAGACTTGTGGGTTCTCATAAAATGTGGATGAGCCACGTGTTTACAAACACTTACTGGGAGAGTCTTCAAGAGGCATATGGAAGCTATGGGGATGCAAGATTTATCATATTTACTCACTTAGTGCAAGTGGGAGATTGTTAATCATGCATGCCCTAAGGAGTACAAATATAATATGTTTTTGGAGACATTTTTATCAATAAAGAATTTATTATTTATATACCAAATCTTGTCCTCTTTACATTCATATTTGTTGAATGTATGTTAAGCAAACAAAAGTCTGAGACTGTAGGTCTAAACCTTTAAGAATTAAGCATATGATGGATAGATTATGCGGAAGACACGATTCTTAAGATGATGATCTAAATCATAAGATCCGTAATCGAGGGAATAAAGTTGGGCACTTTATTCATGTAAAGATTGTTATATTATCTATATCCCTATTGGGATATGGTTTGTCTTAGCCATCGGAGGTAGACTCCACGAATAGAAACATTGGCACATTGTCATAGGTGACAATGTGTTGGATCAGGACATAAAGTGAATTGATTTGGATCAATAATTCTGTCTCGGCAAATCGATTCACTTTAGACAATCATTTGTATTGTATCTTAATCTTGAGATTAATAGTGGGCCCATTGTCTTGACTTGTGTCTTTTAATATACCAAAGGGTGACACCCACATTTTAATAGTGGTATGCATACCGGTACATTGGAGGCATGACTCTTGATAACGTAGACCTGTTATTCATAGATATAGAATCTATAGTTCCTCTTTAGGATTAGTGATATCCTCTTATATGCGTTATCCTGTAATTAAAAAACTAGAGCGCTCAACCATTTGGATATATAGGTGTAACTAAATGGTATACCGTCTTTGGATAGTAAGTTTTTCGATAGTAACATAATAGAACGTAAGATAAAAATAATCAGAAAGGTAAGATAAAACTTGTCCTTAAGCCAATTATGGATGATCCTATGAGGATACGATACACTATAATATGTCATGGAGACTTAGCTATACAGGCTTCATAATTCTATATAGTTCGAGAGTGCAGCTCCAAGCTTTTAATGGAATAGCGTTGGAGTTGATAATTATGAAATGTATATTTGGGGTATTGGGTTTCATAATTATCGGGAGCATAAACTATATAGGTCCATCAAGTCCCCTTTACTAGCTCACAAAAATCCTGTAACGATACGGCGTGTTTTTTCAATAATTGGTGACTTATTTTAGATTTATCAGATTGGCTAAAATTCGAAAGAATCAAATAATTCATGTCTGCTTATCGGTTGAATTAATTTTGTGACAAAATTAATTCAAGATAAACTTGTTGAATTATTGGGATCAGATAATTCATGTCTGTTTATCGGTTGGATTAATTTGAATTAATTCAAGATAAACTTGTTGAATTATTAGGAATTCATTTATTTTCCTAGAGATTATCTAGATAAAGTTGTTTTAATCAGATAACTTTTTTATTATGTAATTTGAATTAAAATTGAGACTTTATCCTATAGAATCTCAAGTGAAAAATAAAAGATTTGTTGAGAATTTTATCGACAGTTCGGCATGCCGATCTTCAGGTTCGGCCTGCCGTTAGGGCAAGTTTGGTATGCCGATTAGACAAATTGGCATGCTGATCGCGCGATAAAAAGATCACACATTTTCACATGGATTTTATAAGAAATTGATCCGAATTTGATTCTGATTCAAATTTTGAGGCATTATCTGATAAGGACTGACTCCTAAGTCCAACCTCGATAAAAAGGGAGTGAGTCTCATTATTATTTAGATCAGTTGAGAAATTAAGAGTGAAACTCTAATTGTGAGATTCTGAAACTCCCTGAGAGCTCTTGTTCACAAATCACGGACACTGCATTGGGTTCTCTCAATTAGTTGGAAGGAGAGTCGCCTAGAGGAAGAGCTGTACGTGTGAGCCCACACTCACTCTGATCGTGGATAGAGAATAGCAAAGAAGGCGAGTTGGTTGAGGTCCTTATGGAATATTACTTCTCTTCACTAATTGAGGAAGCTTTTTGGCGTTTACAAGGTTAGTAAGATCTGGTTAATTTATACATATAGCTTGTCAAACTTGTGTTTTGGAAAATACTTTGATACTTAAAATTTCGCTGCGTACTATTTTTCCAACAATCTAAATTTTTTAGGATATCAACTACTCAGTCGAGACCATCAACAGATGATAGAACTGAATATTGAAGGCCTACACTATGGTGAAGAGAATCTCTATTTTGTTGTATAGTAATCCCTTTAAAATTTGCAATATTTTGTTTCTTAAAGGTCTAACATAAATTTATTTAAAAGAAAGGTTTAACATAATTAACAATACCAATATTGGAAGCTTTGAAATTCATTCATTTATCATTGCATTTTACAATTCATACACAAATTAAATTTGGGAATAAGAACAAACAATATTTTGCGCGTCCATGCTACAACTACATCTTATAGGAGGAAAGAAATTAACATGTCAATGATATACTTTTGATTCCCATAGATATTTGATACCTAATTTATGGGATCTAATTGATTGGGAATATCATCCCATTCACACATGTAACCATGTATATATATTCAACTGATATCAATAGAAAAGTAGAGCCATTATTCTTCAATTCTAAAACATTTCATATGGTATCCGAGCCCTTGCTCCTAGGCCTCTGCCGATCTCTTCCTTTCTCTATCTACCTTCTTATTCTCAGTCCACATGTTCCAAACATAACCACCACACATCAAGATAACTCACTGATGGCTTCTCAGGATAACTCTTCCACTGCAACCTCTCACACCACAATCCCAAATATTCAAGAACCAAATCATCCACTTATCACCATTAATCTCACCAATATCATCAAACTCACTGCTAACAATTACGTTCCCTGGAAACTTCAAGTGCATGCTCTCCTTAAGGGGTATGATCTAGAGGGATTTATTGATGGCACCCACACCTGTCCCTCAGCCACCATCACCAACAACGGTACCACCTCAACAAATCCTGTGTACCCTACATGGAAACATCAAGATAGGCTTATATTTAGTGCTCTACTTGGCTCTCTCTCAACCCCTCTCCTTCTTCTTATTTCTAGAACCACCACCTCTCAAGAAGCATGGACCACACTTGCAAATACGTATGCCAAACCTTCTCAAGGTCATACAAAGCAAATAAAAGAACAACTCAAAAATCACGTCAAGGGATCTCAAAGCATCTCCAAATACATGCAATTTATCAAGAGTCATGCCGATGAGCTTGCTATTCTTGGCAAACTAGTTGATGAAGAAGATCTCACAAACAAGATTCTTGATGGTCTCGGTGAGGAGTATAAAGCCATTGCTAAGGCAGTAGTGCTTGTGATACCCTGATCTCTTTTGAGGAGCTCCATGAAAAACTTATTAACAAAGAAACTTCATTACGTCAAGCACGAGCACCACAAATCTCACTTCCAACCACTGCTAATCTAGCCACTCACAGCAACAAGCCCTAGCGCCCATCACCTCTACCAAATCCTCAATTCCCAGCATTTTCTAAAACTAGGCTGCAAGTCACCGCACCATGAGGCAATCGTCCACAATCGCGACTGTATCTTGGCTACTGTCAAGCATGCGGTGTCCAAGGTCATACTGCCAAATGGTGCCCCATCTTTCATCTTGTCCATGCTCCACCAAACTAAGTCTACCGTCCTCAAACTTCTCATCCTTTGGCACCGCGTCCCCAATCGCCTTGGCAACGTCGGGCACATTACACTACTACCGCTGCCACCGACACCCCCATTTGGCTTCTTGATAGCGGGGCCTCTCATCATGTCACAACAGAGCTAAGCAACCTCTCTCTTCATGTTCCTTATAATGGTTTCGACGACATCATGATCGGAGATGGCATGAGCCTCTCCATCACCCATACCTGTTCCACCACCCTTCCTACTCCCTCTCGTTCATTTACTCTAAATAATGTCCTTTGTGTACCAGCATGAAAAAGAACCTCATATTCATTTATCAGTTTTGTAACTCTAATAATGCTTCTATTGAGTTCTTACCCACTACTTTTCATGTAAAGGACCTATACACGGGAGCAATCCTTTTAAAGGGACGAACTAATGAAGGCGTGTGCGAGTGGCCGGTCTCATCTACCAACTCTACTCCATTAGTTGCTTTCTCTAGTGTTAAGACCACTTTTTCCAAGTGGCACTCCAGATTAGGCCATCCGTTGTTTAATATTTTAAAGCATATTGTTTCTACTTTTTCTCTAACCATATCGAGTCAGTTGTCACAAACTTCTAGTTGTCATGCATGTAATTGCAATAAAAGCCATAAACTTCCATTTACTACTTCTTCTATTGTCTTATGATGTGTGGACCTCTGCTATCCACTCTGTTGATGATTTTAAATATTATGTTATCTTTGTTGACCACTACAATAAGTATATCTGGTATTATCCTCTCAAGCAAAAATCACATATGTATGATGTCTTTATTCGTTTCAAAGCCTTAGTGGAAAAATACTTTAATAAATCCATCATCACCCTCTACACGGACAATGGTGGCAAATACCAAGCTCTTGATAAGTTCCTATCCACTAACGGTATTTTGCATCTCACTACCCCTCTACACATACCTGAACACAATGGTTACTCTAAGTGACTTCATTGTCACATCATTGAAACTGGTCTTTCCCTTCTTACACATGCATCCTTACCCCTCACTTATTGGAATCATGCCTTTACCACCGCCGTCTATCTTATTAACCGCATGCCCACACCTACTCTCAACTTCTCCTCTCCATACAAGAAAATTTTCAGTTCATCACCCAACTACTCCAAATTTTGTGTCTTTGGTTGTCTTTGCTACCCTTGGCTCCATCCTTATTCATCTCACACACTTGACCTTCGCTCCATTCCATGTGTCTTCATTGAGTACTCGCTCACTCAAAGTGCCTATCTTTGTCTTGATCCATCCACGTCTAAAATCTATATCTCCCATCATGTTAAATTTGTAGAAACAATCTTTCCTTTCTCGTCTCTCCAAAGTCAACTATAGTCATCCCCAACCTGAAACCATTTCTACCTGGCTTCCTCCTGTGTCAGTATTTCCTATGTCGGCCTCATCACCACACACGCCTTCTACCGAAACTCCCACTAACATCCCATTGTGCGAACCCTCCAACTATTTGTCTGCCCAATGTACTCCACCAATCAGCCAAACACAACCCAAACCTCACCACTAACCCTCCACCAATTGACTCGCCAAACCCCACTCAACCTCAAACCTCCACAATGACCAAACCACCTCACCCTACAAATACCCATCCCATGATCACTCACGCCAAAAATACTATTCATAAACCCATCTGTAAACTAAACCTCACTGCCAAACTTACTCCGCATCTTGACCATGAACCCACAATTGCAACCCAAGCTCTCAAAGATCCAAAATGGCGTCGGGCCATGTCTAAGGAGTATGATGCTCTTGTACGGAATAAGACATAGGAACTGTTCCAGCGGCTCAATCCCAAAACCTAGTAGGGTGTAAGTGGATTTTTCGAACTAAGCGACTTCTTGATGGTTCTGTTGACATGTATAAAGCTCCCCTAGTTGCCAAAGGATTCCACCAACGTCCCGGGGTTGACTACCATGACACCTTTAGCCCAGTGATTAAGCATACTACCGTGCCCTTGGTTCTCAGTCTTGTAGTCAGTCGTGGCTGGTCATTACGTTAACTAGATGTCAACAATGCATTTCTTCAAGGACATCTATCCAACGAGGTTTTCATGGGACAACCACCTAGGTTCATTGATCCTGATCATCCTACACATGTTTCAAAGCTTTGTAAGGCCATCTATGGACTTAAACATGCCCCTCGTGCCTGGTATCATGAGTTGTAACAATTTCTTGTCACCTCTGGCTTCTTCAACTCCCATGCTGACATGTCCTTGTTTGTCCTTAACACTAGTTGTACCATGATATACCTACTTGTTTATGTTGATGACATATTATTACAGGTGACAATGATGCAGTGGTGCAACACTTTGTTGAACTCCTTGCCCAACGATTCTCTCTTAAGGATCTTGGGCCCCTCTCATTTTTCCTTGGTGTTGAGGTTTCTTCACATCCATATGGGCTACTTCTCTCTCAGCGACGTTACATTGATGATCTCTTGTGACACCCGTTATTCTCCTAACGGGTATTGAGGTAATTAAATTAATTTTTAATGTATAAAAAAAAAAATTGCTTCATTTAAATTTATTTTATAATATTTATTTTTATCTATTTTTAAATTTTCTAAAATTCTCCTATATTTATTTAGTATGATTACTAAAAAGCATTAGAACTTCTAATAAATCTCAAAAATGTCATATTGGCATTATGTGTGTTAAAGTCTTTAGATGAGACATAAGGATATATTTTCCAACTACTCTTGACCCTCATTTTCTTTATTTCTTCCGTGACATGCTTCAACATGTCTCCTCTATAATTGTTTCTATCACTTCTCTTCAAAGACTTCATCTTTTCTTCCTTTCTCTTCCACGGTTCCCACACTCTTCTTCTCATTTCTTTGCTGAAGCAAAATACTTAGAGAACTTCTTCAAGGCAGCCATAAAAATCAGCCACCATCACCTCCATTTGAGCAAGAATTTCAGTCATACCGAAGTAAAGGAACCTGTTTTGAAGCCATTTTAAGCTTCCAACTAACCATAATCTGAGGTTAGAATCTTATGAACAAATTTAGTCTTTCATTTATAAATTTTCTTTTATACTAAAGGATTATTCAAATTTGCGTTCTTAAACCTAAGTATATGTTTGTTGCTATTTTGGAGCATATGTATGAAGTCTAAGTGTATATGCCCTAGACAGAAAATTTATATTGTTAAACTTTGTAATACCTCTATGGGCAGTGGTTATTTCTTGAAATTCTAAGATTAAATTAAAATAAATTTTATGAATGTAGTTGTATGTTGTGCTTTAGTTTTAATTGTCCTTATGCACGCCTTAGGATCAAGGGAGTATGGAGCTAACGTTAATTGATTCCAGGATTAAGAGACTGTTGATAAGCTTAAAAGGTAGGGATTCTATTACTCATCTTTTGTGAGGTTTTTATAGAATTAAAATTGATTGTTTTGCCGCAATATATATATATCTATGTTGAACTGATATTATATGATTATCACATATGAAACTATGACATGGACTCGTCTTGTATTGTACGGCGAGGAACATAATGAATTGACACATGTTATAAATTGAGAAGCATGGTTAGGAAAACTAACTCTATTGATAATGATTCAATATAGAGAAATTGTGAGACATGAAGAGGGCGACGGTTACGTCCTTGGGCATGAATACCCTAAAAGGTAAACTAGGGGGAAGGCGATGACGCTTCCTTGGGTTGAAAGTCCCAGAACACACTGTACAGGAATTGATTTGGTGAGGACTCGGGGCTTGATGTCCCCTCACCGGAACACCCTTGGAATGTTTATGGGGTGATCAAGTGCGCCCATTTGGGTCTCGATGAGTTGAGTGATACTCAATTTAACATGGATACCTAGGAACAATGATGATTGGTAATATTTGTATAAATGTGTAATTATGACACTTGGTAATGATTAACTACGGTATCCATAAGATGTGATCATAATAAACCTCATAATCTGAAATATGATGTGACTTACTAACCATGCAGATTTTAATGTGGTAATGATAAAAACCTAAAGGTGGGTAATGGCTTTCTCTACTGAGCATAGTGTTGCTCATACCCTTATGTTTATATCTTTTCAGGACTCACTAAGTGTGAGGTGGCTACGAGAAATATAGTTGAGGAAGTGATGTAGCTATATTACATTGGGACTGCTTCAATTGTTGAGAATGTTCTTCATGATAATGTAAGCATCAATTGTTACTTTCTGTGACTGTAATTATAATGTGTTGAGGGTTAAAATGATGATGACAACAGTTTATATTATTAAATTTAAGGTGCTACATTAAAACTGTGGTTTATTTGTCGTTTATATTTTTATTTTTGAGTTGAGAGTTTTCATTTAAGTCCCGGGCAAATTTTATTTTTAAGGTTTTACTTTTATTATTTATTTTTATTTTATCTCATTAAAAACTGTTAACCCCCATATAGGGGCGTTACAGAATTTTTGGTATCAGAGCCTAGGTTCGGTTAACCTAGGGAGTGTAGCACCACTTTAAAAAAATATATTTTTGAGATGGTTTTGAAGCTGAATTTTTATTGTCATCATCAAAATGAACCTTCACATTGATTTATACAATCTAGAAGGATGTAACATGGAAAGGCCATAGAATGAAAATATCAATAGTTATATGAGTACAATAATTATATAGAAGGAAAGTATTAATAGTTATGAGAGAATGATAATTATATGGAATGAGTTTATAAGTAGAATGCTTTTGAGAGATTCGTATAATATTTGGATCTATAAGCATATTTAATTCGTATAAACGATGAGAAATTCGTATAGATACGAGGATTTAAGAGCCTTTTGTCTCGTGAAAAACAATAAGAAATATAAGGCTTGATTTATTGATTTTAAAGTTTGACATAGATATGCCAAATTTTTCGTAATCTATTCAAACCTAAGTAATGATTATGTGTGGATTCGATGGAGCACATAAGTGTCAATGTCTTTTCTTAAAAGTTCTATATATTTGAGGAATATGATATAAGTTGGGAATCATGGTATTGAATCTTGAGAGAGATAAATGTTAGACTTTTGGTCTGTTGAGACTGTGTAAAGTCTAGAATGCATGAATCTCAAAATTGGAATATTTCGTTACGTACATTGTATTTAAGTGTATCAGTGAATCTTTTGGTTACCTAAGATTTTGTTATATGAGGAAATTCGATATTGTGTAAGTAGAATTGTGGGGATTGTAGATGTTCTTAAGTAGTAACATCAAGTGTCTTTGTTCGTTGATATGGTCTACGTTGAAAGACGTAAATCGTATTGATTTCAAGGTTAGTCGCATTCTAAACCCTTGGTAGCAATGATGA
This sequence comes from Artocarpus heterophyllus, assembly GCA_025403435.1. Lineage (NCBI taxonomy): Eukaryota > Viridiplantae > Streptophyta > Magnoliopsida > Rosales > Moraceae > Artocarpus > Artocarpus heterophyllus. Next base: position 17,564,974 of record CM046334.1, read on the forward strand.
TGAATCCATTTATAGATGTTGAGTATTATGAATAACATATGGGTGTATGTATTGTTCAATAAGATTTTGATTAAAACAAAATTATTTGAGTTGCTGGAAGATTATGTTGTTATGAAATGATTTTAAATATCATTCAGGAAGATCCTTGTTGTCGTTAAATTAGATTTGTTGTTCATACTTAACTTATCTATAGTGGACTTTGAATTGGGTTTAAGATTTATACAAATTGGTTTTCAATTTTATGTTTGTTATTTAACTCGTTCTAAATGTGTTAAGGCCCGAAACAACCTGACCATTTTCAACTTAGAACATTTGGGCCTAGTTCAAATCCTAAATCAGTTTGATTCACACTGTCTCTCCCACGTGGTCTCTATACGTGTCATATACAGTGGTTTAATTATTGTTTACATATACGTTTACTGTGCGTAAGACCTTATTTCTTCGAGTTCACTTTTTCTCTCTTAATTTGTTATTTTCTCTCTAAATCGCAAATCCTCTTCTTTTTCATTAAAAATTCTTCTTTTTCTCTAAAAGAAGAAGGAATTCTAGGATTCTGCAATTTACTATCTTAATTTTTCCTTTCTATTTACTCTTCTTTCATCTCATCATGGACCCAAAGTACCAACACATGAGAAAGTATTTCCCATCACTCTCCCAAAAGATTCTTAGAAAAAAATACAAGGCTAGAATTACTCGGTTGTGGATTCTTATGCGTTTTGGCATCCCTTGTGATGTGAGAATGTTAATAGAGGGGAAAATCCGTCCGAGTGACTTTAGTCAAGATGTCGGTTTACCAGGAACAGGTACCAGTCGTAGTGCAATGAAAAGAAGAGCTCGTGCCATCGTGATCACTTGTAACAAATGTGGAAGACAAAATTGTAACGGTAAATGTACTTCACCTGGTTATATGTCTACGAATAGAGAGGATAAAATAAGGTTTTGTAGGGATGGACTTTCAAAGGAGAACTTGGATAGCATCCATCCTCCTCTCCACGGTCACCCTAGTGGATATGTTCAAGGAGCTATTTTTAAACTCTGGCCTAAATTTTATACAGAAAGACAACGCCTCAGGAATATGGTATTTCTAGATCCTGTTTGCCAAGCCATAAGAAAACTGGATGGGGAATAAGTCATCGCTCTATAAAGGTTATTTAGTCTTTACTTATTTGAAGCAGTTTTAGCTGATGTTCAACAGTTTGTGTTTTTCTTTTACTCAGAATATTTGCTTTTGTGTTTGAAATAATTGTGATTATTAGATTGATACAGTAAGTGTTAATATCTTATTTAATTTATGATTTTCTTAAATATATATATAATAAAATATATTATCTTATCAGACACGTTACATACGGTACAGTAATATGTTTGAATTTTGAAAAACTTATCCAGATATTTCAAGATTTGTGTCTCAAATTTCAAAGTTCTACAGTATTTGTCGTTTATATTAAATTTCTAGACTTGGTGTATATTTGTCAAAAAGTCTACAGTTGTGTCATGAGAGTCTTCTGTCGAATTGTTCTCAATTGTCAAAAGTTATACAATTAGAGTCTAATCTTTTTCAAAAAGTGAATCAGATTTTCTGTAAACTATCAATCACCTTATCTTACTTTCTTATCCGCACAAGATTTTGTTTAAATCTTTGGATTACCTTTTCATTACCTACTCGTCTATCTCTTTAGCCCTTTTTGTATATTTCTCATCTTTAAAATCTCATGTAGAACCCGAAGTCTAAGTGGAGCAGACATTAAGCAACCACTTCTATAAACCAAATATGTCTACCTCCCAGTCCACGAAGAAAATAAAGAATGTCTGTGTCTTTTGTGGTTCCAGCCTTGGAAAAGATAAAGCTTATTTAGAAGCTGCAAATCACTTAGGGCAAGTCCTAGCACGCAAGAAGATTAACATAATCTATGGGGGTGGTAGTATAAAAATGATGGTAAATATGGCACTAGCAGCTAGGTCTAGCGACGCTACTGATGTAAGAATTTGGCCTCATATTCCAGCTGAAGGAAACCTTTGTAAGGAAGCCATAGGTAAGGGAGAAGGAGTCAGGAGTATCCCTAAAAATTTTAAAGACATAATCTATAATTCTGATGCTTTTATAGCATTACCTGGTGGTCTAGGTACTCTTGAGGAAATATTTATAGTTGCTTGTGAGCAATTGTTGGGCTTTTATTCCAAACCTTTGGGACTGTTGAACGTAAAGGGTTTTTATGACGGTCTTTTGAAATTTCTAGATTACGCTGTGGAAGAAAACATCACTACAGAATCGGAGAGACAAATCTTTGTTACTGCTTCAACAGCTGAGGAATTGATAGATAAAATGCAAATAATACATCCAGAATCCGACACTGCAACATCCAAGCTTGAATGGGAAAGGGAAAGCCGGGAGCGGCCAATTGATTTGAATCTCCATCTGTAATCTTTTTGTTTTATCTTTGGCATGTAGGCATGTGTGTCCGTATTTCGTGTGTTACGAATAACCGTTTGCCTTGTATTCTGTGTTTCTTGTGGTACGTCGTTGTTCAATCTTTTAGATTCATTGAGCCTAATGCCGGGATGACTGGATACGGAGTACTTGATGCTCTTGAAACGCATCCTTCTTAAGGTCCGATCTTTTGTTTATCGATGTTTTTGTATCCTCTAAGCATGCATGATATGGATAGCTGGTATACGGAGTGCCTTGTACTCTCGAAACGTATCCGTATTATGTTTGTAATGTGTAATATTCTGTTAATATTATGTGGAAGTACCAGAGTCAGTTATGGGGATATTCCATATGAAATATGAGTATATTATTTGGATTGAATGTTTGTGTCATGAGGATAGCTGTTTAATGAAAAATATGTCGGGTATGTTTGCAACTCTGAGATTCCGTTTAATATCTCTATGAGTAAGTTTAATGTATAGTTTTGAATAAAAGTGTTTGTGATATATGTTTTATGATTATGTTTTAGTTTATTAGTTGAGGTATGAAATCAAATATATTTGACTTTTCCTTACTCAAAAAGGAAAAGGAACCTAAAGATGAAGTATATAAAATTTCTCTGGCAATCTCCTTAAATGTGATTGTAAATCACAGTCCATGGACAATGAAGGACTGGAATCATGGTATGGTCAATATGTATGCCTGATCAGATTCTTAGACTATTATACGGTGTTATAAGTTGAAACTTGTCAGAAATACTCTCATTGAGGGATTTAGGAGTAAGATTTATTATGCAAGTAAATAAGTGGAGATACGATAACTTAAATTTGGAGGACAAACAACATTAACGGTTTAGACTCGGAATTGGAATCATAATGAAATTAAAATTTTTACTAGTATTGCTAGAATTGAAATTTCGAGGACGAAATTTCTTTAAGGGGGGTAGAGCTGTGACACCCGTTATTCTCCTAACGGGTATTGAGGTAATTAAATTAATTTTTAATGTATAAAAAAAAAAATTGCTTCATTTAAATTTATTTTATAATATTTATTTTTATCTATTTTTAAATTTTCTAAAATTCTCCTATATTTATTTAGTATGATTACTAAAAAGCATTAGAACTTCTAATAAATCTCAAAAATGTCATATTGGCATTATGTGTGTTAAAGTCTTTAGATGAGACATAAGGATATATTTTCCAACTACTCTTGACCCTCATTTTCTTTATTTCTTCCGTGACATGCTTCAACATGTCTCCTCTATAATTGTTTCTATCACTTCTCTTCAAAGACTTCATCTTTTCTTCCTTTCTCTTCCACGGTTCCCACACTCTTCTTCTCATTTCTTTGCTGAAGCAAAATACTTAGAGAACTTCTTCAAGGCAGCCATAAAAATCAGCCACCATCACCTCCATTTGAGCAAGAATTTCAGTCATACCGAAGTAAAGGAACCTGTTTTGAAGCCATTTTAAGCTTCCAACTAACCATAATCTGAGGTTAGAATCTTATGAACAAATTTAGTCTTTCATTTATAAATTTTCTTTTATACTAAAGGATTATTCAAATTTGCGTTCTTAAACCTAAGTATATGTTTGTTGCTATTTTGGAGCATATGTATGAAGTCTAAGTGTATATGCCCTAGACAGAAAATTTATATTGTTAAACTTTGTAATACCTCTATGGGCAGTGGTTATTTCTTGAAATTCTAAGATTAAATTAAAATAAATTTTATGAATGTAGTTGTATGTTGTGCTTTAGTTTTAATTGTCCTTATGCACGCCTTAGGATCAAGGGAGTATGGAGCTAACGTTAATTGATTCCAGGATTAAGAGACTGTTGATAAGCTTAAAAGGTAGGGATTCTATTACTCATCTTTTGTGAGGTTTTTATAGAATTAAAATTGATTGTTTTGCCGCAATATATATATATCTATGTTGAACTGATATTATATGATTATCACATATGAAACTATGACATGGACTCGTCTTGTATTGTACGGCGAGGAACATAATGAATTGACACATGTTATAAATTGAGAAGCATGGTTAGGAAAACTAACTCTATTGATAATGATTCAATATAGAGAAATTGTGAGACATGAAGAGGGCGACGGTTACGTCCTTGGGCATGAATACCCTAAAAGGTAAACTAGGGGGAAGGCGATGACGCTTCCTTGGGTTGAAAGTCCCAGAACACACTGTACAGGAATTGATTTGGTGAGGACTCGGGGCTTGATGTCCCCTCACCGGAACACCCTTGGAATGTTTATGGGGTGATCAAGTGCGCCCATTTGGGTCTCGATGAGTTGAGTGATACTCAATTTAACATGGATACCTAGGAACAATGATGATTGGTAATATTTGTATAAATGTGTAATTATGACACTTGGTAATGATTAACTACGGTATCCATAAGATGTGATCATAATAAACCTCATAATCTGAAATATGATGTGACTTACTAACCATGCAGATTTTAATGTGGTAATGATAAAAACCTAAAGGTGGGTAATGGCTTTCTCTACTGAGCATAGTGTTGCTCATACCCTTATGTTTATATCTTTTCAGGACTCACTAAGTGTGAGGTGGCTACGAGAAATATAGTTGAGGAAGTGATGTAGCTATATTACATTGGGACTGCTTCAATTGTTGAGAATGTTCTTCATGATAATGTAAGCATCAATTGTTACTTTCTGTGACTGTAATTATAATGTGTTGAGGGTTAAAATGATGATGACAACAGTTTATATTATTAAATTTAAGGTGCTACATTAAAACTGTGGTTTATTTGTCGTTTATATTTTTATTTTTGAGTTGAGAGTTTTCATTTAAGTCCCGGGCAAATTTTATTTTTAAGGTTTTACTTTTATTATTTATTTTTATTTTATCTCATTAAAAACTGTTAACCCCCATATAGGGGCGTTACATCTCTTGAGCCGCACAAACATGGCTAATGCCAAACCTCTCACAACACCAATTACTACTGACCAGACTCTTACTCTCCACTCTGGTTCTGCACTGATAGATCCCACTAAATATTGCACAATTGTTGGCAACCTTCAATATCTATTACTCATATAGCCCGATATTACTTTTGTAGTGAATAAGTTGTCTCAGTTTATGCACCATCCTACCACTAATCATTGGAACGCTGTCAAACGACTACTATGCTATCTCTATGGTACAATTAATCATGGACTTGTTCTTCATCGTAACACCTCTCTCTCCCTTCATGCCTTCTCCGATGCTGATTGGGCAGGTAACAAGGATGATTTTACCTCCACTAGTGCTTACATCGTATATCTTGGACGCAACCCCATTTCTTGGTGCTCTAAGAATCAACGCACAGTCGCTCGTTCTTCCACTAAGGCTGAATACAGGTCTGTTACTGCTACTGCTGCTGAGTTAAGTTGGGTATGCGTCCTTCTCACTGAACTTGGTGTCTACGTTCCCAACTCTCTTGTGATCTACTGTGATAATATTGGTGCCACACGTCTTTGTTCCAATCCGGTATTTCACTCATGCATGAAACATGTTGCCATCGATTTTCACTACATTCGAGATCAAGTTCAGAATGGTGCTCTACGAGTAGACCATGTTTCCTCCGAAGATCAACTAGCCGATGCCCTTACCAAGCCTATTCCACGCTCACGCTTCCTCACACTCCGGACCACGATTGGAATCTCCTTCAGAGCTCCATCTTGAGGGGGCATATAAGAGGAAAGAAATTATTTTGTAAAATGTCAATGATATACTTTTGATTCCCATAGATATTTGATACCTAATTTATGGGATCTGATTGATTGAGAATATCATCCCATTCACACGTATAACCATGTATATATATTCAACTGATATCATTAGAAAAAGTAGAGCCATTATTGTTCAATTCTAAAACATTTCATACATCTTATGGAGGATCATCCTCGAAGATAACTTTATAGAAGCGTTTTCTTTCTTTTGGATCAAATAAACCTCCTAGCTTGTCTCCCTCCTAATATCAGGATCAGAATTTTCTGAGTGTTGGCCTTTGACTTTATCCAATCTACCCAAAACCAAGCCTTTCTTTCTCTTCTTCTCCATATTTTCTAAATAATGCCTTCGATTATACTCGTGAAGACCCTCCTGCATTAGTTCACAAAATTCCTCCTTCACCACCACCAGAGGATCTTTATCAATCAGCTCTGACCCTTTATAGCCTTCTTTAAGAAGAACAGTATAGATTTGATATTTATTCAAAACATAGAATATCATGGGGTGTTTGAGCAACAAAACGTTCAATTTGTCTGGCAATGTAAACTCTCTCCTAAAATGTCCAAGCTTCAAAATTGATGCTTTCTTCCAACAAGTCAATGACAATAGCTCATGCACCAATCCAACTGTTCTCTTCTCCATCTCCTTGGATCCCTCAACCAGCTCTTTAGAGTCCAAGTATTGAATTCACAAAATCTTTCCCATGACTTCACCCAAATGGAAGGCAACGAGCATGAGAAACATGGCTCAACACCCTGCTCCCGAGCTACAGCCTCAACTAATGAAATTGCCGAAAGTCAGAGTTCCACAACACCAGCTCGATCTCCAATGAACTCCTCTAGCCATAGTTGACAACGCAAAACAAATTGGAATACTTTGGCACAATCGTAATACAGTAATCATCAGGGAAACCAAAATTCCTCTTCAGCTCATCGAGTTTCACGACACTCAATCTGTGATTCAAGCTCATCATCAGTAGCTTCGCCAATCTCTGAACCAACACTGGCTCCAACATATCCTTCACGGTTTCTTCCTCCTCCACCAAAGCCATCATCCTCTTTGTCAACTGATAGTAGCACTCGCCGTTGCAGTGGAGTAAGACCTCAAAACATCAAGGGTATTTTTTGAGCCAATTGAGAGCTTTGCCTTGAAGGTCAAGGGTCTTGAACTTTTTCTGAAGGTATTTTACTGGTACTAACCCATTTGGGTAGCAAAGGATTATGTTTTCTATCTGGTTATCGACTATCCATCTGCGGTTCTTGGAGAGAGCCAATTCGAGATCCGGGTCCTTCTTCATCGACCAGAGTGAAAAGCTTCGACAAAGGTATTGAATGGATGGTAAAACACAGAGATTAGGAATCCAATAGCATAGTTTTTTTGCGTACATTTTGATTTCCACGTGACTCTTCTTAATGAATAAAAGTCCTGTTAAACAACATGGTACATCAAAATTAAAAACCTTAAAAACTACAAAAAATTGAGCTGCTACAGTAAGAACACGATATAGAAATTTTTTCCGGTGGGCATTTTAACAAACAGAAGGTGAACAAAACGAATATATATATATATATATATATATTAGCATGAGCAAATTTGAACGACCAAGGATAGTCAGTGACCAACAATTACAGTCCATGGCCAATTATAGAACTTCTCTTCTGTTAATTCTTTTGTATTTTTTTTTTTGGTTAATTTTATACTTACTGTTCGTGGTGGCTGACAGGTCTCTGCGCTCGGTGTTATGGATACGAACATTGTTGAGGGAAATCTTCATGATGAGAAAATCATCTGAAGTTTATACCCTCTCAAAACCGAGCACCCGAACAAGTTGGCTGAAATGACCAATCCGACCAGGACGGTATCTGTCCGACCAGAGACCTGCCCGACAAGGGACCTGTCCGACCAGGGACCCGTCCGACCAGGATCTGCCCGACCAGAGACCCGTCCGACTAGGATCTGCCAGACCAGGGACCTGTCCGACTAAAGACCTGTCCGACCGGGACCTATCCAACCAGGGACCCGTCCGACCAGGATCTGTCCGACTTACCCAAAGACCACCACGTGGCACCATCTCAACCCTCCGTTGGGCAATCCTCCTTCTCCAGAGATTGTGACACTTGTCGCTGGACACCTGGGTTACGGGCTAAACCGGTCCATACCCGGATCCAAGCTAAACTCTATAAATAGGAGCATCAACTCCACCACAAAGGGACGGGCATTCTTCCCTCGCCTACTCTGCCTTTCCTTAGCTCTTCCTGGTCAGAACACTGACTTGAGCGTCGGAGCGCCCTTGGTAGACACCAAACCGGTGTCCCCATACTCCGAGGCCTTCTCTCCTCTTGCAGATCTGACCAGACTAGGCCGAGCCGGGCAGAACAGGGAACCTGACCACCTTGCGTCCCTGCACGCGGTGTTGTGCCGAAATCAGGCATCAACATTTTGGCGCTAGAAGGAGGGCCTCACGCCTTTCCAGCAGCCTCAGCTCTTCCCCCCAGACATTCCTTGGACAACCGACCGAGACCCAAGGTCCAAGACGAAGAGTCCAACCAGGTCCGAGAAGGTTACGCCGACCACAGAGGCCAGGTCCGAGCTACGGCCGACTAGGTCCAGGACGAAGAGTCCATCCAGGCTACGACCGAGACCCAAGGTCCAGGACGAAGAGTCCGACCAGGTCCGAGAAGGTTACGCCAACCACAGAGGCCAGGTCTGAGCTACGGCCGACCAGGTCCAGGACGAAGAGTCCAACCAGGCTACGACCGAGACCCAAGGTCCAGGACGAGGAGTCCGACCAGGTCCGAGAAGGTTACGCCGACCACAGAGGCCAGGTCCAGGCTACGGCCGACCAGGTCCAGGACGAAGAGTCCATCCAGGCTACGACCGAGACCCAAGGTCTAGGACGAAGAGTCCGACCAGGTCTGAGAAGGTTACGCCGACCACAGAGGCCAGGTCCGAGCTACGGCCGACCAGGTCCAAGACGAAGATTCCAACTAGGCCACGACCGAGACCCAAGGTCCAGGACGAAGAGTTCGACCAGGTCCGAGAAGGTTACGCCGACCACAGAGGCCAGGTCCGAGCTACGGCCGACCAGGTCCAGGACGAAGAGTCCAACCAGGCTACGACCGAGACCCAAGGTCCAGGACGAAGAGTCCAACCAGGTCCGAGAAGGTTACGCCAACCACAGAGGCCAGGTCCGAGCTACGGCCGACCAAGTCCAGGATGAAGAGTCCGTCCAGGCTACGACCGAGACCCAAGGTCCAGGACAAAGAGTCCGACCAGGTCCGAGAAGGTTACGCCGACCACAGAGGCCAGGTCCGAGCTACGGCAGACCAGGTCCAGGACGAAGAGTCCAACCAGGCTACGACCGAGACCCAAGGTCCAGGACGAGGAGTCCGACCAGGTCCGAGAAGGTTACGCCGACCACAGAGGCCAGGTCTGAGCTACGACCGACCAGGTCCAGGACGAAGAGTCCATCCAGGCTACGACCGAGACCCAAGGTCTAGGACGAAGAGTCCGACCAGGTCCGAGAAGGTTACGCCGACCACAGAGGCCAGGTCCGAGCTACGGTCGACCAGGTCCAGGACGAAGAGTCCAACCAGGTTACGACCGAGACCCAAGGTCCAGGACGAAGAGTCGGAGAAGGTTACGCCGACCACAGAGGCCAGGTCTGAGCTATGACCGACCAGGTCCAGGACGAAGAGTCCAACCAGGCTATGACCGAGACCCAAGGTCCAGGACGAGGAGTCCGACCAGGTCCGAGAAGGTTACGCCGACCACAGAGGCCAGGTCTGAGCTACGGCCGACCAGGTCCAGGACGAAGAGTCCATCCAGGCTACGACCGAGACCCAAGGTCCAGGACGAAGAGTCCGACCAGGTCCGAGAAGGTTACGCTGACCACAGAGGCCAGGTCCGAGCTACGACCGACCAGGTCCAGGACGAAGAGTCCATCCAGGCTACGACCGAGACCCAAGGTCCAAGACGAAGAGTCCGACCAGGTCCGAGAAGGTTACGCCGACCACAGAGGCCAGGTCCGAGCTACGGCTGACTAGGTCCAGGACGAAGAGTCCCGGCAAGATATGCTCACAAAAAATATTTCCCAACTACATCAAGACTTCGATGCTGATGACCTCCACCACCAAAGTCTTGGGGGGCCACTGTTGAGGGAAATCTTCATGATGAGAAAATCATCTGAAGTTCATACCTTCTCAAAACCGAGCACCCGAACAGGTTGGTTGAAATGACCAATCCGACCAGGACGGTATCTGTCCGTCCAGGGACCTGCCCAACAAGGGACCTGTCCGACCAGGGACCCGTTCGACCAGGATCTGCCCGACCAGGGACCTGTTCGACCAGGGACCCGTCCGACCAGGGACCCGTCTGACTAGGATCTGCCCGACCAGGGACATGTCCGACTAGAGACCTGTCCGACCGGTTACTGTCCAACCAGGGACCCGTCGGACTAGGATCTGTCCGACTTACCCAAAGACCACCACGTGGCACCATTTTAACCCTCCGTTGGGCAATCCTCCTTCTCTAGAGATCGTGACACTTGTCGCTGGACACCTGGGTTACGGGCTAAACCGGTCCATACCCGGATCCAAGCGAAACTCTATAAATAGGAGCATCAACTCCACCACAAAGGGACAGGCATTCTTCCCTCGCCTACTCTGCCTTTCCTTAAGCTCTTCCCGGTCAGAACACTGACTTGAGCGTCGGAGCGCCCTTGGCAGACACCAAACCGGTGTCCCCATACTCCGAGGCCTTCTCTCCTCTTGCAGATCTGACCAGACTAGGCCGAGCCGGGCAGAATAGGGAACCCGACCACCTTGAGTCCCCGCACGCGGTGTTGTGCCGAAATCAGGCATCAACAAACATAAAGCAAAGTTACCTGCTCAACGTACTTACAAGTTGTTCCTATGAATCAACATGGTAGATTCTTCTATGCTCCATAACACATCCACTACATCTTAATACAGGTCTATCAAGCGTGTGTCTACACAATGCAAGCAAAATACAATAGACATTGGTGTAATTCTCTCATTAAAAAATAAAAAAAAAAATCAAGTCCTATTGCCTTAACTATAATCTTTTCCTTAGAAGAAGAAAAAAAATTCATGGCATTGTAATTTTTTAAAAAAACGAATTGTTCATGTTCTTAAAAAATGGAGTTCTTTAAGCATATTTCAAAAAGTACAGGCAAAACAAACAGTTTCTTGTACAAATATGAAAAGCTAAAAAATAAAGCCCCATTAATGGTGCATTCTTTCAAGTTTTACACTAAAAATCTCTTAAAAGAAAAAAAAAAAAAGGCTCTTTTAATCATATAAGATATGCTTGTTCTTTAAAAGGAGCATTTCTCTTTTCTTTTATAAAATGTTAAAACAATAAAATTAATCTCCTCTTAACTTTAACTCAGTACTTTATCCTTTAAAATTTAAAAATTCACTTTATATCTTAAATTTCCAATTAGTCTATACCCATTTTCTTAGAATGTATGCTTAAAACCAATGGGAAAACATGGGTTTAACTGCAGTTAGGTAGTCTTCTTCAATTGTTATGGCAAATATGTTAATAGAAATGCAAGTCAAATGGTCTTTTTGGGTATCTTTTCAATAAAAAATTCTGACATGAGAAATTGAGTGATACTAATGGGTAAAATAAGAGTCTTAAAAGTTCAAGAAGTAAAATACAAGTTACTAAAATTCAAGGGCATAGAGGAGATACACTCCCAAAAAATATTAATAAAAACTTAACAATATGTTATTAGCTCGATCTTTCAGACGTAATATCCTTCAAAAACTAGAGCAATTGCAATTCCTTTTTCTTTTTCTTCATTAATTTTTTCTAATGACAGAAGCAATGAGATGGCTGGAAACAATTTTCACCGCGGTGAGTGCTTTTAAATGATAAAACATTTGATCTTAAAAAAAGGAAATCAAGCAATCCGATTGTTTTGCTTATTTAAGGCCCGTTTGTTTCGATACTCGAATCACGGTTCGAATCATTTTGCTATAGTATTTTCTCTCACAAAAATTTAAATCTTCATTCAAATACTCTATTCAAATACTAGAACCAAACTGGCCCTTAATAACCCTCAGTGAATATCAAATAAATATGGGTGGGAAGTCCCCCCCCCCCCCCCCCCGCAACGATGGGTTGAAGGACATGACATGTGGAAGGAAATTGTAGTATATAACATTTTTTCAAAACAAATTACAGTAAATGTTAGGTTTTGAAAATATTTTTAGTAAATTATAAACTTATAGTGTAAATAATTTATTTATATCCTGTAAATATATAAATTATTTACACGGTAAATAGATTTAAGGTGCAAATAATTTATTTACCTTTTATTTATAATATAAATAATTTTTTTATACAATAAATAAATTATTTAAATTACAAATTTATTATTTAGTATAAATATTTTCAAATCCTACCACCTACTCCAAAAAAAAATTAAAAAAAATGTTATTTCCCCCCTCCTCCCTGAATAGAAACAGAGCATTTGTCCACTAATTATTTATTTATTTTATTTTCCTTTTGCCTAGAAAATGGCCCCACTAAAAATTACCATCAATCACTACTCTTTTTTAATTATTATTACTTCACATTTATTTCATGAAAGGTAAAAAGGACTCACGCACACAAAGGCAACTCTAGTGTGTCAAAATACTTGATAGCAAGACAACTATGTTGAAGGTTCGAGTGTGGAGAGAGTCATCATGCACAGATGCAGCAAACATAAGCTAGAATTCGGAACAAAAACAAAAACAAAGGGAAAATAAATAATAAAAAAAAAAGCGCATTCAACTAATTTAGGGTTATTTAACAGCCGACGATGATAAGTAAATACAACAATGGTGACCACGTTATGTTGGTAAAGTATAGAAGGATGTAATAACTTTCATACCCAAGACCTAAAAGACGTCACTATTCAGCAGTACAAAGCAAAATTCTACGACTAACAAGAATTCCAATGGCAAAACAGACTCGATGTTTTATTAGACATTCCAACTGAAAATTTCCCTAAACAACAACATATAATATATCAACTCATTTTACACTTTCAATTGACAATAATATTACAGAATCCTTACCTCAAATAGTTAAAGGCATCAAAATCGAATTGAATGGAGCAACAATGCATAGAAGCAAATGGTTCGTTGCTCACATACTTTAGATTAATGAACACTCTGAAAATAAACCCTCCTTATGTGCCCAATGATCCGACTCCGAAACCACACCAACCCATCTGTTTTCGTGCTTCATCTGACTCTGCTTCAAACATGTGTTCTCTCTGCGCTTTCCTAAAACAAGAGCACCACAAGCATCCCCAGGAAGAGATAGAATCTTTCAGACAATGCTAGGTGAGTCTCCTACCCAATTGCAAACAGCACGGGGCCAACGTGTCCTCACGCAGTCCACCAATGGAGCATGCTGTGGAGGCTTGGGTTTACCGGCTTCATTTTCATTCCCTCTGGATCCATTTCCACCAGAACTAGAGGACACTGACACGTCCGCCATGTATTCCTCCGGTGTCCACCTTGGCGGAACCGAGACCCTCAATTTGGTCAATCTAGGTCTTTGCACCGGCGTCTCTCTTGAGATTTGTTGGCTACCATTCAAATCTGACTTCGCAATCCCATTAAAATGGTAAAGATCAAAAATCTTCTTACCCATAAGACCAGTTGAATCCTTCAAGCCTCCTAAACTCTTATCCAGATCTAGAATAACCTGCCAGAACTCACTCCATACAATGAACCCCGTGTTACAAAGGTGATCAACCTTCTCCGATGGAAGTCTTACATTTGTTTCCCTGAGGACTTGATGAAAGCCTTCCACACTAATGAAACCCCCACCACCACTTTGATCCTGTGCATCAAAAGCTTTCCGAATTTGGGATTCCCTCTGCTCGAGTTCATTCTCATCTTGAACAGAAGTGTCAAGAGCAAATAGCACTGTATAATGGGACTCACTCCCAATAACCCATATTGGCCATTTCGGGCATTTTAGATTTTGACCAACTTTGCAGAAATTTAGGGATTCCAGAAGAGTGAGAAAACCAACTTCCACAGTTCTCGATATGCCCTTTAATGACAGGCCACCACCTAAATCCATCCTTCCATCAAACACATTGGGGACTGCCTGACCGCAGAGCAGCAAGTTCACAATTTCCTGTTAAAGAGAATCAAGTAGGAGGCTCATAATCAACAAAGCGGGGAAGAACAACAAACAGATCTATTATTCAAGCACGAAATCGGATAAACAATTTCTTCACTGATAAATGGTTATATACCTGAGAGGCATGTCCAAAGGGAGCAGTGACTAGAGGTAGGCTAGGATCATCCCTGTCAGCTTGAACAGAATCCTGCAAATGCAATAATTTTAAAGAACGAGTCATGGGATGCAAGGAGATACATTAGCTACATTTATATATAAAAAATCGAGAAGACTAGAGTAGCAGCCTAGTACATTTTTCAGGCCCCTTTATATTATATTAGTAAAGCGCTAGTGTCCCTAAAGAGTAAGGCCAAAGCATCCAATTTGTTATTTGACTAACCATTCTCCACAAGTCCAATCCGTAATATCATATACATTGTTGAAGCACACAAGACGCTCCACCCCACCACTTATATTTAGGCCAATAACTAGCAAATAATTCCTCTAAGCTCAACACTTTTTTCATGCAATACACACATCGATCACCATCAACAACAAAACAGGTCCAGATAGAAAGTTTGGAAAGCTATCACACTAGCAAGCATACCAGTCCTCGAGAAAGTAAAGCCGAAATAAGGAATAGCATTGCACCCATCCGACTTCGGAAAACAGGGATCATTGCTTCAAGTTTCTGAAATGCACTTGCTTGTGATGTGTAGGTATTAACTCTCAAAACTTTCTGCAAATCCAAAGCTGATTCAATTGAAAGACCTTCAAGCACTTTCGCTATAATCTGCAGAAGCCTTGCAATAATCAGTAAAATAATAATGCCCAAAGACTCTACAAGAAATAGCATTCGCTCGTATAGTTTGAAATCAAAAGAAACCGAATTTTCATACAATAGCCGCAGGTGCATCAGTGTTAGCCCTAATTCCGCATACCTCATCCCTTGGGCTGCCTTCAGAGTCCTCAAGATTTTGTCCAATAACACTCAAAGTTGCAATGACGGCACTTTTATTGCTTCCACACACAAACAATATCTCACCCATGCTTTTAATCAGGGCTCTAGTCAAAACATAATAATTCAGGTTTCAGTCAGAAATTATCACAAGAAAAAGGACAACCATTCATAAGAAACAAGAACCAAAATTCTTACATAAATTACCATTAACTCATAGCTAATAATCACACAATTTTAGTAAAACATTCCAAATGTGATAGCACAAGAATAGAAATTTTTTAACATATAAAGTTAACCCGTTTTTTATTTTTTTAATGGCCGAAGAACCAATAAGGTGAACCAACATAAGGCAGGAACCCAAACACTGCTTTAAACTAGCTTTACTCACTGTTTCAAATATGGTCTTCATAATTCCCCTCAAAGAGAAGGAGAGATAAGAAAGATGGTCTACATACGTACAAGTGCTATGGATCAGTCATTGGACTTTAAAAAAAAAAAAGACCCTCGAGAATAGGGATGGTGTGTTGAACTTTAATCTAGGTCAAATGAGTCATCTCAGAAATGAAGAGCAATTTCTATCAGTGGTTCAGCAAATGTAAGACTCCATGGGACTTGTTACCGTCCAAATTCATAAAAAGAATGTCAAAATTTGAAAACTTTGCCAAACTAACTAAAGGTAAAATATAATTTGACATTGTATAAACACATTATTATTTGAAAGGGAGCATCTAGATCAAATGACATGTTCTCTGTGCTAAAAGGAAATAATTATTTCATTTGCAGTAGAATCAAAAAGAGAAATCAAGTCAAGATTTGTGTGTTAAAGACAGAAACACTAATGCAGGCCAAAGACAATCGAAAAGTTAACAGATGAATATCTTTTTGTTTTAGTAACACAGAAGAAGAAGAAGCCACACCCAACCCAACCCAACCCCACCCCTGGTGGCACGAGACAAAACAGTCTTATGCCAGAAGATAGCATTTGCAAGAAGAAGAAGAAGAAGAAGAAGAAGAAGAGAGAGAGAGAGATTACTATGCAAATACTAATCACCTTGTTTTTGCAGCCTCGGTAAGAGAAGAAAAATTATTTGACGCAACAAATTGATTCATCGATAAGCTCCTCAAAGCAAAAGCTTGTGGCATATTTTGTGCAACTTTGCCTAATTCTTCTGGGAAGAAAAGAAGGTATTTGAAGACAAATGCCTGCATAAAAGAAAACAACAAATGAGTATTCATCCAAAATTAAAAAAAATATAAAAAAAAAATTAATTGAAGAATTAAAAAAAAACTATGGAACCAAGAAATTTAAGGCATTCATCAAGAAAATCTGCTTTCAAAATCAAAAAGAGAAAATCAAATGAACATATATTATCTATGTGATTTTGTTCACAAACATCTTTAACTTGCAGGAGGAATAAAATAAAGGAAAATTATCCTATGCAGAGTAGACACCAAAACAGCCATCTAGAGGAGGAATGATTGAAACAGAAAAAAGAGAAAAAGATTCTTTAAGACAATTTGTTCCACAAATGAATCAAGAATGTAGGTGTAGATCCTAAAGCTAAGACTTCAAAATAATTAGCAAACTTTACAAACATATACACATTTAAGTTAAAGTTTCTCAAACAGATTCACTCAAACAAGATTGATTTTCCCAGGACAAATACCAGCTACATAATCCATGTCCCAAGCCAGCTTATAATAGTCAAACTAATAATTTTACGCACGCTAGTCTTAACTACCACCAATTCCTTTAGAATGCAGACTGGAAGATGCTTGGTCACATCTCATTGGCTGCAATTTAACAAACTTCATTAAATGTTAGAGACTGTTTGGGGTAGCTTGTGCTTTTAATTTTAGCAATAGAAGAGAAGCATAAGCTAGGGCTTTTTAATTAGTGTTTGAATAGTGTATGAATAAGTGCTTTTTGATTTCAGAAGAGCTTTCAAACTTGTTTAGTTGAATAAGTCAAAAGCTCTTATTAGTATAAAAAGTAGTATAATTCAAGGATAAAGATGGAATTCTTAATTTGTTATTCTTAAATATGAGGTCAAAAATGTAAATAAAAAGCTTTCATCAGCACGTTTTTCATAAGCACCAAATGGCTGGCTTCTCCCAAAAACGGTTATAAAAGCCAAAAGCACTTTCTTAAGGTCCATCCAAACATATCAAAAAGCAGCTTTTGGATTAAATAAGCCAAAAACTGTTTTTTTAAAGCCATTCCAAACAGGCTCTTAATACGAAAGAGATATTTCCCATTCACTCCTTATGGTACTCCTGGTCACGGTGAAGATCCAATTCCAAAGAGTGAGTGTGTGTGTGTGTGTGTGTGTGTGTGCGCGTGTGTGTGTGTAGCAAGAGACACAGAGAGAACAATATAGGGAGAGGGAGAGGGAGAGAGGGAGACTATAGAGACTCTAGAATACAATCAAGGGCAAGCACTAGCGTACAACCCAATTCCAGCAAAACAAAAACCACAAAAGTACCTATTCAAAGCATAGAACAATCTAATCAACTGCTTTTAATGTAGAGAACATTTGTGCTCTTTTTTAGAGAAATATGAACAGCACCACCATGAAGTAAAGCTATGTTGCAACAATAAAGATCATGAATTTTTTCTTGTACAGATTGTAATTAATGCTTTCTTAAAAAATAACTCAAACTCTAGTTAAATTGTTGAATAAGAGCATGGTTGGACTAATAAACTAAAATCAACAAAAATGATCTGATGTAATTGATGAACATTCTAAGCGAAGTGGCGAGGGATATTAACTGACTTTACCATGTAATAAGATGAAAGGATGGCTGTATTACATCTCTTGATAAGGTTAACCCATTTGCTCTGCTACACATATGAAAACTAAGTATTTTGTGGTGCTTGTGCCATAACATATTTCTAAGAATGCATTGAAGTTGTAGCATATTTGTTTGAGGAATTAACTCTAACCTATGCCGAGCCCTGGAGGTAAGTGAACTTATTCATGGTAAAGCTTTCGAGAAGATTTGAAGGCACACACTCAAGCAATTAGGAAGTCAGTATTTTTTCGACATGAATTGCCATGTCTTACATGGCTAGAGAGAAACTAAAATCTTTTTGAGGAAGTTCCAAAGATGAAAAAAAATCACTTTGAAATGAGACATAAAAGCATAGAAAATTTTGAATTGATAAACATTCTGCGGCACTGGGAAATTAGGTGGCTTGAAGATTAAAACAAAGTCTGGAGAAATACAATTGTCTACTTAGCAACTCCCAGTAGGAATTGAAGCTAAAATGTCTCAGTCCACATCAATATACACAGGTCACTTCATGTTAGTTCGTAGAAAATACACAAGATCATAATTCCTCGAAACTATTAGGCACATTAACTAACAAAAGTTTAGACTCAAGTTACTGTGTTGGTTCGTAGCAAATACACAAGATCATAAATTTCTTGAAAGTATTAGGCACGTCAACTAACTAAAATTTAGAGTCAAGCTACTGTAAGCTTAGCAACCAACATGTTGAGATAAAAAGAAATTACTTGAACGGCTGCTAAGACACCACAAGGCCCACCTTCATGCTGCACTAATCCCATAGAAGTTTCTGGATCAGGGCTGAACCTGCAGAAAATATTCTCACAGATCAGCAATGAAGACCAAGGATTCAAGTTAGATCCTTCAACGTAAAGTGAACATGCATAAATTCAATGGAGAATATCAAAATTAGATTAACCAGAAGCTCATACCCTAGGTGTCATGGTATTAGTTTAGAACTGGTGATGGAACAGGACAATGCGTAAAGAAATGATGTACTATTAGACTACTAAACCTACAAATATATTATGAACAAACTTTAAATTACATATGGCAACCAATCAGCACCTAACACGGAAAAAAATTAGGATAACATTGAAAATGGAAGTCAATTGTTTCACTTTCATCACAAGCGGACATAAATAATTTCTTCCACTTTTCACTTATTTGTTTGGTCATGGTGACATAATGCTAAATACATACATTCTGATATTGGTAAGGAAATAGTTGCAAGTTACAATGAGTTGAGTTATAACGGACCCTTGGCCCCAGCTTACAGCAAAGGATAAATAAAGTTGTTTCTAGGCAGCAAAACTGGAAGTATTAGACCCACCAATCCATTTGCTTTCATCTTAGAGGGCTCTCAGACTTCCTATAAGACACTGTAAAATATCAAAATACCAAATACAAAACATTCACTTTGTACAAGATCGATCAAGAAAAATCTTTATAAGCAAGGAAAGTCATTCTTATTTCCCGATGGCCATGCGCTCATATATGTTTCAATAACATAAAGATCACAAATGCCAAAGTCCAACCATACAAGTATTTGTGGCCTGGTTGGTTCACAGGTTTAAATAGAAAGTCAAATTTGTATGAGAAAACAATATAGCAAAAAGGTTTGAATTGTGGTTCAAACTGTGAACCAAACAGGTGCTTGGTAGGTTTCGTTTAGTCAAATGACATTAAAAAATGCAAGAAGACACCTAGTCCTTAAAATTACATCAAAATTTGTCGAACATAAGAATCTATTTCAGCCGACTGCTAGACCTGCCAACCTCAAATCACTCAAAGAGAAAAAAATATATATGTACATATATATACATATATACACACACAAACACACATCATACATTATGTATGTGTGTGTCAAGAAAATAACAGAATGATAACACCAATACCCACAATAAATTTTTCTGGCAAAAGCAGTCAATTCCTACAAAATTAGTAAGTCAGCGTATCTAAATAAGTTGGGAGCTAGTTAAATCTCCTTCACAGTGTATACTACAGATTCATATGAAGCAAGACATCATATGAAGCAAATTCCACGCAAGCTGACTATGCAAGAAAAAAGTAAACAAATTTGCGATCAAATAACAGTATTGATCCAACCCTAATCTAAGTAATTGCAATCCCCACCAATTGAGAATCAAATTACTTACGAAAAATGTTAACTTTATCGTTTCAAATAAAAAATGCGAACCTTTTATACAACACGATCGTACTAGTTGGCGTTAAACTCACCTAATACCCTGATTACTCCACTGTGCAAGAATTCCCTTTGAGACTTCCGCCCCAAACACCATCGAAAACAGCTCATTCGCTTCCGCTTCCGTCAATTCCCTCCCCAAACTCAAATCGCCCAAGCCTAATTCCTTTTCTCTCTTCACAGCTTTGGAATCCGAGCCCGAACCATAAACCGAGACAGTGGAGCGCGAGACCGGTGGCGGAGGAGCCGAATCTTTCTTCGCGGTGGCCAGCAGCATTCGCTTCTCGGCGGCGGCGGCCATGAGCTCACGTTGTAGCCGGCGGTTCTTCACCTCCGGTGATTCATCCTCCGTCGGAGCGGCGGCCGGAGCGGCAGTAGATCCTCCTCCTCCTCCGGCAACGGCGTCCCTGGGCTTGCTCCGCTTGGGATCCGGCGGGGAGTTCTGCATGCTCATCCGCAGAGCCATCCGGAGATCCTCGTCCTCCTGATTAGCCATCGGAGACTTCCTCCCAAGATCCGAAGGTGAAGAGCTAGGGTTCCGATTCCGGATTCCGTTTGGCTCAGAATTTCGCAGATCACAAAGAAAGCAGAAATCTTTTCTTCCAGAAGAAGCAGAAATTTACAAAATGACAAAAAGGGGCTTCCAACATAAAACCCAGAAGAAGGTTAAAACCGGAAACTAAGAGGAAGCAAAATCCATGGCAGAGGAACCAAACGGCATCGTTTGCCATTCTTAAATTACTATTATTTTAAAACCTTTTGGTATTATTTTTAAAATAAATAAAAATATTTTTATTTTAAAAATAAAAATTTTTAAAAACTATATTAAAAATGTTTTCAAAAATTTTATTTAATAAATGTATGAAAATATTTTTAAAATTTTAAGAACAAAAACAAAACGACCCTAATGTTTCAAGAAGCAGATTGGGGATAAAAATATGGAAAAAGAGCAAGGGTATTTTAGGGAATTAAGCTTTCAGTTGGCCTGTACTTGAAGCGACTGGCGATACTTTCCTTTGAGGAAGAGGAAAGAGTTGTCAGTTGTGCTTTTTCTTTCTCAGACGAAGCTTGGATTATTGTTTGGTCGTTCAAGTGACAAGACATTAGCTTCGCGTTTCGTAGAGCTTTGTTTGACTTTTGTAGCATGTTCGTCAGAGTGAGAAACAAAGGAAGAGCCTATGTTAGACAATTGTGATTATCAAATTATAAAAAAAATTTATATATTACAATAAAAAAATAAAAATTATTATAATATAAAGATTTTATATACTACAGTATTTTAAACTATAATTATTGTTACAATTATATTTTTCAAACACCCTATCAATTTCTTATTTGATTAAAGAGGGAAAAGAAGAGAGACTCTCTTTTTGGGTGCACCATTTTGTATCCTTGCGCTTATGAAAGTGTTCATGCAATCCATTAATTAAAGGTTCGAAAAGGCTATTTTATTCTTTAGAAAGTTTAGTATAAAATGATTAAAAAAATAGTGTAATGAAAGAAATATTTATTGAGAAAAAGAGCAAAACAACATATTTAGTAAATAACATATCATTAAAAATTGAGTAATATCTCATGAAAAATTGAAAACAAAAACATCCAAAATACTCTCACCTTTTATTCTCTATATATCTCACGCTTTAGTGTTAACATAGTAATACTGTATTCACGTATAAATACAAAAATTCATCGACGTGTAAATAAAAAAATCATTAGCGACTTTGTCGACATTGAGGGATCAAAACATACAGTATTAACATGATAATCTTATATTAAGTATAAATATAAAAATTCACCGATGACTTTGTGGGGACCGCCAACGACCGAAAAATACAACATTAATATAGTAATATTGTATTAAATTGTAAATACAAAAATTCACTAACAACGTGCTTTCGGTAGTGAAACACAATATTAATCTGGTAATACTATATTAACGTGTAAATACAAAACTTCATCAAGGACTTCGTCGAACCGCCGTAGCTGGGAAATACAGTATTAACCTAGTATTACTACATTAACATGTATACAAAAATTTACCGTTAACTTTTTCGGCACCGCCAACGGTTGAAAAATACATTATTAACTGGTAATACTGTACTAACGTGTAAATACAAAAGTACATTGATGACTTCGTCGGACTGTGGACGATCAAAAGACATCGTATTAACTTGGTAATGCTATATTTACGTATAAATACAAAAATTTATTAGCGACTACGTCGAACCATTGACGGTTGAAAAATACAGCAATAACCTGTTAATACTATATTAATGAGTAAATACTAAAAAATACAAACAATAACAACAAATCTCAAGAAACGTGTAAATATTTTATTTTTTTACCAACTGATCTCAATAAAAATGTTTTATTTTTTTCCTTTTTATTCCTTTTTTGCTTCATTTCTCAGTTAGCTCTCTCCCCTTCCCTTTATCGTCTCTCTCTTCTCCATCGTAATGGTGTCGGAGCTACATATGCATAACAAAACTCAGACTTTAGAGGTAAGTTCACCGATTACACAAGCAAATGGAGACATCGACCAGGATCAACGATGGGGAAGATGACCTCCACGTTGCGAGCTTCAATCTAACTCTGACAAGTTCAATCTGCTTCTTCGGCCCATGGAATCTGTACATCCGAGCTTGTAGTGATTCTTATTACTGTTAGAAAAATAGTATGCAACGAAATTTTAAAATTTTATATCAGAGCATTTTTTAAAACACAAGTTTGACATGTTACATGCATAAATTAACTAGATCTTACTAACCTTTGTGTGCCTAAAAGCTCCTGCAATCAGTGAAGAGAAGTAACATTCCAAAAAAGTCTCAACCAACTGGTCTTCTTTGCTATTCTCTATCAACGATCGGAGTGAGTGTGGGCTCACACGTACAGCTCTTCCACTAGGTGACTCTCCTTTCAACCAATTGAGAGAACCCAAAGCAAGTGTTCGTGATTTGTGAACAAGAGCTCTTAGGGAGTTTCTAGATTCTCACCAGCAGAGTATCACTCTTAATCTCTCAATTGATTTGAATAACTTATGTGACTTCCTCCCTATTTATAGAGGTTGGCTCTAGGGTCAGTCCTTATCAGATTAGGCCTCAAAAATTCGAATCAGAATCAAATCGGATCAATATCTGATAAGATCCGTGTAAAAACACATGATCTTATTCTTCGCTCATCGACAGGCCGATCAGGATGATCGACAGGCCGAACAGGCCTATCGGCAGGCCAAACTGCCGAATAAAAATCTCAACGATTCTTTTATTTTTCACCCTAGATTCTATAGGATAAAGTCTCAGTTTTAATTCAAATAACTCAATAGAAAAGTTATCTAATTAAAACAACTTTATCTAGATAATCTCTAAGAAAATAATTGAATTTTCAACAATTCTGCAAGTTTTTCTTGATATAATTTATCCAAAATTAAATCAATCGATAAACAGACAAGAATTATCCAATCCCAATAATTCAACAAGTTTATCTTGAATCAATTTTATCACAAAATTAATTCAAACGATAAACAGACATGAATTATCTTATTCTTCTAGATTTTAACCAATCTGATAAATCTGACATAAGTCACTAAATATTGAAAAAGCACCATGTATCGTTACAGGATGTTGTGAGCTAGCAAAGGGGACCAAATGGACCTATATAGTTCAAGCTCTCGATAATTACGAAACCCAATATCCCAGATATAGATTTCATAATTATCAACTCCAACGCTACTCCACTAAAAGCTTGGAGCTGCACTCTCAAACTACATAGAATTACAAAGCCCGTATAGCTAAGTCTTTATGACATATCATAGTGTATCGTATCCCCATATGATTATCCATAATCGACTTAAGAACAAGTTCTATCTTACTTTCCCGATTATTTTATCTTACGTTCCATTATCTCACCATCGGAAAACTTACTATCCAAAGACAGTATACCATTCGGTTACACCTATGTATCTAAATGATTGAGCGCTCTAGTTTTCCAATTACAGGATAACGCATATAAGAGGATATCACTACTCCTAAAGAGGAGCTATGGCTCTATATCTATGAATAACAAGTCTACGCTATCAAGACTCATGCCTCCAACGTACCGGCATGCATACCACTATTAAGATGTGGGTGTCATCTTTTGGTACATCAAAAGACACAAGTCAAGACAACGGGCCCACTATTCATCTCAGGATTAAGATACAATACAAATGATTATCTAAAGTGAATTGATTTGGAAAATCAATTCCCTTTATGTCTCGATCCAACACGTCGTCACCTATGACAACGTGCCAATGTTTCTATTCATGGAGTTCACCTCTGATGGCCAAAACAAACCATCTCCCAAAAGGGATATAGACAACATAACAATCTTTACATGAATAAAGTGTCCAACTTTATTCTCTCGATTGCAGATCTTATGATTTAGACTGTCACCTTAAGAATCGTGTCTTCCGCATAATCTGTCCATCATATGCCCAATTCTTAAAGGTTTAGACTGACAGTCTTAGACTTTTATTTGCTTAACATATATTTAACAAATATGAATGTAAAAAGGACAAGATTTGGTATATAAATAATGAATAAATTCTTTATTGATAAAAATGTCTCCAAAAACTTATTACATTTTTACTCCTTAAGGCATACATGCCTAACAATCTCCCACTTGCACTAAGTGAGTAAATACAACAAATCTCGCATCCCCATCACTTCCACATGCCTCTCGAAGACTCTCCCAGTAAGTGTCTTCGTAAATGGATCAGCTAAATTGTCCTCTGACGTGATCTTGCACACCGTGACATGCCCGCCCTCAACGAAGTCCTTTATCACATGATACTTCCGATCAATATGCTTACTCTTCTTATGAAATCTTGGTTCCTTAGCATTAGCTACCGCCGCACTGTTATCACAATACAGTGATACTGCCTTATCCATACCAGGAACTACCTCAAGATCCCCAAGGAATTTGCGGAGCCATACTGCTTCTTTCAAAGCATCACTAGCTGCTACATACTCGGCCTCCATCGTTGAATCCGAAGTGCAATCTTGCTTCACACTTCTCCAACTGATGGCACTGCCGCCCAGAATCAACACAAAACCCAAAGTTGATTTCCTAGAATCTAGACAGGATTAAAAATCTGAGTCAGTATATCCTAGAGGAGTCAAGTCCTCACCCGAATATGCAAGCATATACCCTCGAGTCCTTCTTAGGTACTTGAAAATATGCTTTACTGCAACCCAGTGGTTTGGTCCTAGATCCGCCTGAAATCGGCTCACAATCCCGACCGCATAACTAATATCCGGTCGTATGCAAAGCATGGCATACATGAGACTACCCACTGCCGAAGCATAAGGCACCTTCTTTATATATTCTCTTTCTTCATAAGACTTTGGAGAATCTTTCTTAGAAAGAGTAATTACAGACCTAGATGATTGCCCACCTTTCTTGAAATCCTACATTGCAAACCTCCTGAGAATTTTATCTATATAGCCGGCCTAGGACAAAGCTATCATTTTATTCTTCCTATCCCGAAAGATCTGGATACCGAGAATAAAATTAGCCTCACCTAAGTCCTTCATGTCAAACTGCTTGGTCAACCATAATTTGACCGATGATAACGTCCCAACGTTATTGCCAATTAGCAAAATGTCATCTACATAGAGCAGTAGAAAAACTACCTTTCCATCCTTAATGTGTTTGTAAACACATGGCTCATCCACATTTTGTGAGAACCCATAAGTCTTGATCACTTGATCAAATCTTATCTTCCAAGAACGAGAAGCCTGCTTAAGTCTATAAATTGACTTTAGCAGCTTACTGTAACACCCAAGATTTTTAATGCATTAAAAATGCATTAAATTAAGGATTATATTAAGACAAAAAGTACAATTAAAGGAAAATGCTGTATAATATTACAAAAAATTATACAGTATTAGAGCAAAACAGTATAGGAATTAGACTGTTTAAGGTCATGCAGTATAGAATTGGACTGTGTGGACCATAATTTTGTTTTATAAGAAAAGAAAAGAAAAAAAAAAGGAAAAATCAAAAAATTGAGAGAAAATTCAGGACTCTCTCTCTACTTTCTCTCTCTAGATTCTCTCTCTCTCCTCAAAACTTGTTTGAGATTCCGGCATTCGTTTTCGACACCTCCCACACCAATGGGAAGCTCTCGTTGAGCTGAGTCCAACGAGGTGTCGTGCCACCCAAAACGTCGCCGGAGGAGGGTTCACGCGCCACCCAAAGTGGCGGTGAAACCCATTTCTTCCCGACATGATTTCTCCGCCGTCCGACCACCAATCGACGTGATCTTGGTGTCTATGGACTCAGCGTGAGGAGAGGAACAAGATGGTACCAATTTCCCAGCTCGATTTTGGTTGGAAAGGCTTCACCGGAGCTGCCCTGTCTCCGCCGTCGCGTCGCTACTCGGAACCGCCGCTCACGGCGGCGGTGAGGTACACCACCGCCACCGTTCGACTCAGACGGCGACGGGGAGTGAAACCCCTCGCCTAATTTTGCAACCCAACCGTTCCTCGTCGGAGATCGACCTCCCACGTCGTGCTCCGCCGCAAGAGAGGTTGAGGCGACCCATTTCGCCACCGTTGGGCCAAATTGAAGAGGCAGCCACCTTCAGAGGACCGGGAGGAAGAAATTCGGTACCTCAATTGCACGAAACGACGGCCGGTCACCAGAGAACGACCTCCGCCTTGGTGCGCCACCGTGGGGAGTTTCGGGCCACCGTTCCACGCGGTGTTGAGCTGCCCCACCATAGGGGAAATGCTCAGAGTGACTCGGGGAAGGAAACACCCAAGTCAATTGCATGGTATCTCCGCCAGAGATAGGAGATCAGAGCCGCCGGTGTTAGCCGAGAAACCAATCCTCGATTAGAGCAAATGGAAACCAAATTGGGTGAAATTGACCCCACCAATCGACTTAGGAGGGTCGAATTAGGGGGGGTAGGCTCGAGCTCAGCCCTCAACGGAGCCAACCGCCGCCGGTCAACGCCGATCAACGTCGATCAACCGCCGGTCAAAGGCCAAATTGGGATTTTGTGATCCGGACCTCCGATTGAAGATCCGAGACTGCCTCCCGACTCGTTTCGACGCTCTGAACGCAATGGTGACCTCCGTTTGAGCAAATTTCACTCTGATAAAAATCATCCAGTACCAACTGTACGCGGATCGAGGCGATTCAAACAGTAGTATTGGAGTCCAGAATGACATTTTCAAGAATGTATGATCTCTAGGAAGCATTCTTGGATATTCATGGTCGCTCGAGGAGCACTACAGAGGATGCTTCGTATACTGTAGATGCAGCGAGATACAACTGGATCTGCTTAGCTTGGAGTTCAAGACACAAAAGCCGACCAATGGAAGGAAAAGGAATGAGAAATGAGCGGAATAGAGAACACTAGGGCATAGTCCGGGTAAGTTTAGATTTCACCTACAGCATGAAGTAAATAGCTTTTAATGCATTCATATGCATTTGTAAATGAGTTTGCAATGGTTATGCAAGTTGTTTTTAAAAGTATATTTGCATTTATTATGCAAAAAAGTTCTAAAGTACAAAATAAGGTTTGCATTGAATTTGCAACCGTTATGTTTGAAGCCTATTTGCACATTGATATGCATGAACGTTATGAACTATGATTGGTGTGTGTATTATACATGCGACATGATTTAAAGTATTATATGGATATAATATGAAATAGTTGCTATTCAAAGAAGAAAAATGTATAGCAACTCTACGATATGAAAGTATGAACGACAAGTGAATGTATGATATGAACGACAGGAATATGAATAATATGTGAAAGCATGAAATGTGAAAGTATAATATGAACGACATGAATATGAGTAATGTATGAAAGCATGAAATGTGGAAGTATGGTTTGAATGACATGTATATGTATGATATGTTTATGAATATGATATGCAATATATCATTGCTATGTAATATATTGCATTTGTATGCAATATGTTTTAGGATAAAAGTTATGATATGCAATATATCATTGCGTAATATATTGCATTTGTATGCAATATGTTTTAGGATAAGAGTTATGATATGCAATATGTGATTGCGTAATATATTGTATTTGTATGCAATATGTTTTAAGATAAAAGTTATGATATTCAATATGTGATTGCAATATATATATTGCATTTGTATGCAATATGTTTTAAGATAAAACTTATGATATGCAATATGTGATTGCGATATATATTGCATTTGTATGCAATATGTTTTAAGATAAAACTTATGATATGCAATATGTGATTGCGATATATATTGCATTTGTATGCAATATGTTTTAGGATAAAAGTTATGATATGCAATATGTCATTGCGTAATATATTGCATTTGTATGCAATATGTTTTAGGATAAAAGTTATAATATGCAATATGTGATTGTGATATATATTACATTGTATGCAATATGTTTCAAAGAAGAATTATAATTCGCAAAATGTGATTTGCGTTATATGATGCATTTGTTATGCAGTATGTTGAATTTGTTATGCAATAAGTTTAGGAATAAAAGTTATGATTCGCAAAATGTGATTGCATTATATGATGCATTTGTTATGCAATATGTTACATTTGTTATGCAATAAGTTTAGGAATAAAAGTTATGATTCGCAAAATATGATTGCGTTATATGATGCATTTGTTATGCAATATGTTGCATTTGTTATGCAATAAGTTTAGGAATAAAAGTTATGATTCGCAAAATGTGATTTGCGTTATATGATGCATTTGTTATGCAGTATGTTGCATTTGTTATGCAATAAGTTTAGGAATAAAAGTTATGATTCGCAAAATGTGATTTGCGTTATATGATGCATTTGTTATGCTGTATGTTGCATTTGTTATGCAATAAGTTTTAGAATAAAAGTTATGATTCGCAAAATGTGATTGCGTTATAAGAAGCATTTGTTATGCAATAAGTTTCAGAGTACAAATTATGATTATCAAAATGTGTTTGCATTTTAAGTTGCATTTGTTATGCAATAGATTCTATAGTACAAGCAATAATTTGCAAGTGTATTTGCATATAATGTGGTTGCATTTGATGTGCTCACTAAGGTTAATAAGAAGGTAGCGTAAAGTTGAAAAGAAAGTGTCGTACCAGCCTCCTCGTTGTGAGGTAATAAAAGTATAGTTAAAGTTTGACCTCCCAGATGTGAGGTATACGACCTCGAAGTTTGATAGTCTTAAGTCTTCCACAAGGGAAGCATCACGTTTATGATCTCATGATTAAAGATGTTGGTACGAACACTAAAAGTTATAAGATAAAGAAAGTTAAGGAACAAAAGGTGGAAAGTTAAAGTGTAAGATAAGAAAATAAAAGGAACAAGGATAGAAAGTCAAAGTAAGAAAGAATGGTCATAAGATGCTCATAATCGAAAGTTCATAATTGAGCATAAATTAAAACATGCATTGTGATTGTATTTGATTTGTTTATTGTGAAACATTTATATGTTATGAAAAACATTCTGAGGAATGTTTTATATTAAATGTTTATGAAAACATGAATGACTTTATGAAGAGCAATCTGATGATTATTTTATGTTAGATATTTTGTGAAAAGCGTTTATGAAAAACGTTATAGCAATTACGTTAGGAAAACGTTTATGAGAAACGTTCTAGGAAGGTTTTTTTTAAAAGCATGTTTAAATGCTTTGTGAGATTTTGTTTGAACTTACTGAGCGAAAGCTCATAAAAAGTTTCTTCATGCTGTAGGTAGTTTTATGGGCGACTAGTAAGACCTGTTAGAAGAGCTGGGTGCTGCGGAGGACAGATGCGAAGATTTGGGTATGGATACCATCACTGTTTGCTTCCGCTATGTAAAGAAAAGGTTTTCCATTGTTTAATGTTGTGTTTTCAAAGTTTAAAGAAATCAGAGTTCTAAGAATTGTATTGAAAGTTTTAAGATACAGTTTACGAACTGTTTTATGTAATTATAAAGTAAAGTTTTAAGCTATGATTTAATAAATGTTTCTTATTAAGTTTTAAGAAACGATTTAAAATGATTTTAAGAGCAAGTGTTGAGCGATGTCTCAACTTGAATGGCGACAAAGGTCGCATCAGTTTTAAAGAACGTTTAAAGAAAAAAAAATTTATTACAGTATTTTTCTTACTAAGTAAGTAAGATTACTGTTTATGAAACGATGCTTATGAAAGTAAAGTGACTGCCCGAAAAGGCGGGTCGTCACACTTACAAACCTTACCCTCATGACCCGTGACCTTGAACCCGTCTGGTTGTTCCATATAAATGGACTCATCAAGATAGCCATTTAGAAAAGTCGTCTTGACATCCATCTTTCAAATCTCATAGTCGAGAGTGGCAACTATAGACAAGGGAATCTGGATGGACTTAAGCATGGCTAAAGGCGAAAAGGTTTCCTTATAATCGATTCATTCCTTTTGTGTATAACCCTTAGCTACCAGTCTAGCCTTAAAGGTTTCGACCTTTCCATCCACTCCTCTTTTCCTCTTATAGATCCACTTACACCCTATGGGTTTTATGTTAG
Organism: Artocarpus heterophyllus; assembly: GCA_025403435.1. NCBI lineage: Eukaryota > Viridiplantae > Streptophyta > Magnoliopsida > Rosales > Moraceae > Artocarpus > Artocarpus heterophyllus. The sequence continues at coordinate 17,595,809 of CM046334.1, forward strand.
ACATGTATGCCCCAAGGAGTAAAAATGTAATAAGTTTTTGGAGACATTTTTATCAATAAAGAATTTATTTATTGTTTATATACCAAATCTTGTCCTCTTTACGTTAACATTTGTTGAATGTATATTAAGCAAACAAAAGTCTGAGACTATCAGTCTAAACCTTAAGAATGGGGCATATGATGGACAGATTATGCGGAAGACACGATTCTTAAGGTGATGGTCTAAATCATAAGATCCGCAATTGAGAGAATAAAGTTGGGCACTCTATCCATGTAAAGATTGTTATGTTGTCTATATCCCAATTGGGAAATGGTTTGTCTTGACCATCGAGGTAGACTCCATGAATAGAAACATTGACACGTTGTCATAGGTGATGATGTGTTGGATCGGGACATAAAGTGAATTGATTTGGATTAATAATTCTATCTCAGCAAATCGATTCACTCTAGACAATCATTTGTATTGTAACTTAATCTTGAGATGAATAGTGGGCCTGTTGTCTTGACTTGTGTCTTTTGATGTACCAAAGGGTGACACCCATATCTTAATAGTGGTATGCATGTCGGTACGTTGGAGGCATAACTCTTAATAGCGTAGACCTGTTATTCATTGATATGGAATCCATAACTCTTCTTTAGGAGTAGTGATATCCTCTTATATACGTTATCCTGTAATCGAAAAACTAAAGTGCTCAATCATTTGGATACATAGGTGTAACTGAATGGTATACTGTCTTTGGATGGTAAGTTTTCTGATGGTGAGATAATGGAATGTAAGATAAAAATAATCATGAAGGTAAGACAGAATTTGTCCTTAAGCCGATTATGGATAATCATATGGGGAAACGATACACTATGATATGTCATGGAGACTTAGCTATACGAGCTTCGTAATTCTATGTAGTTCGAGAGTGCAGCTCCAAGCTTTTAGTGGAGTAGCGTTGGAGTTGATAATTATGAAATGTATATCTAGGATATTGGGTTTCGTGATTATCAGGAGCTTGAACTATATAGGTCAATTTGGTCCCCTTTGCTAGCCCACAACATCCTATAATGATACGGCATGCTTTTCCAATAATTGGTAATTATGTTGGATTTATCAGATTGGTTAAAATTTGGAAGAATCAGATAATTCATGTTTGTTTGTTGGTTGAATTAATTTTGTGACAAAATTGATTCAAGATAAACTTGTTGAATTATTGGGATCGAATAATTCTTGTCTGTTTATCGGTTGATTTAATTTTGGATAAATTAGATCAAGATAAACTTGTAGAATTATTGGGAATTCATTTATTTTCTTAGAGGTTATCTAGATAAAGTTGTTTTGATCAGATAACTTTTCTATTGGGTTATTTGAATTAAAACTGAAACTTTATCCTATGGAATCTCGGGTGGAAAATAAAAGATTCGCGGAGATATTTATTTGATAGTTCGGCCTATCGATCCACGTGTTCGATTTGCTGATGGGCCTGTTCGGCCTGCCGATCATCCTGATCGGCCTACGGATGAGCGAAGGATAAGATCACATATTTTTACACAGATCTTATCAGATATTGATCCGAATTTGATCATGATCTGAATTTTTGAGATCTAATTTGATAAGGATTGACCCTAGACCCAACCTCTATAAATAGGGAGTAAGTTACATGAATTATTCAAATCAATTGAGAGATTAAGAGTGATACTCTGCTAGTGAGAATCTGAAAACTCCTTGAGAGCTTTTGTTCACAAATCATGAACACTAGCTTTGGGTTCTCTCGATTAGTTGGAAGGAGAGTCACTTGGTGGAAGAGCTGTACATGTGAGCCCACACTCACTCCGGTCATGGATAGAGAATAGCAAAGAAGACCAGTTGGTTGAGGCTCTTCTAGAACATTACTTCTCTTCACGTTTTGCGAGGGTTCTTCAGCAATCAAACGTTAGTAAGATCTGTTTAATTTATGCATATAGCATGTCAAACTTGTGTTTTAGAAAATACTCTAATGTAAAATTTTTAAATTCGGCTGCGTACTATTTTTCTAACATTTTACCCCTTTGGGAAGATCCACAAGCTCCTAGACCTGATTAGTCTCCATAGACTTCATCTCTAGGTTCATGGCCTCTGTCTAGAGTTTTGAATCAACATCCTCCATAGCTTCTGCGAAACTATAAGGATCCCTGTCATGTTCATCCGGTTTAGCCAAAAAAACCTCCCCATTGAACATATACCTCTTAGGTTGACGCCCGATCCTCCCACTACGCCGAAGCCCCTTAGGTTGTTTTTTAGGTTTGTTTGGTTTTTCTACACTGATCGGAATGGTTTCATTCGGAACCTCTGGAGTGATCGGATCACTTCTTAACTCCTCAAGCACCACTTTGCTTCGAGGTTTAAAGTCGTCCATGTAACTCTCCTCAAGAAAAGTTGTATTGGTTAAAACCACGACTTTATTTTCCCTTGGGTTATAAAAATAACCCCCTTTAGTCTCTTTTGGATATCCTACAAACATGTAAACTTCTGAACGTGCTTCCAACTTATTTGGATCCTTAAACATGACATGAGCTAGATATCCCCATATGCGAATATGGTTTAAGGATGTCTTCCTACCCGTCCACAACTCGTGAGGAGTTTTAGGGACTGATTTTGAAGACACATTGTTCAAAAGATAACATGCGGTTTGTAGTGCATATTCTCAAAAGGATAAAGGCAATGATGAATAACTCATCATGGACCTAATCATGTCTAATAAAGTCTTATTTCCTCTCTCCGCTACGCCATTCTGCTGCGAAGTGTCCGACGCAGTCAAATGGGAAAAAATCCCATTCTTTAATAAGTGTCCCAAGAAATCATCAGAAAGGTATTTCTTACCTCGATCGAATCAAAGTGCCTTTATAGGTTTACCCAATTGCTTTTCCACTTCAGCCCGAAACTCCATAAACTTGTCAAAAGTTTCGCTTTTGTGGTGCATCAGGTACACATACCCATATCTTGAGTAATCGTCAATAAAAGTGACGATGTACTCATACCCTCCTCGTGCCTAGATGTTCATCGGTCTGCAAACATCACTATGCACAAGCTCCAAAACCCCTTCGGCCCTATTGCCCTTAGACCCGAATGGTCTTTTGGTCATTTTACCCTACAAACAATATTCACATTCAGGTATAGATTCCACTTTTAAGTGACTTAAAGGTCCATCCCTTACCAACCTTTGAATCCTATTCAGGTTAATATGACTAAAGAGCAAATGCCAAAGATAAGTCTTATTAGAGTGAGAAGTTTTAAGTCTTTTAGAGTTATTATCATTTATCTCAGCATTAAGCAGTAAGTCCATCTTAGGTTTGATAAAATATAGATTATTTTGCATCCATCCAGAACAGATAAAAGATTTATTTTTACGAATCACTACTTTATCATTAAAAGAAACCAAATAGGAGTCTTTAAATAAACAAGCTATAGAAATTAAATTCCTTTTAAATTTAGGAACATAAAAACAATCTTGCAAAAATAAATTCCTATAATTCCTATATAAATTCCTATATAATTTAGACGTCTCCCACTACTTCTGCCAAGACCAAGGATCCATTACCCATCCGAAGCATGAAGTTTTAATGCAGCAGACTTCTCGTTTCTTTGAACCCCTGTAGAGAAACACAAACATGATTAGTTGCACTGGAATCTATGACCCAAATGTCACTTGATTCCTCAACCAAACAAGTTTCTAAACATAGAAGATCACACCTACCTCCTTTAGAAAGGAAGTCCTTGCAATGCTTCTTTATGTGCCCGACCTTGCCACAGAACAAGCACTTAAGCTTCTTTGGGTACTTCTTCTTCTTCTTCTTGCTCTTGGTGCTAGCAAGAATAGAAGACTTCCCGTTCTTGGCCTGTTGCTTCTTTCCATTCCCAGAGTTGAGATTGGAACTAGAAGCAACTACCATGTTGGCCTCTCCACTAGCAGGAGACTCCTTGATCAGCAGTTCAAACTCCTATAACTATTTCATTAATTCCGTCAAGGTCATATCTCATCTATTGCTTAAATTAAAAGTAGCTCTAAACGGAAAAAATTCCTTTGACAGTGTCTTAAAGACCATAGTCATCTGAATTTCAGCATTAATGTCGGCTCCATTGGTTTAAGCCTCAGCGAGGTAACCCATAATCAACATCATGTGCTCCTTTACAGATGTCCTCGATCTCTGCTTATAGTTTAAGAGTTTCCGAGGCACCCCTTGCCGCTTTGTTATGGCCTGGCCTCTAAACATATCCTCAAGATTATCCAAGATCTGCTTTGCAGTCTCATAATCTTGATGTTGAGCCTGCAGCACGTTATTCATGCTAGGCATAACATAGCAGCGGGCCTGATCATTAGCATCTTTCCAGCAATCATACGCTTGGAATTGCTCATTAGTTGAGTCTCCCGTAGGCTCGAGAGGACAAGGGGTTGTCAGTATAAATTTTAGTTTCTCAAAGGAGAGGACAATATCTAGGTTCCGTTTCCAATCATTATAATTTTCTCCAGTTAATAGGTTTTTATTAAGTATCGATGATAAAGCATTTTTAGACATTTTTAATCTACAATAAAGAATCATATACAAAACATAAGCAAACATATAATAACAATTTAGTAAGATAACACAATCATGTAAAAACACACAAATGTGTTTATGTGTCAAAACCTTGAAACTATCACAACCTTACAACGATAATTCCAAACTCAGAATTCAACAAGCTCCTAGGGGAATCATGCCAAATTCAATCAGGAACACGGATCCCCTCCTGATTAATATATGCCATCCAAAACCCGTATGATCCAGGATATACTAATAATCGTTTCTTTGGCCATTAATTTTATCAACAGAGCTCTTAGGGGAGGTTATTAATAAAATTAACGTGAGTGTATAACCATCATTTCAATATTTTATCCATGATTTACAATCACCACCTAGGGGTGTGCAACCATAAATCATGCTAAAATATCTTATCCTCTCAGATATCCAATATGGTACATGATAGAAATCCCTTCCTAGGGGTTGGGACCACCATGTTTTGCCTATGGACCAATGATGGAGGCCTTAGGTCTTCTCTTCGAAAACCTTCTCCCACTCAATCTTTTGAATCCTCAAGCTGTATCCTTCTTCATGTAATGCCCATCTTCAAGTCTTTTATCTCGTATGAATCAAATACTTCATATTTTCGATCATATCCAAATTTAATGTTTCTTAGAATTGTCCCCAAAACAAATTAAAACTGCATTGAAAACTGCACCTTTTCTGGAAAAATTTCCAACTCTCGGTCGGTAGGCCGATCTAGGTGATCGGCCTGCTGACTCATGAAAGTTCTGCCTGCCGCCAGAGCCTCGTGATTTCTGCCCTACTGATGGCCTGCTGAACCACACGTCTGGCCTGCCGATCTGCGACCATCAGCCTACCGAACTGGTAGGTTCGGCATGCCGATCGAGCAGAAATCCCCATTCCAGAAAATACAATTTTTAATGCAATTCATCATTTTTTTTTTCAACAATTCAAAAACATAAAATTAGAGACTCAGAAAATACCTGGGAGAGCCATCATTATTCTTCTAGATCTGTCTTCTCCGAATGATTATTTAATTACAAAATTCTTACAAATTTAAAATTAAATAACAATTCCTAGACGGAGATAATAGTCCGCCATCTAATTACATGAAAAACCTAGATACATATTTTAACTTCTAAGGAACCATAACCGGTATAAATTAATTAATTAATAAATAATCAAATAACCATTCAATCAATCATAATTAATTAATAATCATTCACCACATAATCTATGACAACATATATAATATATAGAAAACTAGAGTGCCAACTCTCTATAAAATTAAATTCGAGCATATGAAAGATTAAGATCAAAAAATTTATACATATAGTATGATCACAAACTTGTAAATTTATGTAAAAACCATGGCTCTGATGCCAATTATTGAAAAAAATAGTACGCAGTAGAATTTTAAAATTTTATATTATGGTATTTTCTAAAACACAAGTTTGACATGCTACATGCATAAATTAACCAGATCTTACTAACCTTTGTGTACCGAAAAGCTCCTGTAATCAGTGAAGAGAAGTAACGTTCCAAAAAAGCCTCATCCAACTGGTCTTCTTTGCTATTCTCTATCCACGATCGGAGTGAGTGTGGGCTCACACGTACAGCTCTTCCACCAAGTGACTCTCCTTCCAACCAATTGAGAGAACCCAAAGCAAGTGTTCGTGATTTGTAAACAAGAGCTCTCAGGGAGTTTCCAGATTCTCACCAGCAGAGTATCACTCTTAATCTCTCAATTGATCTGAATAACTTATGTGACTTACTCCTTATTTATAGAGGTTGGGTCTAGGGTTAGTCTTTATCAGATTAGGCCTCAAAATTCGAATTAGAATCAAATTCGGATCAATATCTGATAAGATCTGTGTAAAACCGCGTGATCTTATCCTTCACTCATCAGCAGGCCGATCAAGATGATCGGCAGGCCAAACAGGCCCATTGGCAGGCCAAACATGTGGATCAGCAGGCCAAACTGCCGAATAAAAATCTCAAAGAATCTTTTATTTTTCACCCGAGATTCTATAGGATAAAGTCTCAGTTTTAATTCAAATAACCTAATAGAAAAGTTATCTGATTAAAACAACTTTATCTAGATAATCTCTAAGAAAATAATTGAATTCCCAATAATTCTACAAGTTTATCTTGATCTAATTTATCCAAAATTAAATCAACCAATAAACAGACAAGAATTATCCAATCCCAATAATTCAACAATTTTATCTTGAATCAATTTTATCACAAAATTAATTCAACCGATAAACAGATATGAATTATCCGATTCTTCCAAATGTAAACCAATCTGATAAATCTGACATAAGTCACCAATTATTGAAAAAGCATGCCATATCGTTACAGGATGTTGTGAGCTAGCAAAGAGGGCCAAATTGACCTATATAGTTCAAGCTCACGATAATTACGAAACCCAATATCCCAGATATACATTTCATAATTATCAACTCTAACACTACTCTACTAAAAGCTTTGAGCTGCATTCTCGAACTACATAGAATTACGAAGCCTGTATAGCTAAGTCTCCATGACATATCATAGTGTATCGTATCCCCATATGATTATCCATAATCAACTTAAGGACAAGTTCTTTCTTACTTTCTTGATTATTTTTATCTTACGTTCTATTATCTCACCATCGAAAAACTTACTATCTAAAGACAGTATACCATTCGGTTACACCTATGTATCCAAATGGTTGATCGCTCTAGTTTTCTAATTACAGGATAACGTATATAAGAGGATATTACTACTCCTAAAGATGAGCTATGGATTCCATATCTATGAATAACAAGTCTACGCTATCAAGAGTCATGCCTCTAATGTACCGGCAGGTATACCACTGTTAAGATGTGAGTGTCACCTTTTGGTACATCAAAAGACACAAGTCAAGACAACGGGCTCACTATTCATCTCAAGATTAAGATACAATATAAATGATTGTCTAAAGTGAATCGATTTGCTGAGAAAGAATTATTAATCCAATTTAATTCACTTTATGTCCCGATCCAACACGTCGTTACCTATGACAACGTGTCAATGTTTCTATTCACGGAGTCCACCTCTGATGGCGAAGACAAACCATCTCCCAAAAGGAATATAGACAACATAACAATCTTTACATGAATAAAGCGTCCAAATTTATTCCCTCGATTACGGATCTTATGATTTAGACCGTCACCTTAAGAATCGTGTCTTTCGCATAATCTGTCCATCATATACCTAATTCTTAAAGGTTTAAACCGACAGTCTCAGACTTTTGTTTGCTTAATATACATTCAACAAATATGAACGTAAAGAGGACATGATTTGGTATATAAATAATGAATAAATTCTTTATTGATAAAAATGTCTCCAAAAACTTATTACATTTTTACTCCTTAGGGCATACATGTCTAACAATTACCACCTGGTGATTTCGCTATGACAAATTTCCATCGCCAGCTCTATGAAAATTTGAGCGCCTCTACCCTCGTCATATGGGAAAACCATAGTAGTGTAGATAGAGTGAAATGTGGCATCGGCAAATTGTCCATCGTCATTCACATCCAAGATTGTCTCGTTGCTATCACCGTGGAACTTAATTTTCATGAGTTAGTTTGTTGGAGAGATGAGATCAAGGAAGAAGATAGGGGGAGAGAGAGACATTTGTCTTATCAAACATGAAGAGAGAAAAAATGGTAGATTCAATTGTACATGTATTTTTGGATTTTGGGTTTTTGTAAAATACTAAATTTTTGACATCTACATTTTTTTACATTTTCAAAACATCTGACATTATTTGCTCATCAATTGGAAAAATTTGTTATTTCCTACAATTTCTTATATTTATTTATCCACCATTGTAACTCTTTTTTTTTCCCACCAGACAAAATAAAATAATTAACATAATCATCTTTATCACTCACATTTCCCATCCCTTCAACTCTCTCCATAATTTCTTCTTTTCCATCCCTCTTGCCATGCCAAGCAGAACAGGAAAGATTTGTGATATTTAGACTTTTAAAACGAAGATAGTCAATCATCAATATGGCTTGTTAGCAGTCCGTCACCTTGGATATCAACATTAAACTTAATTTATGATACTCACGCATTTGTAAGACACATTTCTTTCTAATAATATGATGTTATGTTAACTAAAATATCATATCGATTAAAATACATATCAAATCAATTAATACAACATATTAACTGATGTAGCATGATATTGAGAGGAAAAGAAAAGGATAGAAATAAGACTACATTTTAAGCTGAATCTATAAGTAACATGTCATTTTTTCACTAATAAATACATATTTATAATTGAGAAATGTTATGGTAAAAAGGTCTTACCATAAGAACAGTTTTTTGACCATAAAATTTATATCCAACAATTAAAATTAAACAAGCTCACTAATAATAAAATGAGTACAAATACATCATATTATAAAAACTAAAAAATTAAAAAAATAAAAAACAAAGCTTAGATAAAAAAACAAAAACAAAACAAAACAAAACAAAAAAAAAGTTGGATTTCACTAGACAAAGGGTGCTGTAGGGGGTCTCATTGTAGGGAGGATCGCGTTGTCGCACCATGGGTCATTGTTTGTTGCTTATGCCCCCTCAGTCACTACTTGCATCATCACCTACGTAATGGGGTTCATCGACAAAGATCTTGTCGATCACGACCTAAATCGGTTGGGGTGGAATCCGACCTTTTTCAGTGACCCTAATCACAAAGAGACGTCGCAATTGAGATCATGATGCTAACTACCATGACCCATCAGTGACATGGAAGGCACGACTAAGATTAAAACCCTCTAATCTTACTTGCAACGGAATCACCGTAAACCAAGGTGGGCCGTTAGTTCTCACAACAGAATTGCCACAATTGTGACCATTATGGCTTGCAAAGGTCAGTCGCGACCACCGTGGCTAGTTAAAGGCCTCACCACTGGTGTGGGGTTTGCAGTGATGAGGGCTCACCAAAGTTTGCAAAGATGGGTTGAAGGTGGAAGGTGGTTGCCCGACTTTTTTTTTTTTGAAAATTCTATGAAATTGTTGTTTTTTAATTTTAATTTTAATGTTGATTGTATAAGAGAAGTCCTATTACAATGAGGTAGACTTGAAGTTTTTAGACCATTGGATTAAATCCAATGGTTTAAAAAAAGAAGGGTCATATAATAAAACCCCTTTTTGGAAGGTCATACCATAACATTTCCATTTTTAATTTTTTATTAAGGTAATATTTTCTTTCAAACACCTACTGATATAAAAATGACAACTCATAAGTTACATGTATAAAAATTGGTATTTGGTCACGTGTAATCTATTTTTTCAATATAGTAAATTTCTTATTTAGTATAACTTTTAGCTAATGATTCTTTTAATTTATACAAGAGGTTAGTAAATATCAAGTACAAATTTATATTGAGTGTTTAATATGAAACTTCATAAGTGTCAATCTTATAAATCTCGTATTTATGAAATTTGATAATGTCACGCCCCGTAGTACGGGAGGTGACGTGGCAGATTATTAAGTTAATTAATGAAAATTTAATTCAAAACATGAGTTTAAAGGGTTTAAATCTTTAATTTTAATTATGAAAATATGAAAATTTTTGAAGCACTTCCTACCGCTATTCACGCCACCCTGCTTGTTCTTTCCCGGAGTTGGACGACTACTGGTGCTCTTCCTACCGCTATTCTATGGCCCTCCTGACATTTTTGCTCGATTCTCACAATACAACGCATAATCATTTTTCACTGAAATTGCTGACGACACAAGCTCTCCAAAACTCCTGAGTGGCAAAGCAACCACCTGTCGCCGAATAGGAGCCTTGAGTCCTTCCTGAAACTTTATACATTTTTCATGTTTCGATGCTACTACTGATGGAGCAAACCTAGTCAACTCATTAAACCTTGCCTCGTACTCACGAACGGACAAGTCACCCTACTGCAACCTGTAGAACTCAGCCGCCTTTTGGTCCCTATACCCCTGCGAAAAATATTGGTCATAGAACAGCTCCTCGAATCTGTCCCAACTGAGGTTACCATTGCGTTCCAAATGCTTAGCTTGCTTCCACCAAGTATTAGTGCCACCCTCGAACTTATATGCAGTAAATTCCACACGATACTCATCTGGCACATCAAGGGTATCCAAATGCTTCACGATCGAGTCTAGCCAATATTCTACCAATTATGGGTCCCCATTTCCATCAAAAGTCGGCATAGACGTACGTCAAAATTCTTAAAAATATGTATGCCGACGACTAACATCAGAATCCTCCTGTCTGGCCCTAGCTGCCATCTGTCAAAATGCAGTAAACATAGACCTCATCATACTCTCATCATTTCCAAGCTTGGTGTCAGTTGTTGAACGAAGTCTAGGTGCCATTCTCTCACTTCTGAAAACAAAATTTGGACTGTCAGTAGTATTTCATTGTCATACTTATGTGTGCACAATTCCTAAGGTTCATAACCTTGAACTCTGATACCATCTGTCATGCCCCGTAGTACGAGAGGTGACGTGGCAGATTATTAAGTTAATTAATGAAAATTTAATTCAAAACATGAGTTTAAAGGGTTTAAATCTTTAATTTTAGTTATGAAAATATGAAAATTTTTGAAGCACTTATATTCATTAAACAGATAAGAATATTGTGGCAAACATTAAGTAAATAATAAAGTAATAAAAGATGCGAGTATGAGTCCGACTGACCCACAACTTGTGCACACATATAGTACTGACAATATAGTAATACAACCACAGTCCAAGTAAAGAAAAAGTTAAATGTTACATGCCTTGATATTATAATTTAAACAACCTACTAGGTCCTTCTACTGCTCCTGAGTTCTATCTGTGGAATCCTCTCGAAACCTACACTGAAATCCACCTAGAAGGGAGAAAGTTTGAAAACAAATAAAACGTGAGCGAAAGGCTCAGTAGGACTATATTTTAAGAAATAGTGATTTAAAAAGAAATATCCTTATTCAAGAAATTATTTAAGAGAAGGCTTGAATAAACAAATTTAAATAAAACAATTCTTACCCAAAACAGTTTATTGGTCAACCAGAAAGATCATCACTTTCTTTTCCTAGGCAAACCATATGAATAACACCACTAGAGTGGCTCAGCTGGGTTTCGGGACCTACCCCTAAGGTCGATCGCTACACAACCCGATCTCTGATATGGCATCATGCCCTTATATTCATTTCAATAATTATTCAAAGTCCATTTATCAGATGTTTTCATTAACATACATTATAAAGTTCATTATGAAGTTCATCTTAGTCCACAGTTTATAAAAATTAATCGATAAAATTTCTTTTTTAATTAACTGTTGAAAACATTTTGATAAAAACCTTTTTTAAGGCCAAATCATTTGAAACTAGGTTACCAAAGAAAGGGTAGAAGTCCTACCTCGATACTCGTGCTGGTGCCCTACACCGTAATCCTGGTCCGCTATACGTTAGCTCCGCAGAACCACAAACGACCCAAAATAAAACTAGGTCTATCAGTATCTAATTTAAGATATTCTACATTGCTAAACTATTTCATGATGTCCTAGTGTGCCATTGTATCTTTAAATTCATTTTATAAAGTTAGGATTTCAATCGGGGTTCAAAACAGTGAAAACGGATGAAAATCACAAAATCTGCCCATGTTTGGTCGGCCTGCCGGTCTCCCTGGTTCGGCCGACCGAACTGTACAGTTCGGCCTACCGGAGGACCACATCCGGTCGACCGAACTTCTCCAAGTTTGACCTGCCGGACGGATGAATTTGGCCTGCCGATCCTTTGAATCTGGCCTGCCGATCTGGAAAATTTTTAGAAATTTCAAGCACGGGTTTTGGGTCTCCTAAACCCCAAATCTTCATTTTAACCTGTTTTTCTCAAATCTCAGGCATGAAAAACAATCATAGATGATAGAAAAACATAGTAGGACACTTTTAAACTCATTTAAACAAGATTTGAACACAAAATCCTAAGAAATCCAAAAATGGTGAAAAATAGAGAAAAATAAAAAATGTTGATTTAAATCCATTTTTCTTCAAACAAGGCTTAGATTTTAGTTATTCTAAGTCCCTCTAACTTAGATCGAAGGTTCTCTAAGCTTAAATGAGCTTAAATCTCAAGATACAAGAAAAATTAAAAAATTAAAAAAGTTTTGAAAATTCAAAAACTAACCATGGATCAAAGCTTTAAACCATATTTTTCGTTGATCAAACGCTTCCCCGAGCCTCCAATCTACTAACCCGATGCTTGGGGCTCGATTTGATTCAAAAATTTTGAGGGAAAATGAGAGAGAAAGGGAGAGGCAGAGGGAAGAGAGAGAGTTGCACGGGAGAGTTGAGAGAGCATGAAAGAAAGAGAGGGAGAGTGAGATACAAATAGAGAGAAATAGTGGGCGGTTTTACTATAAGAAAACCGTGTGCCGCTCACGGTTTTGTAAAACAAAACATATTTGACATTTGACACATTGTTTGTTTTAAAAACTCAAAATAACATTTTAAAACAATAAGAAATCATTATAAATCATCAAAATAAAAGAAATAACTTTAAACTCAAAATTTCACCAATGATCAAATTAAGTTTTTTTTTAAATATTCATCATGGCACACTAATTTACCATTTTACATTCTAATATCATTAAATTAATTTCAGGGCGTTACCGATAATGAAGTAAATTTGAGTGAATCATAATATAATTTAGGTAGATAAATTCAACAAATCATCGATTCCAAGTTTAGTTATTACTAAATTGATCAATCAACTAAATGCAATGATCTTGAACTGTACCAAATTCTAACTATCTACTAACTGCGAAAAAATTTGACCACTTATTTTTATTTCTTATCTTTGTTTTTTTAAAGACAAATTACTACCTACAATAATGCTTACATTGCTTACATTGTGTTTGGTATGAATAAAAAATGAATGATATGTTGATTGATGCATTTTTAGAGCAATAGGCGAATGGAAATAGAGTTCATAACATATCTATTATTATTACCTATAATAATGTTGTGGCAACAAAGATGAGCTCAAATACTCTGTCTTTATTTGGAAACTTTGTTCAAATATAAAAATTCCAATGATACAGTGTAAAGCTCTCACATGCTATAGTAACAAGCAAAAGTCTGCTATATTATAAAGCTTTCACATACTACAATTTTTAAGTTCCAACAAGGTTTCAAAATACACACCCTTTTAATGAAGATACTGTTGGGTTTTGTTGGATTTTGTAATTCAAATAAACAGTAGAAAATTAAACTTAATTCCCACAAAACCCTCGCAGGATCCATGCAATTCTATTAGATTGATAAGAAAGTCATAAAATCTAACCAGGATGACAAAAAGGGCAAGATTGCTAGAAAGAAGAGAGCGGGTTCACTACGATGATACCCTAACTTGAGCTTTTTGTATTCAGGATCGGATTTAGACGTTGTTACTTAGAGCAATGCCCTCTGTAGGTGTCCACACGAACAGACTCTCTCAAAAACGAATTGATGTGCTAGCACCCTCTCCTTGCATTAAATGACTCTCTCTAATTTTTAGGGTTTTTATTGTTTTTGCCTGTTAAAATAAGAGAATGCCTTTTCTCTTCTAATTCAACCAAAAACCCTAAAACAGATATATATAAATATATTGACTTCGAGAAAGAGTCAGATTTTAACTAGGGTAAACTGTAATTCAAATATGTTTCATAGAATCTAGACAATGTCATATTTAATGAACCTAGACATATCTACTACATCGAATCTAGACATTATCAGGTTGATTGAACCTAGACATAATAAACCCAAAATTCGTTTTTAGTCTGTTCTAAGTGTGCGACCCTATAGGTTCACATAACGTTGGTAGTGGGCTTGAAATTCTGTTTTTGGTCCACAAATCATAAGCGGCCTCTAGCAAGATATTATGATTACCCATGTTATGTGAATGTCAATAATCCGACGCAACCTAATCCACAACATGTATTAAAATCATTTTGTCACTAGATACCTTGATTGAACATAAGGCATTGTTTATGTCATCCTTATACTATTCAATCATATTATTTCTCGATCTTAAGTAGACTGATATTGATAACCCTTATCAATTCATTCCAGTATGGCCATACATTTTTCTTTGGTCTAACTTATCGAGGGGCCTATAGATATCTTTCTCATAATAAATGAGGAAAAATTCCTTCTTAATCACTCACATTCCTCACATGATTCATTCTATATTTAACAACAATCCATTCCATCATCCTGTTAAAGATAATATTAGAATGTGTCAAAATATAGAACTTGTCATGTAGGAAACAATGGTGATTTCAAGTTAGAGGACTAGGATAATACTATTGTGATAAGAATCACTTATGACAATTATCCATGCAGTATTCTCATAGTGGGTCGATTCAATACATCATTTCTCAAATATGTATCTATGAGTTGACTTAGTATCTCATACACATGATTAGTAAAACATAATCATCAGTCAAACTTCATACTAGTCTTCATTCATTATTATCCCAATAATAATGACCGACTAGGGATAATTTAGAATAGAATTCAATTTTCACCTAAAATTTTTACTAATCAAGTCACATACTTGATGACCTTAGGCAGAATTAACTATTCATGAAATTAGAATAAAAAACAATAATGAAAATGCCTCTTTATTAATAAAATGCAAATATAACGAAATCAAAATGTGGTCATTACATAATTAGCCTAGGGCACATCACTAACAAATACGCCCTTCAATTCAAGCAGTTGGAATACCAACAATAAGTCCTAGAGGAGTGAAAGCCAGATTGCTTGGTAAGTTAGTATACACCAACTCCCAATGCGTTCTCTTCTTTCTTTTTTCACACCAAATTTGTGATCATAGTAAATGAGAGTTTGCTTGGCTGGTGCTCATAAGTGCTTAATTTGATATAATTTTTTAATTAATTTTTCCATATTTTCTTGGTTAATTCTTGAGTATTTTGTGTTTTAATTGTGGTTTTTGTATTTTGTAGATGTTTTAAACCACTGAACTAAAAATGAAAGAAAGTAGAGTAGTTTAGAGTTCAAAATTCATTTATTCATCTTGGAGGTCAACCAGGGACCAAAATTAAAGTTTTGAGAACTTTTGGGCCAAACTAAAAAATTCTAGCTAAATTGGGCTGTGCCCTTGTTCCAAAAATGCTCGTAGCCACGCCATGGCATAAAGAGCAGGCAACACCGCGAGCTAGAAATCATGCAGCCAAGGGAAGCATTATGTTAATTTAAAGTTATGACCTCATAATTGATAATGTTAGTACGAACACTTAAGCCTACAAGATAAATAAAATGTAAGAATAATGATAAGAAATTCATAATTGAGTATAAATGGAATCATGCATTATGGTATTGGTTACATTCCTTTTAAGAAAAGATTTTATGAGGAATGTTTCAAGAAAAATAGTTTATGAGAAATGTTTCAAGAAAGATGTTTTTATGGGAAATGTTTATGAAAAATATTTTATAAAAAATGTTTTATGAGAAAAGGATCATGAAAAAAGTTTTACGAGAAAAGTTTATGAGCAAAGTCTTACTATGAATTTTTTTAATGTTTTGTAAGATTATCTCTTAACTTATGGAGCGAAAATTCATTATAAGTTCCTTCATACTCTAGGTAATTTATGAGACCAATATAACTGGTTGAAGAGTTAGGTGTTGTGAAAAGAGAGATGTGGTGTTTGGGGCTATGGATACCATTATAGTGGTTTTTCATTATATTAGGAAAAAGTTTTCACTGTTAATTTTACAAAAGTAAATGTTTAACTAACGAATTTTGAGAAATGTTTGGGATAATTTTAAAGTCAAGTTTTGAACTGTGTTGTTCTTTAAGTATGTTTCTAATTATTTTTTTTACTCGTAGGTGAAATAAAACTAAGAGATGATGTTTAAACAAATTAAGTAACAGCTCGAAAAGGCGAGTCGTTATATACTCAATAACAACTACATCTTAAAGTAGGATTTAATTTGGTGCTTCCATTCAAAACATACAAGTGTTGGTTCGAATCCAACTTGAAAACTAATTTTAATACATAGCATGTGATGTCTTAAAAAACCAAAACTAAGATATTTGAAGGAAAGCCAAAGGTGTGAAAGGACTCTCATTAAGGTTTATTTTTTATAAAGATATTTTTTTTGTGTGTTATTTTTTGTGCTAAGTTTTATACGTGTTGTAGGCTAAACCTAGTGCTAAGAAATGGATGTACATTGAGATCTAATATTATGACAAATTAAGTGAGTTTTTACAAAAAGATAAAGCTAATGGTGAGGTTGCTGCTAGTGCAAAAGAGAAAGTTCAACAATAGCATAAAGAAAAAAACTCCAATTAATATGTAGAGTTGAGCAATTTGATGAGGTAACCATCGATAATGTTAAGCTCTTATCCCCACAAAATAATCTTCAAGTTGCAAAAGTGAATTGAAAAAGGGGTAAAAAGAAAATCTTCTATGATTAATTCACTTGACAAGCATATTGAAAATGCTTCAATCTGACATGAGTAATATAGCTGATGCTATCGAAGAGGGAATGTTATTACTGTAAATGCATAGCCACATATCTAATTAGAGGAAGAAGTTTATGTTAATTGATAGACATTCGAGTTTCTCATAGTCTTCAATTGGAAGCTTTCTAATCTTTAATAAAAAACGCATTACAAAAACGAGCTTTCTTTTAGTTCTAAATCACCGTCGCTATGAGTTGCTATTGAAGGGAATGTACAACAATGAAGACTGAAATTACATAATTTAGAAGTTAATTAGTAGTTATACTAGTTTTTTAATAGGGTATTTGTGAACGTTGGTTGAAACCAATGGTTTGAATCAATTTTAACTAAAAATACTACCGCAACATGTGAAAGTTGTACACTGTAGCTCTCTTTTTATTGACATCGTAGTATATAAAAGCTTTACATTATAGTAATAAAAAATTTTAGTTGAAACTAAAAATGCCAAACACCTTATAAATTAAAATTTTTTTCATTGTTTTACTTTTCCATTTTTTACAATTTTTTTCTCTTTTTATTTCCTTTCCTTCCTATCAAACGTAATTAGCAGGGACTCTTCTATTTTTTACTTGGTTTATTTTTGTAATAATTAGTTGGCCTTATCAACTTCTCTAAATTAT
This sequence comes from Artocarpus heterophyllus, assembly GCA_025403435.1. NCBI lineage: Eukaryota > Viridiplantae > Streptophyta > Magnoliopsida > Rosales > Moraceae > Artocarpus > Artocarpus heterophyllus. The sequence continues at coordinate 17,613,507 of CM046334.1, forward strand.
TCTTTACCAACTTCCACTAATTACTCACATCTTCAAAAGTCAAAGGTTTTTATCTATTAACAAATTCCAAGGCATGAAAACAAATTGTAAAGAGAAGACCTACTTTTAACAAAAATTTGAACCCATGTATAACTATATTGACATGAAATGAATTTATATATATTTTTTTTCATAACATATATAAACAAAGGATAGTAATTTTATCAAAAAAAAGTTTAAAACTTATAAAAGTTGTGACTGTAACAGTGTATAGGAGCAAATTCTATCCATTACGTTAAAACAACTTTTATATGCTATAATATAATATATTAACTTCAAGATCTGTCATGTTCTATCAAACACACTCTACATGACAACTTTTTCAGCGAGAAAAAGTTAGAAGGGCCTTATAGAAAATAACACAAAATAAGAGGACCTAATTGAATCATAAAAATAAGGAGCATATTCGAAAGAGGGAAAAAAACTGTAGGGTCGACGTTATCGCATCGTTCTATTTCATCATCAAACATTCAACGTTACCATAGAGGATGATGATCATCAGGAGGAAAAGAAAAATGACAAAAACCTGGGTAGGGCTGTACAAAAACCACCCCGCACCCGCCAACCGACCGCGCCCACGCCAGTCCATCTTGAAAAAAGTGGGTTTACGTTAGCAATCTACTGGCGGGGGGTTGAACCCTCCCACCAATATATTTAGGTGGGCGGGTTTGGTTTTAAGTTTTTGAGGGCGGGTTCAACCCGAACTCGCCCGCCTATATATTTAAAAAAAAACTTATCATTTATTTGATTTTGTTCTTATTTTAGACATGATTGAACAATCCAATACTCCAAGCACGGGCTCAGCTGCCTCTTGACATATTGAAAACTGAAAATTCTCCTATTATTTTATGAAATGATCAAAATACAAATCAAGTAAGTTAGTAGAGAAAAGGCCCTAAAAAGAAAAAGAACACTTAACTTTATTCATCATTTCATTTGTAGCATTTTATTATTTTCGAACCTAATGAATAGGCTTTAATCTTTACAGACTCTTGATTTTGTTTATCACTTTATTTGTAGTTGATGTTTTTTGTTGAAGTGAATGATTATGTTTGTACGTCCACCAGCTCTGTCTCCCATCCCAACGCCGCCACGTGTCCCTCCTAAACCTACCTTCGCTCCAAAAAAAAACACATTCCTATCTCTATCTCTTTGTTCGTATCCATGGTTACCCAGTTGCGTATTTATAGGCTTGGATCATCTTTTGCCTCGAATTGAGGACCACTCGCCTCTCAGTCCCCATAATTCTGTGATATTTTATTGTTTCAATAGCGATATTTGTTTTGAGTAGTTCGAACAGAAAAGAAAAGGCAAAAAAAATGGATCATGAGGCGGATACCCATCGAACGGACTTGATGACAATAACGAGGTACGTCCTGAACGAGCAGTCGAGGCACCCAGAGTCACGCGGCGACTTCACCATCTTGCTCAACCACATCGTTCTTGGTTGCAAGTTCGTATGTTCTGCTGTTAACAAGGTATTCTTCTTCTTCGTCTTCTAATTGATCTCTCTCTCTTTCTTTTTTATTTTCTTTTTCTATTAGATTGGAGAAATATTATTTGGTAAATATTATTGGGTAATGGGTACTGGTGGGTTATGTGTATATATATGTGAGAAAAGGGTCATTCTTTACTTTCAATTATTTCTTCTTTTTTGAGTATTTTGACTTGGACTAGTATTGTGTTATGTGGGTTTATTGATTTTTAGTTGGTGGGTTGTATAAGTGAATGGTTCTTCCTATATTCATTCATTTCTCTTTCATTTTTGTTATTTTTTGAAAAAAAAGGGCATTTTGACTGGGACCAGTATTGGTGAAATTGTCGTTCTGAATATGATATTCAACTATTCTCTCTCTCTTTTTTTGTCTTTTTTGAGCATTACTTGGACCAGTTGGGTAATTTGTTGTTTTAGTACTTCTTGCGAGAAATATATAAATTGGTTTCTTTCTTTTATATGTTGTGGCAGGCTGGTCTGGCCAAGCTTATTGGACTTGCCGGAGAGACCAATGTGCAGGTAAGTCTTTGATGGGTTCTTTTCTTCCAAACAACAAAATGAAAAAGAAAAGACTAAAGTGTTTTCAGTGGATGGCTCAGACATACCAATTTTGTCTTTACATATTTGGTTCTATTGCTGAGATGTGCATTTCAAATGCCTTACCAATTTTCTAGTTGCTCTTTGTTTCTTTCTGTGTTCTTTCTGTTGCTTTTTTATATGTGGTAGTACTTTTACATCAAGTATTTTGGGTTTTGACTGAAGGGTGAAGAGCAGAAGAAATTGGATGTGCTTTCCAATGAGGTTTTTATCAAGGCTTTGACAAGCAGTGGCCGAACTGTAAGTCACCAGATCTAATGGCTTTTTATTTTTTATTTTTTTTCTTTTATTTTTATTACATTAATTATCCATATATGTCAAAAACGATCCTTTGTTAAACAATTTGTGTGTTGGTTTTGCCAGTGCATTCTTGTGTCCGAAGAAGATGAAGAGGCAATAATTGTGGAGTCATCCAAACGTGGAAGGTGCTTGTTCCAAACAATTTTGTTCTTGGTGGCATTATGTACAATGGCTAGTTCGAGATTGTTATTAAATACTTTTGCTATGTAGACGTTAAAAGCTAAAAAATCTAACTTCCCAAAATAACCATAAACTGCACTGATGTCTATGCAAAAGTGCTTTTATACATTTTACTTAATATTTGGTTGCTTCATTTAATATGAAAAGTGCTTTTAAGAACCCAAAAGCATTCGCAAAGTGCTTTCACTGATATGTTCTTTTGGTTGTAGGTATTGTGTTGTTTTCGATCCACTGGATGGATCCTCTAACATTGAATGTGGTGTTGCGATTGGGACGGTAAGATCTTTCTTCTCGTTGTTAATATGAATTTTGTTTTTGATTCTTGCTAATGTTTTCTCATTAAACTCTGTCCTGGCATATAAAAATGAAGCGGTTATTTGATCCAGAATAACTCAAATATTGCGGTGAAAATATAAAATGTGTCTTGTAGATTTTTGGGATTTATGCAATCAAAGATGACCATGAACCTGCCCTAGATGATGTCTTGCAACCTGGGAAGCATATGTTAGCAGCTGGCTATTGCATGTATGGGAGCTCTTGCATGGTAATGTGAAACATTACCCTTCTCTTGTTTTTATATAAGTAGAATTTGCCTAGTTTTTTTGTTTGATATCATCCATCCTTGTGTTTTGTGACTTTCTTTATGATCTTCTTTTATTCAAGAAAATTAAGAAAAACCCCTTTGAGTTTGGAATTTCTTACAAATTTCTCACCTGAGCTTTTCAGATTGGTTAAAGTTGCATTCGAGGATTGTCATGATTTGTTGGAACTTTCAAGTTCAGAGTAGTTTTTCCTAGTTTCAAGGAATAAAAGGGTTATCCATAAGAAAAACTCAAAACACGCGGAAAGATTTTGAAACTATCCATAATAAAATATTATATTCTGCAATATCGATTAATGTTTATAGTTTTCCATAAAACATATCAAAACTTTTCATGATTAAAGGATTAGTAAACATGGTCCCTTCTTAACTTCCTCTTACAAATTGTCCCAATGAAGGAGCAAATGACAATTCCTTCTTTCAATACTATCTTGTTTTGACTAGTGTGACTACTCTTGTAATCTTTTGAGAAGGATCAAGGGTATCCGTTCTTATCAGTTAAATATTTGTGTTGGATTCTTTTATTAATTCTGGAGTTATGAGAGCAATGAATTAGCCTAACCTTTTTGATTCTGTTGGAATATGTTTTTATTGCAGCTTGTGTTGAGCACTGGCAATGGAGTTAATGGGTTCACCCTCGACCCATCTCTTGGCGAGTTCATACTAACTCACCCAAATATCAAGGTAGGCTCAACTATTTGTGTAGTTAACATGATTCATAATGTGTTCCTTGCTTTTGTAAAAGTCTCAACATGCATCATCTTTGTCCATGCTATCTTGGCACTTGCCATAGACTCCTTAAAAATTGTTTCACAATTGGTTTCTTTGGCAGATTCCAAAAAAAGGAAAAATCTATTCTGTGAATGAAGGAAATGCGAAGAATTGGGATGGTCCAACAGCCAAGTACGTAGTATTCGATTTAGTAATCTCGCCTGTTTTGTTGGGGTTCACACCAAAGATGCCTGATTTTGTTCCCTTTCTTTCTCTTTATGATTTACAGGTATGTGGAAAAATGCAAATTCCCAAAGGACGGTTCACCATCAAAGTCTCTGAGATATGTTGGAAGGTAAAGATTTCTCAACCTGGTAGTTGAAATGATGCTCGTGCATGTCTTGATTGATTTGCAACAAAACATAAGAGGAAGAGAGGAGATCAGACGTGCAAATTTTTTTAAACGGTCTCAAATGATATAGTTCTTGGTATTTGTCATTGTCACCGTCATTTTGTCAATCTTTGCATTGTTCTGAAACTTTGTGATCACAATTGACAGTATGGTAGCTGATGTCCACCGCACATTGCTTTATGGGGGAATCTTTTTATACCCTGCCGATAAGAAGAGCCCAAATGGAAAACTCCGGTATGTTTTAATTTTAGCTTTTTTTATTTGTTTTCCTTTTTAAGTGTTCAGATGGAAAATTATAAGAGTGTTTGGCAAATCAGTTAGAACCAATTAAAGCTCTCAGCGAGTACAGTAAGAAGCAAAAAGTTGCTATAGTATAAAGCTCTCACATGCTACGGTTTTTAAATCAAAATTTCAGTTCTAATCAGTTTGCCAAACACCACTAGTCCAAGTTGCTAAACTGATGAATTAACGTGTGTGAACAACTAGTGTTCTGTACGAGGTTTTCCCAATGTCATTCCTGATGGAGGAAGCAGGAGGTCAAGCTTTCACCGGCAAACAAAGGGTACTTGCATTACATGAGCCTTTTGTGTTGTTAATATTATTACCCATCCAAACAACTAATTATACACTTAAAGTAGTAGAATCAATAACAAGAACAATAGCAATGAGAAAAGTAAGCCTAGGCTTTTAGAAAATAAGATATTTGGCGCTATTGGTCCCATAAATATTGCAAGAAGTGATAGTTTAGTTCTTGATATGTTTTGGCCGTTTAGCTTCTGAACTTGGTTTGTTTTAGTAGTTTTGTTCCCTAAGTCTGAATTTACCTAAACGTTTTGGAATTTAAGGAAGGTAGCGACGTGCTTCGCGTAAGTCAAAAATTTTACAAAAAATAGGGTTAATGATGTGCTGAATATTCTAATTTTCAAGGGTTTTCTCATGGCATATTTTGCACCTCGTTTGTTTGTTTCTCTAAAAGCCATAACACGATGGACTAGGCACATGATTAATCTATTATTTTTTTTAATAAAATCTATACTCAATTTTATGTTTAGAATCCAAAACCGCAAAAAAAGAAAAAAGGCTAAAACAAATCGTTTGTAGACTATAACCGTCACAATGTAATTAATTAGTTTAAGGGTTTATTAGAAAATCCTGCCTCTAAAGCATCTTATGGAATCTTAGTTGAGAATACGAACGTCTTGTGCGTAGTGAAATAATTTTATAAAGTTTACATATTGGCAGGCATTGGACTTGGTTCCCAAGAAGATACATGAACGCTCTCCAATATTCCTTGGTAGTTATGATGATGTTGAGGAGATCAAAGCACTCTACGCTGCTGAAGAGAACAGGAAATAAGCTCATGATTCTCATCTTTTACCAAGTACATATCTGGTTTCAATTACTGGATTCAAATCTTCCTAATCATCTTTGCATAAGATGAACCCGTACTGTAATTATACAATTATTGAAGAATAAACAAGTTCTAATTTTTATACTTTGAAGGAACAAAAGTTCAGCTTCTACATTAATTACCTTAAAAATTATTATAACATGTGGTCTTTGTAAAGAAATAATTTATGTTCTACAAGGAGAGGCTGCTAAACTAAATGGTGATAAGGCTAATTCTTTGTGACAATGACAAAAACTACTGAAATTATGAGCAGCATCGGCGATATTTTAACCGAGAGATTGTGTTTCTGCCACAGTATAGTGGGTTTTTTCCTTTTTCAACTTGGAGCATCCTAACACTGTCAAATTAAGAGTTTGTTTGGAAAGCTTGTTAGAAAAACTAAAGTTAGATTTTGTATAGTTTAAAGTTCTCATATATAACAATAAAAAATAAAAATTTGCTACAAATACAAGTTCTAATTTCAAGTACGAAGTAGCTTCCCAATTGAACTCTAAGGCACTAATGCTGTCAAATTTTGTACAGCATATACGGTCAACTCGCTACTGTAATACCATACTGTCAAATTTAGCACCATGTGCCATTGATTGCTGTGTTGACCTGTTTCATTCGATAATTGCAACATCATCACATTCAAGTTATTTAAAAATTAAAAGTTTATTTTAACAAGTTCTAAAATCCAAAGCAATTTATGAAAAAAGTAACATTATTTGAAATAGCATTATGCGTTTAAAAATGTTTCAAAATATGCATCTTAAACTTAATCAAGGGAGGATAGCGCCCATCATAAGCCAACTCCAAAAAAAAAAAATAAAAAAAAAAAGCAGGCTACAAGAACCATGAAATGTGGTTGCGCCTATCAATAATTCAACACTAACCTCGGATGCTGATATTCAGGAAAAGGTATCGATTCACAGTCGACATTAACACATATGAAACGTCACATTTGAGCAAAAATAGGTTACCTTAGCAAACCCCATGCGGATAAAATGCAAAAGAGAACAATCATAGGAAGCTACTGTCTGGAGTCATTAAGCAACTTCATTCATTCAGCCATGTCAAAAGTACAACTGAACTTCTCATTCTAGAACAAGATATTGAAAACTAAGAGATACATTCTTTCAACAATCAATAGAGCACACTAAAAACATAGTGACAGATTTAACAAAACACACCATTTCTGGTTAAACCGTGTCAAGAGGAGTTGCATTGATCAAGCTGTCCTCAAAGGAGGTGAAACAAGAATAACACCATCACCTCTGACAAAGAGAAAGGGAACCGTGCGCCTTGTAGTCTGGTATACAATAAGATGAATGAGGTGAATTAGCAAATAAATATTTCATTTCTAACGTGTTAAAAAAAAAAAAAAAAAAAAAAACCGACACTTTGTTTTTCCCCAGATGTGTGTTTCCACAGAAATATTAAGGGTATGTTCGTTTCAGGCCTGTTTGGTTTGAGTATTTGAATAGAATATTTGAATGAAGATTTAAATTTTTGTGAGAGAAAATACTGTAGTAAAATGATTCGAATCATTTAAGTATCAAGAATTCAAGTTTTCAGAATTCTCATCCCTCTTAAACTTTTGATACTGGAATAGATTTACTACAGTAAAAACTAAAATTCTCTCTTCTATATATTAGGAAAAAAAATCATAACTTATTCATTTGATATCCAATTGAGATGATTCTTTTTTCACTGTGTTATTAATGAAGAAAGGAATAAATCAAGATCTATACTGCATATTTTTAAGATCATTAACATTAAGATTTTATTAGATTTATTAATAAATAAAAAACTATCTTCACTACCTCTCCAAACACAAATTCCAATTTTATTCAATACTCAGATTAGGACTTAAATGCACATCCAAACGTCAATTCGAATAACAATTTAAATCATTAACTCAAATCTTAATTTAAATCACAATAACTCAAATTAAATCACTAATTCGAATCTTTTTACCAAACGGACCCTAAAACTACCAAACATCTATATCCTTACTTCCCCATATTCAATTTCTTAGGGCAACCTTCTTGTCATGTATTTCAATGGTTTTTGACATTTTGTTACTTTTATTTTGAGCATGGACTCTTGATTTTCCAACATAAACAAAGTAGCCACAATTAACTTGCATTTACAAGTGGTACGATGTTCCTTGGATGAAATCTTGCAATCATTTGTCACTTAAAAGGAGTAATAAATGATTATAAAAGAAAAACAACAATCGATAATCTCTCAATTTTTGGTGTATGCCTGTCCACAGGCGATAAAGGGTACCGCCCTGGCAATATGTAATTTGTAAACTGGTTACCAAACAATGACTGCTGTGACCTCTACCAACTTAATATGAATTCCCAGTTTTATTTTATTTTATTTTTTTTACATCCACATTTAAAGATATCCCCGAACAATCACAGTAGTAACTGCTAGCAAAGGACGTGAAATCAGAACGTACCCGAACAATCTCTTCATATGTTTCATCATCAATTTCTACAGTAGTGACTACTTCTTCAACATCACCGAGAATCATATTTAAATGCTGATCATATGCCTGCAATGACAGATGCCAAGCAAAAACAGAACATCAAGCATAAACGTATTTTTGCTAAAGTGCTTAAGCACTAATCAAAAGGATTTCAAAGGTGAAAACGCTTCAAAAAAATGTTCATCTTCCATCCATGTGTACCCTTTTACATACATATCACATACCTATATGCATATGTAATTTATCTTTATTAAAATTGTTCGTACGAGATTCTGTGGTAGGGTATGGAAAACATACCGGTAGGATGCCGTTTTAAACCAGTAAGATTAAATCAACTCAGATTAAATTAAATAAAGTATAACAATTCACAAGAAGTTGATGGGAATCTGACGGTTTCCAGAGGTAGGTCCCTTTTTTTTTGCGCCATAGCAAAGAATTCTCCTTTTTTGGAATTAAAAAAGGGTGGAGAATTTCGAACTTGGAAGCTCAAATTTGACATGGATATGTATGTATCTATAGGTGTATTGGTTTCAGTAAGATGTTCCATTGAGCATAATAAATAACCAAAAAGACAAAATCACAACCAACCTTGAGCAATGTTTAATCATACAAAGTAAAAGAGATAAATTCACAAAACTCTCAAAACCCTCTTTCTATCTAAAAATTCTAACATAAATAAAACAAAGAAAAATACCAGAAATAATTTCTATAGATTAAACAAAATGAGGAAAAAGGCAGTATTGAATTCGAAACCCTAATTTGGGCGACCGAAGAGGGAAAGAATAAATAGGGTAAGGAGAGGTACATGGAGTTTCCCACGGAGCTCCCGGTCGGAGCGAAGCTTGACGTAGATGCGCTCGTCGAGGCTGAGTCTGATCAGATCCAACGGCTCCTTCACCGCGCTCTCTTCCTCCGTCGTCGCCATTCCCTCTCTCCTCCTCTACTGTCTCTCTCCAGAGGCAGAAACGCTGAAAATTGGGGAAAAGCTTTTTATGAATCAAAATTAGAATCATATGACGAAACAAAGACAGATTTTTAATACCCTAAAAAACATATTTTTAATCAAAATAACAATTAAAAAAGAAATAATAAAAATACCGAAAGAGAGAGAAAATGATGATTCGGATTCTCTGCTTCTCTTTCTGCAAAGTGCTGAACCAGTTTTGAGCTTTGTTCATCCTCTGTGGTCTGACACACGGTAAGCCACTGCTTCAGCCAATTAAGCCCGTTTGGGGTGGGGATACTATCATTTGATTTGCGCAAAAGCAGACACGGTACAAAAGCATCTTTTAAGACCGTCTTCCTAGGATGTTATTTGCAAAATTGTTTCTTTAATAAAAAAAATATAATAAAAGCCTAAGTTATCTTTCATTCATTAATTTAAAAATATGATTTATTAAAAGTCTAAATTATCTTTCATTCTCACTCTTTCATGTGGTAGATTACTTTTATCGTCGAGCATAACCAAGTAGGTTTCCATCATATTTTTTTTGAAACAAAAAAATGTTAACTACCTTCGGTCGCCCTGCTCGGGGTACCAGAGCATCATCTGATAGATTCCAAAACTAGAACTATTAGGTTTCATTATATTTTCTTTGAAATAAAAAAACCTAATAGTCTTTGGTCGCCAGCGTGGGTGCCGAAGCACAATCGCTCGGGAACCTATTAGGTTGCATCATTTTTTCTTTGAAAAAAGAAATATTAATTGCCTTCGATCATCGGTGCGAGATGTCAAAGCAACACTTGGTAGGTTCTGGAGCGGGAACTTGCCAGGTTCTGCCATATTTTCTTTGAAACAAAGAAATATCAACCGCCTTCAGTTGCCGGTCTGTAACCTGGTAGGTTCAAGAGCTGGAACATACCAGGTTCCGTCATATTTTCTTTGAAAAAAGAAATACCAACCTCCTCCAATCATCGGCACAGGAGCCTGTCAAGTTCCGTCGTGGAACTCGCCAGTTTCCAAAGTGGAACCCACTAGGTGCCGTCCTAGAGCCCACCAGATTCTGTTCTAGAACACACCAAGTTTTAGAGCGGAACCTACTAGGTTCCACTGCAGAATCTAACATATTATTTGTTTCTTATTATTTTTAATAGTTTTTCACAATATTATGTGATTCTCACAACTAAATTTAAACCACAACAAAATATATTTGACAGTCAAAGCATAACAAAAGATCAAGAGGAAAATCAATAAACAATAATCTACTAACAGATAAAAAATTGATAGAGATACAAAAATTTCAGTAGGGAAGATGCTGACCGATCTCAATGACCTCGACGTTGAGCCGAATGTTATATCTAGATTACACCATCAGAGCAACAACTATCGGGGTACGATTTGGTTAGTCCCAAATCGTTCAATGTAAGGCCCAAAATAAGAAGTTTAGCAAAATAAGAAGTTTAGCTTATGATTCGCGCAAATCGAGCCTACCAAAGGTTTTCGATCATTGCAAATCGACAAAAGAAGTGCCACTTACTCAGCCCAGTGTTGAATTGGGTCTTCTATCTATTTGATCGAAAGGTGCTGCTCGATTGCGACTGTATTTGTTTTGTCATTTAAATCTACTTTATTATTGTAGGTTTTAAGTATCGATTTGGTTGGATCGATGTCTACATCCTGGTAGTTATAGAAGGAAAGATGTGCTTAGCCACAAATTAGGATGTGGGAGATGTCCGAATATCTGACCCTATTAAAAGCTAACACGTGTCCAACTATTGCGAGCAATTCTACACCACTGCTTACACCAAATTAAGGCCACAATCTCAGAGGATATTCTATAGAGGGCATCAACAACCTCATTGAGACACACGAAAGAAATTTGCAATTACTCTGCCAAAATTCATTCACAATTATTTTTCATTTTTGAAAAACATTTTGTAAACTATATTTCATTATTTCACCCATGGTGAAGAACAATAGATGTAGCTCTAGTTACAGAGTGAACCCCTATAAATTCAGCGTGTGGTATCATTTATTTTTCTAGTTTTGTTTGACTTTTTACCTTTTTGATCTATTTTTATTTATGCAATTCATCTAACATTGTTCTTTTAAGCCGAGAAATCCTAATAACGTTGATTTAAGGGCCTAAAATCATTTAGAACCAAAATATTAAACTAAACTACTCGTTTAATTTTAATCAAAGATCTAACGTCTATAGTTTGACGCCTATTGTGGGGCCTTTAGATCGCCAACTCAAGGATTTTTAAGCTTCATCACTAGAAATGGTAGACAACACAGACAACCAAAACGCACCCAAAATGCTGAATAAAGCAACTCAAACCGTGCCTTAAGGAAACTAATAGATGGAAGTCCTTGTTGTTGAAGTGGAAACATTGAAGAAGATGCTTCACGAATAGTTTTAGGCGTCGATGATATCCTCTTATATACTTTATCTTGTAATTGAAAACTGAAGCGTTCAACCATTTGGATATATAGATGTAACCGAATGGTATACAGTCTTTGAATGGTAAGTTTTTCGATTGTGAGATAATAGAACGTAAGAGAAAAATAATCGAGAAGGTAAGACAAAATTTATCTTTAAGCTGATTAGAATGATCCTATAGGGATATGACACATTATGATTTGTCATGCAGACTTAGCTATTTGGGCTTCGTAATTCTATATAGTTCGAGAGTGCAGCTCTAAGCTTTTAGTGGATAGTGTTAAAGTTGATAATTATGAAATATATATTTGAGATATTGGGTTTCATAATTATCAGGAGCTTGAACTTTATAGGTTCATCAAGTCCCTTTTGCTAGCTCATAATAAATCCTATAACGATACGGCATGCTTTTCCAATAAATTAGTGACTATGTTAAATTATCAGGTTGGTTGATTTCGATAGGATCAGATAATTCATGTCTGTTTATCGGTTGAATTAATTTTGGTATAAATTAATTCAAGATAAACTTGTTGAATTATCTAGAATATTAATTTTCTTAGAGATTATCTAGATATTGTTGTTTTAATCAGATAACTTTTCTATTATGTTATTTGAATTAAAACCGATGCCTTATTTGATAAGGACTAACCCCTAGGCCCAACCTCTATAAATAAAGAGTGAGACTTATAAGTTATTCAGGATAAGTTGAGAAATCTAGAGTGAGTATTCTATACTATGAGTCTCTGAAACTCCCCTGAAAGCTATCGTTCACAAATCACAAACCTTAGTACTGTATTTTCTCAATTGGTTGGAATGAGAGTCACCGGGGAAGAGTTGTACGTTGTACGCCTATATGCACTTCGATTGTGGGTAGAGAATACCAAAGAAGACCTGTTGGTTGAGGCTCTTTTGGAATGCCTTTCTCTTCACGGATTGCAAGGAGCTCTTCAGCATTAAAAGGTTAGTAAGATCTGGTTAATTTATGCATATAACATGTCAAACTTGTGTTTTGGAAAATACTCTAATATAAAAAAATTTTAATTTTTGCGCGTACTATTTTTCCAACAATTGGTATCAAAGCCATAGTTTTTACATAAATTTATAAGTATGTGATCTTGATCTCTCCTATGCTTGAATTTATTTTTTGGAGAGTTCGCATCTAGGGTTTTTATATATTTATGTTGTCATGAATTTTATGGTGAATGTTTATTAATTAATTATAGTTGATTAAATTATTATTTGATTATTTATTAATTAATTAATTTTTGCTGGTTATGGTTCCTTAGATATTAGAATGTGTATCTAGATTTTTTATGTAATTAGATGGCGACTTATCATCACCGTTTAGGAATTATTATTTAATTTTAAATTTGAAAAAATTTTGTAATTAAATAATCATTCAGAGAATATAGATCTAGAAGACGGATCAAAAAGATGGATGATAACATTCTATTGGTAATTTTTAAGTCTCTAATTTTATGTTTTTGAATTATTGAAAATAAAATTGAAAAACTACATAAAAAGTGTATTTTCTGGAAAACTTGAATTCAGCTCGGTCAGCGGGCCAAACCCGAGGGTTCGGTAGTGTGACACCCGTTATTCTCCTAACGGGTATTGAGGTAATTAAATTAATTTTTAGTGTATAAAAAAAAATTGCTTCATTTAAATTTATTTTATAATATTTATTTTTATCTATTTTTAAATTTTCTAAAATTCTCCTATATTTATTTAGTATGATTACTAAAAAGCCTTAGAACTTCTAATAAATCTCAAAAATGTCATATTGGCATTATGTGTGTTAAAGTCTTTAGATGAGACATAAGGATATCTTTTCCAACTACTCTTGACCCTCATTTTCTTTATTTCCTCCGTGACATGCTTCAACATGTCTCCTCTATAATTGTTTCCATCACTTCTCTTCAAAGACTTCATCTTTTCTTCCTTTCTCTTCCACGGTTCCCACACTCTTCTTCTCATTTCTTTGCTGAAGCAAAATACTTAGAGAACTTCTTCAAGGCAGCCATAAAAATCAGCCACCATCACCTCCATTTGAGCAAGAATTTCAGTCATACCGAAGTAAAGGAACCTGTTTTGAAGCCATTTCAAGCTTCCAACTAACCATAATCCGAGGTTAGAATCTTATGAACAAATTTAGTCTTTCATTTATAAATTTTCTTTTATACTAAAGGATTATTCAAATTTGCGTTCTTAAACCTAAGTATATGTTTGTTGCTATTTTGGAGCATATGTATGAAGTCTAAGTGTATATGCCCTAGACAGAAAATTTATATTGTTAAACTTTATAATACCTCTATGGGCAGTGGTTATTTCTTGAAATTCTAAGATTAAATTAAAATAAATTTTATGAATGTAGTTGTATGTTGTGCTTTAGTTTTAATTGTCCTTATGCACGCCTTAGGATCAAGGGAGTATGGAGCTAACGTTAATTGATTCCAGGATTAAGAGACTGTTGATAAGCTTAAAAGGTAGGGATTCTATTACTCATCTTTTGTGAGGTTTTTATAGAATTAAAATTGATTGTTTTGCCGCAATATATATATATCTATGTTGAACTGATATTATATGATTATCACATATGAAACTATGACATGGACTCGTCTTGTATTGTACGGCGAGGAACATAATGAATTGACACATGTTATAAATTGAGAAGCATGGTTAGGAAAACTAACTCTATTGATAATGATTCAATATAGAGAAATTGTGAGACATGAAGAGGGCGACGGTTACGTCCTTGGGCATGAATACCCTAAAAGGTAAAATAGGGGGAAGGCGATGACGCTTCCTTGGGTTGAAAGTCCCAGAACACACTGTACAGGAATCGATTTGGTGAGGACTCGGGGCTTGATGTCCCCTCACCGGAACACCCTTGGAATGTTTATAGGGTGATCAAGTGCGCCCATTTGGGTTTCGATGAGTTGAGTGATACTCAATTTAACATGGATACCTAGGAACAATGATGATTGTTAATATTTGTATAAATGTGTAATTATGACACTTGGTAATGATTAACTACGGTATCCATAAGATGTGATCATAATAAACCTCATAATCTGGAATATGATGTAACTTACTAACCATGCAGATTTTAATGTGGTAATGATAAAGGTGAGTAATGGTTTTCTCTACTGAGCATAGTGTTGCTCATTCCCTTATGTTTATATCTTTTCAGGACTCACTAAGTGTGAGGTGGCTACGAGAAATATAGTTGAGGAAGTGATGTAGCTATATTACATTGGGACTGCTTCAATTGTTGAGAATGTTCTTCATGATAATGTAAGCATCAATTGTTACTTTCTATGACTGTATTACAATGTGTTGAGGGTTAAAATGATGATGACAACAGTTTATATTATTAAATTTAAGGTGCTACATTAAAACTGTGGTTTATTTGTCGTTTATATTTTTATTTTTGAGTTGAGAGTTTTCATTTAAGTCCCGGGCAAATTTTATTTTAAGGTTTTACTTTTATTATTTATTTTTTTATTTTATCTCATTAAAAACTGTTAACCCCCATATAGGGGCGTTACAGAATTTTTGGTATCAGAGCCTAGGTTCGGTTAACCTAGGGAGTGTAGCACCACTTTAAAAAAATATATTTTTGAGATGGTTTTGAAGCTGAATTTTCATTGTCATCATCAAAATGAACCTTCACATTGATTTATACAGTTTAGAAGGATGTAACATGGAAAGGCCATAGAATGAAAATATTAATAGTTATATGAGTACAATAATTATATAGAAGGAAAGTATTAATAGTTATGAGGGAATGATAATTATATGGAATGAGTTTATAAGTAGAATGCTTATGAGAGATTCGTATAATATTTGGATCTATAAGCATATCTAATTCGTATAAACGATGAGAAATTCGTATAGATAAGAGGATTTAAGAGCCTTTTGTCTCGTGAAAAACAATAAGAAATATAAGGCTTGATTTATTGATTTTAAAGTTTGACATAGATATGCCAAATTTTTCGTAATTGATTCAAACCTAAGTAATGATTGTGTGTGGATTCGATGGAACACATAAGTGTCAATATCTTTTCTTAAAAGTTCTATTTATTTGAGGAATATGATATAAGTTGGGAATCATGGTATTGAATCTTGAGAGAGATAAATGTTAGACTTTTGGTCTGTTGAGACTGTGTAAAGTCTAGAATGCATGAATCTCAAAATTGGAATATTTTGTTACGTACATTGTATTTAAGTGTATCAGTGAATCTTTTGGTTACCTAAGGTTTTGTTATATGAGGAAATTATATATTGTATGAGTAGAATTGTGGGGATTGTAGATGTTCTTAAGTAGTAACATCTAGTGTCTTTGTTCATTGATATGGTCTACGTTGAAAGACGTAAATCGTATTGATTTCAAGGTTAGTCGCATTCTAAACCCTTGGTAGCAATGATGATGAATCCATTGATAGATGTTAAGTATTATGAATAACATATGGGTGTATGTATTGTTCAATAAGGTTTTGATTAAAACAAAATTATTCGAGTTGCTGGAAGATTATGTTGTTATGAAATGATTTTAAATATCATTCAGGAAGATCCTTGTTGTCGTTAAATTAGATTTGTTGTTCATAGTTAACTTTATCTATAGTGGGCTTTAAATTGGGTTTAAGATTTATACAAATTGGTTTTCAATTTTATGTTTGTTATTTAACTCGTTCCAAATGTGTTAAGGCCCGAAACAACCTGACCATTTTCAACTTAGAACATTTGGGCCTAGTTCAAATCTTAAATCAGTTTGATTCACACTGTCTCTCCCACGTGGTCTCTATACGTGTCATATACAGTGGTTTAATTATTGTTTACATATACGTTTACTGTGCGTAAGACCTTATTTCTCCGAGTTCACTTTTTCTCTCTTAATTTGTTATTTTCTCTTTAAATCGCAAATCCTCTTCTTTTTCATTAAAAATTCTTCTTTTCCTCTAAAAGAAGAAGGAATTCTAGGATTCTGCAATTTACTATCTTAATTTTTCCTTTCTATTTACTCTTCTTTCATCTCATCATGGACCCAAAGTACCAACACCTGAGAAAGTATTTCCCATCACTCTCCCAAAAGATTCTCAGAAAGAAATACAAGGCTAGAATTACTCGGTTGTGGATTCTTATGCGTTTTGGTATCCCTTGTGATGTGAGAATGTTGATAGAGTGGAAGATCCGTCCGAGTGACTTTAGTCAAGATGTCGGTTTACCAGGAACAGGTACCAGTCGTAGTGCAATGAAAAGAAGAGCTCGTGCCATCGTGGTCGCTTGTAACAAATGTGGAAGACAAAATTGTAACGGTAAATGTACTTCACCTGGTTATATGTCTACGAATAGAGAGGATAAAATAAGGTTTTGTAGGGATGGACTTTCAAAGGAGAACTTGGATAGCATCCATCCTCCTCTTCACGGTCACCCTAGTGGATATGTTCAAGGAGCTATTTTTAAACTCTGGCCTAAATTTTATACAGAAAGACAACGCCTCAGGAATATGGTATTTCTAGATCCTGTTTGCCAAGCCATAAGAAAACTGGATGGGGAATAAGTCATCGCTCTATAAAGGTTATTTAGTCTTTACTTATTTGAAGCAGTTTTAGCTGATGTTCAACAGTTTGTGTTTTGCTTTTACTCAGAATATTTGCTTTTGTGTTTGAAATAATTGTGATTATTAGATTGATACAGTAAGTGTTAATATCTTATTTAATTTATGATTTTCTTAAATATATATATAATAAAATATATTATCTTATCAGACACGTTACATACGGTACAGTAATATGTTTGAATTTTGAAAAGCTTATCCAGATATTTCAAGATTTGTGTCTCAAATTTCAAAAGTTCTACAGTATTTGTCGTTTATATTAAATTTCTAGACTTGGTGTATATTTGTCAAAAAGTCTACAGTTGTGTCATGAGGGTCTTTTGTCGAATTGTTCTCAATTGTCAAAAGTTATACAATTAGAGTCTAATCTTTTTCAAAAAGTGAATCAGATTTTCTGTAAACTATCAATCACCTTATCTTACTTTCTTATCCGCACAAGATTTTGTTTAAATCTTTGGATTACCTTTTCATTATCTACTCGTCTATCTCTTTAGCCCTTCTTGTATATTTCTCATCTTTAAAATCTCATATAGAACCCGAAGTCTAAGTGGAGCAGACATTAAGCAACCACTTCTATAAACCAAATATGTCTACCTCCCAGTCCACGAAGAAAATAAAGAATGTCTGTGTCTTTTGTGGTTCCAGCCTTGGAAAAGATAAAGCTTATTTAGAAGCTGCAAATCATTTAGGGCAAGTCCTAGCACGCAAGAAGATTAACATAATCTATGGGGGTGGTAGTATAAAAATGATGGTAAATATGGCACTAGCAGCTAGGTCTAGTGACGCTACTGATGTAAGAATTTGGCCTTATATTCCAGTTGAAGGAAACCTTTGTAAGGAAGCCATAGGTAAGGGAGAAGGAGTCAGGAGTATCCCTAAAAATTTTAAAGACATAATCTATAATTCTGATGCTTTTATAGCATTACCTGGTGGTCTAGGTACTCTTGAGGAAATATTTATAGTTGCTTGTGGGCAATTGTTGGGCTTTTATTCCAAACCTTTGGGACTGCTGAACGTAAAGGGTTTTTATGACGGTCTTTTGAAATTTCTAGATTACGCTGTGGAAGAAAACATCACTACAGAATCGGAGAGACAAATCTTTGTTACTGCTTCAACAGCTGAGGAATTGATAGATAAAATGCAAATCATACATCCAGAATCCGACACTGCAACATCCAAGCTTGAATGGGAAAGGGAAAGCCGGGAGCGGCCAATTGATTTGAATCTCCATCTGTAATCTTTTTGTTTTATCTTTGGCATGTAGGCATGTGTGTCCGTATTTCGTGTGTTACGAATAACCGTTTGCCTTGTATTCTGTGTTTCTTGTGGTACGTTGTTGTTCAATCTTTTAGATTCATTGAGCCTAATGCCGGGATGGCTGGATACGGAGTACTTGATGCTCTCGAAACGCATCCTTCTTAAGGTCCGATCTTTTGTTTATCGATGTTTTTGTATCCTCTAAGCATGCATGATATGGATAGCTGGTATACGGAGTGCCTTGTACTCTCGAAACGTATCCGTATTATGTTTGTAATGTGTAATATTCTGTTAATATTATGTGGAAGTACCAGAGTCAGTTATGGGGATATTCCATATGAAATATGAGTGTATTATTTGGATTGAATGTTTGTGTCATGAGGATAGCTGTTTAATGAAAAATATGCCGGGTATGTTTGCAACTCTGAGATTCCGTTTAATATCTCTATGAGTAAGTTTAATGTATAGTTTTGAATAAAAGCGTTTGTGATATATGTTTTATGATTATGTTTTAGTTTATTAGTAGAGGTATGAAATCAAATATGTTTGACTTTTCCTTACTTAAAAAGGAAAAGGAACCTAAAGATGAAATATATAAAATTACTCTGGCAATCTCCTTAAATGTGATTGTAAATCACAGTCCATGGACAATGAAGGACTGGAATCATGGTATGGTCAATATGTATGTCTGATCAGATTCTTAGACTATTATACGGTGTTATAAGTTGAAACTTGTCAGAAATACTCTCATTGAGGGATTTAGGAGTAAGATTTATTATGCAAGTAAATAAGTGGAGATACGATAACTTAACTTTGGAAGATAAACAACATTAACGGTTTAGACTCGGAATTGGAATCATAATGGAATCAAAATTTTTACTAGTATTGTTAGAATTGAAATTTCGAGGACGAAATTTCTTTAAGGGGAGTAGAGCTGTGACACCCGTTATTCTCCTAACGGGTATTGAGGTAATTAAATTAATTTTTAGTGTATAAAAAAAAATTGCTTCATTTAAATTTATTTTATAATATTTATTTTTATCTATTTTTAAATTTTCTAAAATTCTCCTATATTTATTTAGTATGATTACTAAAAAGCCTTAGAACTTCTAATAAATCTCAAAAATGTCATATTGGCATTATGTGTGTTAAAGTCTTTAGATGAGACATAAGGATATCTTTTCCAACTACTCTTGACCCTCATTTTCTTTATTTCCTCCGTGACATGCTTCAACATGTCTCCTCTATAATTGTTTCCATCACTTCTCTTCAAAGACTTCATCTTTTCTTCCTTTCTCTTCCACGGTTCCCACACTCTTCTTCTCATTTCTTTGCTGAAGCAAAATACTTAGAGAACTTCTTCAAGGCAGCCATAAAAATCAGCCACCATCACCTCCATTTGAGCAAGAATTTCAGTCATACCGAAGTAAAGGAACCTGTTTTGAAGCCATTTCAAGCTTCCAACTAACCATAATCCGAGGTTAGAATCTTATGAACAAATTTAGTCTTTCATTTATAAATTTTCTTTTATACTAAAGGATTATTCAAATTTGCGTTCTTAAACCTAAGTATATGTTTGTTGCTATTTTGGAGCATATGTATGAAGTCTAAGTGTATATGCCCTAGACAGAAAATTTATATTGTTAAACTTTATAATACCTCTATGGGCAGTGGTTATTTCTTGAAATTCTAAGATTAAATTAAAATAAATTTTATGAATGTAGTTGTATGTTGTGCTTTAGTTTTAATTGTCCTTATGCACGCCTTAGGATCAAGGGAGTATGGAGCTAACGTTAATTGATTCCAGGATTAAGAGACTGTTGATAAGCTTAAAAGGTAGGGATTCTATTACTCATCTTTTGTGAGGTTTTTATAGAATTAAAATTGATTGTTTTGCCGCAATATATATATATATCTATGTTGAACTGATATTATATGATTATCACATATGAAACTATGACATGGACTCGTCTTGTATTGTACGGCGAGGAACATAATGAATTGACACATGTTATAAATTGAGAAGCATGGTTAGGAAAACTAACTCTATTGATAATGATTCAATATAGAGAAATTGTGAGACATGAAGAGGGCGACGGTTACGTCCTTGGGCATGAATACCCTAAAAGGTAAAATAGGGGGAAGGCGATGACGCTTCCTTGGGTTGAAAGTCCCAGAACACACTGTACAGGAATCGATTTGGTGAGGACTCGGGGCTTGATGTCCCCTCACCGGAACACCCTTGGAATGTTTATAGGGTGATCAAGTGCGCCCATTTGGGTTTCGATGAGTTGAGTGATACTCAATTTAACATGGATACCTAGGAACAATGATGATTGTTAATATTTGTATAAATGTGTAATTATGACACTTGGTAATGATTAACTACGGTATCCATAAGATGTGATCATAATAAACCTCATAATCTGGAATATGATGTAACTTACTAACCATGCAGATTTTAATGTGGTAATGATAAAGGTGAGTAATGGTTTTCTCTACTGAGCATAGTGTTGCTCATTCCCTTATGTTTATATCTTTTCAGGACTCACTAAGTGTGAGGTGGCTACGAGAAATATAGTTGAGGAAGTGATGTAGCTATATTACATTGGGACTGCTTCAATTGTTGAGAATGTTCTTCATGATAATGTAAGCATCAATTGTTACTTTCTATGACTGTATTACAATGTGTTGAGGGTTAAAATGATGATGACAACAGTTTATATTATTAAATTTAAGGTGCTACATTAAAACTGTGGTTTATTTGTCGTTTATATTTTTATTTTTGAGTTGAGAGTTTTCATTTAAGTCCCGGGCAAATTTTATTTTAAGGTTTTACTTTTATTATTTATTTTTTTATTTTATCTCATTAAAAACTGTTAACCCCCATATAGGGGCGTTACAGGTAGACTGATGGTCGCAGACTAGCAAGCCAAACCTCTAGGATCGACAGGTCATCCGTGGGGCAGAAATCTGATGGTTTTGGCGGCAGGCTAATCTATCATGACCGACAGGCCAAATTGTGAAGTCTGGCATGCCGAAGGGTCATGCTTGGCAGATCGATTGCATAGATAGGCATGCCAGTAGAGAGCTATAGATTTTCAAAAAAGGTGTGTTTTTCAGTGTAGTTTTGATTTTATTTCTAGGACAATTTTAAGAATCATTAAATTTGGGTATGACTGAAAATATAGAGTTTTTGATCTATGCCGGATTGAAGACTTGAAGATCGAATATACATGAAGAAGGATACAATTTGAAGATTCAAAGATAAAGAATCGATAATATATTTTGATTTATCTCTTGTAATCTTTATTTTCTTATCTCTAGGGTGGGACCATAATATTACGGCTACTTATTATTATTTTGCTTGTAGGTTTGCATGATTATTTTGCTTGTCTACATTATAATATGATTTGCCATGTATGTTGATAATATGCCATATAGAATAGGGAGTGCTGCTTATTAAAAATTATTCATGCATCTTCTTAAAATAAAACCTTGATTTCAAAAGATTGAGTGGAAGAAGGTTTTGAAGAGAGGACCTATGGCCTCTATCGTTGGTCCGTAGGTAGCACATGTGGTTCCAACCCCTAGGAAGAGACTTCATCATATACCGAGTTAGATCTCCGAGAGGATAAGGTATTTTAGCATAATTTATTATTGCACACTCCTAGGTGGTGATTATAAGTCATGGATAAAATATTGAAACGATGGTTACACACTTATGTTGATTTTATTATTAACCTCCTCTAGGAGCTTTGTTAATAAAATTGATGGCCAAAGAAACGATTATTAATATATGGTGGATCATTTGGGTCTTGGATGGCATATATTAATTAGGAGGGGATCCATGTTCCTAATTGAATTTGGAAAGTCTCTCATAGGCGGCTTGTTGAATTTTGAGTTGGGAATTATTGTTGTAAGGTTGTGATATTTTCAAGGTTTTGACATATAAACACATTTGTATATATTTTACATGATTGGGTTCTCTTACTAAATTGTTATGGTATGTTTCTTATATTTGGTATATGATACTTTATTGTAGATTAAAAATGTCTAAAAATGCTTTATCTTAGATACTTGACAAAAACCAATTAACCAGTGAGAACTATAATGATTGGAAACGGAACTTGAACATCGTCTTGTCCTTTGAGAAACTTAAATTTGTCCTGACAACTCCGTGTCCTCCTGAGCCTATGGGAGATTCCACTAATGAGCAAATCCAAGCATATGATTGCTGGAATGATGCTAACGATCAAGCCCACTATTATGTTATGGCCAGCATGAATAACGTGCTATAGGCTCAACAAGAAGATTATGAGACTATGAAGCAGATCTTGGATAATCTTAAAGATATGTTTGGAGGCCAGACCCTAACAAAACGACAAAGGGCGCTTCAGAAACTTCTAAACTACAAACAAGGGCTGGGGACATTCGTGAAGGAGCATATGATGTTAGTCATGGGTTACCTCGTTGAGGCTCAAACTAATGGAGCTGACATTGATGCTGAAACTCAGACGATTATGGTCTTTGAGACTGTGTCAAATGAGTTTATTCTATTTAGAGCTACATTTAATTTAAGCAATAAACGGTGTATGACCTTGACTGAGTTGATGAAGTAGTTACAGGAGTTCTAACTTCTGATCAGGGAATCTCCTGTTAATGGCAAAGCTAACTTGGTGGCTGCTTCTGGTTCCAATCCTAACCCAGGGAATGGAAAGAAGCAATGGGTCAAGAATGGAAAGTCTTCTATTCCTGCAAACGGCAAGAATAAGAAGAAGAAAAAGAAGAACCCAAAAAAACTCAAGTGCTTTTTCTACAGGAAGGTCGGGTACATCAAGAAGAATTGCAAGGACTTCCTTTCCCGAGGAGGTAGGTGTGATCTTCTGGTTGTAGAAACTTGTTTGGTTAAGGAATCTAGTGACACTTGGGTCGTAGATTTCAGAGCAACTAATCATGTTTATGTTTATCTACAGGGTTCAAAGAAACGAGAAGTCTGTTACATGAAGACTTCATGCTTTGGATGAGTGATGGATCCTTGGTGTTGACTAAAGCAGTGGGAGATGTCCATCTTTACTTTGATAATTATATGAATTTATTTTTGTGAGATTGTTTTTATGTTCCTAAACTTAAAATGAATTTAATTTCTGTAGCTTGTTTATTTAAAGACTCTTATGTACTGTCTTTTAATAATAAAGTGGTAATTCGTAAAAAAAAAAAAAAATCTTTGATCTATGATAGTTGGATGTAAAATAATCTATATTTTATCAAACCTAAGTAGCCATCCTCATGGCTTATGTCATAACATTGTGTTCGATATACTCATCCAATGTTCGATTCACAGTAGCCATCTTCGTGGCTCACGTCATAACATTGGGTTTCATATACTCATCCAATGTTAGACTCACAATAGCCATCTTCATGGCTTGCTATCTTTATGAATCATGTCACAACGCTGGGTTCGATACTCGCCATCTTTATGGCTCACCATCTTTATGGCTCATGTCACAACATTAGGTTCAATATACTCATCTAATGTTTGACTCACAATAGCTATCTTCATGGCTCATGTCACAACATTGGGCATGATATACTCATCCAATGTTTGACTCACAATAGCCATTTTCACGACTCACCATCTTCACGACTTATAAAACATTGGATTCAATTTATTTATCCAAGGTTTAATTTGCAATCACCATCCTTATGGCCTTGCTAAGCTTGTTCGGTCCTTAATTTACCTTACACGGTTACTCGATGACTCGCTAAATCATCTTTATGGCTTAATGGTTTTTGAGCCAATTTCATCGATTTATGTTTACTAAGACAATGTACCAGATAAACATATTTCGTCACGATTCGATTAAAACAGTCCTTATGACATCCAATATTTTGTACTAGGTTGATTGTTAGTGAACTTAACAAATTAAAAGTTTAATTATTTTATGAATGAAGTTTTGAAGGGGGGATCAGTACAACTAATTATATGTAGTTATTATAGGCATTTTTTTTTTTTTTTTTGCATTTTGATTCAAACTGTCATAAGAAAGTTGTTCATTGCAGCACAAAAAAACCTATTCGTTACAGTACAAAACAATAAAAAAAGAAGCATCTAATCCACAGTATCTAGGGCAATTGGAGGATCAATGGTAGCTAGTTCATTAGCTACCAAGACTTTGTCTACAATAATTCCATGAGCCGTTGTAGCCGCATTAACTTCTTTGATCGCAAAGTCAGCATTTGGAGTCAAAAGCTCCTCAAGGTTTGCTATCTCGGCGTTGATGTCCAAGCTTTAAAATTGGTGCACTTTGAATTCTTTTAGTGTCTCCAGGCTTGTGTTAATGGTAGACTCGCTATGGATGTTGAGAAGATGCACTTTGATCTCCTCGATTTCTTCAGTCTTTTCCTTCACTTCTTTCCTCAATTGAACATTCACTTCTTTCTCTAAATGAATGCTGCTGCTTAAATTGAGTACCTTTTTGTTTGATTTAGCTAACGTAGTTATGGTTTCATTCTTTTCTTTCATCGCATCATCTTTTTCGGCTTCAACCTCCTTAGTTTCTCTTCTAGCTTTTTAATAGCTTCATTGAGCCTCTTGTTTTTGTACGTAGCCTTGTTGACAAAAATGTTATGTATCTAAAGGGCCTACGAAATACAAGACTAATGTAAGATTAAATGCAGGAACTACGAAAAACAGATTGAGTCGAAGCAAGATTTTTCTAATGTTACATGCCCAAGAATTAGAGTTAATTCGTTGCTAAGCCAAGAAGGGGATCTTCCCCTAAAATTGTTTTAATGAGCAGTAAAGTTAAAACTCTTCAAAGCCTTTAGAGCGGATTCTTTATCCTATAGGATGCTCACATCCTCAGGAATGTCGAGCACTTTATTAGCAGCTTTATTGTCGACATTCTCATCGTCCTTAGAAGGCCCATCTACTTTTCTTTTCTTTGACATTGGGGGCTGCGTGTTGAATAGGGGAGGCGGAGGAAGATCCAAAGTGTCCATCGGTAGAGAAAGAATATTCTATTTATCTGAGGCGCCGAATTCGTTACAGCTCTTGTAGTAGCCTTGCTCTTCATCGCCTTCTCCATCAAGGGAAAAGTGATCTTCGTTGAGGATAGGGCGGCTTCTACGAGCACAATATCCTTGTCAGAAAAGGGAGTAATGTATTTGGATGGACTGTGTAACCGCTGAAGTGCACCGTAGCAAATGAAAATCTAATCAACTTGATCAGGAAAACAAATAGGGATACCTGTGGGGATTTCTTTGAAGTTTTTCCAAATTAAGGATCTACTGAGTCAATCGAGGTGAAAAATCTCAGCCTAAATATGTCCTTCCAAGGTGATGAGGCCGTTGAGCTTCTCTCAGAATCTTTCTCCTATTGGAATAGGATGGTTTAACTCGAAATCTGCAAAGAAAAAAAGAGAAATGTAAGGATTAGTTGGAATGAATACACTGAATGAAATGTGTTGAGACTCACCTATATCACCAAAAGAAAATGGAAATGGAATTTGAGAGGACAACTCGATAGATTGGTGGTTGATAAACATGAAAAAGTATCTCTCTTCTCAATTCCTATCCACATTAACAAAATCGGTAATAATGTGCTATGATTGCCGATAAACGAAGTAGAATCGCCCCTTATTATTATTGTTTTTTTAAAAAAGTAGCATCGAATGAAGTCTTCTATAATAAAGTGGATTCTTGCCTCTTTGATAAGTACAGTCAAAGTAAGGAGTAATCGCATCTTGTTTGACATAAGTTGCATCAGTGAGATCTAGAAGTGATAAGCCACTTCAAGAATGAACTCAAGGATTAGCAGTCGAAGCCCTAGCTTGAACCACTTAATATATATGCATAACCATCCGTTGTTCTGGGAATCTGCTCACTTGTCATTGTAAGGGAGTCGAAGTTCAACAAAAGGAGGAATCCCATACTTAGTCCTAATGCTTGAAAGATCCTCATTCGTGAGAGTTAATTATGGGTTTTTCCAAAAGAATGAAACCCCTTTTGTCAGAGATCTATACACTCTCTTTTCGAGCCGTTCGATCTTTTCGTTTCGATTGGAAGGGCTCGTAGGTATAGAGAGAGAAGAAGACCTATATATTGTCTGAAGGGTGATAGATCAATGGCTAGGATTGATTTTTAGGAAAATGATCTAATAGCTGAGATCAATTTTTTTTTCTTCGATTTCTCGCTTAAACAGTGGCATTGTCTTTTTGAGTTAGATGCTAACTTCAACATTTTAGAAGTATCTTGACATCCTTCAATCATATCTGCCACGTGTAATGGGTAGATGAGATTTGCGTTTCCCTAAGGAAGGGTGATGTTCATAGCATGAACGTAAAGTTTAGTTCAAAGAAAGCAACAAATTGTCAAATTGGGGTTTTTAACCTACTCAGAACAATCAATTAACTCATGTAATCGATTACATAGGTTAAGAAGTAAGGGATTTGGTCAGTCCCAAATCATTCAATGTAAGACCCCAAATAAGATGTTTAGCTTATGGTTCAAGCAAATCGACCTAGTAAAGGCTTTTGATTATCGTAAATTGACAAAAGAAGCACCACTTGCTCAGCCCAATGTCGAATTGGGTCTTTGATCTATTTGATTAAAGGGTACTACTTGATTGCAATTGTATTCATTTTGTTATTTAAATCTACTTTATTATTGTAGGTTTTAAGTGTCTATTCGATTCGATTGATGTATATATCCAAGCAGTTATAGAAGGAAATACAAGCTTGGCCATGAATTAGGATGTAGGACATATTCGAATATCTCACCCTATTACAAGGTGACATGTGTCCAACTATTGCATGTAATTCTACACCATTTTTTCCACTAGATTAAGGCCACGATCTCAGCGGATATTCTTTAAAGGGTATTAACAGCCTTATTGAGACACATATAAAAGAACTTTGCAATTACTCTGCCAAAATTCATTCACATGTATTCTTCATTTCTAAAAAACATTTTATAAATCGTATTTTATTCTTTTACCCATAGCGAAGAACAGTGGATATAGCTCTAGTTCCAAAGTGAACTACTATAAATTCAGTATGTGGTATCATTTACTTTTCTAGTTTTGTTCAATTTTTTACCTGTTTGATCTGTATTTATTTTTCCAATTGATCTAACATTGTTCTTTTAAGTCGAACAAATCCTAATAATAGTGATTTAAAGGCCCAAACTTGTTTAGAACCAAAATATTAAACTAAACTAACTCATTTGATTTTAATGGTAGATACAATGTCTACAACAATGATGGTTAGACAAAGAACAAAACATAAGATTCAGCCTCTGAAGAACTTGACAAGAGCCATCGGCGAAGGTGATCCCATTATTAGAAAACTCGTGCGGAGGTGACAATGGTGCTGTGGTCCAACTCGCAATGGTGAGATCACGATGAAGAAATTGTGATACATAGCGAACTCGATATCTAGGCTCAACTTAGACGTCGTTCCAAGATCCGTTATCATCGATGATCATGATAGTGCAAAGTGGAATGACAGCGATGAAAGGTGGGTGAGCAGAGAAGGGTGAGAGGGGCAACCATAGAGGAGGGAGAGAGAAGAAGCACAGGGGGAGAATAAGAGTCCAAGAAAGAGGGATCTAAATGATACAACATGTTAATTAGGGTTTTGGATTTTAACTAAGAGTAGAAAAAATTAGTAATTTAAATTTAAAAAATAAACTTTAAAGGGGCAGTTTTAAAAATTTAATAAGAGCATATCATCATTAATAAGGAGTCTTTACAAGAGGCATTTCATGTAGTTTTCTCTTATTATTTTGGTACTCTGTGCTTTAGAGAAACATCGGCCTTGTTTGGTATTATTTCCAAATGTTTTTCATAACTTTTAAGGAAAAAATTTTAAAAGCATTCTTAACACAATTTTCTAAAAATTCTCATTTTTTAAAATAAAACCATTTTGAAAACACTATCATATTGGTACCATAATGTTTTAAAATATTAAAACGGTACCTTGTAGTTTTCAAAAATACTATTATCATACCTATAGTTTGTGGGTTTTGACATGAAATTTCCTTTTTACTTTTTTACCAATGAATCGTTAATTAATTTTGTAAAATTATAATAGAAAATCAAAACAAAAGATCAAACAAAACTCTTAAAAAAGCATATATGTAGACTTATTCATTTTTTGGCATTATTTATATTTATTTTCTTTTATAGATTTCACAAAGTAATTTAAGATTCATTAATAAAAGGGTAAGTGAGCAATTTTAGGGCATAAAACATAGACTCAAGGTGCCAAAGTGATATTTTCAAATTTTACAAGGTACAATTTTGATATTTTTCAGACAACAGAGTAGCAATATGATGTTTCCTTAAAATACAGGAACTAAAATTATAAAAAACCGTTTGGGTGTCTTAAAAGAAGTAGATTTTAGTTTATTTATATCAAAAGTTGCTTTTAAACATGTTTGATTAGAGAAAAATTGTACTAAATGGCTCGGTTGTTGAAACTTTTAAAAGTAAATGTCATGTTTTTTATATTAGAAAATAATAGGCCAAATTTAGATTTAAACTCTTTATTTTTTGATATTACCCTTATAGGTTTTTTCCCTCTTTCTTCTCAATCTCTTTTTCTCTCTTTATGAAAGCACAACCTTCTCTCCCTTTTCTCATTCTCTCTCTACAAGACTACTACCTTCTCTGTTTCCTCTTTCTCTCTTCGTCGATCTCCTCCATCGGCGGCTATCTACTTGACGGCATCTTGACCTAATAGTGACATGAGATATCTTTGTGACTTTGCTTTGGAAACGTGGCATGTCACTGATTTCTGAGCTGTACAAGCCACTATCGCTTTTAGTTGGCCCATGAATTGTTGTCATGGTTTGGGATGAAAGTTAATGAACTCTTTTCATGATTTACCACAACTCCATAAGGAGCTTCTAAACAGTAGAGATTGTCATGGTTTGGGATGAAAGTCAATGAACTCCTTTCACAATTTACCATGACTCCATATAGAACTTCTAAACAACAGAGATTGCAAATGTCATTGAGGGATATTGCAAATGTCACTTAGGGAGATCGCAAATGCTAGAATGATTTTGCTGTCCACAAATTGTTCCTCCGCTTGTGATGGCGCTTAGGTGGAAGGGAAAAAATGTAAAGGAGAGGACCAACAGAGCGTAACATTGACCAAAGAGAAAGACAGAGCATGAGAAGGAAAAAGATAACTTAGCTTTTAATTGGGTAGTTTTGTAATTCACTTATTTGTCAAGTCAGAATTCATAGTAAAGTAGCTTATCTATTAATATTTTCTAAAATATGGCGTATTAATTTTTATTCTTCTTTTAGTTTGGTTTGATTTTTCCATTTGCCCTTGTCTAGATAAATACTTTGAGCTTTTGTCTCACAAGCTCTTCTAAAACAAGTCACTTTTTGTGGCCCTTGTTTATAAAAAGCTTCTTTATTTACATATTTAATATTTTAGTTGTGAATAATAAATTAAAAGTTCCATGTATATTCTTGTATTGCATTATTTTTTTTATTACAATAAGCATATGTTTACTTTGCATTAAAAAAAAAAGAAAAAATAAAGAGTCATCTTTTTCTTTTTTATTATAGCGTTTACTTTCAAAATAAACAATGTGAATTTTTTATGCCTCATAAAATATAGATAATGAAAAAAAAAATCAATCCCATCATGCCTACAGTTGAAAAGATTGAACCTGACGAAGAAGATCCAAAGCCCGATGACTATGAGCCCGTTTGTTTCGTAGTTCGAATCACGATTTGAATCATTTTGCTACAGTATTTTCTCTCACAAAAATTTAAATCTTCATTCAAATACTCTATTTAAATACTCGAACTAAACGGGCTCTATGTTTTTCCACCGACTCTTTTCTTTAATAAAGTCAGAAATAAAAGAGATTTCGAGAATCTCCTGATTGTGCCTCCTACAAGTGGGCCCTTAGTTGCCACATCATCAATTCAAGTGTCTGACTCCTCTAGTTCATTTGGTGACTTGCCAATGATAGGCTCTGTATATGGCGGTTTTCCTCTGCGTTCTAAGAACTTGTCCCTTGGTCCAATCATTCCATCATCCTCCTATGTTCTACCTAATAATCGATGGGGTTCTGTTGCTAGAAGTTCTCGTCATTATGCTTCTAGAGGGCATAATCCTTGTTCGTCCTTCTATTTTCGTCGATCTCGCCAAGTTTCTTCAACCATTAACCAACAAGATGCTACTCCTTCTGTCTCTTCTCTGTGCCGCTCTTCTGCTGTTCATGCCAGACCTGTCTTCTAGAGTTGTTGATGATTGCTTACCTTTTCCATTACGTCGAAGGTCTCGTAGCCCATTCAAGCAATGCCCTACATGTCTGGTTGATAGATTCCTAGATTCTCCTTATAAACAAGCCCTCCTAGAGTTGTGGGTTCCTAATCTTGAAAAATTTAGGGGTGTCAAAGTTTTATGTATTGACTCTTTCTTCGATATTGACATTGCTCGAGTTTTTGGCCCGAACATGGATACTCAAGAGGGTATTAGTA
Organism: Artocarpus heterophyllus; assembly: GCA_025403435.1. NCBI lineage: Eukaryota > Viridiplantae > Streptophyta > Magnoliopsida > Rosales > Moraceae > Artocarpus > Artocarpus heterophyllus. Next base: position 17,644,512 of record CM046334.1, read on the forward strand.
GACAGCTTACCTGCGATCATTCCAAATTGGTCGATATGGTAGAAATTGGAATTTTCCATGTTAAAAATGCTATTCATTGTTGGCATCTAAAAGCTAAGAAATTCAAAGACAAGTGGCCCTTTTTGAAAGGTTATGTTGAATGTAAAAAATTGCCAAGGAGGTTGCCATTTGTTGCATAGAGAAAGTCGAGTCTGAGTTGTTGATCGAAAAAGATTTAAGGAAGAAATTACAAAAAGTTCTTGTTCGTCAGTGGAACTCAAACTCTTCTCTCTCCACTACCTCTACCCAGGCTCAAAACCCTTCTGACATTAATTCTTCAGCAATTGATGATCTTCACACCTAAGTTAAGCATTTTCAGGCTTAGAATGAAGAACTTCTAAAAGAGAGATCAGTTCACTTGAACATATCTCTCCTTTAAATAAGCAAATTAAAGAATACAACTAGCATTTTGACTCTGCTTTTAAGGTCAAAATATCTAAAGTCAAATGTTCAATGGAAAATTCCTTTCATGATCGTCTAGAAAATTCTGTTTACCAAGAATGTTGAGATCAAACAATTGAAGAAAGAACTCTTGAAACTTTATGGCCCCATTTAGTTTTATTTTTGATATGTTTTCTCCTATTTTCGAAAAGACAAAAATAGAAATGGTTTTGAAAACAGGTTTGGGTAAAATTTTTAACCCATGCATCTCAAAAACATTTCTAAATGCACCTTCTCAAAAGGCTCATTTTAGAAAAAAAAAAAAAAAAACACTTGCTTTTAATTTTTCCAAAACTTTTTTCTTTTTTGAACCAACCCATCAGCCCTTGTTTCTCCCATTCTGTCTTCTTTCTAGATTACTTTACCCACAACCACAGGCCCCAACCGTACTAGAGACCCCAGCCAATGCTGGAGACCCTTGTCGCCCTTAGCCCAGCTCCTCTAGCCCCACCACTCTCCTTCATTCCCTCGACTTCCTCTCTTCTAAAGTACTATCCGTTGCGGACCCAGTCGTCGCTGTCATGGACCCAGTCAACAATCTTCTATCACGGGTTGAGGACCAGCCATAATGAATTGCAGTGGAGGCACGATCTAAATCTTCACTTAGGGTCGTCGATCTCCGTGAGGGTGGGGTGAATGGCTGTCGGGGGTAGGGTGAGGGGCCGTCATGGGTGGATTGATGAAGCTGTCATTGTTGTCATTACAGTTAGAAACGAGAATGCTCTCTCAGCATCCTCATCGACGTAGATTAAGAGGAAGAGTTCTTCCTCGTCATTTTGCAGATGATAATAAAAAAGCCATTAATATATTAATAATTAGTTTTTTAAAAATTAAATTTGTCTTATTTACATTAATAATTTTTTATTTAAAAAATATTTGTGTTAAAACAATACCACTACATACAACCAACATAATTTTAAAAACAGTCTTAGCATATTTCTCAAAATATTTTGATTTTTAAAATTTTTAAAAATAAAAACTAAAATAAAAACACTACCAAGTAGGGCCTATGATCTTGTTCCTTCTTCGTTTCAAGCGTCTGACTCTGTTGCTTCCTCCTCACAACCCCTTCTTGAGATTAAAGCCAAACATCAAAAGGAAATTCTCGAGTTGAAAACTTCGCTCACTTCTCAGTTTTCTTGATATAGAGAAGAGTGCAATATTTCAAGCAATATCAAGACTTGTCAATCTTTCGAGTTAGGTTATCAACCTCTCCTTCCTGTTGAATAACGTAACTTTCGCTCTCCAAAAGATTTCTTCGATATATTGCAAGTTGAAACGTAGACCTATACCACTCAAAAGCTGAATCTTAAAGAAGAGTCTAGTTTTGCTAGTGAGAGAGAAGACCTTGAAGATTAATTTAGTTTAGTTTTCTCTTTTTTGAAAGTAGTATTATCATTTTTATGTATAATTTTGCATTTGTACTTTTTGGTTTAAAGATGTTTTATGTGCATGTTCAGATCATGAATATAGTATCTCCAATGTCTGCTTTTTCCTCATTCTGATTTTATGTTGCACTTGCTTTTTTTTTTTTCCCTGCTTTTTTGGGCGTTATTTTGAATTTACGATTTTGAGTTCAAATTTGAATTTCCCATACTTGCATACACGAATCATTGCCATTTGGGCTATAATTACAACTGCTCATGGTGTAGGTTATAATTACTTTTGCCAGTATTTCTCCTAACCTAAGGACAAACCCAAATTAAATTAAAACAGATACGTTGCTTCAGTTACTTCGTCATTTAATCGTGACAAATGTGATAAAATTGATTTTATCAATTTATTTCATTTAAGTATTTTGTTAGTTTTAGCATTGTTTTCAGCATTTTTATTATGTTTTATGTGCTTTTTGTCAGGTGGAAAGCCATTGGAAGCTTCAAGGATTGTTTTCAAAGTGAAAAGAAGGATAAAGGGCTAGTTGATCACTACTGGGAGCTACAACACGGAAAACCTACACTGTCATGCCATTTTATGCAACCAAGGCACCCTTGGCAGGGGCTAGGTGCTGCAGCTGAAGTAACTCGGGCTACAGCTTAGCCTAAGCATGTTTTGTTGTTGCAGCGTCAGTGGCAATCTCCCAGCAATCCAAGCTCCATTTTTTGGGCTTGCAGCGTCGATACTTCCATTGCAATTCCAAATCATGCGTTAGACCGGATCTGGTCGGGCCTAATTCCCAAAAAGGTGACATATAAAAGGGAAATACTAGGATTTTCTTGGAGGAGGATTAGAGACTCACTTTTTGGTGATTTTTGGCTGCTCATCCATGGTATTTGGTGAAGAAACTCATTTTTACTAACGCCTGGGAGGCACAAGCTCACAGATTCTTAAAGGCTATTATAGATTGGTGGAAGATTTAAAGACGTCAAAGCTAGATTTCACTAAATAGTTTTTCTTTCTTTCCACTCTTCTTAGTGTTTACTTTTATTTTGTGTTGAACAATGACTTCACACGTGGGTTTCTTTATGTTAAGCTAAACAATTTATTATAGGGGTTAGATGTAGTTTCATTTGAACTATGTTTGGATATTTAGTTAGTTGTTAATAAAATCTCGTTTCAATTCATTTATACTCTCTATTTTTAATGCTTCTAATTTATTTGATTAATAAATGGGATGATTTGAACTTATAGAATCTATCACTTGAGAAAGGGAATTTTATATATTGAGATAAAGTAACACAAACTAAGTAGCATTGTATTTGAGAGGCCAGTAATACTTGGCTAATCAGTTATAAGACTTGAACTTAATCAGTGTATATATATTTTAATTGATAGGGATATCAATTTGAATGTTTATACATATTATCTCATTTGACGCTTAGGAGAGATAATAAAGTTATCTTAGAGCCTATTAATGAATTAAATGAAGTTAATTAATAATTACTAAATTAGACAAACATAAGAGTAGTAAAGTGAAGTCGATGCCCTAATGCCTATGACTAATTGAGCTTATCACTACCTCCAAAATTTGTGTTCATTTTAATTGCTTCTTTTATCTTAGAATTTTAGTATTGTCATTTTTGTTATTGTATTGCAGAGATAAAATTAAGCTATTTCAATAGCAATAATTAGTAAGAATTTAGAAAACAATTCTCGAGGAATTACTCGTACACTTCTCGTACACTTGTGAGATAAAAACCCGAAATTGCACCGAAGTGGAAGCCTCCCTTTTTTTTTTTTCTTTTGCGCTAAAATCTTTTCTTCTTTCCCTATACATTACTTCAGAGAGTCTTTTCTTAACCTTAATATTTTTCTTTCGAGTTTTCCTCTTTTTTTGATCTTAGGAAAGAGAAATTCTCCTGCGCATTCTCTTACTGCTCCCATGGCTCCTTCCATCGACCGAATTTGTGCCAACCTTCAACTTCTTGAAGGTATTGATATCCAATTATTTGATCGGTCATCTTCGGCGAATCGCAGCGACTTGATCTTCTTTCTTCGCCAGTTGCAGTGTGTTAGTCTCCTATCCATCCTTTCTTCAATGACTTTTTCGCACTGACAAAACTTCGTCTTAACCAACTCAACGCTAATGGTTGGAGGATTATCATTAGGTTCATTCTGAAGCTTGGCTATAGAAATGCCAAAGTGGGAGTTCCTGATCTCGGCTATTTTGTTCCATCAATTATCGCTCGCAGACCCACATTTGCCATCTTAAACCTCGAGCCAATTCTTCAAGTTCATTGTTGGGAGGAACACTACTAAAAAAGCTTGCGTGGAGGATTTGTGGAAGGTTTTTGGCGCCCAGAGTTTCAAGGTAACCAATTACTCAGAAATTCCAATTGTTGAAGGTCAGCCTTGACAATTGAAATTCCTTGAAGAACCCAAAAGGACTGTTAAGATTAACAATCTCATGGTGGTCGAGCAAATTGGCCCCACTTTCTTGCGATTGATGGTTCCCCGATCCTTCCATGACTTTTTCATGAGCGATCAATCCAAAGATTTACTTCTTCTTGAATGTAGAACCAAGTTAAGCAGTCTTCCTAGTCCCTCTTGGAGGAAAAATCATGGGAAATGCGCCAAAGAAGAAGAGGGTTTCATAGGAAAAGAGGGGGATGCCTCTGAATCTGCTTTGGAGAACATATCGCTTCTCTAAGGAAGAAGAAGAGACTTCAGGGGAAAAAAAAAGAAGTCATGATGTTCCGGAGAAGACTTTATCCATCTTCTCATAACGTTCTGCCTATTCCACAATCATGTTGTCCATTCCAACTTCAATCGCTTCTGGTTCCATTTCTAGTTCCATCTCTTTATGTTCTGCTACTACTTTGCCTTCTGTGGTAGAAGTCTTCTGTCTATCTAGGGATCCATCTCTCTTTAGATACTACTACTTCTGCCAACACTACTCCTTTTGCTCTCTCTGACACACGGTCAAAAGAAAATATTCTTTGTCAGTTCCCAGTTAAATCTCCTCCCAATTCTGGTTTTGGAGTGAGGGATGATATTCAATCTGCAAGTGGGAAATTGGACCAGTTCCATGCTAAGAAATAAGTTGATGATTCTTATCCTTCGTCCTCTTCTGTGTCCACCACCAGCAAAGCCACCAGTCTATCTGTTGGTATCCTTTCTGGTTGTGCCTCTTAAGATTTTTCTTATAAAGTGAGTGCCTCACAGCCAGTGACTCTTTCTATTAGGATCGCATTTTTGCCATTCTCCATTCCAATTACTCCAACCCTGTCGCCTCTTGTTACCTCTCCTAGTTCCACCAACTTCTCTGTTACTCCACTGCTATCTCAACTTCCGCTTATGAATACTCTAGTTCCTCCATTTCCCATAAACACTAACTCTACACTACTTCTAAGTGTTACAACTTCTGTTGTTCAGCCACATGCTCCTAGTGACCCAAGGTTAAATATTTAGTGGGATAATTTCTTTAGGCCTCCAGATGATTTTGGAGGTGGAATTGCCTCCAAAAAAAGATAAAAACATTGAGGCTAAACGAGATCATGATTCCTTTGTTCGAACCCATGACTGTGAGTTTCTTCACAGCTGTGCTACTTCTGCTCCGGGCTCCATTTCTACTCATATTTTTCTTTTGGAAGGCTCTCCTTTGCTTCGCTCTAATAAAAGACCGATCATCCATCAAGATTTTGTCCTTGATCTTGCTATTAGCTTTCATACACTTGACTTCATCCATACAAAAGCTAATGTCGATGCCTTCAATACGCTTTCGAGCACAGAACATGTTGGGTATTTTCAATGCTTTAGAGCCTTGGTATTATCCTTGCTCTTTTATGAAGAAGCTTTTTTCCTTATTTATCTTCTTTATTGGCTTTATCTTACCCATTTTGTTTCATTCTTTTTTGCATCATACCTTTTAGGCCTTATTCTTGTCTGAAGCAATGAGTTCTAAATATCCATTCAGGTTTTAGGTTTTAAAAGATGAGAACTTTGGCAACAAAACTAACACAGAAATTGAACACTACAGAAGACACGGTAGCTGAGACTTTGAAGAATCATGCTAGAGAATTGCAGTCTGTCAGGAGTGCGTTTGAGAATAGCCTTAGCGAGTTCAAACTTTATTCTTCTGGGAATAAGTTATCTCTAAAGAATTCAGTTTCTTCCTTAGAGGCAGAGAAACTTAGTTTGGAGGTGAAGTTAAGATATTCTGAGAGCCAACTGATTGCTGAAGTTAAATGCCTCAGAAAGCAAGCTTCTGATCATGCTACGCTTTTTGCTTCTAGTTCTGTTAGTGCTTCTGATGTTCCACTGCTTGATCTAATCCTCAATCCCCTATTGGGAAAAAAAGTTGCCCTTTATTACTACACTGCCTGTTCGGATCTAATTTGCCTCTATAATAAAAGAAGTTTTACGATGTTCAAGATTTGGAAAAAGCCTATAACGTTCAATTTAAATCTTATAGGAACCTGCCTCTTCTTCCTTGTCAAAGCATTTCTAAAGGAATTTCCCTCAATGAACTCCTCGATCCCTTTAAGTCTCTTGCAGAATTCTACTCTCTGAACAAGAACACTCCTTCGAAATAGGCTCACGTTTCCTATCCTTAACTTTTTTATACTTGTATTCCTCCATGGTGAGCTTTGTACTCATCTTATCTAATGAAATAAAGATTTCATGTTTATCATTCTGCTATTCTTAATTTGTGGATTTACATTTCTATTCAGCATTCTCTTTGTCTCATCTTGATAAGTTCCTTGATTATTTTTTATTTATTTCCCAGTTCTATACTAAATTTGACTAAAAATAATTTAACTTGATAATATTGTCTCATTCACGAACCCTGATCTCTCTTTCTGAAATGAAGAAAATATTCCTCTTTTTTTTTTTTTTTGGTTGTATATTCTGAATACAAAGCAGCCTATATACAAGTTGGATTCCTAATTTAAGTCATAATATGTACAATCACTATCCCTAGGCACTAAAGAAGGAAACAATAACTAATTATGGGAGATTCTCTCATCTGTAAAAATTGAAGTTTATCCTAATGGAATCGCTCTAATCTTGGCACTTAATTAAAAATCATAATCCCTTATTTCTACATTCCCCCTCAAGTTGGTGGTAGATGTCTAGCATTCCCAACTTGCTCTTCATGTGTTTGTAGCTGGCCTTTGGAAGTGCCTCTATCAGAATGTCTGTTGTTTGACGACTTGGAGTATACATGAGTCTGACTGTTCCTCCTTCAATTTTCTCCTTGATGAAGTGACGGTCTATCTCCACGTGCTTGGTTTTGTCGTGTTATACTGGATTCTTCGTAATACTTGTGGCAGCCTTGTTAGCGCACAAAACTGTCATAGTGGAGTTTAATGTAATTCCAAGTTCCTTCAGTATTCTTTGGAGCCACATTCCTTCACATATGACATGAGCCATTGCCCTGAATTCTACCTTTGCACTACTTCTCACCACTATGGACTACTTCTTGCTTCTCCTAGTCACCAAGTTTCCCCACACGTAGGAACAATACCTAGTAGTTGACCTCCGATCTGTCAAGGATCTTGCCCAATCAACATCAATAAATAGCTCAACTTCCCTAATTGAGGTTTTCTTGAAATAGAGTCCTCTACCTGGGCCATAAACTTGTTTATACTTCCACCCAGATTGTGCTTCATAGTGAATATCCACCTGCATCCAACAGGCCTTTTGCCCTTTGGTAGTTTTGAGATTTCCCATGTCCCATTTTTCTCCAAGGCTTGTATTTCTTCCTAAACACAGTCTTCCATTCAAGTTGTTGAAGTGCTTCTTGGATGTTGGGTGGGATATGATTAACTTCAAGGGACGTGATGAACGCTTGGGAATTTTTTAAAGCTTTCCATAATACACATGATTACTGATTGGATGCTTAGTGTAAGATCTCACACCTTTCCTTAAAGCAATGGGTTGATCAAGATCATTAGGGTCATTACTGGAATCTAGAACATAAATTATGTTACCTGGTTGTGAGTTCGGGTTGCTTGGATCCTGGTCCAATTCTTGGTTCTACTCAAGTGGAGTGCTATCCTCTTGCTCTTTTTGAGGAGGATTCTCGAGCTTTTTCTTTAATTTTTTTCTAGAATAAACCATTACTTCTTTATTGCCTTGTGTAGTTGACTCAGGAGTGACAAGAGCGACATCCAAGGAATTGTTTTCAAGGATAGGAAGAGTAGTGGTTTCAAGGACAGGAAGAGTACTAACTATTTGTGAAGGCTTGTTTTTAGGGATAAGAAGAGTAGTGGTTTCAAGGACAGGAAGAGTACTACCTGGTTGTGAAGGCAATGATGAACTCAAAGGAGAAGTAGTGCTGATTTCGATTTCCCAAAATTGGAATTCATCTATGGGCCAGTTCTCCCTCTGAATTGCAGTTTTGAGGTGGAAGGGTTGATTTTTGAAGAAAGTGACATCCATGGAAGTGTAGAATTTCTTGGCTGTAGGAGAGTAGCACTTGTATCCTTTTTGGTTTGGTGAGTACCCTAGAAAGATGCATGTAGCGGCTTTTGGATCAAGTTTACTATGTTGGGACTTATGGATGTGAACAAAGGTAGTACAACCAAATACTTTGACTGCAATAGATGAGATTATTCGAGTGGATGGATACATTGGGAGGAGGATTTGACACGGGGTTTTAAATTTGAGAATCCTAGAAGGCATTTGGTTGATCAAGAAGGTTGTTGTGAGTACTGCTTCACCCTCGAATTGTTTAGGCACATTTGAAGCTATCATGAGTGATCGTGCAACTTCCATCAAATGTCGATTTTTCCTTTCTGCAACTCCATTTTGCTGTAGAGTATCAATGCACGAGCTTTGATGTACGATGCCATTCTCTAGAAGATATGACCTAAGGATGTTGTGATAGTATTCTCGAGCATTATCTGTTCGAAGGACTTGAATTTTTGCCTAAAATTGTGTCTAAACCATGTTGTTAAAGTTTTCAAACATTTTCCTCACTTCTGATTTCTTCTTCATAAGGAATACCTAAGTCACTCGAGTGTGGTCATCAACAAGGGTGACAAACCATCTAGAACTTGTAATGTTGCTGATACTAGAGGCCCCCCAAACATCATTGTGAACCAAAGAAGAGGGATAAGATGATTTGTATGGTTGAATGGAATAGGAATTGCAAGTATGTTTGGACAATTGACATATTTGGCATTGAAAATTTTTGGAATTTTTATTGAATAACAATGGATATAGTTTTTCAAGATACAAAAAATTTTGGTGACCTAATCGATAGTGCCATAACATAACAACACTATCCATCTTGGTACTAGGGTTGGAAACTACACAAGCAGTCTTCATTGGTAGCCTTCGAATTTCTCAGCTCTTCGGAGGTAAAGTCCAGCACACACCTCAGCATGCTAAGGAAGATTCGCGCTCAAAGATAGAAGCTGTTCATTAGGAAATGCATCTTAAATCGGCTTTTCTTTGATGTTAGCACCATGCTCAAGTCGAGACAAGTGGTCTGCAACCACATTCTTGCTACCTTTCTTATCTCAGATCTCTACATCAAACTCTTAAAGGAGTAAAATCCATCGAATTAATCGAGGTTTGGCATTCTTCTTTGTGAATAGGTAGCGGATGGTGGCGAAGTCGGCAGTACATAATTACCTTTGACCCTATGATGTACAGTCTGAATTTGTCAAAGGCAAATACCATAGCTAGTATCACTTTCTCGATCGTGGTATAATTTTGTTGGGCATTATCCAATGTTTGGCTTGTATAGTAAATGGCCCAAAAAATCTTATCCTGTTGTTGATCGACAATAGCACCGAGGGCATAGTCACTGGCATCACACATAATCTTAAATGGTTGACTCCAATCTGGTGCCACTAAGATGGGGGCTGAGATGAGCTTCTCTTTCAACCTGTCAAATGCACATAAACATTCATTGTCAAAGTTAAATGGAGCATCTTTTTTGAGTACATTGCAAAGCGGTTTAACAACTTTAGAAAAATCTTTAATAAATCCCCTGTAAAACCCTACAAGTCCTAGAAAAGTCCGAACACCCTTGACATTAGTTGGTGGTGGCAACTTCTCAGTAGCAGAAATTTGGCTCGATCCACTTCTAATCCTCTTGATGATACCTTATGTCCTAACACGATCCCTTCTCTACCCATAAAGTGACATTTTTCCCAATTTAGCATAAGGTTAGTCTTTTTACATCTCTGCAAAACAAGGGAAAGGTTATGTAAACAATGACCAAAATTAGAACCAAATACCGAAAAGTCGTCCATAAAAACCTCCATAATGTTTTCCACCATGTCATGGAAAATCACCATCATACACCTCTAAAATGAGTGGGAGCATTGCATAACCCAAAAGGCATTCTCTGATAAGCAAATGTACCGTAAGGGCATGTGAATGTTGTTTTCTTTTAGTCTTCAAAAGCAATTGCTATTTGATTGTAACCTGAATATCTGTCAAGAAAACAAAAATAGTTGTACCCTGCCAAACAGTCTAACATCTGATCAATGAATGGAAGCAGGAAATCATCCTTTCGAGTTACCTTATTAAGCTTCATGTAGTCGATACATACTCATCACCCCATTACTATTCTTGTGGGTTTGAGCTCATTGTTCTCATTCTTTACCACTATCATCCCACCTTTCTTTGGGACACATTGTATTGGACTTACCTATGAACTATCAGAGATTTCATAAATGATGCCGGCTTTGAGTAGCTTTAAAATTTCAGCTCTAACGACTTCTTTCATCGTAGGATTCGGCCGTCTTTAATGCTCAATGGAGGGTTTGTATGACTCCTCCATTAGGATCTTATGCATGCATATTGTGGGGCTTATTCCCTTGATGTCAACAATTGACCACCCTAAGGCCGACTTGTGCTTTCTCAAGACCCTTAGTAACCAATCTTCTTCTATAGCAGACAAAGAAGATGAAATGATAACTAGATGAGTAGAGTTAGTGCCTAGAAATGCATACTTGAGATGTTCTGGTAGTTGCTTCAATTCCAGTTTAGACTTTGGCTCCTCCATTATTGACACATCTTCCAACTCTTCGTGCTGTACATCATTGGAACTTTTGCTAGGTAAAGCCTCGAGACCCAATGCGAAGTGTTGGTGATCCTCATTGTCTGACACATCTTGACTTATAGAAATAATGATGCAATCCAATGGATCAGATAATGTCTCAATAGCATAAACAGTCTCCACACAATTTTCAATCACATCTATCCGATGACAAGTGTTTGTCTCATCCAAGAATTTTATAGTGCGATAGATGTTAAACGTGACCTTTTTCATCATTAACATGCAAGGTCAATTCACCACACTAAACATCAATTAGAAGCCCTTCTTGTAGCTAAAAATGGCCTTCCAAGTATAAGACGAACTTCTTGATCTTATTCCATGTCGAACACCTGCAAAATCTGCCGGGAAGATGAACTTGTCAACTTTAACCAACACATCCTCTATAACGCTTCTTGGATAGGTCAAGGTCCTATCCGCCAATTGCAAAGTGATTGATGTTGGCTTAACTTCACCAAGTCCTAATTTCTTAAAAACAGAAAATGGCATCAAATTTATACTAGCACCAAGATCACACAAAGCTTTTTCAAAGCTACAATCTCCTATAACATAATAAGGAATAGTAAAACTTCCTTGATCTTTCAACTTTTGAGGTAGCTTTTTCTAAATGATGGTGCTGCATTCCTCAGTAAGCTTCACTGTTTTGAAGTTTCTAACTGCCTCTTCTTGGACATAATCTCCTTCATGAACTTGGCATAATTTGGCATTTGCTCCAAAGCTTTCACGAAAGAAATGTTAATGTAAATTTTTTGAAAGATTTCTAGAAACTTATTAAATTAGGCATCGATCTTCTTCTTTTTCAATCTTTGTGGGAATGGGAGATATGTTTTCACAATTGGTGGATTATCTAGAAATCGAATGGTTCCTGTCTTGTCAACTTCTTCCTCCAAATCCACATCTACTTTACCTTGCTGTTCCACCCGTTTCTGATCCTGTTGAACTGGCATTGTCTTCTCTTGTTCAGTTGGCTTCACTTCTTTTCTATTTCTCAGTGTGATAGCCTTGCATTTCTCTTTTGGATTCACTTCAATGTTGCTAGGGAAAGCGCCCTTCTGTTGGTTGTTGAATGCTATGGCAAGTTAACCAGTTTGCATTTCAAGATTCTTGATGGGGGCTCCCATGTTGTCCATCTTGCTTCATTCTTATCCAACCTTGTTTGTGATTCCACAACAAATGAGCTTAACAAATCCCCAAATGATGGCTTTTTTTTTTTTTTTTTTTTTTTTTTTTTTCTGCTGCTTGGTTGTTGTAACCTAGAGGTGGTTGTAGTATATTTTTGTTGTAGCCATAGAAGTTCTCATGATTACAAATTCCCGAATGATAATGATTTGGCAATTGATTATTGTGATATTTGGCGTTCCGGTTATTCACATATTGAACTTCTTCCTTATTTAAATCTTCCCTAACATAAGTTTCATTTGCGGCAAAGGAAGTTTCTCCATTTGAAGGTGCTCCTTTGACTGATAGGTTTTATATTTGAAGAGCAATTGAGGAGAGTTGGGCAGACAGTGTGGTGTATGGGTCTACCTCAAGACAACCAACCACTTTCTTCATCGAAGAGCGTTCATTGGCCATTGAAAAATGTTAGAAGCCATTTCCTCTAGTAATGCACAAGCTTCCTCATCCGTTTTTGCCATTAATGATCTGCCAGCAGTTGCATCTATAATGGTCCTAGTTTGACCATTTAATCCATTGTAGAATAATTAAATTTGAAGCCAATAAGGAAAACCATGTTCGGGACAGCGTCTGATCAAGACATTAAACCTATCCCAGTTCTCACAAGTGGTTCATAATCTAACTGCTTGAATTGACCTATTTCAATCATAAACTGGGCCGTCTTTGAAGATGGGAAGAACTTAGCTAGGAATCTTTCTGCCATTTCATCCTAAGTGTTGATACTTCCTGGTGGTAAAGTTTGCAACCATCCTCTTGCTTTGTCCCTAAGAGAGAAAGGGAACAACTGCAATCTAATGGCATCCTCAAAAATGCCATTCATTTTAATTGTGTCACAGACTTGAAGAAACATTGCCAGATGTCCATTTGGATCTTCCATTGCAGAACCACCGGACTGATTTTGCTACACCATACTGATTAATGCAGGTTTTACTTCGAAGTTATTAGCATTGATTGGTTGGCATGCAATTCCAAAGAAGTTATTATTGACAACTGGCTTGAAGTAATATCTAATAGCCCTTTGGTTGTTCTCAGCCATTTGGTTATTTTCAACTATTACGAGAACTTCCTTATGCTCAGCCTTCTTTATCTCACGTAAGGATCTTTCAATCTCTGGATCAACAAGAAGTAGTTCAAAGCTTCGTGTCCTACGCATAAACTACTAACACCACAAAAGCAAAAGAGAAGATTAGAAAAAACTTAAAAATAAAAATATAAATTAAAGCAAGAATCATTTTGTAACAATATTAGTAAAAATAAAATTTGACACTCCTCGGCAACGGCGCCAAAAATAACCAAATTTGACACTCCTCGGCAACGACACGTTTATGGCACGCGTAATACTGCATGACACGATTAACACGATTATTAAATGTGTCGTGACAGGTTGACACGATAACAACACGTATATGACACATTTATGACCCAGTTTAACTAAAAATTAAAAAAAAAAAAGGTCAATAAAGAAAATTAACAAAAACACAATATCTAATTAATATTAACCTACTACAAATATTTCAAATATTTTTATTTTTAAGTTTAAATGTGTTATAAATAGACGAGTCATATCGTGCCGTGTCGACACGTTTACAGCCTATTTAATTAAACGTGTTAAGGCGTGTTAGCACGAATCCAGCCCGTTTATTTTCGTGTTATTCATGCTAACCCATTTATGGCCCAATTAATAAACGTGCAGTCTAAACCCGTTTATCTAGTGTCGTTTTCATATCATGTCATTGTGTTGTATCTGAAATTGCCGACCCTACTCTAGATTGAGAGATTTAATTCATACTGAAATTAAATAAACCAAAAACAAGAGTATAGGACATGAGCAACATTAAAGAACTAGAGAAGGAATTTAGTTTGGAAGCAATTGATGCGAACTTGGAATTCTTCGCCTTTGTGATTACGTCTCGACCTTGAATTCCTCTCCCAAAACCCTCCAAAGCCTCTTGCTATTCCTCTCTCAATCTTCCTTTTTTTGGTCTTTTTTAGGGTTTTTATACCCTCAAAAATGATTAAGGTTGCAAATTCCATTTGATAGGCGCCACTTATTTCGAAGGTCAGGATTCCATAGTGCCGCGGCTTCCAGACTCAAAGCCGTGGCGCTCATAGGCTGACGGATTTGGGAATGCTTCCCGTGCTGTGGCAACCAAGCTTCACGGCCCGTGCTATGGCAACCAAGCTTCACGGCCTTGGCACCCAACCCTCTGTCAAAGTCCATGTTTGCTGCCTTATTCCTTGCTTTCCACTTATGCAATTGCCCATGTCCTTCTCTCATTTTTACCTACAAAGCATTAAAACACAAAACTAATTAAATAATGCTAGAAATGCCAACAAACTAAATGAGAATAGCATCAAACCATGCATGAAAGCCTACAAATAACTCTAATTTCCTAGAGTTATCATCCATCATATGCACGATCTTAAAGGTTTAAACTGATAGTTTCTGATTTTTGTTCGCTTATCACATATTCAACATAAATAAACATAAAGAGGATAATATTTGATATATATAAAAAATAATAAACTCTTTATTGATTAAATGTCCCCAAAAATGATTACATCATTTAATCCTTAGAGTACCTAGTCTAACCTATTGTACGTAAACTGTACTGTACGGTTTGTCCCGATGTCTATGTTGATTTACGGCGTTGTATTTGTACTATCTTTTTGTATAATGACTTTTAAGACTTTGCGAAGCGGTTATCTTCATTAATATTGTTATTTATTGGTCGGTGCAATTTTAGTGGATTTTTTCATTTAGTTTTTGTTTCATCTCGGTTTAGTTTTACTTAATTTTTAATTAACCGTGGCCCCTTTTTTGAGTTGTGACAAGGATTCTTATTAATTCTTAAGTCAGTCAAAAGAATACAAATGATTTGATTTCACCCCTATTTAGACATGTTAGGTTTTACAAATGTCTCAATAGCTTACTTGATCTGCTTCTTTTATTATTAACAGTCTCTATTTAGGCTTCTAATTTATTTACATGTATCCTCATGTCATCTTCCTGCTCTAATCAGATCGAAGCTTCTTATTTCTATTCAAATCTTGGTTCCGCTTTTGGTCACGTTTTGGCTTCCTCTTATGATCTATAGTCTACCAGCAATGTTTCTGCGAATTCTCTTATTCTCTTGAAACCCTTCTTATTTTCCCGTCGTATCTTCTTTATTGTTGTTTGGGTAACAAATTGCCTCCCACAATAGGGATCTTCACCAGCTTCGTTGTCATCAGAGAAGAAGTAACGCCAACGTGAGAGAGAGAGACGGAAGGCGCACACACACACAGATATATATATATATATGGAGAGAGAGACATTAACAAAGGAAAGGGGAAAAAAGAAAAAAAAGAAAAAACTAAACATAAGGGCAAAGTAAGAAAACAAAATGTTTAAAAATTAAAATGACCTACTATTTTTAATAGGGGGTATATATACACACACAGAGACTCTTATATATCTTTTATATACGGCAGACTCCTTTATTTTAGGACCCAAACTAACTACCCATGGGAATAAAAATTAAAAAAATAACCGAAATATGCGACTGAAATGACATATGGGACTCCTTTATTATTGTTGTCATTGTTGTTATTTTGTTTCAATTCTTGCCCTAGTTGCAATGCCGTGCAAAGATCTTCTTGGGAAGTAATGTCTTGCCAGCTTTAGCTCAAAGATCTCTTCAAGTCGATGGTCCATGTGGCCACTATGCGAGAAACAAGTACAGTTTTTTCCCCATGCCCCACACAGAGAGAAAGAGGCCTTATCTTAAGAACAGTGTCCCAATGAAAAACCAATCCAGCGATATCAGTTGTCATTAACTATGCTTTGACCAACAATATTGTTTTCCCTTTTTACATAATCTGTAAAATTGGATCTTGAATTTAGGGTTCTTTTGATAATGAAACGGATTGACGGAATAATTTCAAGTTCCCAACTGTCTTAGCAGCCATTTAAGTTGTTTGATGACTGCAGTTTCCATCTAGTTGTTTCTGCTATCATCTGTGAGCTGTGTGACCCACATTCTGTTATGCTATAAATTGGACGCGGTGGTTCCGTGGAGTTTTTATTTGCATTAATGAATATAATGGCTTTAATTTATAATTAAAGTAAGATACAACTTGATTTCAACCTTGGGTTTTGTTTTTTTAGTAAACACACTGAAGCAAAGAACACAAATAGCCTATCGATAGATCGACTATAAAGGTCTTTAAGAGGAGGTAACATGTGTCCCTTAAATAGACTCGAGACTAGAATGAGACTTTTGGGCATTTAAATTCTACAAGTACTCACTACATGTTGATGTGGACTCGTTTCAATGGCTACCAAATTTTCTGTCACATAGAGAAAGAAAGAACACATATTAACCTTCGTGCATTTTTGAATTTGAAAAATTGGCATTACTCCAATAAAGGAATATTTTCAAAATTTGAGTCTGCGTTATGGAGAATACGTGCTCGTTTCTGTTATATGCTATGGTATAATTTTCTTTCCCTACACAAACATGATAATTACCGAAAATTCTATAAATCTTATTTTGAAAAGCAACATAATTCTTAAAAAAATGAAATCCCCAAGCATTCATTTAAGTTGTGTGGATGCTCTTAAACTTGAACGAGCTTAGTCTTAACGTGAAAAGGCAATATTCACAAATAGTTTGACTTAGTAGTATGGCCGTCACTTGTTGCAGTTAAACTTAAAATCTGATTGTTCCGTTTGGCTTTTTTTCATTTTCCAGTTTCTAGTTTCCAATGTTAAGTTCCTGCAATCTTTATCTTCGGATAATTTCTCCGGGTAGCGAAGAGTAACTTGTGGAAGCTAGTAGATGGGGAAAGGGGCATGCAAATTTGAATGTTATGACTTTGTCAAGTACCATATAATTTATTGCTTGTTTATTTAGGTTCCTAATTATTTCACATTTCAGCATTGAAAATAATCAACTTAAACTGTAAGAGAATATTTTATACAATTTCAGACGAATTATTTAGGGTGGCTTGGTTTGTAATTTCAGTTAAATCATTTGTACTTGTGTAACTTTGAAAACAACAGACCCAAGAAGCATAATCTAAAAGGCCTTTGGTGGGTTAATTTTGTAAATTTCTTATAAACAGTTGAAAACAACATAAATATATATATATATATATATATATATATATATATATCGGATTCTTGTGTTTTTTACTTTATGTTCTTCCATAAACCAGACTCAGTTTTCACAATTAAAAATTATATTTCAAATCTTTTACAAAGAAACAAACACGTATGAGAATTTTCCAGTTTTCAAATACTTGATAATCATGTTAAGAGCTGTCTATGCTATAAATCCATGACAACATTGACTTAGGAGTAAACTTCCTGTTCAATTTAATCAGAAAATTGATTGATACCAAGGAAACTGGCCTAATCGATGGACCAATACTTCATTAGGCCATCTCCAACCCACTGCATCATTTTGGTGTTTCTTTTGCATAAAATTAGTGCAATTTTAACATAAACCTTTCTCTAACCCAAAAACATCAAAAAGTTGTACCAAAAATAATATCCATCATATATTCCTTTCTTTTAATTACCAACAATTAATTTATTTAACTACTTATGTTCTTAATAATTATTTATTCATATTAATACATAAATATATATTATTAATTTAACTGACAAAATCAAAAAATAATAAATAGTTATTTTTATTGCATATTACACATCAATTGGTCATTTTATTACATGTTAACATAAATAATACTAAATTAGAAAATTATAAATTTAACAATTTGTAAATAATTTAAAAAGATTAGGGAAAAACTGATGAATACTATGCATTTGGGGTAAAAAAAAAATTGTATAAATTTTTAGGGTCAATTTTATGATTTTAAAATAATAAAAAAAAGAAATCAGATGGCACTTTGTCCCATTGAACAGTATTGCACCAAATATGGTGCAACACTACAGCAAATGCCAAAGTGGTGTTGCAATTTAGAGCGGGATTAGAGGCCATTTTTGCACCAAAATAGCGTTGGGCATTATAGAAGCGCCTAGGTTGAAGAAGGCCTTGGTAATGATAAGGGCTGTTTCCGGAGGGGCATTTCAAAACTAGGCTGTTCTCTTAATTTTTTTAATTGTTCGTTTCTCCATTAATTTGCCCCCAAAAAATCTTTTAACTTGTAATATCAAATAAAATATTTTAATATACTTCTATTTATAACTTAAAAACTCAAATAAAAAAATTAACTATAGTATTAGGTAAATTTAAGATGTTTCGGACTAAATTTTAAAAACTTCATTAAAGTTTATTACAAGTTCATAAGGATAAAAAAAATGGATAAAACTAAAAGTGAGAAGAGAAAATTTAAAAAATATTGTTTTGTTGTAATTTTAGTGTAAAATTTTTGTTTTACCATACCTCCAAAAGAAAAAAATTCTAGCTTTGCTATTGACTGTGCTGTACGCAGGTCGCTTTGTAAGCGTGAGATACGTTGACATGCCACATGTGTCCCTCCTCATTTCTCTTTTTTGGAGAAAGTTTCTCGATTTTTCCCCCTTTCTCTTTCGATGGCACTTGGAGGAGCACAAAGCAATTAAATCCGACCACCTCAAACGGACCATAGTCGGTTGATGGTGATCATCTTTTTAGGAAATTTGGAATTAGCTTCACTATTTGACAAAATCGACTGATGAACAAACCTAATGTCTAGTGTCCAAATTGTGGTTATTACTAATAAAAGTGTTTCGTATGGTGGTGGGAACCATTAGATATAACTGTTTTTACTGTAACAATTTTTTTTTTTTTACTTTAACATGTAAGAGTTTTATACTGTTCATAACTGAGATGGTGGTTAAAACCACTCCTTGCCAAACAGCATGTTATTTTAAAAACAATCATTGCCTTATTGAACGAAAAATGTTACAACTTAGGTTTTTTAATTTAATTTATTTTTTGGTTTGGCTTCCTTTGCTAAAAATAACTGCCCCTTGGGGTCGCAAAGGAGGCTTGTAACAACTATTATGTATGTTTCTGTAGGTAATTTTTGCACCGTGTGGTTCATGTCATTGACTCGAATGGTTTTTGGGACCAGACCAGCCACTGCTGTGGTGATGGTGACTGACGGGCTGATAACAGCAAAGCCCTTTAGCAAGGTTTTGATTTTGATTTTGATTTTGATTTTGATTTTTTATTATTTTTTTTTCTTTCACGTTTCAGTTGAAAATTGCCTTTTCAACTCTTTGTCCTCGTATAACCAACACACCATGTACTTCTTAAACCATTGGTTGGTTTTCAGATTCTGAATTCAAACTACTTGATTTTTCTTTTCTTTTTTTTTTTTTTTCCAATATGTACAAATATTATTATATGGAAATCTACCCGTTACACCTGAATTCATCAGGAGGCAAATTCTCCGAAATATATGACCACTCAAGAGTAAATATGATGACAGTTTATTTTAGAACCAGAATTCTACTCCCTTGTTAGGCATATCTCTAGTTGAATTTACAATTACATCCATGGTGCCTTGTTTGGTGGGACGGAAAAGTGAAAGGATAAATAAAAGTGGGAAGATTAGTGGTTAAATATTAAGATTATAATTGTTTAGTATGAGGGACTAGAAGAGGGAACGGATTCAAAATCGTCCATAGCCTCCAATTTTAATCTTTTTAATGATAAAGTATTAGAGAAGAAAATTCTTACCAAACACAATAAAAGAAAAATCTCAACTTCCTCTCAATATTCTCCACAGGTTTTCTATTTTCTCTCTCTCCTCTCAATCATAACATAAAATTTAACGCACGTTTGACCGCTCCCTTTCTATTCTCTGTCTCTCCTCTCAATCATAACATAAAATTTAACGCACGTTTGACCGCTCAAAAGTGAGCATAAAGAAATTTTATATGAGAACCAAAATTTTATTCTGCAATTAGAGAATGTGGATATAATGTTCACAGCTTTTTAATTTCAGCAGTTTTTGGGCCAATTTGAATTATTCAATAATATTATTGGCTAAAGCTACTTTCACACCCCATAATTGTAATAGGGGGATTGTGTCTTTTGTTCTTCATGGGTTGTTTGGGAGGTGAAGCACAGAATGTTACCAAACGTACTTTAAAGTGAAATGTGGCAAAGGCTTATCCTTTTATCCATATGGGTCTAACATCACAGAAACGGACATGAATAAATGAAGCGGAAGAGAGAAAAATTAAAAAAAAAAAAAAAGGAAAAAGAAAAAAAAAAAAAGTAAAGAAGTGGACGTGAGGGAGGGGAACGTGGTTTTTTGTTGGTACTCCTAGCTTTCTCTACCACCGTGAGTTGCTGTTTGTGGGCACATGGGGGCCTTCACTCTCCCATTACTCTAATGGGCCTTTTGGCGGCCTTTCCCTTGGCCCACATGGGGCCCATACCCCATGACCTTATATAATGAGTGAACAGCTCTATTCACAATGCTGGTGATAACAACGAACTCTTTTAAGGTTTATTTTAGAATTTGAGTTTAAAAAATTCTTGAGATAGATTTTTATTTTTCTCAAAATTTAAATCAAATGAATTGTTTGAATCTAAGTTTTCATAGTTCTATTCTCACTTAAACTCTTTGAACTCGGATTAGTTTGATACAGTAAAATCTCATATTCTCTCTTATATTTGTAGAAAAAAAATCATAACTTATTTATTTGATATCCGATTGAGACGATTATTCTTTCATTGTGTTCCTAATAAAAAAAAGGAATAAATCAAGATTTATATTGCATATTTTTTAATATCATGAACATTCAGAGTTTGTTAGATTTTTTAATAAATCAAAAACTTTTTCTACTATTTATCCAAACACAAATTTTAATTTTATTCTCTATTTATATTAACACTTTAAATGTACATCCAAACATCAATTGGAGTAACAATTCAAATCACATGATTCAGATCATACATCTCAAATCAAAATAATCCAAATCAACACAATTCGAATTTTTTTACCCAACGAACTCTATATTTATTCAATCAAAATATTTTTGGCTCGGACATCCTCAGTTTTTTTTTTTTTTGTTGTTGTATTTTTCTAATCAGAAAAAGTTCATCCATGTATTCTTACAATTTGTAGTATTTTGATAGATGAGGGTGTGACTTGTAGTATTTTGAAATTTTGGATTCATATATGGGATAAAATGTATAGTTTAAATGTCATAATTAAAATCAACGCTTGGTAATAATGTTGATCAAGGGTACTTCTGAGATGTTGCAATTTTCTTCTTCTTTTTTTTTTTTTTGGTGGGGTTGGGATGAGACGTTTTAAATTTTAGTAGCTACAGTATTGATACCAAATTAAGAAATTTAAATTATTTGCACTAAGTTCTTTTTCTGCAATTAGATAAATAATCTTTTCATGGGCAAATAAGAAAATTTTTCGAAATGATCTCTTGATTGATTCTAAGGCTTATCCAGCTTTTTTTTTTTTTTTTTTTTTGTACAATCTTCTCTCCTTTCCTCCATTTTTGTATTGCGAACAAACTGTTCAGTAATCAAAATAACTTCAACATTTATTTACCAAAGGGAAGACCTTATGCAAATATTTTTAATATAAAAGGAAAGCAATTACCAAAATTAAAAAACGTCAGGAAAAATTTAGTAAATTATATTTTCTTTAATCACAAGAGTACATGAGCTTTCCAAAAAAAAAAAAAAAAGGACGAAAAAAGATTCGTGGAATTGTTTTAGTTTTTTTTCTTTCTTTCTTTCTTTGCAATTTTTTAAAACCATAGCATTGTTAATCGCATTCACGTGCATTCATGTTCTAACGATTAAAATGTCTTTTTGGTTTGCTTATAACTAGTGAGAAAGCAGCTGTAAGCATAAAACATAGAAAATTAATTATTTGTGTGTGTGTATATATATATACACACACACTATATTGGCACATGGGTTCAATTGCTTCTAATTTACTCCACCATCTATAGTTAATTATTTATGTGTAACAAGTTTTATTTGATTCACATCTGAAACTCAAAGTTGTTAATTATTAAATATATGTACATGAAAAGTTCTAAAAGAAAATAAACAAAATAGGTCTGAACAAGCTACTTCAAAAGTTTTATAGGGATTGGGTTTTATTATGGTATAACTAAAGATTATTGGTGAAGATAACGGCGGTCACCATGAGGAATAATCATTGTAATGAGTCCAATGACTACTTTATAGCTCTTTTACTACTTGGTACTTTTATGGCTTTCTTTTGTGTTATAGTGAATTATTAAATGAGACAGTGCAGTAGGAAAATGACCAATGTAATCATGTTTCTCAAAGTGCCAAAGTAAGTTCCTAAATCTTTTATCAAGCAAAAAAAAAAAAATTCTTTTTATCTCTGTGAGTGATAACCTCGTTATTTATAAAACTATATGTCTCATTTTAATATACAGTGTATTTTTTAGACTAGATTTTACTATTTTATTAGTAGTGAGGTTATAACATTATTAGGTAAATAAAATTGCTTAAAAAAAATTATGTTCTCAAATATAAGGTTGTTTTAGGTACTAGGTTTTATTTATCTAGACTAGTAAGTTTACAACTGACTCCATACTAAGATGTAAAGTTTAAATTATTGTATCTATACATTCAATTTGAAAAAAAAAAAACTCTAGATGCTGGACATAAACTATGATGTTGTTTCTCTAATCACACATATCATCCACATTTGAAAGGAAATGATTTACTAGATCAATTTGTGTAAAAATACTCGTTTATTATTTTTTTATTCTTGTTTATGGGTTTTATTTAAGTAATGCGTGAACAAAAGTGGACATGGAAAAAAGTTAAATATCAACCGTTGAGTTGGATTAAGTCACACATGATAACATGTTGCCAATAGACAAAAAGAAGTGGGGTTGAACTTTATTCTTGGTGACCAACAACATGCCCCTTAGATTTATTTTATTTTATTTTATTTTTCAAAAGCAACATACCCCTTAGAAAAAACATCTTATTAAGAGTGATTTTAAAGGAAAAAAAAAAAATCAGCAGTCCAATGGTCCTAAAAATTACTGAATTCCACTTTCAATGAGCTGTCATTTTTTTTTTCTTTTTCCTTCTTTTCTTTTTTTTACAATGTTCATAATTTATGTTTACGTAGATGAATGCTGTTTGGCATATCAGTGACGGAACCTAAAAATCTTTGTTAGTAGGGACTAGTAACTAAAATAAAAAATTAGTCAAAATAATACATATTAACATGCTATAATTATTCTTGACGGGCTATCATTCG
The DNA here is from genome assembly GCA_025403435.1 of Artocarpus heterophyllus. Classification (NCBI taxonomy): domain Eukaryota; kingdom Viridiplantae; phylum Streptophyta; class Magnoliopsida; order Rosales; family Moraceae; genus Artocarpus; species Artocarpus heterophyllus. The sequence continues at coordinate 17,667,859 of CM046334.1, forward strand.
TATGGAGTTTTTAGAGAAAGTAATATCTTTAATAGAGACTATAAGATTAACTTAATTTTTAGAGGAGGCTAATGTGTATTAACATAACATAATACTCTCATTTATGTACACAATAGTTTTATAAACAAAAAATTGAGTCGGGGTTTAAGCCCCCACTCGTTCTATACTAGTTCCGAGGGTGCTGGTATAAGCTAGCCTGTTGTTAAACACTCCTAAGTAGGCTACTTAAAAATTTTCTATACATAAATCCTCTTTTAGGGAAAAAAAAAATTTTGTTTGGGCAAAAGGAAAAAAAAATTCTTACCAATACTACGAAATTTGAGATACATTTTTTTTATTAAATTCTGTTACACGTTCATATCTTTTTTTTTTTTTTTCCGGGTTTGATGTAAGTTTGTATAGTTTGATGGTTTAAAACTGCGTAATATTGATAGGGTATTTTATTTTTTGTATACCTTCTATCATTTAAAAAAAAAAAAAATAAAAGAAAGAAAAAGAAGATAAAAAAAATGAATCAACTTGGAGGTGGTGGGGTGCTGAGCTGGCGCCAGATAAATGCAAGGGTTAAACCCACATGGTAGACACAAGGTGTGTGAATGTACATTCACGTCACATGCACACCCCATGTGAGGTAAACCCTTTTGTCTACATTTGTTAACCTTTTTTTAGCCAAATGGGCCTCTGTAAATTAACACACCTCTCCTTTCAAGCCTAGCTCTTTATTTTTTTTTTCTTTTTATTGTATTTAATGTTCCCATATTTCTATTTTTTCTCCTCTCTCTCTCACCCCAAATTGACATTCCACCCAATTCTTTTTTTTTTGCCCCTCATTTTTTCACAGATTTCTTCCATTTGTCTTCTCTTGCCAATGAATTTTACCGGCTATTTAGATGAGTAGTGGGAACAATGGTTTCTATCACTCTTTTAGTTATAAACATTGTAAAGCTCTCACATATTACAGTAACAATAAAAAAAATTGTTACAATGTAAAGTTCTCACATGCTACAGTAAAAATGGTTCTAATTAACGGTTCTCACCACTCCTCTAAACACCCTTGTTGCATATGAATATAGTCAATATTGATAATATTTACATAAATTGCAGTTTTGCAGTCTGTTGCAGAAGTCTGTTTCTTTTTTCTTTTTGTTTTTCTTTCTTTCTTTTTTTTTTTACCTAAGAAGTATGCATAAATTGGGCAATTATGCGGAACGTTTTCTTTTCTTCTCTAGGTCCTGTAATCTTATAGGTGTTATTCTCTGCAACAGATCTAGAAACTTAACCATATCACTTATTTTTAAGGTTTTAATTTGTGTCCAAAAAAACATAACAAAAATTAACAAGTGACAAAATCTTGAGCCTAATTTAATATCTATATAAGGGATGTATTTTAGCCATTTAATGTGGAAAACACATGAAGCTAAAAAAAAAATAAATTGTGGGTATGTTAGATTTACACTGGAAAAAAAAAAGGCCCAAAACAAATAATTAAGTGGGGGTGAGTTTAAGAGTGAAAATTATACCAAAGGGATGTACATATTTACATTTTTTTTTTAATTTAGAAGGTTAATTAGTTCTGCAAGGAGCTTAGCTGTAAATTTTTTTCTGTTTTGTTATTTACATAGGATTTATAATTTGCCAGTGATGAGTTCTTACAGGAAAAAAAAAAAAAAAAAAAAAAAAAAAAAAAAAAGTTCATACCTTACTTAGTGGCAACAAGGTCTGTCATATTTCTCTTGCAGAAAGTTTAGATTTAAAACTTGGTGTTAGGGGGAAAAAAGCAAAAGAATAAGAAAGAAAAGTTTTTGCATTATTTTAATTATTCACTTGCACAACTTAATCGTAACTTAAAGATTGGATCCCAATGCTATCTTCCGCTGACACAAGGTGACCTTTTTTTTCTTAATGATTTTTACATCTCTGCCGCCGCCACCAAAAAAAAAAAAAAAAAACACCAGGTTTCTACTTTTTTTTTTTGGCCAGATTTATTAGATAAGTTGAGGGAATTAAATAGTTCAGCACCAAAAAAAAAAAAAAAAAAAAATCACTTGATCATGGAGATGCCCATAAATAATAACAATAACGATGATGAGAACAACAACAACAACGACAACAGCTTTCTTGGATAAGTTTGCCGTGCTATATTATTCACCCCTAAACCGAAAAATAATAACGGGGCAACTATTTACGCTAAATTTATGCATTTTATTTTACAAGGCAAAAATACCAAAGAGAAAGCCACCAAACGAGCCATATTCATGCAAAACCAACTTATTAAAAGATATGGCCTGACCATCTACCATGACCTTGGCCTACACCTATGTACAATGATACCAAGTGTAAATTTCCTACCTATTTAATCTCAAATTTTGACGTGTCATCAGCAACTATTTACAGTGCTTTTACCATTACTAGTCCTGTGTAGCATCATTAATTTCTTACATACAATTTACAGATCTTAATATATGTATGTGTGCGTGTGTGTATATATATATATATGTTTATATGTATGTATATGTATGTATACACATATACACAAATATACGCATACAATCACTAATCTTTTTTTTGCCATTTGATCTAATGCCATGTTATTACACAATGACAGGCTGCTGCAGATGATTCCATGCTCTTTCTTTAATTTTTTTTTTATTTTAAAAGAGAAAATTATGAGTTGAGAGACTTTACAGAGAGAGATTTTTACAGAATTGCAGAAGTTGTATGTGTATGTTAGGCTGTAAATACACAAATAAGGTGGGCATATTGTCGGGAGAGATGGGCATCTCTTCCGCCAGCTAAAGTCAGAGATTTATATATATACATATTTATATTTTAAATGTGTGTCTATATATATATATATATATATATATATATATATATACCGCCCTACAGATATTGTTCTAGCCAGCGAAGCGTACCATATATATAGAGAGGCAAATTCTCCCTATAAATCTCATGTTTTCTAGCACAATCAATATACTAAAGCAAAAAAATACATAGTGACAGTAATATTAGTGATAATGGTAAAAGTAAAAGAAAGAATGTTATTTCCCAAAAAAAAAAAAAAAGACAGAGAGAGAGAGAACGCTATATCAAGCCCTCTCCTCCTTTCATATTTCTCTCTCTTAATAACAAGATTTTTCTCCCTTTTTATCTTTCCAAAACTTCTGTCTAAATATGAATATTTTTAGTAAACTATCAAGCTAAAGCAATTATATTTTATTTTTCTAAAATTACTTATGTTTTGTAAAATAGTACAATGGTAATGACATTATTACCCGCTTTTTAAAAAATAGAGGATTTAAACTCCACACCTTTCGTATTTTGTTTATTAAGTTAATTGAAAGTTTACTGTATAGCACTATAAAAAAAAGTGTTGAGAAATTTATGCCCATAAAATCAATTTTGGACGTTACTTTTGGTGCCTAATGCATTTGTTATTTTATATGTTTTATCCAATTTGGACAAGTTAAAAAAATTGAAATTAACTAAATGTTTTTTATATTTTAGGTTTAAGAATACCATGTATTTGGATCTTACCAATATATATTGATATAAGGAAAAGGAAGAAAATGGAGGAAGGAACGAGGGGATTAGTTGTAGGATTTTTAGATCCATGATTGTTTGGTGGAAGAGTATATTGTGTAAAATACTTATTTCAAATCGTTTAATTTAGACCTCCTATTTTGATCACTCTAAATATAACAAGATTAGAGGAGGGATCTATGTCAAACACAATATAATATATATATATTTGTCTTCTTCTTTGTTTTTCTCACCTAGTATATAGTCTTTTTCTCTTAACGAACATAGCCTTAAAGCTTTTTGGAACAATTATAAATCCATACCTTATAACATTAATCAATGTTCAATCTTGATCAATTTTATATAAAAAAGGGCATTAAAAAAGAAAATAATGGCAACTTCTGTCATAGAAAAGACTAAATTGAATGTTTATAACTTGAGATTTTGTTTTGCTTTGTTTGTTTAACATTTTAATTATTTATTTAAGCATTGACCTATCTGAGGTATGCTTGGACAATATGCTATATGGATAAATGTAAAAAACATGGAATATTTATTCTTCTAATATATATCCTAAAGATGAAAATACTATTGATTGTCTCTTAAACTCGTCAATTATATCCTCCTCCTAATTGTCTTTCCTTCTCACCTTTCATGTCTCTCTCTTTGAAAGAGTTTGCAATGTTCGGGTCGAAGCGAGTGGAGCCACAATTAGCTTCATGGCAGCTTACGAGAACGACCCTATAATTGAAAATTAAGAGTGCAAAGTGAGATTTTTTATAGCTCATGGGGTAAAGTGAAATGGCTATAATTGAAGGGCATAGGTGAAATAAACATTTAATAAATGTTTTTGATTTTGTTAAATTAAAAAATGTCTACTTTTAACGCTTCAAGAATAAATAATATACTTGATTGAAAATTTATACATTAGATATACTTGATAAAATAATGACTAATTAATCGATAATTTATCAAGTTCAACCAATAATTTACCAAAAAATCTGTTAACAATTTACAAAATCAATTTTTTAAGGTTTTATTAATTTAAAAAAATTGAAGATTTTTTTTTTTAAAATTTGGAGAGCCTGTTTTGAATATTTTAAAATCTAAAGTTTGATATAATATATATATATAAGAAGTTATTCCGAAAAGAATGATGGACGTGAGATTAAACCTTTCGTGCCGTTGTTGAAATAAACTCTTTATCCGATCTCCCTTTGACATAATTATGAAGATGAAGGCCTTGTTTGCAAAATAAAGTTAAAATTATAAAGCTTCATAAAATTAAAGGGCAATCAGAACATAAAAGAAAAGACAAGTAAAATCTTGTAGTTAGAGTTTTTCTTTATTCGATGTAAAAAAAAACTTGTAGTTGTCAATTACGTAACATTCACCCTTGTCCAAACAAACCGTACGCCTAGTTTTTTTTTTTTTTCTCTCTCTCTCTCTAACCTTAACCTTCCTAGCTACTCCACCTCTCCCTTCTCGTGTCTCTCTCTCTCTCTCTCTCTCTCTCTCTCCCCGCTCCCAACCTTTCTCTCCCTATATATACCTATTACCGAAAATACCCTTCTACCCTTCCTTTCACTGTTTGCGTAGTTTTACGAGTTGACTGAAATGCCCTTATGTCCGTGATTCTTGTGTTTCTTTTGTTAATTTAGTTTTTTGTGGCATTTTTGCGTGCACATGTGCCTCATGATAAGTATACTTTGTATGCAAAAGTTGATCTCTGATGATTTGTGCATTTAATGGCTTATTGATTGGCATGGGTCCCACTTCGTTGCATTATATGCGTTGGGCTATCCACATGTTTTGAGGCTCAATAATTGAGTTACAGAATTGATTGCAAAATGTAAAAATATTAAACAAAAATAAAAATAAAAAATTGACGTTTCGTTACATTTAACTTTGCACTATTATTTGAAATTTCTATTCAATATAGGTTATTTTCAAAAATAAATTCGTGATACCGTTGCAACAGGAAATCCAAAAAACTATTATTGGTGAGTTTAAAAAAAAATAAATCCAAATATAAGTTATAATCCATGAAGTAAAGTCCTATTAAAATAAATAAATGTGAAAGGAAAAATCATGTGAAGTGTAATCATAAGGTGACATTATTTCGTATGTACATGTGTAGAAGTTAGTTAACAGATACATTAAAGGAATAGTATTTATTACCTTTTTATTTTTTTTTTCTTGAATTCCTCAAATTTACTAGCCGTGAGATCCATTTGGGTTGACATATACAAACATTTATCGATAAAAAGTCCACCACATGCAACTCGGCAACATTAAGAACCACAAGTTGAAATAAGTAAATTTTCATCATAAACACTTTTCTCTTTCCTTTGATCCTTTTTTTTCCTTAGCATCGTTGAATTTCTTCATGATTTGCTATCTCTCTCTCTCTCTCTTTTTTTTTTTTTTGTTTTGCAAAGATTCAGTTTTTGTTTCCAAAATACCAACAAAAAAATTAGCAAAAAAAAAAAAAAAAAAAAACTAGCCCATGGAGTTAATTAAACTTCTTTAGGTTTCAAAATATATGTAGAAGATTTAATTTCTAAAAAGTAATGACGAAATATTAGACTACATTTTGATGCAAATAATAGCTAATTAGACAACTTAAGTACTATTTTAATGTGCTATAATTCTTATATTTTTTTAGCTTTACTAAATAAAGGAAAAATACAAACAGATCTTATCACAAAAAAGAAAGTCACTTTCAGAAGCAAGTGTCCAAAGATAAATGCCGATAAATTAAAAATCTGAAAAAGAAACGTAACGTTGAGTGTGCAAATTTAGTGTTCAAGGCATTTGGAGAAAAAAAAAAAAAAAAGTGTTTATGGCTTGCAAGGTTTGATCTTGACAGAATTAGGGAAATACCTTAAAAATTCGAAGATGGGCTAAAATGGTCCAAAAAAATTCTCCAATAAATTGCTCATCAGGGATGATCGTGAGATCACAGCCGTCCAAACTTCCACATCATTTATTACGGTAGGTTGATAACCCAACTGAATCCATCACCATTTACTTCAATTCATAAATGGCTTGGCGTAATAACACGACCGACTAACCAAGTTTAATTCAACAGTGGAACCCACTAAAATTTTTCTTATTATTTTTAATATTATTATTTCCCAAATATCCGAGATATTTGTTTATTTTTGGGGAGGGAATGGAATTTTCCTTTTATAATTGTGATAAAGAAAATTTGTCAAGCGACGCAATTGTCACAATCACAGTAGGCCCTTTACATTACACCACTTGTAGAGTACTACAGTCCCACCCATCAAGTTGAAAATTGAAGCTTCTTACTTGTATATATTTCTTAATTCATTTAATGTTTTTATTTTTTCAAAAAATAAATAAAAAAAATAGTTCCCATTCAAAGTTGAAAAAGAGGGCATTTTGGATCTTACAAAAAAAATAATCCGAGCGGTGTGAATAAATAATTATTTGATTTAACACATACAAAACCAGATCACTAATTAGACGATTTACAATAAAAATATGTGTCAGATTAGCTTCAATGATTAAGAAGGGTCAATGGCAAGCATGTTAGGGCTGTTATAGTCATTTCACTATCAATATGACCAACCGCCACTGAAATCCAAAGCATTGTCCTCCTTTAACCCTAACTCTCATACCAAAAAAAAAAAAAAAAGGAGGAGGGGGGCAAAGCTTTGGGTTTCTTTTTTTTTTTTTTTTTACCTTCACCCAAAAAAATTAAAAAATAAAAAACGAAAAAAAAAAAAGCTGACCTACATGGGCCGGCTTTTAACTAAATTTAGCTGGACAGACAAAAACCAACTTATTATCATTATCGTCTCTACGTGCAGCTGTTCAAAAATGTCTGAGAGAAAAAAAAAAAAAAAGAAAATTATAATATTTCTTTTTTTTCTTTCTTGTGGAGATGTAATACGTTTATTTAATTATTTTTCTACATCTTTCTGTGCCACTTTTATTATTACTGGGAGAAACAAACCCGAGAGATGACTCCACGGTGCTTTTTTTTTTTTTTTTTCTCCTTTAAAGATTCCGCAGCTAGAAAGTAAAAAAAAAAAAAGGAAAAACAATATTAAAAACCAAACTAAAAAAATATAAACACATTTCTTGAGATCGACAAGCAGATCCCTTCCCCCACCGAAAGAAATTAATAAATTCACCATATACCCCATCTGCATAAAACCCTTAGAGAATTCACCATCCTTTTCGGGACGATGATGATGATTTATTACTTTTAATTTTATTTATTTAATTTTTTTTCATTTCTTTCTCTTTGCGAGCGGAAAGTAATTCAAAGAAGGACGTCAACAAGAGGAAACATCAGAGGAAGAAGAAGAACAACAACAACAACAAAAAAAAAAAGGAAAAAAATTGTTGCTAGGAAACAAAGACAAAGTGTTTGTCTCTGGCCTATATGCTGGGGGACTCGAGCAGTAAAGCTTTGGGCAGCTCTTCTGGCGATGCTTCGGCCGCGGCGGCAGAAGCAGCACCGCCAACGGAGACTGCCCGTGATGGCGGCGGAGGTGAAGACGAGAGGATAGGAGGGGAGGAATTAGGCGACCGGAGCGTCGGCGGAAGCCGGTGGCCTAGGCAGGAGACTATAGCGCTTCTGAAGATACGCTCTGATATGGATGTGGCTTTCAGAGATGCGAGTGTTAAAGGTCCATTATGGGAAGAAGTTTCCAGGTGAGAATATGAACATGAATTATTGAATGTGTACAGTACATATATACATATATATGTATATGCATATGTTTGAGTGGATGTAAAAAAAAAAGTAAATATTTGTTTACATGTTATGTTTGGTGGGGATATCGGAATAAATCTGAAATTGGAGCTGCTCTTTTTGGTTCGTGTAGTTGAGATCTATGACCTGAATTGTTCTTTTTTTGTTTCTGGGTTTATGTTCAAGTTTCCAAATTTTCTTCTTCAATTCTCTTTAGAGTTTTTCTATTCTTTGTCTTTCGAATCTGCTTATAAATTTGATCATCATCATCATCATCATCAAGAGAAAAAGAGAATTTAGTGGAGTAGAATTTAGATGTTTGTGCTATAGCTAGGTAGGTAATATCTTGTGTGTGTAATATTTTGGGAGTTCGTTTTAATTTGCAGAATTTACTTTATTTCTTTTTTCCTTTTTCTTTTTTTTTTTTGGGTCCTTCTCTATTATTCCCAGAGAGAATAATGAGTTAATGAATAAATTCTATCTACCAACATGAATTTTGTTTTCCCTTTTTTTCCCCTCTCTCATCTTGTTCAGAACTCTCTCATTCGGTTTTCAAATTATAAAAAAAAGTGGCCAACATAACAAAAATACAAAAAAAAAAAAAAAAAAAAATCAAGGAGAATAAATTCTTCTCAAGTTGGGCTTTTGTTCTATAATTTTTCATGAGAGGTTACTTTCTTCATCAATTCATTGTCTGTCAAAAACTGTGTAACTAATTACACCTCCATTGTGTACTTCCTCATCAGTCCCTTCTCTTTCTCTCCTTCCTAATTCCCCTGGTTGAATTCCATCCCAAAGCAAAACCAAAATAAATAAATAAATAAATAAATAAATAAATAAAATTCTCAACTTCCTTGTTTTTGTTACCATAATTTAAGCTTATTTTATGCAATAATGTTTGCACACACAATTTGGCTCGTTGCTGAATCCATGGGAGAGTGGAAAAACAGCATTTAACTAGAACTCTAACTCCTCCCTCCTTCTCTCATTCATTCATTCATTTTTTTTTTCTTTTTATACATATTCTCTCTGGCTTTTTTATTATTATTATTATTTTTCAATTCGGAAACAGGAAGCTAGCGGAGCTTGGTTTTCATCGAAGCGCCAAGAAATGTAAGGAGAAGTTTGAGAACGTGTACAAGTACCACAAGCGAACCAAAGAAGGCCGGACCGGCAAAGCCGACGGCAAAAATTATCGGTTTTCCGATCAGTTGCAAGCGCTAGAGAATCAGCAGTTGCCATTCGCATTGCCGCCTCCGCCGGCAGCAGCGACAGCAACGACACTGCCAAAAGCTCAAGCACAAGCACCAGCAATGCAGACGGCAACGGCAACAACGACGGCAGCAACACTGGTAATGGCGGTCAGTAACCCGCCGTTACCGGTACCTCAAACCAACAGCAATACTACAAGCAGTACTGTTCCATCAGTAAGTAATACTACTACAACTAATGTGTCTTCTCAAGGCACAATGAACCTCACATTCTCATCACCTACTTTCCAAGCTGCACCAACAAACCCTACTATCAATTTCCCAACGCCACCCCTACTGCAAGGCGCCACCGTGACCCTGCCGCCGTTGCACGGATTATCAGCAGATCTTGCGTTGGAGTACTCGACGTCGTCGTCGACTTCGTCGGACGACGACGAGCTCGATGAAGGAGGAGGGAGGAGGAAGAGGAAGAGGAAGTGGAAGGACTTCTTCGAGAGACTAATGAAGGAAGTTATCCACCGGCAGGAGGAATTACAGAAGAGGTTCTTGGAAGCCATTGAGAAGAGAGAACACGACAGAATGGTGAGGGAAGAAGCCTGGAGGATGCAGGAGATGACGAGGATCAATCGGGAACGGGAGATTCTCGCTCAAGAGCGGTCCATGGCCGCCGCGAAAGACGCCGCGGTCATGGCATTCTTGCAGAAGATCTCCAATCAGCAGAATATTCCCAATATCTCGATACCAAACCCAACGCCGACGCCGACGCCGACGCCAACTGCGCCTCAGCCTCCAAATTCAGCTCAAAACAATACTAGTACTATTAGTACTCCAGTAATATCTATTCAAACACCACCAGCACCAGCACCAACACCGACACCAACACCAACACAACCAGTGTCAATACCAGCTTCTACTCCAGTCGCTCCGGCTTCCGTCTCGACGCCGAGGATGCAATTGGCAAACATCGATGCACCAAAACCAGACAATAACGATAACAACAACAGTAATAATTTGGTGGCTACGACGTCAACCGCGATTGCGACAGCGGGGGCGGGGGTGGGGGCGGCGGCGGGGACTAGCTCGTCGCGGTGGCCGAAGGTGGAGGTTCACGCGCTGATAAAGCTGAGGACGAACCTGGACGCGAAGTACCAGGACAACGGACCGAAAGGGCCACTGTGGGAGGAGATATCGGAGGCGATGGGGCGGTTGGGATATAGCCGGAGCTCGAAGAGGTGCAAGGAAAAGTGGGAGAACATAAACAAGTACTTCAAGAAAGTTAAAGAGAGCAACAAGAGAAGGCCTGAGGATTCCAAGACTTGTCCCTACTTCCATCAGTTGGACGCATTGTACAGAGAGAAGAACATGAAATTCGACCCCACAATCGGTACCACCACCACCACAAACGACAACATTATTAGTATTACTCATCATCATCAGTTCGGGAAGTCGGAGATCAACACCGTGCCGCTGATGGTGCAGCCCGAGCAGCAGTGGCCCCCGCCGCCGCAGCAGCAGCAGCAGCCGACAAGCACTAATCAGCCCGAGTCGGCGGAAAGCGATCAGCCGATAGATCGGAACGATGAGGAGGATGAGGAAGACGACGAGGAGGAGGACGACGAGGACGAGGAAGGCGGGGATAACTATGAATTGGTCGCCAACAAGCCGAATTCTGTGAGTACTGCTTCAGCTGAGTGAGTGAGAGAAAAATTCACGATGAAGAAGAAAAAGACGAAGAAATTGATGATCGAGAAAAATGGGAATCTAGAATTTTCCGGCGAATTATCGAACATGAACGGAGTTGAGGTACTGCTGCAAACAAACGACATGGGAAAGATTATACGGCAAAAATATTGGAAAAAGAAGCGAATACATGGGTTTGGGTTTTTTGTTTTTGCTTTTTTTTTTTGGGAAAAAATATTTGTAGCATATAGTCAGTGAGATTATATGTTTATTTTTATAATTAATTTATTTTTTCTAAATAATAAGTAGGGGACAGAGAGAGAGAAAAGAGGGGGTTAATTTAGACTCCAAAGAATAAATGAAAGAGAACTAGTGTTGTATTTTTCTTTTACCCTTTTTGTTCATGGTGGTGTAAGTGTGAGAAATGGTTTTTTAGATTTGTTTTTAATCACTTATTTTTTTCCTGGTTATTATTATTATTTTTTCCAACCTTGTGATAAAATCATTCATTGAACCAAAAGAAGGTATTGATTAATTTCTTTTTTTTTCTCCCCTTAATTTGTTATTTTCATACTTCAATTATCCGGTCAATATTCGTAGTTGTGAAATTTTAAGCAATAAAAATACTGTATTTTACTTATTAAAAAAATTGACAATACACTTTCCACATCAAGTAATATAAAAAAAAATGACGTATGTCCGTCTTACCGAGGTAAAACTTGAATTCCGATCTACAATACAAACAACTTTACAGAACTTTAAAGTAAAAAAAAAAAAAAAAAAGAGAAAGAAAAAAGGGAATTATGAGGGCTCTGAAAATTTAGTGCATTACAGCTTAAAAAATGGGGGAGGGGACAATAAGGTAAAGCCCTTTGCAACAGAAGGTTACCCACAATGTGCCAACATCACATGCAGCCATGGACCCTTCAATAGGGTCCACAGAAAAGGGAATCTTCGAAGTTTTTAGCATTATTTTTATTTTTATTTTTATATATAACGTGTTATCTGATTTACATTGAATTCATGGATGTTACACCAGAAAAGGACCTGTTCTCTTTTAAATTTTTGGGTAACATCAAAGAGTTTTGTAGACTAAAAAAGAATAGAAAGGGAGAGATAAAGGGAAATGTCATATTTTTTTAATTTTTTGAAATAAATATTAAGTTTTAAAAATATTTATAGTAAATATCAGATTTATAATGTAAATATTTCTTATTCATTAATGTAAATAAATTATTTACTATATAAATAAGAAATATTTTGTAAACAAGGAGGTAAATACATTAGTTTCATTATAAATCCATTTATTGTGTTAATAAGAATTTTTTACACTATAAATAAAGAGGTAAATATATTATTTACATCATAAATTTGACAATTATTATAAATATTTTCAAAATTTGATATTTAATATAATTAGTTTTTAAAAAGTGACATTTTCTACTATTTCTGAAAAAAAGTATTGATAGTATACACACTAAAATCTCTAGATTGTATATTATTAGTTTTACATGCATTTTTTATGGCTTTATTTTACCTTTATGGTAGGATATCCCCACAAAATTATATTAAAATTAATTTTGATGAAATTTAATAATTTTTGAACTTTTTCAGAATATAAATATTGGTAGGGTAGTTTATTTGGGTAGTGACCTTCAAATTATTCTCACTATTTGATTTTTGATGTGAATACCAAAGCAAACATCGTTATTTGTTTCCCTTACTGGTTGGAAGGCTCGTCAGATTATAACTGCCGATCAACGTTTTAATAGTATAATCTATGACTAGAAGTATTTTTGTGTCATGTATTGTAAATTTTTAATGTAGATAGTCACAAATTAAGCCTATCTCTAGTATAAAATTGATTTTTCCACTATAAGAATTCTTTAATTTGTCTTCACCAATTTATGTTCCGGTAATTTATGTACTTATTTTGTTTCCTTTCTCTTTCTCTTACATATGATTATGCATTAATTAAATATGATTTTAGTTAATTACATGATACTAAAGTTGAAGATGAAGTACCTCCATTTCTATTGTATTCAGATTTTTATTACTGTATATATAGGGATCGGTGATAGGAAAAGAGTGTGTCTAAATTATTCGATAGAATATTTTGATCATAATTATATAATGACATGAAAACCAGTAAATTGTACTGAAATATTCCAATGAATGCTTTCATATGGAATAACTTGTACGTATTAAATCTTTCTTTTTTATGGTAAAGCAGACAGAATATGTATGCACATATTACATCTATGTCTACTTATAGGTCTCACTCTCCCTTTGTATCAAAATAATTTTACTGACTAAATTTACAATATATATGGGAAATATTTTCAACATTTCATTTTTTTTTTTGCTCCGGATGCTGGAATTTCAAACACTTAATGATGTCCACAGAAATTATAGATGCATGGTTCTTTCAAGTATTTTTGTCTGGTACATATGTTTTTCAACTGTCACATGGTAAAACCAAAAGTTTTAGATATATTATATGTATAAATGTGTGTGTGGAAAGTTTTTCATATCAACATGTATAATGCCGCTTTCAAAAAAAAAAAAAAAGCATCTATGCTACAAACAAGCGTTAATTTTTATGAAGTCCCAAAAAGAATCACAATAATTACAATTATAAGTTTATAATAATAATTATTGATAATTACATGGAACAATTATTTATGTTATTTGCATACATGTAGTGAGATAAAAACACTACAAGAAAAACTACATTTAACGACATATTATTTACGACATGTAATTTTCAAATGTAGTTGAAAATTACATACAACGACGTCTTCAACAAAGATGTCATTAACGACATTTGAAACAACAATTAACGACATCTATATAGATGTCGTATTAAATGTCTCATTTTAACGACAATAATTTAGTGTCGTTAAATTATTTAACGATAAGTAGGAGATGTCGTCAAAGTCTTGGAGATTCTACGACACCCCTTATAGACGACATTGGTCAAGATGTCGTCTATAAGGGGTGTCGTGAAATCTCCAAGGCTTTAACGACATCTCCTACTTGTCGTAAATAATTTAACGACACTAAACTATTGTCGTTAAAATGAGACCTTTAATATGGCATCTATATAGATGTCGTTAATTGTTGTTTCAAATGTTATTAACGACATATTTGTTAGAGATATCGTTTTATGTACTTTTTAATGACATTCAAAAACTATTTATCGTAAATAATATGTTGTTAAATGTAGCTTTTCTTGTAGTGAAACTAGAACTCAATATCATTGCTACTGATGAAATATATATTATTTTTTGAAATGATGAAATATTTTTTTTACTGCTATAAAAATGTACACAACCTACAAGCAACGCATAAAATTAATTACTAAAAGCGAAAAATGCTAATTAAAACAAAGAAGCATACTTATTTATCGATCGTAAAAGATGAAAGGTAATTACCAATTATCGACAATAAAAAGTTCTATATGTGTTGTAATTTTGAGATTCTGGCTGCATAAGGAATTATAAGATACATATTAGAAATTGAGTGTACAAGTAAACTACTTGTATCAGCATTGACGAATTTTTTCAGTTGTACATTTTTCTGAGACCATAGTAAATACCATTGAATTTAACCTATTTATTATAACTCTTGGCGCATTCTAAATGTTTGTGAATTATGGATGTTGTCCCACAGATTAAGACTGGACCTAGGGATGGGAATAAATATTCTGTTACACCGCTACAGTCTTGAGACATAAAAGCTCCTGTTGCCATCACATATAACAAAAATGCACCAGAAAAAGCACTACTACCTTCACTTATCTAAGGGACAGCATCCATCTCATCTTTGACATGTTACCCACCACCCATTTGATTCTCTTTGCTCTTCAAAAGAGAATATTTAACACACATATATACATAGGTAAAGTCTTCAGTCCGACCGCTGTCCCGTTATTTTTCGTGTGGTCTTGTAGCACTAAAGTAATGGTGATTGAATGTTACATGGTAGCAGACTAGCTATATATATTAAGAATCTTTGTGACTGGCTTGCACAGAATTTTCTTGATGCAATATGATGAAAATTATACAAAATTAAGGACTATTCAAGTGGGGGATTTAGTGTGGGAATGAGGTAAAAAGTGGATGCTAACTTAGTTGGTATGAACTCTTTTGATTAGGATTTTCTATCATCCTAGTGCGCCACCCCCCTCTAAGGGCTGGAGGCCGATGTCGAATATCGGCTGGCTATCTGGTCTCCGGCCCGCATGAGTGGGTGCAACATGGTGGCGATTAAAACCAGCTATGGATGGTGAGGATAGCACTAGTGTTTAGCACGAATAGGGCAATTGGATCAATGGTCTGCTAGCGGGGCAAGGGCGAGCCAGTGTTGGGTCATTGTTGGGACGGGGTTGCTTTGTCGGAGTGCTTGGTTTCTGTGTTCTCGAACCTGGGTCCTGGGGTGATGGGGTGTTGGCTGATCTAGATTTGGGTTGTGATCATTCTCCTCTCCGATGGTGGTGGAGGTTGCCGTGGTTTCTAGTTCTCCAGTTTCGGTGTCTCTGGCTGTAATGACTAGAAAAAAAATTCATTAAATTTAATTGGGTTTAATTAATAAATTTTTTTCCTGGTCATTACATTGGCGATGGCTTGGGCTTCTCCTCTATGGTTGTCCTGGCTGTGAATGGAGGAGTTTCGAAGGTGTTCTTGTCGCAGCGTGTTTGCTGTCTCTG
The DNA here is from genome assembly GCA_025403435.1 of Artocarpus heterophyllus. Lineage (NCBI taxonomy): Eukaryota > Viridiplantae > Streptophyta > Magnoliopsida > Rosales > Moraceae > Artocarpus > Artocarpus heterophyllus. The sequence goes on from CM046334.1 coordinate 17,683,718, forward strand.
GATTATCGTGGCGGCGTTCGATCCTGCTTTTGTTGGCTGGGTTGCCCGCGTTTTTCCTTTCCTTTGTAGTATGTTTTGGTTTTCTTTAGTTTTTCAATAATGCATGATGTTTCATCCGCCTCTATGTTATTCTTTAGGTTTGTTTTACCTAGAAATCTTTGTAATAACAGAGATAGTCTCCCCATCTTCTTGTTGTCTTTTGTATCTCCTCTCTGTAAGAGTTTTTCTTTTTTTTTTTGGCGGTGTTTGGCTTTCTTTGTGTTTGTGGCCTTTGTGCTACATTGTCATGGCCCTTTAGTTGTTTTATCCATCAAATATTATGAACTTTTTTAATGAGCGTAATGTGTGCTCTTTGTTTGTGTGTAGAGGCGCCCTGTTTAATCGAGCCTCTAGCATACACTGTACTCTTTGGCTCATGCATGATTAGATTTTATTGATGGTTTTGGCTGGTATTATGGGTCATGCATTTTATTTCAGGGTAAGTAACATTTGAATTTCTTTCTTGCTGGAATAAAATCTTATTTTCAAAAATAAAAAAATAAAAAAACTAGTTGGTATGTTCTTTCTTTATGATGCTAGTTATCCTTTCTTATTATTTATTTAAAAAGTAAATACTCTAAGAAGGAATTGCACAATCAGGAAACTTGAAAAGAAAACTATAGTAAAATTCAATCTTTCATTCACTTTTTTTAATAAAATTCACATTCCTTAATATGCCCTCTCAAGGTGGAATTCACATTGTGAACACTCTGACACGTAAATCTTCTAAGCGTAGATCCTCTTTAAGTGAACTCTGCGGACTGCGAGTTGGTCATTGGATGAAACATAAAAGACATGAAGGCTGCCATTTTGTACCCGATAAATACAAAGTGAAAGTCTATGGCAACATGCTTATCTGAGAATGGAATTAAAACTGAAATTTCTCTTGAGCCCACATTGGCACAATAAATTGGTGGCGTGAAGACAAGAGAAATACCAAGCTCATGCAATAGTGAATTTTATCCAAGAAACTTCACAAGTGGTAGAAGCAACATCTTGATACTCAACTTCAATGATTGACCAATAAATTTTTGTTATTTATATATTTATTTACAATTCCATGAGCTTACACTGGAACCTAGAAAAATCAAATAAGTACTGGTACAAGAATGATCATCAATATGCCCACCTCAATCGGTATTAAAGAAATCATGAACATAGATCTTCAACAGGAAACTTGTGAAAGTACAAGCTATGAAATAACAGAATTATCCTTTATTTCCAGTTTAAACATTGATGGTTCCCTTATCTCATGTTGATCATCTTCATCAATGAAAATGGCTGATTCTTCTCTTTTGAATTTCAAATTATGTTCATCCTTCATTTGTGACCTCATTTGCCTTGTCCCATGTCCACAACATTTTTGTTCGTCCCCCCTCTATGAATATGGCCTGAAGTGGTTTTCTAGGCTAATTAGCTTAATGGCCGTCGAGGCATGAATCATGACAGTTACCCCCTAGCCTAAAGGGACTCATGATACGTTAAGCTTTCTGTAGCCAAGTTGATAATTGGGTCTCTCATCTTTGACTGCTAAAAAGGTCAAAGCTATTATATAGATGATTATTTGGGAGACTAGGAGTTAACATATAGGGTAATGATGATGATTAGGGTTGTGACGCCTTGAGGAGTGAAACAGTCAAATCATCTGAGTCAATAGTTATGTTACCCGTCTCTTCGATTTTCTAAAAAAAATCGAGCCGTTAGATTGCCCTCTTACTTGCTCTAGTGGCTGGCAAACATCAGCTGAATGGCTAAGGAATCGAATAGTTCTGTTTTTCTTTTCTTTTCTTTCTTTTCTTTCTTTCTTTCAAAGGGGAATGAAGGAAATGCCTAATTTTCCTTCTCAAACCTCCACTGTTGGATAGCGACCTTTGGTCTCCACTGTTAGATGGGGAGTTTCTCAATCCGAAGAGTGAGATTTGGGACTTTAGATTTTCAAGTTATTTGATAAAAGTAGTTTTAACTATTATTTTAATTATAAATAGTATAAACTTTCATATAGTACAGTAAACAGTAAAAAGAAAAAAAATTACTATCACATAAAGCTCTCATATACTATAATAAAAACAGTTTTAATTAATGGTTTTACCAACATGTCAAATACCCTATTTATATAAATGGGTTCTTATGCATTTATTTTACTTTTTTTTTTCTTTTGTGATTTTCCCAACGAAATCAGTACTATTTCTTCTCTCTTTCCTTCGAATTCTCTGTGGCTTTCGTGCGAAGAGAATGATTTATTGCGTTATTCAAAGATTAAAACTCACCATCTACACCTCTTTCTTGATTCTTCTTAAAGTTCTTTTGAGTTTCCTTCCATTTCTGCAAACCGTAAGTTCTCAATTCTTTTTATTTCCACGTTGTTTGTTCCCATTTTGTTATAGACAATGTTCCAACAAAACTAAGGTTAGAAATGACGAAATCAATTAGGTTAGAGGACTTACTTGAGGATTTTGGCATAATTTTCTTGGGTTGTTGAGGATTTGTTGGTTCGATGTACTTGATCCCAAATGTAGGCTTTCATTGAATGTGGAAAATTTTTAACAAATTTGTTTTGTTTCCTTCTTTAGGTCAAACAATACCTCCAAAAAGTAGTAATCGAGAGGTAGAAACGTCAACTCAAGTATGACTTAATCTACTCGCTCTTGCAACACCTTCTGGGCGAGAAGATGTTGAGGACCAAGACGACCACCCCGTCTTTCGTGAATTTGGAGTTCAGCATCGTTCCATCTGACGAAGTAGCCTATGATAGCATTGACGAAATGATGGCTGAAAGAGCTGAAGCGTTGGACGATGAAGAGGGAGGACCTCCATCTTTTAGCCTCACAGGTGTCCCTCGTGAAAATAGCTGTGGTATCGCCGATCACGGCATACCATTGGCCTTGGCTCCCCCTGCCTGAAAATCATTTACAAGGCCAATGAGATCACCACTAATTGCAGGTCGAGGAATATAAACAAGGCAGTCCACTTTGACGGGTGATATTTCCACTATGTCATCCCAAACAACAACAAAATATCATTGCTAAAAACTTTTAGCTACAAAGCTTTAGCGATGAATTTTAACATCAATGACTTTGTCAATGCTGAAATTTTTTAGTGACTGTTTTAACTTTTAGTCATTCTTCAATGAAGCTTTTATTTCTGTGACTGATGTTCCGCTAGCGTATAGTCAAGAGCGGAGCTAAAAAAGTTAGCCGGGGAGCACGGGCGTGATTGAACTAGTAAGTAGAAAAAATATAATTTTAAAAAAATTAATTAAGATTTCAGGGGGCAAAATACACATTTAGAGGTGGCAAAACATAAATTTTGTAAAATTTTATATACAAAATTAAAAGAAAACAAAAGTTCAAAGGACGGTCATCTATCCTTATTTATGAGTAGTTCCGTTTCTACATATAGTGTTACTTTCTTCCGGCATCACATGCATATTTCATTACTCCAAGCTAAATTTGTAATATTTTAAAAATTAGGGATGAAAGTGGAATAGGAGTAAAATTGGGTGATCGTTAAAGAATGCATTAACCTATCTCGTGCCCCTTGAAATGCTTTTTCTACTACTTTTTGGGCTAATGAATGACCTGTTTGTACCAACCTAATTATACTGTTCCTAATGTGTACTGCTTTCCACGTGGTTTTCTTCTCTCCACACAGGATGCGGTTTTATTCCACGTTCGGACAATTACAAAGGTTATAATACATGTTCTCCAACATAAAGACCCACATGCATAAACTTATTTTTTTAGGTGCCAAAATGATATTCAATTAGTACATTTAAATAAAAAAAGGTATTTTTGGGTGGCTAATGATAAACAAATGGCGTAGGGTAGAGAGATCAGATCAAGCTTGATTTTTTTTAGGACTGAGTGGTTCAATTTATAATTATATGGAAAGAAGATATCATTTTAGGACGTTCACGGCGGAGTTTGTGCATCACCGTCTGTCACTTTGGATGTCTGCTGCTATTTGTGATGGTCCCATTGTCAGTTGTCTCAGTACTGGGGTTTTTACAGCTTTGATTTTTATTCTAATTTGTTGTTCGCATTTTTAGTGTTAGGTTGTGATTAAAGTTTGCTAGATTTAAATTTATTATTAATTTCGTCTTTTGATGACATGTATATATTTTATCATTTGTAAAGGATATGTTAAATAGTCACATGTATGATAGTTGGTATATCTATTTGAGTGTCTAATTTCAAAACTTGGTGAACATTTATTCATTGAGGATTCCCTTCCAAATTGGACGGAGCCAGAATTTTTGTCAAGAGGGGCCGAAATTTTTTTTAGTCAAAATTATTTTTACACATATCAAGAAAAATGCATATGATCATCGTGCCAGTTTTAAACCATGGTTTGTAATTAGATTAGGGATGTTATATTACGTAATAATTATAAAATAAACAACGCAAGTATTTATATTAAAAATACGCATTAAAATAATACATAGAGAGTTTATATATGTAATATGGATACATTTTCAAAATACAAAGTATTTCGTATAATCAACTATCCTAATTATTCATGAATGGAGATTACAGAAGTATCGATGAAGAAAAGATTAGACTTTAAACGGGATGCATTTTGAGAGTGTTAATTACTCTATAATATCAATCATCTTGACTCTAGAGTCAATAAATCTAAAGGTTTTAACAACAGTATGTCACAAAAAAATACAAAATGTGGAGGAGAGCTACTATTCAAGACACAAGAAATACGGATGAACATGCTGTGGATAAAACCAAAAGATTATAGGTGGAGGTTCAAATCTAATGGTTGCTTCTTACTTTCTTTCTTCCAATCAAGCTTGGAAGTTGTAGTGTCAGACTCCAGATGAATGATTTGTATTTTGTCAAGCAGCTCTTTAGCTGTTGAGGAAGTAACAAAGATTTACCACCCCGACTCTACAATAAAGTTTTATTCTACAGTGTAATATAAAAACTTTAAAAGACTGTCATAAAAACCATTTACATTTAAAAGATCTATAGATTTGGAGTGAATGTCCAACTGACTCTTATTAGCAACAATGAATAACTCTTCAAGGGTGCCTAAATCACCAGGTAATACAACGAAAGCGTCAGAGCTATAGATCATGTTTTCAAGACGCTTAGGGATGTCCAAAACTCTCTCTTTCTTACCTATAGTTTTCCTATCGAGGTTTCCCTTAACTAGAATATGAGAGATAATCCCTGTGACATGGCTACCCTTAGAATGTGTTGTTGTTGCTGTATTCCCCATTAAAGTTACCTCCCCCACAAATAAGGTTAATCTTCTTACGTGCTAAGATTTGACCTAAGTGTTCTGCAGCTTCTAAATAGATTTACCTTTACTAGGACTAGGACCATGAAGATACAGATGGTTTCAAGTTTCTTAGATGAATGGGAGGAAGGCATGTTTAGTTTCTAAAATAGATTGACTCTTTTTTCACTATTTGTTTCTTTTTGGGTTTTTTTTCTTAAGTCCACTCTGCCTAAACTTTAAGTCCCAGATGAGATCTTAAAGAATATGGAAATGCAAAAGGACTAAGGAGCTATGACAGGTAGGTGATGGCAGGTTCCTTAACAATCTAAACAAAATATGTGCAAGTCGGACCAAATTTGTTCAGATTTTGAAAAATAAACATACAATCAGACTGACTTTTGACAAATAGGACTCTAAATGTACAACTTTTGATAATTTACAAACAAACAAAAAAAACCCGACACATTTAACAGTACACTTTCTTTTTTTTGACAAAAGGAGCACAAATCTAGAATAGTTAGTAAAAGAAATATGATATACTGTAAACCTTTTGACAAAAGTAGTACGCATCTAGAAAAATCATTCTGGATCTAAAATTTTCAAACTAACAATTAGAACAAAATGTGATGCATCTAACAAGGTTAATTTTTTTTAAATAAAACAAACACTGAAATTTAACAACTACTGTAATGATAAAATTAAAACAAACATTTATTTTTTAACACATATTGAGACAATATAAAACAAACAAACACACTAAATACAAAATACATTTTTTTTTTTGTAGAAACACTCAAACGACCTCTATGGATTAAGAATTGTAACGCCCCTATGTGGGGGTTAACAGTTTTTAATGAGATAAAATAAAAATAAATAATAAAAGTAAAACCTTAAAAATAAAATTTGCCCGGGACTTAAATGAAAACTCTCAACTCAAAAATAAAAATATAAACGACAAATAAACCACAGTTTTAATGTAGCACCTTAAATTTAATAATATAAACTGTTGTCATCATCATTTTAACCTTCAACACATTGTAATACAGTCACAGAAAGTAACAATTGATGCTTACATTATCATGAAGAACATTCTCAACAATTGAAGCAGTCCCAATGTAATATAGCTACATCACTTCCTCAACTATATTTCTCGTAGCCACCTCACACTTAGTGAGTCCTGAAAAGATATAAACATAAGGGTATGAGCAACACTATGCTCAGTAGAGAAAGCCATTACTCACCTTTAGGTTTTTATCATTACCACATTAAAACCTGCATGGTTAATAAGTTACATCATATTCCATATTATGAGGTTTATTATGATCACATCTTATGGATACCGTAGTTAATCATTACCAAGTGTCATAATTACACATTTATACAAATATTAACAATCATCATTGTTCCTAGGTATCCATGTTAAATTGAGTATCACTCAACTCATCGAAACCCAAATGGGCGCACTTGATCACCCTATAAACATTCCAAGGGTGTTCCGGTGAGGGGACATCAAGCCCCGAGTCCTCACCAAATCGATTCCTGTACAGTGTGTTCTGGGACTTTCAACCCAAGGAAGCGTCATCGCCTTCCCCCTATTTTACCTTTTAGGGTATTCATGCCCAAGGACGTAACCGTCGCCCTCTTCATGTCTCACAATTTCTCTATATTGAATCATTATCAATAGAGTTAGTTTTCCTAACCATGCTTCTCAATTTATAACATGTGTCAATTCATTATGTTCCTCGCCGTACAATACAAGACGAGTCCATGTCATAGTTTCATATGTGATAATCATATAATATCAGTTCAACATAGATATATATATATTGCGGTAAAACAATCAATTTTAATTCTATAAAAACCTCACAAAAGATGAGTAATAGAATCCCTACCTTTCAAGCTTATCAACAATCTTTTAATCCTGGAATCAGTTAACGTTAGCTCCATACTCCCTTGATCTTGAACTCCAAGCAAAACAGATCCAGTTGTATCTCGCTGTATCTACGAAGCATCCTCTGTAGTGCTCCTCGAGCGACTATGAATGGCTAGGAATGCTTCCTGGAGATCATACATTCTTGAAAACGTCATTCTGGACTCCGATACTGCTGTTTGAATCGCCTCGATTCGCGTGCAGTCGGTACCGGATGATTTTCATCGGACTGGAATTTGCTCAAACGGAGGTGATGGTGGCTGATTTTTATGGCTGCCTTGAAGAAGTTCTCTAAGTATTTTGCTTCAGCAAAGAAATGAGAAGAAGAGTGTGGGAACCGTGGAAGAGAAAGGAAGAAAAGATGAAGTCTTTGAAGAGAAGTGATAGAAACAATTATAGAGGAGACATGTTGAAGCATGTCACGGAGGAAATAAAGAAAATGAGGGTCAAGAGTAGTTGGAAAAGATATCCTTATGTCTCATCTAAAGACTTTAACACACATAATGCCAATATGACATTTTTGAGATTTATTAGAAGTTCTAAGGCTTTTTAGTAATCATACTAAATAAATATAGGAGAATTTTAGAAAACTTAAAAATAGATAAAAATAAATATTATAAAATAAATTTAAATGAAGCAATTTTTTTTTATACATTAAAAATTAATTTAATTACCTCAATATCCGTTAGGAGAATAACGGGTGTCACAGCTCTACCCCCCTTAAAGAAATTTTGTCCTCGAAATTTCAATTCTAGTAATACTAGTAAAAATTATGATTCCACTATGATTCCAATTCCGAGTCTAAACCGTTAATGTTGTTTGTCCTTCAAATTTAAGTCATCGTATCTCCACTTATTTACTTGCATAATAAATCTTACTCCTAAATCCCTCAATGAGAGTATTTCTGACAAGTTTCAACTTATAACACCGTATAATAGTCTAAGAATCTGATCAGGCCTACATATTGACCATATCATGATTCCAGTCCTTCATTGTCCATGGACTGTGATTTACAATCGCATTTAAGGAGATTGCCAGAGAAATTTTATATACTTCATCTTTAGGTTCCTTTTCCTTTTTGAGTAAAGAAAAGTCAAATATATTTGATTTCATACCTCAACTAATAAACTAGAACATAATCATAAAACATATATCACAAACACTTCTATTCAAAACCATACATTAAACTTATTCATAGAGATATTAAACGGAATCTCAGAGTTGCAAACATACCCGACATATTTTTCATTAAACAGCTATCCTCATGACACAAACATTCAATCCAAATAATATACTCATATTTCATGTGGAATATCCCCATAACTGACTCTGGTACTTCCACATAATATTAACAGAATATTACACATTACAAACATGATACGGATACGTTTCGAGAGTACAAGGCACTCCGTATACCAGCTATCCATATCATGCATGCTTAGAGGATACAAAAACATCGATAAACAAAAGATCGGACCTTAAGAAGGATGCGTTTCGAGAGCATCAAGTACTCCGTATCCAGCCATCCCGGCATTAGGCTCAATGAATCTAAAAGATTGAACAACGACGTACCACAAGAAACACAGAATACAAGGTAAACGGTTATTCGTAACACACGACATACGGACACACATGCCTACATGCCAAAGATAAAACAAAAAGATTACAGATGGAGATTCAAATCAATTGGCCACTCCCGGCTTGCCCTTTCCCATTCAAGCTTGGATGTTGCAGTGTCGGATTCTGGATGTATGATTTACATTTTATCTATCAATTCCTCAGCTGTTGAAGCAGTAACAAAGATTTGTCTCTCCGATTCTGTAGTGATGTTTTCTTCCACAGCGTAATCTAGAAATTTCAAAAGACCGTCATAAAAACCCTTTACGTTCAGCAATCCCAAAGGTTTGGAATAAAAGCCCAACAATTGCCCACAAGCAACTATAAATATTTCCTCAAGAGTACCTAGACCACCAGGTAATGCTATAAAAGCATCAGAATTATAGATTATGTCTTTAAAATTTTTAGGGATACTCCTGACTCCTTCTCCCTTACCTATGGCTTCCTTACAAAGGTTTCCTTCAACTGGAATATGAGGCCAAATTCTTACATCAGTAGCGTCGCTAGACCTAGCTGCTAGTGCCATATTTACCATCATTTTTATACTACCACCCCCATAGATTATGTTAATCTTCTTGTGTGCTAGGACTTGCCCTTAGTGATTTGCAGCTTCTAAATAAGCTTTATCTTTTCCAAGGCTGGAACCACAAAAGACACAGACATTCTTTATTTTCTTCGTGGACTGGGAGGTAGACATATTTGGTTTATAGAAGTGGTTGCTTAATGTCTGCTCCACTTAGACTTCGGGTTCTACATGAGTTTTTAAAGATGAGAAATATACAAAAAGGACTAAAGAGATAGACGAGTAGGTAATGAAAAGGTAATCCAAAGATTTAAACAAAATCTTGTGCGGATAAGAAAGTAAGATAAGGTGATTGATAGTTTACAGAAAATCTGATTCACTTTTTGAAAAAGATTAGACTCTAATTGTATAACTTTTGACAATTGAGAACAATTCGACAAAAGACTCTCATGACACAACTGTAGACTTTTTGACAAATATACACCAAGTCTAGAAATTTAATATAAACGACAAATACTGTAGAACTTTTGAAATTTGAGACACAAATCTTGAAATATCTGGATAAGCTTTTCAAAATTCAAACATATTACTGTACCGTATGTAACGTGTCTGATAAGATAATATATTTTATTATATATATATATATATATATTTAAGAAAATCATAAATTAAATAAGATATTAACACTTACTGTATCAATCTAATAATCACAATTATTTCAAACACAAAAGCAAATATTCTGAGTAAAAGAAAAACACAAACTGTTGAACATCAGCTAAAACTGCTTCAAATAAGTAAAGACTAAATAACCTTTATAGAGCGATGACTTATTCCCCATCCAGTTTTCTTATGGCTTGGCAAACAGGATCTAGAAATACCATATTCCTGAGGCGTTGTCTTTTTGTATAAAATTTAGGCCAGAGTTTAAAAATAGCTCCTTGAACATATCCACTAGGGTGACCGTGGAGAGGAGGATGGATGCTATCCAAGTTCTCATTTGAAAGTCCATCCCTACAAAACCTTATTTTATCCTCTCTATTCGTAGACATATAACCAGGTGAAGTACATTTACCGTTACAATTTTGTCTTCCACATTTGTTACAAGTGACCACGATGGCACGAGCTCTTCTTTTCATTGCACTACGACTGGTACCTGTTCCTGGTAAACCGACATCTTGACTAAAGTCACTCGGACGGATTTTCCCCTCTATCAACATTCTCACATCACAAGGGATGCCAAAATGCATAAGAATCCACAACCGAGTAATTCTAGCCTTGTATTTCTTTCTGAGAATCTTTTGGGAGAGTGATGGGAAATACTTTCTCAGGTGTTGGTACTTTGGGTCCATGATGAGATGAAAGAAGAGTAAATAGAAAGGAAAAATTAAGATAGTAAATTGCAGAATCCTAGAATTCCTTCTTCTTTTAGAGGAAAAGAAGAATTTTTAATGAAAAAGAAGAGGATTTGCGATTTAAAGAGAAAATAACAAATTAAGAGAGAAAAAGTGAACTCGGAGAAATAAGCTCTTATGCACAGTAAACGTATTTGTAAACAATAATTAAACCACTGTATATGACACGTATAGAGATCACGTGGGAGAGACAGTGTGAATCAAACTGATTTAGGATTTGAACTAGGCCCAAATGTTCTTAGTTGAAAATGGTCAGGTTGTTTCAGGCCTTAACACATCTGGAACGAGTTAAATAACAAACATAAAATTGAAAACCAATTTGTATAAATCTTAAACCCAATTTAAAGCCCACTATAGATAAAGTTAACTATGAATAACAAATCTAATTTAACGACAACAAGGATCTTCCTGAATGATATTTAAAATCATTTCCTAACAACATAATCTTCAAGCAACTCAATTAATTTTGTTTTAATCAAAACCTTATTGAACAATGCATACACCCATATGTTATTGATAATACTCAACATCTATCAATGGATTCATCATCATTACTACCAAGGGTTTAGAATGTGACTAACCTTGAAATCAATACGATTTACGTCTTTCAACGTAGACCATATCAATGAACAAAGACACTTGATGTTACTACTTAAGAACATCTACAATCCCCACAATTCTACTCATACAATATATAATTTCCTCATATAACAAAACCTTAGGTAACCAAAAGATTCACTGATACACTTAAATACAATGTACGTAACAAAATATTCCAATTTTGAGATTCATGCATTCTAGACTTTACATAGTCTCAACAGACCAAAAGTCTAACATTTATCTCTCTCAAGATTCAATACCATGATTCCCAACCTATATCATATTCCTCAAATAAATAGAACTTTTAAGAAAAGATATTGACACTTATGTGCTCCATCGAATCCACACATAATCATTACTTAGGTTTAAATCAATTACGAAAAATTTGGCATATCTATGTCAAACTTTAAAATCAATAAATCAAGCCTTATATTTCTTATTGTTTTTCACGAGACAAAAGGCTCTTAAATCCTCTTATCTATACGAATTTCTCATCGTTTATACGAATTCGATACGCTTATAGATCCAAATATTATACGAATCTCTCATAAGCAATCTACTTATAAACTCATTCCATATAATTATCATTCCCTCATAACTATTAATACTTTCCTTCTATATAATTATTGTACTCATATAACCATTAGTATTTTCATTCTATGGCCTTTCCATGTTACATCCTTCTAGACTGTATAAATCAATGTGAAGGTTCATTTTGATGATGACAATGAAAATTCAGCTTCAAAACCATCTCAAAAATATATTTTTTAAAGTGGTGCTACACTCCCTAGGTTAACCGAACCTAGGCTCTGATACCAAAAATTCTGTAACGCCCCTATGTGGGGGTTAACAGTTTTTAATGAGATAAAATAAAAATAAATAATAAAAGTAAAACCTTAAAAATAAAATTTGCCCGGGACTTAAATGAAAACTCTCAACTCAAAAATAAAAATATAAACGACAAATAAACCACAGTTTTAATGTAGCACCTTAAATTTAATAATATAAACTGTTGTCATCATCATTTTAACCCTCAACACATTGTAATACAGTCACAGAAAGTAACAATTGATGCTTACATTATCATGAAGAACATTCTCAACAATTGAAGCAGTCCCAATGTAATATAGCTACATCACTTCCTCAACTATATTTCTCGTAGCCACCTCACACTTAGTGAGTCCTGAAAAGATATAAACATAAGGGTATGAGCAACACTATGCTCAGTAGAGAAAGCCATTACTCACCTTTAGGTTTTTATCATTACCACATTAAAACCTGCATGGTTAATAAGTTACATCGTATTCCAGATTATGAGGTTTATTATGATCACATCTTATGGATACCGTAGTTAATCATTACCAAGTGTCATAATTACACATTTATACAAATATTAACAATCATCATTGTTCCTAGGTATCCATGTTAAATTGAGTATCACTCAACTCATCGAAACCCAAATGGGCGCACTTGATCACCCTATAAACATTCCAAGGGTGTTCCGGTGAGGGGACATCAAGCCCCGAGTCCTCACCAAATCGATTCCTGTACAGTGTGTTCTGGACTTTCAACCCAAGGAAGCGTCATCGCCTTCCCCCTATTTTACCTTTTAGGGTATTCATGCCCAAGGACGTAACCGTCGCCCTCTTCATGTCTCACAATTTCTCTATATTGAATCATTATCAATAGAGTTAGTTTTCCTAACCATGCTTCTCAATTTATAACATGTGTCAATTCATTATGTTCCTCGCCGTACAATACAAGACGAGTCCATGTCATAGTTTCATATGTGATAATCATATAATATCAGTTCAACATAGATATATATATATTGCGGCAAAACAATCAATTTTAATTCTATAAAAACCTCACAAAAGATGAGTAATAGAATCCCTACCTTTCAAGCTTATCAACAATCTTTTAATCCTGGAATCAGTTAACGTTAGCTCCATACTCCCTTGATCTTGAACTCCAAGCAAAACAGATCCAGTTGTATCTCGCTGTATCTACGAAGCATCCTCTGTAGTGCTCCTCGAGCGACTATGAATGGCTAGGAATGCTTCCTGAAGATCATACATTCTTGAAAACGTCATTCTGGACTCCGATACTGCTGTTTGAATCGCCTCGATTCGCGTACAGTCGGTACCAGATGATTTTCATCGGACTGGAATTTGCTCAAACGGAGGTGATGGTGGCTGATTTTTATGGCTGCCTTGAAGAAGTTCTCTAAGTATTTTGCTTCAGCAAAGAAATATGAAGAAGAGTGTGGGAACCGTGGAAGAGAAAGGAAGAAAAGATGAAGTCTTTGAAGAGAAGTGATAGAAACAATTATAGAGGAGACATGTTGAAGCATGTCACGGAGGAAATAAAGAAAATGAGGGTCAAGAGTAGTTGGAAAAGATATCCTTATGTCTCATCTAAAGACTTTAACACACATAATGCCAATATGACATTTTTGAGATTTATTAGAAGTTCTAAGGCTTTTTAGTAATCATACTAAATAAATATAGGAGAATTTTAGAAAACTTAAAAATAGATAAAAATAAATATTATAAAATAAATTTAAATGAAGCAAATTTTTTTTTATACATTAAAAATTAATTTAATTACCTCAATACCCGTTAGGAGAATAACGGGTGTCACAAGAATTTACTCTCCATCTAATTTTCTTACAAACTGACAAACATGGTCTTTAAATGTAAGATTCTTGAGGTGTTGTCTTTTTGCATGAAATTTAGCCTAGAGATTAGAAATTGCACTTTAGACAAATTCACTCGGATGGTTCTGAAGAGAAGCGTGGAGGTCATTCGAGTTCTCTTTAGAAAGGCCATCTTTGTAAAAGTGGATTTTGTCCTCCGTATTTACTAAAACAAATCTGGGGAAATGACACTTACCCTTACAAGTCCGTTGCCTATATTTGTTACATCTAGACTCAATGGCATAAGCTCTTCTTCTCATCATAGTATGACTGGTACTCATACCTAGAAGGCTGACCCTCTGATTGAAGTCACTTGGACGAATTTTTCCTTCGATCAATATCCTCACATCACCAGGGATTCCAAAATACATGAGAATCTACAATCGAGTGACTCTAGACTTGTATTTTTGGCTGAGAACCTACTAAGACAGTGATGAGAAATATTTTCTCAGGGGATAGTACTTTGGATCTATGGAAAACCAAAAAAAAAACAAAAAAGAAACAAGAAAAAAGAAAGAAAGAAAGAAAGAAACAAAGAAATAAAGAAATAAAGTATAGAAATGTAAGATCTGAGAGTGGTTTACTAAAATTTAAAGATGGTTGAGAGGTTGTAGGTGAGATTGGAGTTTATGACAAGAAATAATAGAGAGGATCTAGAAAATTAAGAACAAACTTCGAATTTCAAAGAGAATGAGAATTCTAGAGAGAATGGAGAAATTTAGAGAGAGAGAGCTCAGCAAATCTGAGCTTTGATGCATAGTGATAAGATTTATAGACAATGTAAAACACTATCTTGCGCAATGTGTTGGACACTGAACTGGGTTGAAATAGACAGGCCCAATTGTGATTAAGAATAATGGGCTCTCTTCCTGGGAATTGACCATAAAATGAATAAACCACCTCAAAGTTTCTAATTGTCCCAAATAGCTGTATTAAAGAAAAAATATATATTAAAGAAAAAACTATATTAAAAAAAAAAATCTAGAGTTGGCCATGCGCCGTGCATCTCTGATTCCAATTTACTAGTAAACTAGTTGTTTATTCGGCTCATGTTATTAGAATTAGTGCTTGTATTTTCTTTTTCATGATTTGTAACATATTTCCTCATTTTGAAAAAAAGAAAAAAGAAAAAATCAACTGGCCAAGCTGATTTTTGTTTTTGTACACCATGTATCACCGTATTAAGAGCTGTTGAGTGAAAGCTTATAGCTCCAAAAGTATATTATATGTCATAGTTAGCTATTCTTAGCCGCAATATTCCTGGAATATACTTTTTCGCCATGTGCGCATAAATGAAAAAGTAATATTAGATCTCTCACCATCGTCTCCCGACTCCCATGGAATTAGTAGGTCGAAAGTTGGGCGTGTCATGAACCAGGCTAAGTCGATGTACGTTGAGAGTGAGCTCGGTGCTACCGCCGAGGAGATAAACTTTGGTGGTCGGCTAAATAGCTCGGCAGAGCCTCCATAGAGCAAACTACCGACCTTGATGGCGACGTGCACTTAGTCCAAAGTGATTCTCAGGGCCCCAAAGGCTGCCACCTCGGACTACGCACTAGCTCGGGTCGGACTAATTTCACTCACAGGCAAATTGCTACTTGCCACTACAGGCTGACAAACGGCAAATAACTCACCGTTCGATGAGTGCCAATCCATCAACGGGGGAACATGACACTTGTCACCTACTGCCTGACATGCCTTGATGTGACACCCGGGTCATGGGCAAAACCCACCTGACACCCGGTCCAAGTAGTAGCCTATAAATATGACGCATTTATTGCATTCTAGAGGGAGAGACTCCTTCCCACCTAACAAGCTCCCGACCTCTGCCGAGCAATCCCTGCCTTGAGCTTCGGAGAGCCCTTGTCTTTTGACTGACTCCTTATTCTCACCTCCGAAGCGTCCCTCCACTTGTCGCAGGTACGTCGAGCCGGGCAGAGTCGAGCCAGGGAAGAGTCAGACTGTGCGCAGCCGCACGTGGTGTTGATCTGACGCTGGATCATGGTAAGCATCAACAATATTTATATAGAGTAAAGGTCCATGTGTTGTCTAGTGTTTTGTCGGATGTGAAACGGCTTCTCGTCCGCAGCCGTTGGATCAAAGATTGAGAGTCCATATCTCGTGGAGGGTAATCTAGCTTTTCATTGATGGCTACAGTTGTGGGTTATTAGATATAATTGTTAAAAACAATAGTTACCTAGTCTACCATTTAGATGACTAAAAGACTCCACAAATAGAAAACCAAACGACGTGTGTTTTGGGTGGCCGGCTTGGGAGAAGACCTGGTCACCTAAAAGACATGCGCGCCCATGACATCGAGGCATTAGAGGAAGGACCAAGTGTGGCGCACCAACTGGTGCGCATGGATGGGGCATAAGCTCGCTAGAACGCCCATGATACGTGGTGTTCAAGAAAGATGTGATGTCGGCTGCTGGAGGCATGCGAGAAACGCGCGCGTTGTGTGAGGGCGGGAAGAAAAGGTGGCGGATGGTGCAGGTTGATGTGTGTTGCTGTTGAGCTGACGCGGTGGACCCGTTGTTGGCGTGCCCAATCATGTAAAGACATGTGGCATCCAAAGTAGGCTGAAATGCTATGTAGCTCCAAATTTTGGTATTTTTATACTGTTTCTGTTTCGTTTTTGCACTGCCTTTCAAATCTATAGATAATAATTAAGATAAAATTAATTATTTTACGAAAGAAATATGTTTATAAAAAATGTAGAAATATTTTTTTATAGCTTAAATAATTTAATATTGCACCCAAACTAAAAATACATGGTTATGTGGTTTTACCGATTTAACTCAAAATAACTATTTAACTTACAAATGTTGTCATAAGGATTTAAAATGATAATAAAAGTGTAAAATAAGATTTTTTAGCATTATAAGACACACAGTGTTATGTGTTCATCAAAGATTGAATTTATAGAGGCTCCGCAAGTTCTTGATAGAGTTGAAAGTTGATCCAAATATGAATAAGCCAATTAAGCTCTATTGTGATGACAGTGGAGTAGTGGTGAATTTAAAAAAATGTAGGAGCCATAAGAGAGGCAAACATATAGAAAGGAAGTACTGTTTGGTTGAGACATCATGAGTCGAGGCGACGCGGCTGTTCTAAAGATTGCATTGGTAATGTGGTTCTTTTCACAAAAATGTTGCACACCAAGAGTTTTGAGTCATCTTGAGGGCTTAGGATTAAGGGATATATGTCCCATCTGCTTTAAATGTTGTTTCTGTATCATATGAGATGGCATGTAAACTAATCCACTCACCTATGTTTTCTACATCTCCTGTATTTGATATACAAACATATGCTATTGTCATTACCATGTTGTAAAAGCATATTTTACAACAATTGTTACGACCAAAGGGAAACACTCCTCTGACTTAATTATATAATGGGACCTAAGAAGTACTTACCCAAGTGCAAGTTGTATCAAGTAACAAAACTCCACGAATTTGAGGTCGAATTCATAGGGAATTCTTGTTAAAGTAACAAATTATAAATATTTAGAACTAAAAATAAATATTCAAAAAATTAATAAAAATAACCAAAATTATAAAAATGCAGAATTTTAATGGAAGAAAAAACAATAATAAATTTTCAAAAAAAATAATAAGAAAAGTGCCGAAGTTAGAAGATTTACTCTTAGTAATTTATTTGGGTTCACTTTATCTATTTCATTACTCAGTTGAAGTCCATGCACTTCAAGCGGCCCATAGGATGACAGAGCAATTAGGGTCCAATTGAAGTGCTAGCATTTGCAATTGTCTCAAAGAATACACTGTATCACCCTCTAACCACAATACCTCAAAATTACTAAGTATTAGTGTGCCAATCTATATCGACAATGCAATAAAAGCTTATTATTACAAATAAAATGGATTTATATTTATTTTAACTTTTTAACTTGATAATGAGTCCTAAGTATTTATTTTGTCATTCTTTGTCGATATGTAATCAAATTTTCCTAAGCATTACTCATGCGAATATATGTCTATGATAAATAAAAATCTTGTTTTCACAAGAATAGTGATCTTTTTTACCTGTTAGACATTTTATCGAATTCAACTTATATATATAGAATGACCAATGAACCACTTTGATATGTAGACCCGGCTTCTTTGCATTTATAGAACCCTTTCTCTATATGTTTATCGGTGTTCAAGTGACAACCATCAGAGCACTAATAAAGTGACAAGACGACATTGGTTGCTTAGGAGCTCTTGATCTTGAGCATGAGGACGAGGGGTGGTGCCCTCTATTAGCCTCTAATTACATGACAATTATGCTTGACGGACATATGGCTCCATACGGTAAAATAAAAGCTATTAAAACAAATATCATTGCTAAATCCAATATAAAAGTTGTGAGCATTAAGTCTAATTAGAGAGTTAAAACTAACCATGTTAATTTATCAAGAGTTTCAACTTTTCATATCGGTAAAATAAATGTTGTGTTTGGCAATATAAGTTAGAATTAAAAATTTTTGGTTACAGTATAAAACTCTAACATGTATAGTGTCAAGAGAAAATATACTATTGTGTAAAGTTCTTACATGCTACAATCTTTTCAACTAAAGTTGGTTCCAACCAATGCTCCTAAACACCCTAAAAATCAAGCGAATATAAATAAAAAAAGCAAACACAAATATAAGAGTTAATGGCTTAGATTGTCCTCAGCCTTTTATGAAAGTCATAAATTGGTCTCCATTCTTTTTTTTTTCTTGATTTAATTATCTCAAACCTTTTGTTTTAGGTGCAAAAAGACTGATATAACTAATGACCACTAAGGTCTGGTTTGGCATTAGTTGGTTCTAACTAACTTTTTAGTTAAGAACAGTATAAAGCTCTTACAGCTACAGTAAAAGCAAAAAATTGCTATAGTGTAAAGCTCTCACATGCTATAGTGTTTACATTTCTAACTAATGGTTCTAATTACTATACCAAGCACCCTATAAATTTTGTACGAAATTGATCATGTGCCAAGCACATGCATATGATATGTAAGGACATTCTAGTAAAATATTTAAAATACTTTTAAAAATTAAAATTAAAAACATAAAAAGAAACAAAAACTAATTAAAAAAAGAAAAAAAAATCTCTTCCTTTCTTTCTCTACACACGCTACTCTCCCTTCACACACCCTCTTTTTCTCACATTTGAAGAACCAGACGAACAACCTCTCTATCTTATCAAGAAATCTATCACCATCCACAACCCACCATTCTGGTGCCTTCCTGCCCCAAACTCCCCCTCCTCCGTGAGTTCGTGTCATGTCCCGAAGTACGGAAGGTGACATAGCGGGTTAATTAAGAAAATTAATGAAAATTTAATTAAAACATGAGTTTAAGTATTTGAATTGATTATGAAAATGTAGAAATTTTAAAACCTTTAAAAAAAAACTTTTATAATAATTAAACAAATGAGAATATCATGGTGAACAATAAGAAAGTGAAAAGGAAATAAAAAGAAACAAGAATGGGTTCCACTAACCCACACCTTGTGCACACACATAGTACTGACAAAGTTATAATACAACCACAGTCCAA
Organism: Artocarpus heterophyllus; assembly: GCA_025403435.1. Lineage (NCBI taxonomy): Eukaryota > Viridiplantae > Streptophyta > Magnoliopsida > Rosales > Moraceae > Artocarpus > Artocarpus heterophyllus. Next base: position 17,703,323 of record CM046334.1, read on the forward strand.
GTAAAGAGAAAAGGTTAGAATATTACATGTCTTGATTTTATAATTTAAATAACCTATAGGGTCCTTCTATTGCTCATGTGTCCTGTCTGTGGAATCCTCTCTGAACCTAAGCTGAAATCCACCTAGAGGGGAAGGATTTTGAAAACAAACAAAATGTGAGCGAAAGGCTCAGTAGGACTACAATTTAGAAAACATTTAATTTTAAAAAGGAAATATCATTATTAAAGAAAAGGACTTGAATAAATAAAATTAAGCAAAATCAGTCTTACCCAAAACAATTTATTAGTCGACCAGAAAGAACATCATTTTCTTTTCCTAGGCAAACCATATGTATAACACCACCGTAGTAGCCCAGTTAGGTTTCGGGACCTGCCCTCAAGGTCGCACGCTACATGACCGATCTCTGATATGGCATTATGCCCTTATATTCATTTCTACTATCATTTAAACTCAATTACCATGTATTTGCATTTACATTCATTATGGGGTTCATTATGAAATTCACTTCAATTCACGGTTTATAAAAATAACCGATAAAAATTCCTTTTTCAATCAATCGTTGAAAACATTTTGATAAAAACCCTTTTTAAGGCTAAATCATTTGAAACTAAGTTACCAAGAAAAGGGGTAGAAGTCCTACCTTAATACTCCCACACCGTAATCCTGGTCCACTATACGTTAGCTCCGCAGAACCACGAATGACCTAGGTCTATCAGTATCTAGTTTAAGATATTCTACGTTGCTAAATTGTTTCATGGCGTCCTAGTGTGCCATTTGTATTTATACAATCATTTTATAAAGTTGGAATTTCAATCAGGACTCAAAACAGTAAAAACGGGTGAAAAATAACAAAATCTCACCATGCTCGGTCGGCTTGCAGGTCACCTTGGTTTGACCTGTTGGAAAGCCAGGTCCGGTCGGCCAAACTTTTCCAGGTTCGGCCTGCCGGACAGATGAATCCGGCCTGCCGAACATGAAGTTTGGCCTATCGATTTGGAAAAATTCTAGAATTTTTCAGGCACGGGTTTCGGCCTCCCTGAGCCCAAATCTCCATTCTAACCTGTTTTTCTCAGTTCTCAGGCATAGAAATCAAGCACAAATGATAAAAAAAAAACAATATAAAACACTTTTGAACCAATTTAAACAAGATTTACACAATGATTTTGAAAAATCTAAAAAATAGAGAAAAATGAGGAAAAATAAAAAATCTTGAATCGAATCCGTTTTTCTTCAAACAAAGCTTAGATTCTAGTTGTTCTAAGTTCCTCTAACTAAGATCAAGGGTTCTCTAAGCTTAAATGAGCTTAAATTTCAAAATGCAAGAAAAATTGAAAATTTGAAAAAGTTTTGAAATTTGAAAACTAACCTTGAATCGAAGCTTTAAATCGCGTTTTCAGTTGATCAATCACGTTCCCGAGCCTCTAATCCACCAAACCGATGCTTGGGGCTTGATTAAATTCAAAAATTTTAAGAAGAAATGAGAGAGAAAAAGAGAGACAGTGAGAGGGTGAGAGAGACACGAGAGAGGAAGAGAGAGAATGGGAGAGAGCGTGAATGAGGGAAAGAGGGAGAGAATGAGAGATTAAATAAAGGAAGGGGAAGCAAAACCAATAAGATAAACTGTGTACTGCCCACGGTTTGCAAAAGGACGTGGTTGGTATTTGACAAATTGTTTTGTTTTAAATACTCAAAACAATAATTTAAAATAATTAAGAATAATTAAAAGTTATTAAAATAATAAAAAATAACATTAATTTAAAAATTCCACAAAATGATCAAATTAAGTTTAAAATATTCATTATGGCACACTAATCCACCATTTGACACTCTAATGCCAATTAATTAATTCTGGGGCGTTACAGTTCAAGTCCAGGCTGTAGCAAACCCATCTCCTCCACGTCGAGTTCGAGCTCGATGTTGCAAGCCCAATCCCTTCGAACCAGATCTCCTCTCATTGTGAAATAGAGCTCACCGCCACGAGCTTATTTGTGCTAAAGATCGCCAGATCTGCAAGGAACACCACCACCCTCCTCTACCATGAGCCAGCTCTCTTCTGTCTCAAAATTGAAGTGGCAGGAGAGAAGAAGAGGCTAAAAGAGAGAATTGTAATCTCTCTTTGAAATGTTCTTGGTTTTGGAATGTGTACGTAAATCAAGCCCCTATTGATGGTTCAAGTGGAAGTTCTTTAAGACACATCAACACTCACGGTTTTCGTCAATTTGTTATAGAAAATCTGATTAGCATTTATCAGACCTAGGCCTTGCTCAGCACTGATACTCCCACGGTTTTTTAGATGTCCATTCATGAGTGAAAGGTCTTATTAGTTCTAGTTTCTACAAGTTTGTTCAAGAAATTTTCAAGTTTCAGTTTTGTGGGTATTGGATTGTTAAAGAGATGTTGTTTGATGAGATGTAATTATTCGTTAAAATTTAATAGCAATTGGAATGATTTGATTTAACAAAATTATTGCAAAGATGTCGGATTTGGTTTGTCACTTGCAATCGCAATACGATTGAAAGGAGATGAGAAAAAGGGAAAGATCCTTTTTGTTTTTATTTTTATTTTTTAAAGAATTTTATTTTATTTTTGAAAAATGTTGTTTATTTATTAATTTGTGTGCATTTTAGTCCTTTTGATGTAAATCAATATCATGTGCTTCTCATATGAAGCAAAACAATGAGATATTTAATAGTTGTCAGATAAATTAGTCCTTTTGTATGTAAAATAAAAAGTTTGGATTAGTTAAATCGAGAACCAATTCATCACTTTTGTAAAAGGTTAAGATAATTTGAGCAATTAAGCCTAAATATAAAAGGACTTATTACAAAAATTCATTTTAAATTATAGTTCTTGCAACACTATGCCCTTGAACTTCAAAATATAATATTTGTTCCCCTGAACTATGAAACATAATATTTTTTCCCTGATCTATGAAATATTACAAAAAAGTCCACAAATTATGATTTTGAGCATAAATGATATGATATTTACATAAATAATTTTACAAAGTGAGGCTTGATGTTTTCTTAAAGCCATCATTTTTTGATCACTTTAATTTTTAAATAGGCAGTAATAAGCCGCTCTTATATGCTATTCCAATGGGAGTTGGGCTTTTGGGTTTACAACTGAAGTGAAAAAAAAAAAAAAAAACATGTGTTCATCTCCCTAATGCCACCATACTTTTAATAATAACAACACCCATTAATAATGTAACAATTAAAACCACACCTATATATATGCATATATATATATATATATCTTTAAAGGCTATTTTATATATACATATATGTATATATATACATATATATATTATTAATATTTTTAGTTGAAGGCTATTTTTTTAAAAAAATGCTTTGATATAGGACAGTAAATGGAAATAGGTCACTTATTCTATCTCATGCTTTATCCAAATAAATGGATGCCATGTGATCATTAAATTTTAAAACTTAATGTTAAAGTTATAAAAAATAGGGTTAATCTTACAAATGGTCTTTAAGGTTTATTTTCAGTCTTAGTTTAGCCTCTAACTTTTAAAAAGTCCTACTTTAATCCCTAGCCTATCATTTTGTTTCAATTTTGGTCCTTTTGCTAGATAAATGTTAAATTTTGAATAGAAAAAATCATGTAATGGGCATGTAATTGGGACTAAATTAAAGAATCTAAAGTTTAGGATCATTTGTGGACATAATTTTATTATTTTTTAATTAGTTAAAAAACAAAAGTTGATTTAAAATAAACGACAATAAATTGAGCACAAAAATACTATAGTCGCTTGTGTTTTACGTTTACAAAACAAACATCCCTTCAAAATGTCATAAAGTAGGCTATTTAAAGCCATATACAAGATTCAAAAAAAAAAAAAAAAATCATCAAAACAAACAAATTGGCTACTTGAAAATTATGTATCAAACGTTCCTTATTCTGTCGATCTGTTTTGATAAGTTTTTGTCATCAATTTTTTTGTCATTTTAAATGGTTTAGCTAATTAAACTAATTAAAAGAAACAAAATTAATGTCCACAGATGGTCCTTGAATTTTAAATATTTTTTCAGTTTTAATCCTTAAAATGTAGATATTTCTCAGTTTTGATTCTTGAAATTTAGATATTTTCAGTTTTAGTCTCTAAGCTTTTGATTCACTTCAGTTTCAGTATACGGGCTCAACATATGATTTTTCCATCTAAAGTTTAACGTTCATCTAACTGAAGGACCAAAAGTAAAAAAGATGATAGGTTAGGAACTAATATTTTGACTAGTCGCGAAGACTTTGGGCTTATTTTGCTTTCTTTAAATATGTTAGACACTTTATGCTTTATGCTTTATGCTTTCCTTTGAATGAATTATATTCTTCCCTTGGATTCCGTTGAATCCGCTTTATATTCAGTAGTTGTAGCCTTCGGCTTTTTTATTTGGAAACCAGTTAGTACGTTGAAGAGCCACTATAGTATTGTTTGACCGATTCTTTATGCCTTCTTGAATTCTATGGTCGCATGTATGATTGCATTTTTTCGATGGGCTCGGAAGCCAGCGTTGACCAAGGAGTCGTCTTGTTAGGTTATGTTGACCGGTGATTCGATTTGTTGACTTATAAAAGGAGTCGTAGTTTCTGTTGACTCGTAAGAAGAGTTGTAGTTTCAGTAAGGGCTTTTGCTGACTGCCCTTTTTCCCCTTAAGTCTTAACCATACTTTTCATAAATCGGCTAAGATTTGAGAAGTTCAGAGTCATTTGAGGGGGAAAGATAAACACATTGAGGTCTCGACATTGTGTATGACATATCCGTTGCAGATGTGGAGCCAAATCAAGTCGACACCCCAGCACAAAGTAAGAAAAAGGGAAAAAGCAGTCCTTGGAAGGCAGAGAGCCAGCGCCGCGGCTCTGACAGAAGAGCGCCGCGGCACTAGGACGAGGGCGCCTAGGCGCCAAGTGCAGAGCGCCTAGGCGCCAGGACAAGGGCGCCTAGGCACCAAGTGGAGAGCGCCTAGGCGCCAACAACAAAGAGTCGAGGCGTCGGGTGAATAGCGCCTAGGCGCTACAGGGGGCGCCGCTGCGCTCGTTTCGAGCGCCGTGGCGCTGACGCGCAGTGATACTCGATATTTTTTGAGTTAGAGTCGGACTCAAAGGCCCCAAAAAGGGGAAACCACTAGGGTTTCCCATTAGTTGCTATTTTTCTCCTCCTTTGGCTATAAATAGACACAAGGTGGCTAGGGTTGTGTGAAAAGTGTGTGAAAATTGTGAGAGGCATACTTCTTGAGAGAGAAAAATTCCCACAGGGTGTTAGATAGAAGAGAGTTTTGGTAAGCACAATTTGTGAGTGTGTGAGAAACTGCTCTTGTAATCTGTAATCTCTTTCATCATAGTGGAATCTACAAGCGGTAGAAACAGGATGTAGTCTCAATTTTGGACAAACCTGTATAAAAATTTGGTGTCTCTTTTGTTAGACATGTATGCCCTAAGGAGTAAAAATGTAATACATTTTTTGAGACATTTTTTTATCAATAAAGAATTTATTCTTTTATTTATACCAAATTTTGTCCTGTTTACGTTCATATTTGTTGAATGTATGATAAGCAAACAGTAGTCTGAGACTGTCAGTCTAAACCTTAAGAATTGGGCATATGATGGACTGATTATGCGGAAGACACGATTCTTAAGGTGACGGTCTAAAACATATGATCTGTAATCGATGGAATAAAGTTGGGCGCTTTATTCATGTAAAGATTGTTATGTTGTCCATATCCCTTTTGGGAGATGGTTTGTCTTGACCATCGGAGTTGGACTCCTTGAATAAAAACATTGGCGCGTTGTCATAGGTGACGACGTATTGGATCGGGACATAAAGTGAATTGATTTGGATTAATAATTCTGTCTTGGCAAATCGATTCACTTTAGACAGTCATTTGTATTGTATCTTAATCTTGAGATGAATAGTGGGCCCGTTGTCTCGACTTGTGTCTTTTGATGTACCAATGGGTAACTCCCACATCTCTATAGTGGTATGCATGCTGGTACGTTGGAGGCATAACTCTTGATAGCGTAGACTTGTTATTGATAGATATGGAATCCATAGCTCCTCTTTAGGAGTAATGATATCCTCTTATATGCGTTGTCCTGTAATTGAAAAACTGGAGCGCTCAACCATTTGGATACATAGGTGTAACCGAATGGTATACTATCTTTGGATGGTAAGTTTTCTAATGGTGAGATAATGGAACGTAAGATAAAAATAATCAGGAAGGTAAGACATAACTTGTCCTTAAGCCGATTATGGACGATCGTATGGGGATGCGATACACTATGATATGTCATGGAGACTTAGCTACACGAGCTTCGTAATTCTATAAAGTTCGAGAGTGCAGCTCCAAGCTTTTAGTAGAGTAGCGTTGGAGTTGATAATTGTGAAATGTATATATGGGATATTGGGTTTCATGATTATCATGAGCTTGAACTTTATAGGTCCATTTTGGTCCCCTTTGCTAGCTCACAAAATCCTGTAACGACACGGCGTGCTTTTCCAATAATTGGTGACTTATGTCAGATTTATCAAATTGGTTTAAAATTTGTAAGAATCAAATAATTCATGTCTGTTTATCGGTTGAATAATTTTGTAAGAAATTAGTTCAAGATAAACTTGTTGAATTATTGCGATCAAATAATTCTTGTCTGTTTATCGGTTGTTTTAATTTTGGACAAATTAGAATAAGATAAACTTGTAGGATTATTGTGAATTGATTTATTTTCTTAGAGATTATCTTGATAAAGTTTGTTTTGATCAGATATCTTCTCTATTGGGTTATTTGAATCAAAACTGAGATTTTATCCTTTAGAATCTCGGGTGGAAAATAAAAGATTCGCGGAGATTTTTTCTCGGGAGTTTGGCCTGCCGAATGACGTGGTCGGCCTGCCGAACTGGCCTGTTTGACCTGTCGATCAGAATGTTCGGCCTGCCGATTAGCGGGAGATAAGATTACACGTTTTCACGCGGATCTTATCAGATATTGATTCAAACTTGATTCTGTTTCGAGTTTTTGAGACCTAATCTGATACGGACTAACCCCAGGACCAATAACTATAAAAAGGGAGTGAGTCTCATGATTTACTCAGATCAATTTGAGAGATTAAGAGTGATACTCTTCTAGTGAGCATCTAAAAACTCCCCGAGAGCTTTTGTTCACAAGTCACGAACACTAGCTTTGGGTTCTCTCTATTGGTTGGAAGGAGAGTCACCGGTGGAAGAGCTGTACGTGTGAGCCCACACTCACTCCGGTTATGGATAGAGAATAGCAAAGAAGACCAGTTGGTTGAGGCTCTTCTGGAACGTTACTTCTCTACACAGGTTGCGGAGGTTCTTCGGCACACCAAGGTTAGTAAGATCTGTCTAATTTATACATATAACATGTCAAACTTGTGTTTTGGAAATTACTCTGATGGAAAATTTTTAAAAATTCCGTTGCGTACTTTGTTTTCAACAATTGGTATCAGAGCCAAGGTTTTTACATAAATTTGCAAGTTTGTGATCATGTTATATGCATAAATTTTGTGATCTTAATCTCTCCTATGCTTGAATTGAATTCTATAGAGAGATGGCACTCTAGGTTTCTATATAATATATATGTTGTCATGGATTATGTGGTGAATATTTATTAATTAATTATGGTTGATTAAATCATTGTTTAATTATTTATTAATTAATTAATACCGGTTATGGTTCCTTAGAGGTTAGAATGTGTATCTAAGTTTTTCATGTAATTAAATGGCGGACTATCATCTCCGTTTAAGAATTATTATTTATTTTAAATTTGTAAAATTTTGTAATTAAAGAATTATTCAGAGAAGACGGAACGAGAAGTCGAATCTTAAAGATTGATGATGGCGCCTCCAGGTATTTCCTGAGTCTCTAATTTTATGTTTTGAATTGTTGAAAATAAAATTGATGAATTGTATTAAAATTGTATTTTTTGGATTGAGGGTTTTCTGCTCGGTCGGCATGCCGGACCTCACAGTTCGACAGGCCGAAGGTCACAGATCGGTAGGCCGGACGTATGGTCCGACAGGCCGACAGTGGGGCATAGATTTGGGTGCGTTGCCGGCAAACCGAACCTTCATGATCTGCAGGCCGATCACCCAGATTGGCCTGCCTACCGAGAGCTACCAAGTGTCCAGAAAAGGTGCAATTTTTTCGGTGCAGTTTTAATTTTATTTTTGGGACGATTTTGAGAAACATTAAATTTGGATATGACCGAAAATATAAAGTATTCGATTCATACGGGATTGAAGACTTGAAGATGGATATTACATGAAGAAGGATACAACTTGAGGATTCAAGGATCGATAAATGTCTCGATTATTCTCTTGTAATCTTAGTTTTCTATTCTCTAGGGTGGAACCATAATATTACGGTTATTATTATTTTGCTTGTAGCTTTGCTTGTCTGCATTATAATTTGATTTACCATGTATATTGATAACATGTCATATAGAATAGGGAATGCCGCTCATATTAAAATTGTTCATGCATGATTTTAAAATAAAACCTTGACTTCAAAAGATTGAGTGGTAGAAGGTTTTCAAAGAGAGGACCTAAGGCCTCCATCGTTGGTCCATAAGAAGAACATGGTGGTCCCGACCCCTAGGAAGGGATTTCTATCATGTACCAGATTGGATCTCTGAAAAGATAAGGTATTTTAGTATGATTTATGGTTGCACACCCCTACGTGGTGATTATAAATCATGGATAAAATATTGAAACGGTGGTTATACACTCACGTTAATTTTATTATTAACCTCCCCTAGGAGCTCTGTTGATAAAATTAATGACCAAAGAAACGATTATTAGTGTATGCTAGATCATACGGGTCCTGGATGGCATATATTAATCAGGAGGGGATCCGTGTTCTTGATTGAATTTAGCATGACTCCCCTAGGAACCTGTTGAATTCTGAGTTGGGAATTATCGTTGTAAGGTTGTGATATTTTCAAGGTTTTGACACATAAACACATTTGTATGATTTTACATGATTGTGTTATCTTACTAAATTATTATATATGTTTGCTTATGTTTGGTACATGATTCTTTATTGTAGATTGAAAATGTCTAAAAATGCTTTATCATCGATACTTGACAAAAACCAATTAACAGGTGAGAATTATAACGATTGGAAACGGAACCTGGACATCGTCCTATTCTTTGAGAAACTGAAATATATACTGACAACTCCTTGTCCTCCCGAGGCTACGGGAGACTCAAGTAATGAGCAATTCCAAGCGTACGACCGCTGGAAAGATGCTAATGATTAGGCCCGCTGCTATGTTATGGCTAGTATGAAAAATGTGCTGCAGGCTCAACATCAGGATTATGAGACTGCGAAACAGATCTTGGATAATCTTGAGGACATGTTTGGAGGCCAGGCCATAACAAAGCGGCAAGGGGCGCTTCGGAAACTCTTAAACTGTAGACAGAGACCGGGGACATCTGTAAAGGAGCACATGATGTTGGTCATGGGTTACCTCGCTGAGGCTCAAACCAATGGAGCCGACATCGATGTTGAAACTCAGATGACTATGGTCTTTGAGACTCTGTCTAAGGAATTTATTCCGTTTCGAGCTACTTTTAATTTAAGCAATAGACGGGATATGACCTTGACAGAACTGATGAAATGGTTACAGGGGTTTGAACTGCTGATCAGGGAGTCTCCTGCTGGTGGTGAGGCCAATATGGTAGCTGCTTCTGGTTCCAATCCTAACTCTGGGAATGGAAAGAAGCAACGGGCCAAGAGTAGGAAGTCTTCTATTCCTGCTGCTGCGAAGAGCAAGAAGAAGAAGAAGAAGAACCCAAAGAAGCTTAAGTGCTTCTTCTGTGGTAAGGTCGGGCATATAAAGAAGCATTGCAAGGACTTCCTTTCCAAGGGAGGTAGGTGTGATCTTCTATATTTAGAAACTTGTTTGGTTGAGGAATCCAGTGACATCTGGGTCATAGATTCCGGTGCAACTAATCATGTTTGTGTTTCTCTGCAGGGATTAAAAGAAACGAGAAGTCTACTACGTGAAGACTTAACGCTTCGGATGGGCGATGGATCCTTGGTCTCAGTGGAAGCAGTGGGAGATGTCCATCTTTATTTTGATAATTATATGAATTTAATTTTACGAGATTGTTTTTATGTTCCTAAATTTAAAAGGAATTTAATTTCTGTATCTTCTTTATTTAAAGACTCCTACGTGGTATCTTTTAATGAAAAAATGGTGATTCAAAAAAATAAATCTTTTATCTGTTTTGGATGGATGCAAAATAATCTATATTTTATCAAACCTAAGATGGACTTATTGCTTAATGTTGAGATAAATGATAATAACTCAAAAAGACTTAAAACTTCTCACTCTAATAAGACTTATCTTTGGCATTTGCACCTTGGCCATATTAACCTGAATAGGATTCAAAGGTTGGTAAGGGATGGACCTTTAAGTCACTTAAAGGTGGAATCTATACCTTAATGTGAATCTTGTTTGAAGGGTAAAATGACCAAAAGACCATATGGGTCTAAGGGCAATAGGGCCGAAGGGGTTCTAGAACTTGTGCATAGTGATGTTTGCGGGCCGATGAACATCCGGGCATGAGGAGGGTATGAGTACTTCGTCACTTTTATTGACGATTACTCAAGATATGGGTATGTGTACCTAATGCAGCACAAAAGCGAAACTTATGATAAGTTCAGGGTGTTTCGGGCTGAAGTGGAAAAGCAATTGGGTAGGCCCATAAAGGCACTTTGATCCGATCGAGGTGGGGAATACCTTTCTGATGAGTTCTTGGGACACTTGTTAGAGAATGGGATTTTATCCCATTTGATTGCGTCGGGCACTCCGCAGCAGAATGACGTAGCAGAGAGAAGGAATAGGACTTTGTTGGACATGATTCGGTCCATGATGAGTTATTCATCAGTACCTTTATCTTTTTGGAGATATGCACTACAAACCGCATGTTATCTTTTGAACAATGTGCCTTCAAAATCGGTCCCTAAAACTCCTCACGAGTTGTGGACAAGACGAAAGACATCCTTAAACCATATTCACAAATGGGGATGTCCGGCTCATGTCCTGTTTAAGGATCCAAATAAGTTGGAAGCACGTTCGGAAGTTTGCGTGTTTGTAGGATATATAAAAGGGACTAAAGGGGGTTATTTTTATAACCCAAAGGAAAATAAAGTCGTGGTTTTAACTAATGCAACTTTCCTTGAGGAGAGTTACATGGACGACTTTAAACCTCGAAGCAAAGTGGTGCTTGAGGAGTTAAGGGGTGATCCGTTCACTCCGAAGGTTCCAAATGAAACCATTCCGATCGGTGTAGAAAAACCAAACAAACCTGAACAACAATTTCAGGGGCTTCGACGTAGTGGGAGGATCGGGCGTCAACCTGAGAGGTATATGTTCAATGGGGAGGTCTTCTTGGCTGAACCGGATGAACATGACAGAGATCCTTATACTTACGCAGAAGCTATGTAGGATGTTGATTCAAGACTCTGGACAGAGGCCATGAACATAGAGATGAAGTCTATGGAGACTAATCAGGTCTGGGAGCTTGTGGATCTTCCCGAAGGGGTAAAACCCATAGGGTGTAAGTGGATCTACAAGAGGAAAAGAGGAGTGGATGGAAAGGTCGAAACCTTTAAGGCTAGACTAGTAGCTAAGGGTTATACGCAAAAGGAAGGAATCGATTATGAGGAAACCTTTTCACCTGTAGCCATGCTTAAGTCCATCCGGATTCTCTTGTCCATAGCTACCGCTCTCGACTATGAGATTTGGCAGATGGATGTCAAGACGGCTTTCTAGAATGGCTATCTTGATGAGTCCATTTATATGGAATAACCAGACGGGTTCAAGGTCGCGGGTCAAGAGGGTAAGGTTTGTAAGCTGCTAAAGTCTATTTATGGACTTAAGCAGGCTTCCCGTTCTTGGAACATAAGATTTGATCAAGTGATCAAGACTTATGGGTTCTCACAAAATGTGGATGAACCATGTGTTTACAAACACATAAAGGATGGGAATGTGGTTTTTTTACTGCTTTATGTAGATGACATTATGCTAATTGGCAATGACGTTGGGGCGTTGTCATCGGTCAAATTATGGTTGACCAAGTAGTTTGACATGAAGGACTTAGGTGAGGCTAATTTTGTTCTCGGTATCTAGATCTTTCGGGATAGGAAGAACAAAATGATAGCTTTGTCTCAGGCCGGCTACATAGATAAAATTCTCAGGAGGTTTGCAATGCAGGATTCCAAGAAAGGTGGGCAACCATCTAGGTCTAGAATTACTCTTTCTAAGAAAGACTCTCCAAAGTCTTATGAAGAAAGAGAATACATGAAGAAGGTGCCTTATGCTTCGGCAGTGGGTAGTCTCATGTATGCCATGCTTTGCACACGACCGGATATTAGCTATGCGGTCGGGATTGTAAGTCGATTTCAGGCGGATCCAGGACCGAACCATTGGGTTGCGGTAAAGCATATTTTCAAGTACCTGAGAAGGACTCGAGGGCATATGCTTGTGTATTCGGGTGAGGATTTAACTCCTCTAGGATACACTGATTTGGATTTTCAATCCTGTCTGGATTCTAGGAAATCGACTTCCGGGTTTGTGTTTACTCTGGGTGGCGGTGCCATCAGTTGGAGAAGTGCGAAGCAAGATTGCACTTTGGATTCAACGATGGAGGCCGAGTATGTGGCGGCTAGTGATGCTTTGAAAGAAGCAGTGTGGCTCCGCAAGTTCCTTAGGGATCTTGAGGTAGTTCCTGGTATGGATAAAGCGGTATCACTGTATTGTGACAACAGTGCGGCGGTAGCTAATGCTAAGGAAGCAAGATTTCACAAGAAGAGTAAGCATATTGATCGGAAGTATCATGTGATAAAGGACTTCGTTGAGGGCGGACATATCACAGTGTGCAAGATCGAGTCAGAGGACAATTTAGCTGATCCATTTACGAAGACACTTACTGCGAGAGTCTTCGAGAGGCATGTGGAAGCTATGGGGAAGCAAAATTTGCTGTATTTACTCACTTAGTGCAAGTGGGAGATTGTTAGGCATGTATGCCCTAAGGAGTAAAAATGTAATACGTTTTTGGAGACATTTTTTATCAATAAAGAATTTATTCTTTTATTTATACCAAATTTTGTCCTCTTTACGTTTATATTTGTTGAATGTATGATAAGCAAACAGTAGTCTGAGACTGTCAGTCTAAATCTTAAGAATTGGGCATATGATGGACTGATTATGCGGAAGACAGGATTCTTAAGGTGACGGTCTAAAACATATGATCCGCAATAGAGGGAATAAAGTTGGGTGCTTTATTCATGTAAAGATTGTTATGTTGTCTATATCCCTTTTGGGAGATAGTTTGTCTTGACCATCGGAGTTGGACTCCGTGAATAGAAATATTGGCGCGTTGTCATAGGTGACGACGTGTTGGATCAGGACATAAAGTGAATTGATTTGGATTAATAATTCTGTCTTGGCAAATCGATTCACTTTAGACAGTCATTTGTATTGTATCTTAATCCTGAGATGAATAGTGGGCCTGTTGTCTCGACTAGTATTTTTTGATGTACCAATGGGTGACTCCCACATCTCTATAGTGGTATGCATGTCGGTACGTTGGAGGCATGACTCTTGATAGTGTGGACTTGTTATTCATAGATATGGAATCCATAGCTCCTCTTTAGGAGTAATGATATCCTTTTATATGCGTTGTCCTGTAATTGAAAAACTGGAGCACTCAACCATTTGGATACATAGGTGCAACCGAATGGTATACTATCTTTGGATGGTAGGTTTTCTAATGGTGAGACAATGGAGCGTAAGATAAAAATAATCGGGAAGGTAAGACAGAACTTATCCTTAAGCCGATTATGGATGATCATATGGGGATGCGATACACTATGATATGTCATGGAGACTTAGCTACACGAGCTTCGTAATTCTATAAAGTTCGAGAGTGCAGCTCCAAGCTTTTAGTGGAGTAGCATTGGAGTTGATAATTGTGAAATGTATATCTGGGATATTGGGTTTCATGATTATCATGAGCTTGAACTTTATAGGTCCATTTTGGTCCCCTTTGCTAGCTCACAAAATCCTGTAACGACACGGTGTGCTTTTCCAATAATTGGTGACTTATGTCAGATTTATCAGATTGGTTTAAAATTTGTAAGAATCAAATAATTCATGTCTGTTTATCGGTTGAATTAATTTTGTAAGAAATTAGTTCAAGATAAACTTGTTGAATTATTGCGATCAAATAATTCTTGTCTGTTTATCGGTTGTTTTAATTTTGGACAAATTAGAACAAGATAAACTTGTAGGATTATTGTGAATTGATTTATTTTCTTAGTGATTATCTTGATAAAGTTTGTTTTGATATGATATCTTCTCTATTGGGTTATTTGAATCAAAACTGAGACTTTATCTTTTAGAATCTCGGGTGAAAAATAAAAGATTCGCGGAGATTTTTTCTCGGGAGTTTGGCCTGCTGAATGACGTGGTCGGCCTGCCGAACTGGCCTGTTCGGCCTACCGATCAGAATGTTTGGCCTGCCGATCAGCGGGAGATAAGATTACGCGTTTTCACATGGATCTTATCAGATTTTGATTCGAACTTGATTCTGTTTCAAGTTTTTGAGTCCTAATCTGATACGGACTAACCCTAGGACCAATAGCTATAAAAAGGGAGTGAGTCTCATGATTTACTCAGATCAATTTGAGAGATTAAGAGTGATACCCTTCTAGTGAGCATTTAAAAACTCCCTGAGAGCTTTTGTTCACAAATCACGAACACTAGCTTTGGGTTCTCTCTATTGGTTGGAAGGAGAGTCACCGGTGGAAGAGCTGTGCGTGTGAGCCCACACTCACTCCGGTTATGGATAGAGAATAGCAAAGAAGACCAGTTGGTTGAGGCTCTTCTGGAATGTTACTTCTCTACACAGGTTACGGAGGTTCTTCGGCACACTGAGGTTAGTAAGATCTGTCTAATTTATACATATAATATGTCAAACTTGTGTTTTAGAAATTGCTCTGATGGAAAATTTTTAAAATTCTGCTGCGCACTTTGTTTCCAACATCTTTTTCTTCTTTTTCTCCTATTTATTTTCTGCAATTGTTCGTTCTTGCGATCCTTGGAATTAGGAGTTGCCTAATTCCCCAACAACTGGTATCAGAGAGGAGGTTTTGATGAAGAACGATGACTAGAGAAGAAGGTATGGTAGCCGGTATCACCAAAGTTGATGGTTCAGATTTTTCTTATTGGAGGATGCAAGTAGAAGACTACCTATATAGCAAGAAATTGCACTTGCCCTTGGGTAATAAGCCCGAAGGCTTGAAGGATGAGGAGTGGAATCTCCTTGATAGACATGTGCTTGGTCTGATCCGTTTGACCTTGTCAAAGAACGTTGCCCACAACGTTGCGAAGGAGACTACTACAACAGGGATGATGAAGGCTCTGTCAGAGATGTATGAGAAGCCCTCAGCCAATAACAAGGTACATCTCATGAAGAAGCTTTTCAATTTAAAGATGTCTGAAGGTGCCTCGGTTGTAGAGCATCTGAACAGTTTCAACACCGTCCTGAACCAATTGGTCTCGGTAGAGATTAAATTCGATGATGAGATCAATGCCCTAATCCTCTTGGCCTCGTTATCGAATAGCTGGGAACCCATGAGGGTGGCCATTACGAATTCTCTTGGGAGTGTAAAATTGAAGCTTGTTGATGTCAGAAACTCCATTCTGGCGGAAGAAGTTCACAGGAAGGACTCAGGTGAAGCCTCTTCGTTGAACTCGGCCCTTAATGTTGATGATAGGGGCAGAAAACTTGATAGGCAATCCAACAGGGATAATGGCAGGAGAGGCAAGTCGAGGAATGAGAGAAGCAAGTCAAGGAATGGCAGGACCGTGGAGTGTTGGAACTGTGGGAAGACTGGCCACTTGAAAAAGAACTGCAGGGCTCCAAGGAAGAACGAAGACAAGACTAATGATGCAACTAACGCCGCCACTAAAGAGCAATAGGATGCCTTAATCTTGTCAGTTGACAGTTCTTTTGATTCGTGGGTGATAGACTCAGGAGCATCGTTTCACACCACTACACACCGTCATGTCCTGGAGAATTATGTTGCTAGAAATCATGGTAAGGTTTATCTTGCTGATGGAGAACCTTTGGATATAGTTGGCATTGGAGATGTCAGTTTAAAAATGCCTAATGGGTCTGTGTGGAAGATTCATAAGGCGAGACATGTTCCTAAACTAATGTGCAACTTGATTTCGGTGGGGCAACTGGATGACGAAGGACATAAAGTGACCTTCAATTGTGGAGGTTGGAAAGTCACAAAAGGAGCGATGATTATTGCTCGAGGACGCTGATTATTACTCTAGTTGTAGAGATACCATAGCAGTTGTTGATTCTGCTGCCAATACCGAGCTATGGCATTATAGACTCGGTCACATGAGTGAGAAGGGTATGAAGGTGCTTCATTGCAAAGGAAAACTATTGGGTTTGAAAACTGTTGATCACAGTTTGTGTGAAGCCTGCATCTTTGGTAAATAGAAGAGAGTCAGTTTCTCGAAGATGGGTAGAGAGCCTAAGTCCAGGAAATTGGAGCTTGTTCACACTGATGTGTGGGGGCCTGCGCCAGTGACTTCCCTTGGTGGCGCAAACTACTATGTGACATCATAGATGACTCAACCAGGAAGGTATAGGTTTACTTTCTGAAAAACAAATCTGATGTCTATGATGCTTTCAAGAGATGGAAAGCCATGGTGGAGAAAGAGACAGATTTGAAGGTGAAGTGTTTGTAGTCTGACAATAGGGGAGAGTATTTAGATGAAGATTTCAGGCGGTACTGTGCTGAGAATGGGATAAAGATGAGGAAGACCATTCTAGGGAAACCACAATAGAATGAGGTAGCTAAGAGGATGAACAGGACTGTAAATGAGCGTGCTAGGAGCATGAGGTTGCATGCGGGGCTGCCAAAGATGTTTTGGGCTGAGGGAATTAATACAGCCGCTCATCTGATTAACAGAAGTCCATCCACACCACTGAAGTTCAAGCTATCGGAAGAAGTCTGGAGCCATAAACAGGTTGATCTCTCTTGCTTGAGAGTGTTTGGTTGTGTTTCCTATGTTCACATTGATTTTGCTGCTAGAAGTAAACTTGATGCCAAGTCAAAGAAGTGTTTTCTTGTTGGCTATGGTGGACTTGAGTTTGGTTATCGTCTCTGGGATGACCAAAGTCGAAAGATTATCAGGAGCAAGGATGTGATCTTCAATGAAGGTGTTCTGTACAAGGATAGAGATAGCACTGACTTCAAGGGTTCAGGTTTTGAAGACAAGAAGCCTGAGGTGATTCCATTGAAGGATCTTCCTGAAGTGGAGGTGCAAAATCCAGAGGTTGAAGACCAGGAAAACATAGCTCCAGAAGGAAACCAGAGGACTCCTGCCACACCAGTAAGGAGGTCTAGCAGGACTATAAGACTGCCGCAGAGATACTCTCCTACTCTGCATTACATCTTATTGATCGACAGAGGTGAGCCAGAGAGCTATGATGAAGCCGTGGAGGCTGGAGATTCAATCAAGTGGAAGGTAGCCATGAGGGATGAGATGGATTCCTTGAAGTCCAATCAGACATGGCAACTGGCAAAGTTACCACAGGGTAAAACGTCCTTGCATAATAAGTGGGTATACCGGATAAAAGATAAAAGTGCTGGCAACAAATGGTATAAGGCAAGGTGGGTGGTAAAAGGATCCAGAGATATGCTCACCAAGATGGTTCCGATCGAGAAACTGAAATTGTGCACAACTTCAGTTGGACTTCTCCAAGAGGCGTGAGAAGTTGTTGCCGCTGCAGTGGGAGACATGGTGATTGATTAGTCTCCAAGTGGGAGATTGTTGCAGATGTAGAGCCAAATCAAGTCGACACCCCAGCACAAAGGAAGAAAAAGGGAGAAAAGCAGTCCTCGGAAGGCAGAGAGCTAGCGTCGCGACTCTGGCAGAAGAGGGCCGTGGCGCTAGGACGAGGGCACCTAGGCGCCAAGTGCAGAGCACCTAGGCACCAGGACAAGCGCCTAGGCGCTAGGACAAGGGCACCTAGGTGCCAAGTGGAGAGCGCCTAGGCGCCAGCAACAAAGAGTTGAGGCGTCGAGTGAATGGCACCTAGGCGACTAGAAAAAGAGTGTGTTGGACACGTGCCATACTCTGGCACGTCGAACCTTGTCACTAGGGTGCCAAGGTTTGGCTGTTGTTAGGCCGCTTGCTTGTGCGTGGCCTAGCTTCTTCGGCTGGGCCCAGAGCAAGCCCAAGCGCAAGAGGGCTACACCTAGGCCTGATCCTAGACAAGTCCCAAGTGTTGTTCCCTGATTAGCAAAAGAAAAAAATTGTAATAACATGTATAATTGCATATGATTACAATAATATAAATTTTTTTATTTCCAGATTATATAATTGAATTATATATATGTGATATATAATTCATAATTACACATTTATGTTAATATGTATTTATTTTATGCAATTATTTATTTGTTGGAAATATTTGTTGATTATGTGGAATATTTGTTTTGGATAGTATATATGTAATTTTATTTTTTGAAAATGTACATGTATATTTATGACAATTTTTTTATGATGCTTATTTATTATTAAGCTTTAATTAATATTGTCTATGTGAGCATGTATATATTTACAATAAATTATAATTGGAGTTATTTATTTGTTTACAATGCTGCTAGATTGCACATAATTGTTGTTGATTGTGATATATATATATGTTAGTAACATGATAGGGATGTCACAAATAGTGGGACTATAGTGGTAGCATTTTATTTTTCTCCTATATATTTTTTGCATGATATTTAGATTTAATTTTTAAATTAACACTTGCCATAGGAGATGATTACGAGCATAGTGAATTTTTTTTATTTTATGACTTGTGAAGATTATTAAATTAATCAAGAATATTTGCTGCAAAATGATTTGTTGTGTGTCGAATGCTATATATCTGATTGTCCTTTACATGTATGAATAGATGGTCTCTAAGAGCATTGTTGTTGATTTGAACAAAGGCGAGAAATTGGGTGGTGATAATTATGACATTTGGTACTGTAAGAGCCAATACATTCTTGATGAATAAGAGGTTATGGAAACCTTGACCCCAATCAATGGCACATGTACATGGCAACATTGCTCAACACCGTCGCGATCAAGAAGCCTACAAGAGTTGGCTTAAGAAAGATCGTTGTGCGCGCTTTACTATGTTGAGTAGCATGCATAACGATTTGAATGGTTAGTTTGAGGATCATGCCACCGCTTGTGAGATGTGGGATGCCCTGAAGCTCAAGCTTGGTAGAACCTCTGTTATTAGGCTACTTGCACTAACAATCAAGTTTGATTCCTATAATATGCATTTGAATCATACAATGAACCAACATCTTAGAGTGATGTCAACTATGATTCGTGAGCTAAAAGCGATTGGTCACAACTTGACTGATGAGTAGTGAATAAGAGCCGGGCTCCTTTCCTTACAAGATTCATGGGAAACAATGAAGGAGAGCATAAGACACAATGAGAGCAGCAAAACTTTTGATGACCTAGCATGTCACCTTCAACTAGAAGCTGTGTACTTAGAAGCATCAAGAGTTACGAGAAATTCCTTGAGCGCCAATGTGGCTGATTTGCATTGGAAAAACTAGCCCAAGAGTAAGAGCAATGCTCGTGGAAATGATTATGGAAAAGAACTAGCGCCTAAAAAGGAAAAGTCCACCAAGCATAAGAGAGGCAACCGAGGTAGCAAGGACGGAAACTGTAAATGTTTCAACCGTGACAAGAAGGGATATTCTGCTCATGACTACACCAAGCCAAAAAAGGTACACCCTAAACTTGTTTTTTGAGAAACTTATGTTTGTAATGTTATGGTTGCTCACTCAAATTCTTATTAGATTGTTGATTCAAGAGCAACCAAACATGTCGTAAAAGACGGAGTAGGGTTTGTTGAGTACCATCGGATCCCAAAAGGGAGTTGAAGACTTTATTTGGGGAATGATGTTGGCATGTAGGTGTTAGACATTGGCAATTACAAGCTAGAATTACATGGTGGGTGCATTATTGATACATAATATTCTATATGCTTCTAGTGAAACTTGTTATTAGTTGTTACTTTGCTTAAGTTTAGTTTTCATGTTAATTTTCATAATACTAGTTGTGACTTTTATTTAGGAACAATTTATTATGGTTGTGGCTTTCCTATGGATGGTCCTATTGTTTTAGATATTGATTATTCGAATAATAATAAAAATGTTATTTCTTATTTGACTTTTGCAATGATGTTAATTCTAAAATATGGCATACTAGGCTAGGCTATATAGGCAAGACAAAATGAATAGATTGGCTAGAGAAGGCCTATTGAGACAAATTGCTAAAATTAAATTGCCCACTTCTGAACATTGTTTGGCTAGAAAGTCAACTAGGAAACTCTTTAGAAAAGCCACACGGGAATCAATTCCTCTGCAGCTAGTGCATTCTGACATTTGTAGCCCAATGAATATTAGGGAAAGGCATGGTGCCTCCTATTTCATCACTTTTATAGATGATTTTCTGTGCTATAGTCATGTTTATTTGATCTCCCATAAGTCTAAAACATTGGATTGCTTTAGAAAATTTATGAACTTGGTTAAAAATCAAATAGAGAAAACTATTAAGACTCTCAGAATTGACCATGTCTACGAGTATCTACCTAAGCAATTCTAGGAATTATATGATGAAATGGGAATTCAAGGGCAATGGACTATTCCTAGAACTCTGAAGCAAAATAGAGTAGCGGAGAAAAGGAATCGTACATTGTTTGAAATAATTAGGTCAATAATATCCTTCTGAGGGATGCATTATTCACTGTGACCTACATCCTTAATGAGTACCCTCAAAATCAGTTCCTTCAACCCCTTATGAGCAATGGTCAAGGCGAAGCCCAATTTGGACCATCTTTGTCAATGGGGATTAGCTGGATTTGTTCAAACTACTTCTCATAAGCATGGGAAGTTAGGCCCAAGTGTGAATAAATACATAGTCATTAGATATTCTAATGAATAAAAAGGTTATGTGATGCTTAGTGAACACCTTGATGAAAATGTAACTAAAATAGAGTCATGAGATGTAAATTTCCTCGAGGAAGAATTTCCAAGGAGGGGAGATATGGATAAAAACTTAAAAAGTTTTATAAAATGGAAGAACCTAAAGATGGCGCTTAAAATCCAATTTTGAATTTAAAAGCGACATGCTTCCTAGTGGGAATGTACTTTAAGTGGTATTTTACCACTAGATGTAGGTTATGGTGATCCACAAGTACGCAACAGCAAATGTGTTAGCATCCCACATTGTTAGCTTGAGATTGAGGGGGAAGCTTTCATATGTGCCTTGTAAGATGAAGTTAAGCCTAGAAATTACAAAGAAGCTTTCTCTTCTCCCACTTTTGAGAAATGGAAATCTGCAAATGATTGAAGAAATGGAGCCTATGAAGAAAAACCAAGTCTAGGACTTAGTTAATCTTTCGCCTAAGTGTAAGACCATCGAAAAAAAATAGGTTTTGAAGGTCAAATGCAAAGCTGATGGATCCATAGAAAGGTACAAAGCTTGACTTGTCGCGAAATGATACACCTAAAAGGAAGGTGTTGATTATGAGGATACCTTCTCATCAGTTGTAAGGTTTGCCTTGATTCGCTTTATTCTAGCCAGTATTGCTCATTTGAACTTGGGCCTTCATCAAATGGATATTAAAATTGTATTTCTCAATGGAGAACTAGATAAGGAGATCTATATGTATCAACCCATAAGCTTTGAAGTCAAGGGACAACAGTGGAAAGTTTGCATGCTTTATCATTCCATTTATGACTTAAAGCAATCATCTAGACTGTGGTATTTGAGATTCGATCGAGCCATCATTCCATATCAGTTGATGTTCATTAAGGAAGACCGTTATGTGTATGTCAAACAGTTTGGAGAAAGTTTCATTATCCTATCGTTTTATGTGGGCGACATATTATTGGTCAAAAATGACCAGGAAATGATCGTCACCACTTTGGCATGGCTATTATCAAACTTTGAGATGAAGGACATGGGTGAAGCAAACTATGTATTTAAAGTTAAGATCCTTAGAGATCGTTTAAAGAAATTCCTTGGTCTGTCTCAGGAGACTTACATTAGGAAAATTCTTGAATATTTTTCAAATGCAAGATTGCAAACCCAATGACATGCCTATTGGAAAAGGAGGTGCCTTAAGCCTTGTTATATGTCCAAAGACTCAAGAAGAAAAGGAAAATATGGCTCACATTTTGTATGCCAGTGCTATTGGAAGTTTGATGTACATTGTAATGTGTACTCGGTTCGAAATTTGCCATGTCATTAGGTTGGTTAGCCAGTTCTAATTGAACCTTGTCCTCACTCATTAGAAAGTAGTGAAATGCATACTTTGATACCTCAAAGGGACAACAGACTATATGCTTTGGTATCAGGCATCAAATCTGTGCTTAGTCGGCAACAACGAAGCTAACTAGGGTGACTTGGATGAGAGCAAATCAACTTCTGGTTATGCCTTCTTGCTTGGCAATGGCCCTATAACTTGGAGTACTAAGAAGCAGCCTTGTATAGCATTGTCCACCATGGAAGCAGAGTATGTTGCTTGTTCTGTTGCTGTTCAAGAAGCTATTTAGTTGAGGAGATTCATTGTAGAGCTTGGTATTGTCGCACGTGCTTTAGAGCTTGTCATGATATATTACGACAGCATGGTAGCTCTCATTTATGCAAAGGACCCTAAGTACTATGGAAAAACCAAACATATCAACATTCAATAATATTTTATTTGTGACATGGTTGCACAAAAAAATTCCTAAAGCACATTTCCACGAGCACATGATTACAGATCCTTTGACTAAGCCCATTGCTCGAGAGGCTGATCTGTCACATGTTAGAAGTTTAGGACTGCATAGAATGTGATTTGTTTTATGATTTAGCATGTTCCAATTGACCATTTTGTATCTGATATTTGTTTTTGAGATACTAATAATGAAATTCAATTTTCTTTGTCCATATTTTGTTGTGATGAGATATTTCATTTAACATAACATACATGTGAACTATGACATGAGATTATTCATAGTTTGAAAGTATGTCAACAAGCATAGATTGGCTCACTCACATGAGCTATCGCCTTTGGCGCTTAAAAAATGAGTAAAGATGAGACATATTGAGCTTGAGGAGCTTAAGAAGCAAGCTAAGCCCAAATTTTTTATTCTAAATGTTGCCTTGCAAAAAGCCAAGATGAGATCTTTAAAGATCGACTATAGATTTGACTAGGTCCCACTATCCATATTCAACCTGTAAGTTAGCCAGATTTGAAACCCTTTATATGGCAATAAGTAGTGAGCGTGAAAGGTTTTAGGTCAGGCATGGAGTGACGACAAGACTATCCATATAGTATACTTATTGTGAGATGAGACACATGTTTCTTGGGAGCAGATCTTCACCATAGCATGTGCTCATACCACATGTGCTTAAGCGGCCATAATAAGGGAACGAAAGAATAAATCCCTGCTTTTTCACTGTGTGAGTCCTTAAGGGTCACTCTTTCTTAGATTGATCCTACATATTATTTGTGCCCTATGTGACCTTTGATTGTATCATGAAGCAGAGGTGGGATGTATTCTACTTTGACATGTTTCTTATGCCAAACATAGACTACAGCTGCAAAAAAGGTGGTCTAAACATCCTAATAGCAAGCCCACAAGCCCGAACTTAGACTACTATTTAAAACCATAGTCTAAACCAAGAGACTTTTAACTATGCCTCCATAGACCGGTTACAAAATCGCAGTCTAATACTTAAGACTACAGTGAAAAAATGTACTATGATGTCTTTTTTGTTGTAGTACAAAATAACGAATGAATGAGATGATTACAAATTCGGAGTCCCCAATAAAAGCATGAATTTCAGTCAATCGATATACTCATCAAAAATTTTATATATATCCTTCCCCGTATTATTTTTTTGCTAAAAAGGATCTATCTTTGAACCAAATTTCTTTCCTGCTACACAAACGACAGGTTTGTCGTATATGACAGGTTTGTCCCGCAAATCAGAGCATGTAGGTCAACGGAGAGCCAAGGCCTATAGTTTGACATATTGTTGCAACTTAGGACACACGTAGTCGGCTTTGGAGGAAAATTTTGCACATATTCTATAAGCTAATTAATAACTTAAGTCTGTTATTGACCTTTACTAATAAAAATAACTTATGTCTCTTATAGTTGTAAGGCATATGTTTTATTTATATAAACACTTTTCTCTAAAACGTTGAATATAGACAAGTGAGAGCAGCTTAGTTGATTGTAAGTCTCTCCATCCAACCATTGGTTGAGGGTTGGAGTTACGCTTAGCCCCACTTGAAAGTAGGTGGCATTCCCCCTCCCCTTATACATATATATATAAAAAAAGGTTGAATATTTGGATAATTTTTTCGTAGCCTTGGCTTACAACTTATGTTTAAAGTAACTTATGTTTATACTTTAAGGGCATCTTTACTTATGAAAGAGAAGGAACTTAAGTAGTGATTTCCTTTTTCTTTTAACAAAGTGTTTCTTTACAAAATCAATAATAAGACAAAAGTCTCACACAAATAGAGAATAAAGAAAAAGAATACCAAACCTTATATCCTCTGTGATATTGATTCGCTATCAAAAAAAGTGAATGCCAAGTTTATTTAGATATCTAACTTCAATGTTATAATTCAAGGGTTATTTGTCTATGTAAAAAGATAATTTGGTATTTACAATATTAAGATTACCATTTCCAAGATAGTAAACACCAGAAAGGGAATAGAATTGTTTTCTATTACACCATCAAATAGAGGAGAGAAGACTAGAAAAGGAATAAATAATCCTAATTCTTATTATAATTTGTTCTCTTTTCAAATCCCATTACCTTTCTTGTTACATTCATTTATAGTTTGATAAACACACTCAAAGATAAATGCTAGGAATATTATTGCGAGCGTTGTACACATGATTATTTTCCTTTTTTTTTTTTTTGTTGTTCCTACATTAGGGTTCATACATACGGATTAAAGTATAAGTGAAGACTGAAAAAAAAAAAAAGAAAAAAAGAAAAAAGAGAACCTCACAACTAGTACTTCTGTTTGTCTTCATAACGCCCCAAGTGATCAAGATTTAATATAATAATATAATATAGCGATTAGATGGAATAATATTGACCAAGAGAAATTGACAAGCATTCTGATTAATTTAGACATAAGGTAGGACTAAGATGACGAAGAAGAAAAAATCATAGGTATTAAACTTCACTTGATGGTTTCGAAGAGGCATTAGATAGCGTAGATCTTTGGACCACAAAACAATAGTTTTGGTCTGACTAATATATATACACACACACACATACATACATGTGTGTGTTCACATGTCATGAAGCACAGAAGTACTTTGCCATAAGAAGAAACAAACTATGTATAAAGCCTGTGTCCCTCTCCTTACTTTTTTGTTTTTCAAGTATAGAAGTTTATTTGGATAGAATCATCTTAAATCAACTTTCTATTATGACTTTGTGACATATATATAATTTTTTAAAAGCTTGCACATAATTTAAAAACAGATTAAGAGTCTATTCTCATGGTGCTGTCTATATGCAGCTCAATCAGGCTACCTTTCAGAGGTACAAAGTAATGTAACCCATGGGATGAAAACGACATGCGCATCTCTCTCTCTCATATAATAATCTATCAATGCAACACCCCATATTTTTAATATTTTTTTTTGTAACATTTGAATGAGTACTTGTGTGTTTTGTTAATTAATGATAATTAATGCAATTCATGGTCACTATGTAGGGTATTTCCCATGAAAAATTCAGCCAAGCTGATGTCGTAGATGATGTAATTACGATATTTTACTAAATGCCAAAGTGCTTGCTACGACTTTAGAGACGGGAGGAGTTATATTTTGGGCAAAGTTTAGTAGGACAGGGCGGAAATTAGGGAGGTTAGAGAGTAAAATTAAACCTAGAAGTGGACAATGGAGAGTAGATGAAGAGCGAGTTTAAATTACCATTATGCTCTTGTATGCATAATTATATATATATGAAGTGTTAGCTGCACTCTTTTTCTTACTGAAGGCAGTGAGTATGTCTTGTACCAAGTTTGTGTTTAAATTTGTTGTAGCAAGTTTGTAATAGACATGAATAGTAAAATAGACATGGGTATAGTAATTCGGTAACCACCTATATCCGCGGGACTATGTCCAGATGTATGAACAGTTCGCTATGTGATAAAAGTTACAACTCAATTAGACTTAATCACCCTGAGATTCCCTCTCTCAGTATGATGCCTATGACTTAGAACAACCCAATGAACATGTGAGAAGACTCAGAAAATGCACATTTATTAAAGCTAAAATCAATTATTTTGCATTAATATTTCTCGCTAAACTCCTTAATTAAAACAATTTAGTGTTAAACAGTATTTTAGTGTCTTAGTGTAAAAATATACTTTATTATAAGTTTTTAATATGCCTTTAAGTTTGATAATATTCTTGGTAATTTTTAGAATTGTTTTCGCATATAAAATATAAATTTAGTTTGAAATTAATTAAAACCGTAAAAATAATTAGTGGTAATTTTATTTTGAGTCTTAATAAGTTTTATAGTGTGCTTTAAATTTCTAAATATGTTCTATAATATTTTTAGTAACTTTAAAAAAAATATTTTCGAGTTCTAAAAATCATATCTATGTCAAATCGAAAGAGCTTGGAATTTTAGAAGTTCGTAAGTATTGTTGCGTGTTTTAATGTAAAATAAATATTTTTAAAATTATTGTAAATATTATGTTTGTAAAATAATTAATTTTCTTTTAATTTTCTATCTTTAGATGTGAAATCTGGAGGTAAAATGAGAGCAACACGACACCATAACGGGCAAAATCGGACAACAAATACCTTAAAAACAAATAAAAATTTGAATTTATAAAAGAGAGGCCATGTGGAAGCATCTACGCCATTAGATCACATTGCCATTCACCAAGGACTGTTAGATCTAGTGACACGTGTTAGTGTGCATGTTAGTATATGCGACAAGCTAAACCCAGGTCTATTTTTGGCTTGTCAGATCCCATGTGTGTAACACCCGTCAATTTTCATGTAACGGATTAGTAACGACGTTAAGTATTTTCTCCTTATAATATTATGTTACTGAGCATTTTATTTTAAGTGTTATGATAGATGACAATCTTTTGGAATTGATGTGGTCAAGGTGTTTATATCATTTTGTTGTATACTTAATAATTATTTAGTAAGAAATTAATGTTATGTTATATTTTAGTGTATACGACAGTTCGGTAGGCCGGATTATCCCTCACGAAATGGCAGGCCAGACCTCATGACTTTGGCAGGTTGAAGTGAACCATCGACAGGCCGAAGACTGCTGACGAGCAATCAGCAGAAACTCTCCAAAATTGTGGAATTGATGAATATCATGATTGGCTATATAATTTTGAGTGATTAGCATATTTTTCTCCATCCTTATTTGTTGTGGGAAAGATGGTTGACTTATATACTTATTTTATGATGATTTGAAAAATTGATAAGGTTTCCCATTTTAAAAGATGAAAATTGGGTAAGAATAACAAATCAATTGACTTTCCCTTTTTCATTCCCTATCATACACGTGATTACCCTTAAGCATTTTTAGCAAATTTCAGATGTTATAGAGTGTGACCTATCTTTTTCATTTTTATTTTTTTTCCTCTCATTCACGTACATTACACACCCTCTCTCTTTCTTTCTCTCAATTCTTCTCCCTTTTTTCTTCACGTTTCACCTTCTCTTCTCTCCTTAATTTTTGCTACAAATATTTGAATAAAATATTGTTTTTCTCTTGGGCAAATTCAAAGAAAAATTGAGAAGAATTTGTTTTAAGGTAAGAATTTGTTCTCGGTTTATTTCTAAAATGTATTTTTCCCTTTTACTCCTACTGCTATATTTTTGTCTAGGAATTTCCGTTTGTAATGAAATTTTAGTATGATGTTCATGTATGTGTTATGTATTATCCATCAAAATTTCACGCCATTTGGGTTTTTCTACAGATATGAATTTTCTTCTCTCTGTCACTCACTATTTTATGATTGTTGATCGGTATGTTACACAAATGTATGGTCTCTGTTCTAGGAGCAGATGTGTTTTAGTTTTTACAAAATTTGGTAGAAAGGTTCATCGATATGTTAGGTTGTGAACTGGAAAGTTTTATAGTAATATCATGTATATTTTATGATATATTGAATTTTCTTTAAACTAGGTTCTTATGGTTGTGAACTTGTAAATTTTAGACTTTTTGGTTCTATGATGTTTTATTATGGTTAATGAATTTGTTTGGCAACAAACATTTTTTGTATTGTATTTATGTGTATATTAAGTGTCATAAAAATTTTGAACTCAAAGTGATTTTATGTTATTTGTTTGGAAATATTTACCAAAGGATGCTCACTGCCTGATATGCTTAAAGCTATTTTTGTCTCTGACTTATAGTGCACGTTTTGGATTGTATTGAATTTATTTAAAGATAATTTTTGGATATGTTGTAGCTTAAGTGTCTATTACATGCAACATTTTTGTGGAATTATCTTATGGTATAGATAATTTATTTTATAGACTTTAGTTAAGGTTGTTCACTGCCCCACTATTGCTGGCAGATTTGATGCTATAAAGTGTGTGGCTTGTTTTGGTTAACAAATGGAATTTATATGACCAACGAAAAATCATGATGATATGTTTATGTATTAGCTTTGTTCCTCTAGATTCTCATGCTTCAATTGTGTATGAATTATGAGTTATTGAATTATGAATACATAAAGGTCAGGCAGGTATTAGTATTGTAGTTTTGCATGAATATTTATAAGTTAGTAAAGTGTATGTGTGTTTTTGTAATTCTTGAGACAAAAGTATGAATAATTTCATATGGTTTTGGATGATTTTATAAGAATGAAATTTATTCTTATTTTTATATAAATGTATGCCATGAACATACCAAGAAGTGAGCACGTCAAGACCACAGTGATGTCATCTTCAATTAAGGTTTACTAAGCTAAACAAGTAAGTACATTCTTACTTGCAATATGATGAAATTTATAAAAGTTTGAAATCTATGTTCATGATGGTTTTATGATGATTTCCCATGATGCTTATACATGATGTTTTATTATGAAAGTTTTGATGTATAAAAGTTTATGCATGTTTTGATGATGATGTTTTTCAAAGTATATAAGTATATATATGCATATATATATGTATCACCTAAATAAGTGTTGCACACCCTATGTTATGCTATGTTTATGTTTATGATGTCCTGTTTGGTTTGGGATTAGCTACCCCTCTCCTTGCATGACAGCGCGCCTATGATGATGAAATGGTGCAACACTTGGGCTCCTAAAGATAAAACGAACAAAGTTTTAACATGGTTAATGCTAACGAAAGATATGTTCTATATAAAACTGTGCCTAGTGTACTATGTTAGACATGTATGCTCTAAGGAGTAAAAATGTAATACGTTTTTGGAGACATTTTTATCAATAAAGAATTTATTCATTTATATATACCAAATATTGTCCTCTTTACGTTCATATTTGTTGAATGTATGATAAGCAAACAGTAGTCTGAGACTGTCAGTCTAAACCTTAAGAGTTGGGCATATGATGGGATGATTATGCGGTAGACACGACTCTTAAGGTGATGGTCTAAAATATATGATCCGCAATCGAGGGAATAAAGTTGGGCGCTTTATTCATGTAAAGATTGTTATGTTGTCTATATCCCTTTTGGGAGATGGTTTGTCTTGGCCATCGGAGTTGGACTCCGTGAATAGAAACATTAGCGCGTTGTCATAGGTGACGATGTGTTGGATCGGGACATAAAGTGAATTGATTTGGATTAATAATTCTGTCTTGGCAAATCGATTCACTTTAGACAATCATTTGTATTGTATCTTAATCCTGAGATGAATAATGGGCCTGTTGTCTCGATTTGTGTCTTTTGATGTACCAATGGGTGACTCCCACATCTCTATAGTGGCATGCATGCCGGTACGTTGGAGGCATGACTCTTGGTAGCGTAGACTTGTTATTCATAGATATGGAATCCATAGCTCCTCTTTAGGAGTAATGATATCCTCTTATATGCGTTGTCCTGTAATTGGAAAACTGGAGCGCTCAACCATTTGGATACATAGGTGTAACCGAATGGTATACTATCTTTGGATGGTAAGTTTTCTAATGGTGAGACAATGGAACGTAAGATAAAAATAATCGGGAAGGTAAGACAGAACTTGTCCTTAAGCCGATTATGGATGATCATATGGGGATGCGATACACTATGATATGTCATGGAGACTTTGCTACACGAGCTTCGTAATACTATAAAGTTCGAGAGTGCAGCTCCAAGCTTTTAGTGGAGTAGCGTTGGAGTTGATAATTGTGAAATGTATATCTGAGATATTGGGTTTCATAATTATCATGAGCTTGAACTTTATAGGTCCATTTTGGTCCCCTTTGCTAGCTCACAAAATCCTGTAACGACACGGCGTGCTTTTCCAATAATTGGTGACTTATGTCGGATTTATCAGATTGGTTTAAAATTTATAAGAATCAAATAATTCATGTCTGTTTATCGGTTGAATTAATTATGTAAGAAATTAGTTCAAGATAACTTGTTGAATTATGGCGTTCGGATAATTCTTGTCTGTTTATCGGTTGTTTTAATTTTGGACAATTAGAACAAGATAAACTTGTAGAATTATTGTGAATTGATTTATTTTCTTAGAGATTATCTTGATAAAGTTTGTTTTGATCAGATATCTTTTCTATTGGGCTATTTGAATCAAAACTGAGACTTTATCCTTTAGAATCTCGGGTGGAAAATAAAAGATTCGCGGAGATTTTTTCTCGACAGTTCGGCATGCCGGATGACGTGTTCGGCCTGCCTATCTCACAGTTCGGCATGCCGACCGCGACAGCTAAGATTACGCGTTTTTCACGCGTATCTTATCAGATATTGATCCGAACTTGATTCTGTTTCGATTTTTGAGACCTAATCTGATATGGACTGACCCCAAGGACCAATAGGTATAAAAAGGGAGTGAGTCTAATGATTTACTCAGATCAATTTGAGAGATTAAGAGTGATACTCTTCTAGTGAGCATCTGAAAACTCCCTGAGAGCTTTTGTTCATAAATCACGAACACTAGCTTTGGGTTCTCTCTATTGGTTGGAAGGAGAGTCACCGGTGGAAGAGCTGTACGTGTGAGCCCACACTCACTCCGATTGTGGATAGAGAATAGCAAAGAAGACCAGTTGGTTGAGGCTCTTCTGGAACGTTACTTCTCTACACAGGTCGCGGAGGTTCTTCGGCACACTGAGGTTAGTAAGATCTGTTTAATTTATACATATAACATGTCAAACTTGTGTTTTGGAAAATACTCTGATGAAAAATTTTAAAAATTCCGCTGCGCACTTTGTTTCCAACAATTGGTATCAGAGCCGAGGTTTTTACATAAATTTGCAAGTTTGTGATCATGTTATATGCATAAATTTTGTGATCTTAATCTCTCCAATGCTTGAATTAAATTTTATAGAGAGATGGCACTCTAGGTTTCTATATAATATATATGTTGTCATGGATTATATGGTGAATGTTTATTAATTAATTATGGTTGATTAAATTGTTGTTTAATTATTTATTTATTAATTAATACCGGTAATGGTTCCTTAGAGGTTAGAATGTGTATCTAAGTTTTTTCATGTAATTAGATGGCGGACTATCATCTCCGTCTAGGAATTATTATGTAATTTTTAATTTGTAAGAATTTTGTAATTAAATAATTATTCGGAGAAGACGGAACGGGAAGTCGGAACTTAAAGATTGATGATGGCGCCTCCAGGTATTTCCTGAGTCTCTAATTTTATGTTTTTGAATTGTTGAAAATAAAATTGATAAATTGCATTAAAATTGTATTTTCTGGATTAAGGGTTTTCTACTCGGTCGGCATGCCGGACCTCACAGTTCGGCAGGCCGAAGGTCACAGATCGGCAGGCCGGACGTACGGTCCGGCAGGCCGACAGTAGGGCAGAAATTTTGGTGCTCTGTCGGCAGGCCGAACCTTCATGTTCGGCAGGCCGAACCTCCATGATCGGCAGACCGATCACCAAGATCGGCCTGCCGACCGAGAGCTGCCAGGTGTCCAGAAAAGGTGCGATTTTTCCAGTGCAGTTTTAATTTTATTTTTGGGACGATTCTGAGAAACATTAAATTTGGATATGACCGGAAATATGAAGTGTTTGATTCATACGGGATTGAGGACTTGAAGATGGATATTACATGAAGAAGGATACAGCTTGAGGATTCAAGGATGAAGAATCGATAAATGTCTCGATTATTCTCTTGTAATCTTAGTTTTTTCTATTCTCTAGGGTGGAACCATAATATTACGGTTATTATTATTATTATGCTTGTAGCTTTGCTTGATTGCTTTGCTTGTCTGCATTATAATATGATTTACCATGTATATTGATAACATGTCATATAGAATAGGGAGTGCCGCTCATATTAAAATTGTTCATGCATAATTTTAAAATAAAACCTTGACTTCAAAAGATTGAGTGGGAGAAGGTTTTCGAAGAGAGAACCTAAGGCCTCCATCGTTGGTCCATAGGAAGAACATGGTGGTCCTGACCCCTAGGAAGGGATTTCTATCATGTACCAGATTGGATCTCTGAAAGGATAAGGTATTTTAGTATGATTTATGGTTGCACACCCCTAGGTGGTGATTATAAATCTTGGATAAAATATTAAAACGGTGGTTATACACTCACGTTAATTTTATTATTAACCTCCCCTAGGAGCTCTGTTAATAAAATTAATGGCCAAAGAAATGATTATTAGTATATGCTGGATCATACGGGTCCTGGATGGCATATATTAATCAGGAGGGGATCCGTGTTCCTGATTGAATTTGGCATGACTCCCCTAGGAGCTTGTTGAATTCTGAGTTGGGAATTATCGTTGTAAGGTTGTGATATTTTCAAGGTTTTGACACATAAACACATTTGTATGATTTTACATGATTGTGTTATCTTACTAAATTATTATATATGTTTGCTTATGTTTGGTATATGACTCTTTATTGTAGATTGAAAATGTCTAAAAATGCTTTATCATCGATACTTGACAAAAACCAATTAACCGGTGAGAACTATAATGATTGGAAACGGAACCTGGACATCGTCCTTTCCTTTGAGAAACTGAAATATGTTCTGACAACTCCTTGTCCTCCCGAGCCTACGGGAGACTCAAGTAATGAGCAATTCCAAGCGTACGAACGCTGGAAAGATGCTAATGATCAGGCCCGCTGCTATGTTATGGCTAGCATGAATAACGTGCTGCAGGCTCAACATCAGGATTATGAGACTGCGAAGCAGATCTTGGATAATCTTGAGGACATGTTTGGAGGCCAGGCCATAACAAAGCGGCAAGGGGCGCTTCAAAAACTTCTAAACTGTAGACAGAGACCGGGGACATCTGTAAAGGAGCACATGATGTTGGTCATGGGTTACCTCGCTGAGGCTCAAACCAATGGAGCCGACATCGATGCTGAAACTCAGATGACTATGGTCTTTGAGACTCTGTCTAAGGAATTTATTCCGTTTAGAGCTACTTTTAATCTAAGCAATAGACGGGATATGACCTTGACAGAACTAATGAAACAGTTACAAGAGTTTGAACTGCTGATCAGGGAGTCTCCTGCTGGTGGAGAGGCCAATATGGTAGCTGCTTCTGGTTCCAATCCTAACTCTGGGAATGGAAAGAAGCAACGGGCCAAAAGTGGGAAGTATTCTATTCCTATTGCTACCAAGAGCAAGAAGAAGAAAAAGAAGAACCCAAAGAAGCTTAAGTGCTTCTTTTGTGGTAAGGTCGGGCATATAAAGAAGCATTGCAAGGACTTCCTTTCCAAGGGAGGTAGGTGTGATCTTCTATATTTAGAAACTTGTTTGGTTGAGGAATCCAGTGACATTTGGGTCATAGATTCCGGTGCAACTAATCATGTTTGTGTTTCTCTGCAGGGATTCAAAGAAACGAGAAGTCTACTTCGTGAAGACTTAACGCTTCGGATGGGCGATGGATCCTTGGTCTCAGCGGAAGCAGTGGGAGATGTCCATCTTTATTTTGATAATTATAGGAGTTTAATTTTGCGAGATTGTTTTTATGTTCCTAAATTTAAAAGGAATTTAATTTCTGTATCTTCTTTATTTAAAGACTCCTACGTGGTATCTTTTAATGAAAAAGTGGTGATTCGTAAAAACAAATCTTTTATCTGTTCTAGATGGATGCAAAATAATCTATATTTTATCAAACCTAAGATGGACCTATTGCTTAATGCTGAGATAAATGATAATGACTCAAAAAGACTTAAAACTTCTCACTCTAATAAGACTTATCTTTGGCATTTGCGCCTTGGCCATATTAACCTAAATAGGATTCAAAGGTTGGTAAGGGATGGACCTTTAAGTCACTTAAAGGTGGAATCTATACCTCAATGTGAGTCTTGTTTGGAGGGTAAAATGACCAAAAGACCATACGGGTCTAAGGGCAATAGGGCCGAAGGGGTTCTAGAACTTGTGCATAGTGATGTTTGCGGACCGATGAACATCCGGGCACGAGGAGGGTATGAGTACTTCGTTACTTTTATTGACGATTACTCAAGATATGGGTATGTGTACCTAATGCACCACAAAAGCGAAACTTATGATAAGTTCAGGGAGTTTCGGGCTGAAGTGGAAAAGCAATTGGGTAGACCCATAAAGGCACTTCGATCTGATCGAGGTGGGGAATACCTTTCTGATGAGTTCTTGGGACACTTGTTAGAGAATGGGATTTTATCCCATTTGACTGCGCCGGGCACTCCGCAGCAGAATGGCGTAGCAGAGAGAAGGAATAGGACTTTGTTGGACATGATTCGGTCCATGATAAGTTATTCATCAATGCCTTTATCCTTTTGGGGATATGCACTACAAACCGCATGTTATCTTTTGAACAATGTGCCTTCAAAATAGGTCCCTAAAACTCCTCACGAGTTGTGGACAAGACGGAAGACATCCTTAAACCATATTCGCATATGGGGATGTCCAGCTCATGTCCTGTTTAAGGATCCGAATAAGTTGGAAGCACGTTCAGCAGTTTGCGTGCTTGTAGGATATCCAAAAGGAACTAAAGGGGGTTATTTTTATAACCCAAAGGAAAATAATGTCGTGGTTTCAACTAATGCAACTTTCCTTGAGGAGAGTTATATGGACGACTTTAAACCTCAAAGCAAAGTGGTGCTTGAGGAGTTAAGGGGTAATCCGTTTACTCCGGAGGT